>JAJHPC010000002.1:6025989-6644898 GCA_024447665.1 Juncus inflexus | reverse complement strand
CAAGATATTATTATTCTTTAATATTCGGTGTCAAGTATAGTCACAAAAAAAAGATATTGCAGTTGGTATTATTCTTACCTTATTTATTGTCCACCAGCGTTCGAAACTCCCTAAGAACATTTTTTTTAAAGTTTTTCTATTCAACACTTTCTCTCCACGTGGTAGCAGTTCATGCAGCCCATGTAAAAACGAAACATGCCACGTGATGTGATAATAAACCTGAAATTTTGTGATGAT
Organism: Juncus inflexus; assembly: GCA_024447665.1. Lineage (NCBI taxonomy): Eukaryota > Viridiplantae > Streptophyta > Magnoliopsida > Poales > Juncaceae > Juncus > Juncus inflexus. The sequence continues at coordinate 6,644,661 of JAJHPC010000002.1, read as the reverse complement.
ATTTTATGACATATTCTCTATTTAAAATTGTAAAATAAGTTATTTTATTTACATATTTAGCCCACAATCAATTTTTCATGTTTTGCCATGAGAGAAAATATTACTCAAAAAAATTATTAAAATGACACCTAATTTTTTTCTATATAAAAAATTTCAAGACTGTTTTTTAGTGTCAATAAAGATTATTTTAATATGAGTGATTTTTGTAAGACATCACATATACTATACCCTATAAATCAAATATGATAAATTGTGATTTAGTAGCTTTAGGAAAGTGAAAAAGTAAATTTTTTTGTACATGCCGATATAAAATAGGAAAATTTGATGAAAATGTAATTATATATTTTGAGATACATAGATTAATGCCTAATGCAATATCTTAAAACATCATCTATAAAAATTAATATATCAAGAATTTATTCTTACAAATTATGAAATATTTATATAATATATTTTTTATAATGCGTTCAATTCCTCCGAAACGGAGCGAGAGTATCATCTAGTACAATGAAAGTTGGCAATTGTTGTCACTTCTTAATGTGTCGTTATATTGTTCCACTACCCCATGCAGGTCACGTAATTTTTCAGGCTACGAATTACACTATCAACCCTAACTAGCCTTTTTTCATCTTTTATCTGAGACTGTTTCTATACCAGAAATGAGCTTGTCACTGGCCCATCGTACTATGGACTGGTTTTCTAAGCGGATAACATTTTGCAATAATTACAACATGACGCCAAGATAGCAATTAAATATATTCTTAAAAAGTATTATTGAAAATTGTAGTTCCTACTACTAGAAAATGGAATTGTATCTCGAACACTGTACGACTATATCATATTATGGTTATGTGTATTTCAATGAAAAAGATAATTGTAACTGAACGGAAAATAGGCCTGATCTTTCTTCTTTTTGTTCTTCTTAAAGACTATTCTTTCTGTTCAATCAAGACATGAACTGTTTGGATCATTTTTAATTTTGACATGGCTTTCACATAATTTCTAGTTTTCCAAAAACCAAAAAGAAAAACCTAGGACTTGAAATCAGGCAAGACAACCTGAAACAAGAAGCATAAATTTTGCTCAAGTCAATCTACACAGACTAAATCTATACATTCCTCATAATTAAACGCGCTCAAAAAAGAAAAGAAAACCGAGCTAAAATTTGAAAAATATAAACCCTAATCCTTCCTTGTTTATCTTATCCGCCAAGTTCAATCTCACATACATAAATTAAGTAATTAGCCTTTTGTCTCAGAATCTCCTGAAACCCTGTTTTTAAAATCTATGAAGCTAGGGTTTATCTAGGGTTTTGGAAATGCACGAGAAGAAACCCCGTGCAAAAGCTTGACAAACCCTAGAAAGCTGAGTTTTCCGTCAGAGTGCCTTATCCAATCCTTCAATACCACATGAACCGGTACCGATGGGCTGAGCCCAAGTTCCTACAAAATTAAAAGAAATAACAGATTAATAAATAAAGTACATAAAAAAGGAAATAAAGAATAATAAGAATTAATTATCAACACATTATCTAAACATCCAATATATAATATACAAAAATAAAAAAATTCAGAACACTACTCATCTATATTAAAATACTCATACTTCAAATTTGACTAATTTCTATATTTTTCATATGATGATATCTACCAAGTTATCTAAACATCTATTCAATCTGACAAATTTACCAAAAAAGACCTTGTGTTGCTCCCAAATTGATTCCTCTAACTACTTTTTTGGCAATTCAGGCATAACACGAGCTCTTTCGCAAATTCCCCATCTAACTCATCTAAATACAAAAACAAAATATTTATATTTTTGAAATACCGAGGCGAGCTCCTCGATCATGATTGGTCGGTTCCCATCTTTATCAAAGAAATCATAAGCGGTACGAGCGTGTTGCTCCCACGTTTCGAATCCTTCCATCTGGTACACGCTGATGGCGGCCGCCGTAAATTCCTCAAAGTCCAGTTTCCTGTACTGGATCGAACTCACCTGGCAGAAGAATAAATAAATAATCAATATGAGTGATTAAATGTTTTTATATTATTAATGGAATAGGCAGAAAATTCCTCAAAGTATATCTTTCCGTACTGGTTGAGAGAATATCAAAAAGTATAAATAATTAACTACTTTTATATTAATTTTGGTAGTTTTAAGAAAAATAACGAAAACTATAAATAATTAAATATTTTTTATATTGTGTGGAAGATTATTTTTTTTACGTACCACATTAACAAAATCGAGAACCCTAGAATCCTTCATTGCTTCGGTGGAGGTTTTTGCCAAGGCCTGCAAAAAAAAACGTTCATTTCAAATAAATGGAAATTAAAGAAAAAGAGAGGTACTTAGTCGCAGATTTTATTTTACTAACCGTCTTTAAGTTTTGTAAAGAGATGTATCCGTTCTTGTTTGGCCCCAGTAACTCAAACTGCTCACGTAAATAAAACAATTGTGTTGTGGTCAAAGTCTTTGCAAGGGCCTGAAAAACAAAAATTAATTGATACATAAGCTTTTAATCATTGTACCATGGGTAGCATGAAATTTTCGCTAAGAAAAATAAAATAAAATAATAATATACCCTTAAGGCGGATTTTCTTAGAGAAGAAGAGCAAACGTAAGCTCTCATTAACTTATAGATTATTATATCTGACGGAATCTTCACCTCGTGCGAGTCTCTAATCCATGGGTGACCTTTTTACAAAAGAAAAAGCTCAAAATTAGTATCAATTTTCAAACCTGTAAAAACAAAATCTAAACAGTAAATTTGGCTACTATAAAATTACTAGTCATGTATCTCTTCTTGCAGGACCCACATATCAGAATGTATGATCTATGTATATACTATACACACACACACACACACACACATATCTATACACAAAATTTATGCACACATACACTAAACATATACATAGAGTATGGCCAAAATGCTATTTTTCTCGCTTTGACATGCATATGGTTTAGGACTTTTCATCCATTGTATATGCAATGTGATTTGTGTCTGCAGTAACAAACATTTTTCTATCTTTGACACAAATCACAATATATATCCAAAGGATGAGAGAGTCCAAATTATAAAATTCCAAATACCTTCCAAACCATTTTAGCTATACTCTATATATATAATGAGAAAGAGGCCCAAAACATACTTAATGCCTTACTTGCAATCATCCACTTCCTAAAATCCTTATTCAACAGCCTCTTAACAAAATCCTTGGCCAAAGGGCTCAATCCCGGCCAGGGTGCCTCTTCAAAAGAAGGATCCGCTTTAAGAGCGGCACGGAATATCCCAGACTCATTGCAGGACCCGCAGAGCAGAATATAATAAAATCCTAAACCCCAAACTCAAAACCCTAGAAAGCTAATAAAGCCCTAATTTCAAACACTTACTCAAAGCTTGACTTGCAGTCATCCTCTTCCTATAATCCTTATTCAGCAGCCTCTTAACAAAATCCTTCGCCAGCGGGCTCAGCCCAGGCCAGGGGGGCTCTTCAAAGGAAGGATCTGCTTTGAGGACAGCGCGAAAGATGCCAGACTCGGTGCGGGCCCAGAAGGGCCGGGACCCGCAGAGCAGGATGTACGAGATCACGCCCACGCTCCACATGTCCGCTTCCGTGCCGTACGCGCGTGTCAGGACTTCTGGAGCCACGTAGTACGCAGACCCCACTATGTCGTTCAGCCTCTCGTCTGAAGGGAGAAAATACAAAGATGAGTAAATAATAATTAAGAAAGAAAGAGGCAAATAGTAGGACCTGTGCAAGTAATTGTATTGTTTGTTATGTCATTTATCCTTACATTTTGTGACACTATAAATGAATAAAAAATATTATTATTATTATTATTATTATTATTATTATTATTATTATTATTATTATTATTATTATTATTATTATTATTATTATTATTTTGAATTTGAAATTTGTGCTTACCAGGCTTGACGAAATCTGACAGGCCGAAATCAATAGCTTTCAACGTCGAATCTTCGTCCTTTGTTCCAAACAGAAAATTCTGGAACGAAATCACATAAAATAAATAAGCCATTTAGCAATAAAATAAATTAAAATAAAATATTACTAAACTTCATTTACAAAATATTTTTTCAAATCATTGAACAAAACTTAAAATTCAAGTTTGAATATATTTTTGATCGGTACCATACCTCTGGTTTAAGGTCTCTATGTACCACGCCTTGTAAATGGCAAAACGAAACGACGCTCAAAATCTGAACCAAAACTTTCTTTGCATCTTCTTCTGAATATTTCCCTCCCCTATCAAATTTAAAAAATAATAATAAATAAAAGAAAAATATAACTAAGTTTGCAATAATAATAATATTAATGGAAATGGGTTTTTGTAGAAAGTACCTTTGAAGAATTCGATCCAATAACTCTCCTCCTTTACACAACCTATTTTAGCAAAAAGGAAAATGATAATTTTTAAATTTTGTTTAAAATGAATAATGAGAAATGAAAAGAATAAAGTATAAAACTTACTCCATGACTATATAAACATTATCATCATCTTCATATGAATCATAAAATTGGACTAAGTTTTTATGTCCCGTCAAAGCGCTCAAAATTTTTACTTCTCGCCTCACATCTTCTATTGCAATAGCTGTAGTCATCTGAAAAAAATAAAAAAAATAATAATTAATTAATTAAAATTAAAAAAAACTCAACTACATTCATAATACATTTGGAATATTCGGGCGGTGCTAAATGATATTCAAACTTTTCCAATTATGATATTTGCTATAATTTTATATTCCGAATTGAGCCAACTACCAAATACTTTGCCAACTAATATTTGAAAGATTCTCCAACCATTTTAGGAAAAAACATTATAGCGGACACCAAACAGATGAAATAAAGAAACAGATGATAAATTGATATCAACAACTAATTTTATTTATGAACAGATAGTATGAGAATTGCTTTCATGACCCTCCTTTTAGTCAATATTAGAAAAAAGAACCTGATCTGTTTTTGTACGATCAATAATTTCATGAAAAGTCCATTATCACAATTATTTCATCACAAATTGAAGGAAAATCCAATTCAAGCCTAGAAAAAGCCAAAATTTGAAGACTAGAAAAATCCAAATTATCAAAGCTGAAATCAAAAAACAAATCTAGCAAATAATTAAAAACAAATCTAGCAAATAATTGAAATGTACCTTTGTTTTAGGAATTACTTTCACTGCTACTTCTTCTCCTTTCATCTCTCCTTTCTTGGCCTTAGCAACGCAAGTATACCCAAAATGGCCTCGCCCAACTTCCTCCCCCAATTCGTATTTCGAAAGAAAATTCTTCAAAAATCCGAAATTTTTATCCAACCCCAATTCAACGTCGCCCCCATTTTCAGGAATCGAAGCCTCATTAGGTTTCACAGATCCGTGCCTTCTCGCGAGCAATGCCTTGATGTGTTTAGCCGGAGAAGGAGGCGGAAACGCTTTCTTCAAGTACTGCAGAGGCGTAGAAGGTCGATTTGGGGTCGAACTTGGATTTGAATTTGAATTCGAATTTGAAGGGGAGGTTTTGATTGAGGCTGGAAAGGGGCTTGGGAGGTAAAAGGGGAAAAATGAAGGTTTTGGGCTTGTGGGTTTCGATTCAAATTGAGATTCATTGGGGTTTTTTGGGTTCTCAAAATTTTCATCTTCTTCTTGCGAGTCTTGAGTTGGTGGTTTCGCGTAGCATTGACCCATTTTGAAGAAAGAAAGAAAGAAAGAAAAGATCAAAAAATGGTGTTAAAAATTGAAATATTTAGAGCTCAAAACGAGGGCTTTGCAGAAGATTTAGAGAAGAAAATGGGTTTTGATTTTACGAGGTTATGACTGTTTTAATCACGGAAAAAAACCCAAAATGGAGAAGAAATCACAAAACCAACAACATTAAATTTTCAGTGAATGGCGAAGGATTTTGAAGAAAGTCTCATTGTGGAGAAACCATTATTAGAAAACCGAGTTTCAAATCACCCAAAAAAATATGAGACAGACAGAGAAAAAAAAACCCAACAAAATGCAAAGTTTCTCAAGCAAATATGAGTTTTTTTGACAGCAGAAAATAGAATAGTGGGGCTCAAAATGCAGGAAAATATTTGAGAGAGGTGTGGTGTGATTCGCTCGCTTCCAAGAAGGAAGAAGCTGAAGCTGAGTTCAGAGAAGCGAATAAAGAATGTGAGAGAAAAGAGAGAGAAGAGAGAGGAAAAGAAAATTAAAGCAGAGGAATCCCTCTCTTTATTGCTTTTTAGGTTTTAGTTCCTTCTTGGCCCTTTGCTAATGTAATTTTCAAATTTACTCATTATTATATTATAATAAAGTTTAGTTTAATGAAGTTCAAAAGTTTATGTCACATTTTTTATATGATATATTTTGTTTGTTCTGTCAGTCTTATTTTTATACTTCTCGTGTCTAGTGTGATAGTATGGCATTTTCATTTTGTATAAAAACTATGGGAAATGTGCAAGCACGACGCACTGTGGCAGGACATACCGTAGATATACTGTTATTTTTATTTTATATAATGTTTTTTCATTTTATATACTGTTTTGCTATTTAATATACTATTATTTATTCTTTGTGTATTTCTTATTTTGTTACTTTTATATATTGTTTTCCCATTTTTTATATTATTTTCCCATTTTTATATATTGTTTTCACTTTTTATATATATACTTGTTATTAGAAAATAAATTATATATATTGTTATGTATATATTGTTATTAGAAAATAAATTATATATACTGTTATTGAATCCCGTCGTAAACAGTCGTGTTGTAGCAGGTCCCAAAAACTATTTATTATCAAACAATCATGAGTTTTCTCTATTAAAAAGTACTCTCTTTTTTTCCTAAATTGTATTCTGGGTTTTACTTCTGATTACAAAAACTTTAGGGGCTATAGGAAAATGTTTTTAATTTGCCTTTAGTAATTAGTGAGTGAAATAAATGAAAGAGAAAATGGTTAAATGCTAATAATGCAGGAGAATTAATGCTTTACTGTTACGGTGTCTCTCTCACAGCCTGTCTTTTTAGCTCCCCAATACAAAATTTAAACCAACTTTAGGTAGAATTGCTATGATTTTGTACAATTGCATCTCCAAAAGTAACATACGGTTAGAACAAAATTTTGACTAGATATTTGATCAATGATAAAGATGTATGTTAAATATATATTTGTTAGAAATATTATGATTGTTTGTACTTATAATTTTAAAAATAGCATACAACCGAAAAAAATAAAACTATATCGTACAATTGAGTTGTCCTAGACATCTTGTTGATTAAACGAATGATATCATTTTTTTTATTTGCGTTAGTTTCATATTTATATCATATATTAAATTGATCAATATTGAATACATACCAATATTGTTTTTTTCTGAAATGCATATAATAAATAGAGATTATAATATGTTGTAGAGTTTGCCTTTTGGGAAGTATGTAGGAATGGATAACTTTTATAGTTATGTCCAATTATACTTTAAAAATAGAATACTAGTAAAACAAAAATTTATGAACATATTTTTACATTCTTATATTTAGTCTAAATTATAATCATCTAAATATTAACTATTGATTTTACTTCAGGTCAGAAAATTTAAGTTACAATTATATTTACATTGCTTATAAACACACATGTAATATAAATATAGGTCAAATTTCAAAATATGCCACACCAACAAGAAGTTGCTTTTTAGGAGAAATTTTGGATATCAATATCCTCTCCTTTTTGAAAATAAATTGACTAGGCTAAGAAATAATTGCTTGTGTAACCTAAAAGGGTCATAAGAGACCAAACTACACAATTAATGTTACTCCCCTCTACTGTTCATGGACCAGTAATTAACAGAAACCCAATTCCAGGTTCACCATAGACCGGCCACATCATCACTTCCTTGTGCACCAGTATCATATTTAGTTTACGAAATACTCAAAAAAACCGAGCTTTTCTTTGTGCTTAAGAAAAAGACCTGATGCTGCACGATTCAGCTGTGCAGCACGACGCGAAAAAATAATAAAGAAATTATTCGGAGTGCTCAGCTTTTGAAGTATCTAAAAACTCACACCATACAATTTTAGATTGTACACATGTATATTTGTATTTGGATATACATTTTTGAAAAGATATTCTTTTGTAATTTTACTATATGTTTTGTGTTTACACAAATACATTTTTATAATTTTATCATATCTTTTGTAATCGGACACTGCTGGACGCTCTAAAATGCTGACACTCTATATCTGAACCAACTCTAAATAATATATAGATGCAACATAGATTAAATAAGCAATATTTAAAATTTATTTTTTTAAATAATATGTAGATGCAATAAACAATATATACATAAAATAATGAAAAACATTATATAGAAAGCAAAAATATATTTAAAAAAAAAAGTGGTAAAAATATTATACCATCGTGTTTTAAGCGCGCTCGAATCGTCACGTTTTCAGATTTTCCTTTAAGAAAACAACCTATAAAAGACCCTCTTGTTTATGTCAAAAAAAAAAAATAGTTGTTTCAATAACCAAGTTACATGACTGGATGGATACATAACAAATGCATAGAGAATCAAGTTTCTTTTCATTAAAGAATGGTTCTATCTTTTTTCTATAGCATCAAATGAGCCATGTGATGTGAGTTAAGCTCGTAACCACCGAAAGGCTTTAGATCCTCTCCATTTGGACATTAGGTAGAATACTTGTGTACATGATTAATAATTTTGGTATAAATTTATGTATGTCATGCTGGAAATATTGTTAATTGAATTTATCATTTGATGTAGTGTTAAATTTAAATTTTACTGAGATATGTGCATAAATTGAGCAGTAAGCAGATAGTGACTTAATATTATTGGTGAGTTGTTGTCTTTAAATAATTTGAACTAAAAGGAATTTGCAAAAATAATATACTTGAGTTTGTATTAATACTTGATTTGACATAAAGAAAAATATTTAAAACACTCAAATTTTGAAACATAAAAGCAAAAAGATAATTTCGAAATCTTAGATTTCAATAATGTCATTTGTACAAATTCAAATATGAAATCGTTTTATTCTTTAATGAAAAAAGGTATCCCTTTTAAATGCAAAAAAAACATTGTTTTTCCAAAATACTTTTCAAAGAGTACTGATACAAATATTTGTTACAGAAAAACACACATGATATGGCCCATAGGCCCATAAGCCATGGAAGAATCGTAGTACTATTTTAAGCCAATCATTAATTCTTGGAACTTTGTTATTTCATAAAATATGCATGTAATGTAACTAACCACACTTCCAGTTCATGGAAGCATATATGTTCAGAAACTGCCCAACAAGTCAAAAAGATTTGGTCAGAAAAAGTTCTAACTTTTCTTTCTCTATTTCTCTTTTTTAATATAAACTGATCATATGTTCCTCATTTCTATAATTTATTCTGAAAAATGATTTTGTATTATGGTCTGAACTTGACTAATCAGTACTTCTTACATGTTAATTTTCAGATTTATGTTTGACTATTCCTTTATATATATATTTTTTTCAAAAATTTCTCTTTTTTATATGTTTTTTATTAACCTTTTTTTTTCAATGTGTGGGAACTTGCAGGTTCTTTTACAATCACATTATAAGAATTCCATTTTCAATATTACTTTTTTAGTTTTTTTATAACTTTTTTTAATAGAATGGAGATGATTCTATGTTCAACATTTAATTTTTATGTAAATGAGAATTGAACTCATGACCTATAGTTTGTTGACTCAACCACTAGGACATAAGCTCATTTACATTTTCATTATTACTTATGATTAAATGATAATATATATTTAAAAAATGACATTATATGCAAAAGCAGTCCAATTCAGATAAGGAGAGAAATTATGTTATATATCAAACTACTTCTGTTTTGCTCAAAAAATGGTGACGAGGCAAATAAAAAAAAATCCTAGATCATAGAATTCAAAAATAGAGTTTCAGCCTTTCAGGATGTCAAGAGCAAAGGCTAATTAATTTATTATTCTATACAAATATATGATTTTAATCTATGTTTTCATCCAAACTTGTTTATACATGTATTTAATTTATTTCCAATTCCTATGGCTTTGTCATCTACAAGAATAATTTATGAAAAATCAATTCTAAAATATGATACTAACTTTCTAGTAATAGTTCTGCAAAAGAATTTGATTTTGTTACAATAATGTTGCATTTAGTTTATAGAAATAATTATTACTTTTTATGTAATATTTTCTTAATAATATATACCACAATGGCTATCTTTTCCCTATTGTTATATTCTTAAATCTCTTGATAATGATGAGTATATATAAATCGTCTTAATTTTTTAATGAGTTTACAAGATTTCTTACACCTATATCAAAAATCATTGTTGGTGTTTCTAAAAATAACAAAGAATCCAATATAATCAGAAAAGACTTGGTTGCTATGTTGGCAACCATTTTGCATTGCCTTAGAAAGAAAGTTCATTGCTATGTTGGCGGCCGTTCTGCATGGTCTTAGTCAGCGATTCATCTTGAACAACGAACATTACAGCATTAGAGATGCAACTTCCATCCATATTAGTAAATGGCATAAAGCCAGTGAAACTTGATTGCTGAGTTTATGAGATGAAGAAGCGCCAGATTTATTGCATAGTAGTCGAACTTGTACTATCTCGGACAAAATGAGTATTTTCAAACATATTACAAATTTTAGTAAATTTTATGTTGTTATATATAGTTGGGAGCACAATAATAGTACTTTTTCAGCTTTCTCCATCATCTTATTATGTGAAATGTATATACTTAATATCTATAAGGTTGAACATGATTATATTGTTGAACTGATAGGCGAATAATTTATCAGTAAAATTGCACTTATATATAAACACATATTTAATTTTAATTTATTTATTATTATGAATGCAAGATTTTCGTGTTCAATCATTCTAAATGCGGTAGTTAGCTCACGCCAATTTGACCAATACATGAGTCATGAAGGATGATTTTGCCTTTCATTCTGATACTAAATAATTTAATGCGTTAACCTTTTGCATGAAGCAAAAGTTTAAATGAAAAATGAAAAATGCTACAAAAGAAATGTTCTAGTCTAAATTGACTGGTGAATCATTATGTAACTATTTAGACTAAAACACGTTTGTAAGAGCAGCATGTCACTTTAACTATATTGAAGCTATTTTTCAATCAGATAATAAACATTGCAATTTCATTATTGGGAAAACATATGAGCAAATAACAAAAACTAAAATATAAAAAATATCTTTTATGGTTCTCATCACACATGTATGTAACAATCTCTGATCACAAGCATGTAACAACCTAATTCGCTGAATGAAGTTGGGCATGTGACAACCTGATTTAGAAAAAAAACGAGCTAATCCATTTGGAAAATGGGGAACTAAAACCCTATTTTATATCTAACAATAGGCTCCATTTGTCCATCATTGATCCTTTTTTTTTAATCCAAACAACAATGTAGTTGAATATGCGATCGTATGTGTTTTACAATAATAAAAAAAAAAGATTTGCATGTGCAGATATAGCTCGTGCGAATTTGATAAATTCTTGAAGAATGAGCTATTGTGTGTTGTTGTTGCAACTTGTTTAACACACATTTCAGAATTACATATGAAAAAGAAATCAAATAAAAAGGGATATAATTTAGTTCATGCGAGATGAAGATGGACAGGGGGGAATAGGGTTTATCTTTTCCAAATTATTTTAGATTGATTTTGTTTTCTTAGTGCTTTTAATTATGAGAATGTATAATTTAGTCTGTACTCTGTACAAAATAATTTTTTTCATTTGATTTTTTTAAAATTGTTGTTACATTGTCAAGTTTGTTAATAATATATTTTGTTGCGCGGACACTTCTAAAATCCGGCCGTGTCCGTGTCGGACACCGTGTCGGATACGACGCTCCTCGGACACTCCTCGGACACGTGTCGGACACACCACGTGGTGTGTCAAATATTTTATTATTAAAAATCGTCAGGACACTTCTCAGGACACTTCTCGAACACTTCTCGGAACACTTCTCAGACAAGTGCATTGGGTTTTTAGCGCAATTATTGCACTATTTCATCATACACGTATTTTAAAGACTAGTTCATCTCACATTTCTATTACAGTAATTGTGGGACTACACATTTAAAGTGAATTTTGATTATTTAGTTTCAAGTTTCCATACATAAATATGTAAACGTCAAATATCTTATATGCACGTATAAAAGTGCAACTTCAAATGTTATATATATTGTAACAATTATAAAATATTACGTATAACTTTCTAATTATATGATAAAAATATTATGTATAATTCTTTAAAATAAAATAAAATTGACATAAATAATATATACAATAATTAAATTATATATTTTATTCATAAAAATAATATAATAATATATATATTTAACGTGTCGTGTCCTGATGAATTTTGAGATTCGCCGTGTCACCGTGTCCGTGTCGTATCGGACACGACACCCGTGTCCGTGTCCGTGCAACATAGATAATATATCATACAACAATTTTTCTTGAAATGTATTCGGTGTTGTTAAAACACTATATTTTTCTTACAATTGTTGAAAAAAACTCATAGCTACCAATATGCATGGTGATGAAGAACCATGTCAGATACTTGTATAGGAAACAAAATCTCCAATATAATTGAAAATTTACCATGTTGTTAACATTTCTCTGCCCTATTCTTGAGATATATCCGGCATATTGAATAAAATGGATAAAACAAAACAAGTGAAATAGATGGGACTCGGTAAATCTAATGGGTGATTGCTTAGTTTGTGGGACAAAGAAATGTATGATCTGCGATGAATACATAGTCAGCATATAAACTGGTTAATAGAGGAGCGTCTTTCTTTTTTTTTTTTAGGGAGAGGCGCAAGAGGCGACTTGTTTAGTTCATTGATTTGGAAAAATTTGTTACAATTGTCTCCAACTAGGAGATGCACGAAATGCCCCTAGTTGATAGAAAGGAAATAAACCCTAAAAAAAGTGAAAAATCCGAGCTAAAAACAACAATCATCTAATAATTTTCAAGCCAGAGAGTTGCATCATCGATGGCTTTACTGGCAACGGCAAGTGGAGGCCTTCTAACATCATTGAAAATCCGCTGGTTTCGCTCCTTCCATATTTCCCAGTTGATTGCATCCCAAAGCGCTCTTTCTTTTATCTTTCGCCAGTATTTTTCTTGATAATAGCCAGTTTTCATTCAATAAATTCTGAGTGCATAGCAAAAGGGAAAGGTAGTCTCCTCTGATTAGTTGCGAGTCTCCAAACTGTTTTGGTGAAAGAGCATTCAACCAGTAGGTGGCCACGTGTTTCGAATAGAGGAGCGTCTTTCGACAACTTCTTCTACTTTCTGCCATCAAAAGTGTCAAATTTATATCACTTGAGACTAAATGAGTTAATTGAAGCATATTACACTCGTCCGTGAATATTTTATTGTTACATGTAACTGGGAGTGCCGTAATATTTTTTTCAGTTTCCTCCACCAACTTATGCTGTCATATGTATAACATAATTAAAAAAGAAAAAGAAAAAACTATGTATAACATAATTTTGAGGTTCAACATGATTATTTTGGTGAAGGAATAGATTGGATAATTTGTTAGTAAAAATGTACTTATATATAGACACAGCTTTATTCAATTATTCTTCATCATGCAAGATTTGCATGTTTAGTCATCCCAAATGCAGTAGTTAGCTCGCACCAATTTGACAAATTCATCAAGCATGATTTTTTTCTGTTACTAAAAATTTCATGAGTTCAACTTGAATAAAACAAAGTTTAAATGAACAATATACACAAGAATATTATAACATAAATTGTCCTTTGGGTATGTGAACCTGATTTGAAAAAAAATATATATAAATTAATTAGTATGAAGTAAAAAACCATAAACACAATTTTTCCGGTAGAAACAATGTACTGATTTTTTTCAGTTATTTAATTTGAAAAAGAAAACATATAAGGACCTAAGAAACATTTCTAAAAATTCGTAATATGATGCAATTTATGGTGATAATTGTACAACATTCTAGAAAAAATTCGATGAATTTATTTTCTAACAATAGTTGTAACATTTTCAGTAATATTTTTTTAATTTTACATTTCACAATGGTCATCCTTTAGTACATTTTATTTCAATAATAATACTTCAATTTCGCATATATAATACTCGTGGCGGGGAAGTGCATCCGAATCCATAGCTTTCACAAATGAGCATACTTCACATATAATTTCATCAAACATAAATGAAACCAAAACCATCAATAGAACTGAAAAGGTTCATAATTTGAAGAATTTTTTTACGAAGGGCTCGTCTAATTCATCCACAGAAAGACGAGATGTGTACGCAATTGAATGATTCCTCTGATTTTGCCAAGGCAAATGAGATCAATGCACCAATCGCGGTTAGTTTTTATTTTTTTTATATTTAAATTTATATTTATGCTCTTTTATTTCTAGTTTTCTTTGGTTTCCTCTTTTCTTTTCTCTCTAGTTTTTCTCTAGTTTTAATTCTAGTTGGTGTAACTTTTATTTTTCATTTTCTTTTTCAATCATCCAATTCTCTTGGCTGATTTGCAATTGTAATGAATATTTTTAATTTATTCTATATAAATTGATGGTACCCAGGTTTAAACCTGGGGCTTCTCTGTCAAAAAATATATATATATATATATATCGTTGATTTTTTTTACTATATTTGACTATTTGTTTATGCTAGCAACCCTGCAAGGATCTAATAAAATGTTAATTTAGAATAAATCTCTACATGATTTGAGAGAAAAGTTTGCCTCATTGATAGTAAATGACAGTTGACACAATGCTAGTCAGCTTTAATGACTACGTCCGTGTGATGAAAAAATGTTTTATATGTCGTGTGATGAAAAAATGTTTTATATGTGTATCATAAACCGGTTAAGACCACTAAAACATATTATATTATTGTTAAATGCAATTGAGTTTATAGTGATTATATATATATATATATATATATATATATATATATATATATATATATATATATATCATATACTCACCTAGGCGATAATCGCCCCTCCACCGAGAAATTTTGGTCAAATCGGTCCAAAAAATCGGATTTATTGCTTAGAACTGTCTAATTTTCGATTTTTCCGATTAATTAGCGATTTTTTCTGATTTATTAGCGATTTTTCTGATTAATTTTGAATTTTACTGATTAATTCCACCTAATTCCTGACCGCATGTCTACCGATTTTTTCTGCTTGGCTACCGATTTTTCCGCCTAGATCCCGATTTGTCCGCCTGGATCATGATTTTTCCAATTAATTCCCATTTTCCCACCTAATTCCAAGAATTTTTGTGCCAAATTTCCTAAATTTCATATCTTTGTTTTATATGTGCGTATATTAATGAAAAAGCTTGTATTATGAGTCTAAAACACCGAGACACCGACTAGGCACCATAGTCACTGCCCTAACGCCTCGTAACCGCCTAGCGATTTCTAGAACACTGTATATTATTAACTATGAGATTTAGCATGATTAGATTGTTGGACTTATTGATGTTTCTTTTTCAGTTTTCTCCATCATCTCTATGTTTATATATATATATATATATATATATATATATATATATATATATATATATATATTATATATATATAGATATATATATAATATATATATATATATATATATATATCTAACTATGAGATTTATCATGATTAGATTGTTGGACTTATAAATAATGATTCATCAGAAAAAAAAACATTTATATATAATAAACACACAAATTTTTCATATCATTTTTATTTTTTTCCCTTAGAAATGCAAGATCTTCATGTTTAATCATGCCAAATGTGGTGGTAGCTCATGCCAATTTGACATGTTCATCAGTTCATGAAGCATTATAATTTCCTTTCTACATGTAACAAGGAAATCCTTATTCCTAATCGATTCCTTATTCTCTTGAATTTTTCTATTTTTATCTATTGACCGAAATTTTGGATTAATAGAAGTCTATCATTACTAGAAACAAAACAAGTAGTAATCACAATAGAATTTCCCTGTGTACAACTGGTCTGAAAAAAAGAGAGAGCCCAACAAAACCAAACCGAGTCCACAAATTATAAAGTAACGCATTAAGTTTTGGAAAATATTACAAAAAAATACGAAATGGACATGCGGCCCATAAGTTGCCCAAGTTTCTTATTATTTACGTTGAAGAATCCCATTTTTTCCCTTTTAAGTTCTTTCTTTGTGCATAAAGAGTTGGATCTCCGTAGATTATAGAAATTTCTTTCAGTTAGAAATGAAGAGGAATGGAACAAGCGTTGTGGACGAAAGAGAGCGATAATGACTAAAATTGTATTATCTTACAATGAATACAACCACTAAAACATATTACATTATTATTAAATGCAATTGAGTTTATAATAATGTTTCTTTTTCAGCTTTCTCCATCATCTTATATTTATTTGTCCAATAATCTAATCATGCTAACTTTTTTTATTGTAGCATGATTAGATTATTGGACAAATAAATAATGATTCATCAGCAAAAACACTTATATTTATTTTTTTTATAATATTTTTATTTTTTTATCTTAGGAATGCGAGATCTTCATGTTTAATCATGCCAAATGTGGTGGTAGCTCATGCCAATTTGACATTCATGAAGCATTAGTATTTCGTTTTCAGATGTAACAAGGAAATCCTTAATTATTCAGATGTAACAAGTGAAGCAGTAATCATAATAGAATGAATTTCCCTGTGCACAACTGGTCTGAAACAGTAGAGAGCCCAAAAAAGGAACCAAACAAAAACGAGCCTACAAATAAAGAGGATCGTTAAATTTTGGAAATTATTGCGAAAGAAAAAAGAAACAAAAACGAGCCTACAAATAAAGAGGATCGTTAAATTTTGGAAATTATTGCGAAAGAAAAAAGAAAGAAGTGGAGATGCGGGGTATCGATCCCCGTACCTCTCGCATGCTAAGCGAGCGCTCTACCATCTGAGCTACATCCCCTTTGCTTATCATCTGATTTTTCTTTATATAAAACCATTTTCATTTCCAAATTAGTACAAATATGCAATTTTTTTTTTGTTTTGATCACGCTATACAGTTGTCGTTGAGTAAAAAAAAAAAACATTGGTAATTATGATTACGAGCAGAAAATGATTTACTCCAAACAGAAAGTGAAGTTTTTCGTATAAGATGAGTAATAAGGATGAAAATAATATTAAACTAAATAACTTAGAGCATGTCATAAATTATTTTATTCTGATATGAGTCATATTGTCATCCACTAAGAGCATAAGAGGATTTATAGTTTTCGCATGAAATTTCATGCTGATTCTATATTACTTTGTTTCGCTCTCTAAATTTTCAAATCAGATGATTCAATTTTGATGATCATTTTATAGCATATTCGCCAAATTCTAA
Organism: Juncus inflexus; assembly: GCA_024447665.1. NCBI lineage: Eukaryota > Viridiplantae > Streptophyta > Magnoliopsida > Poales > Juncaceae > Juncus > Juncus inflexus. Next base: position 6,627,209 of record JAJHPC010000002.1, on the reverse strand, counting down.
GATATAAACTTTAGAATGCTGAACAAACAAATATACCAAAAACTATGTAAAGGAGCTAAATATAAATAAAACCTTTTACAGGGTTCAAACTGAATTAATTTACAATAAAAATTACAAAATAAGGTTACTCGTTTTGTTAACATCTCCATGTGTATTAAATTAATCACACATACAAACCACAAAACCCTAGTTCCTCTCTAAAATTAAATTAGAAGAAATAATATCTTCATAAATAATTAATAACCACTAATCATGAATTCATAGCCTTTAAAAAACTCAAAATATCAAACTTACCATTTTTAAAGGTAAGATGGTACTAATTTTAAAATATATTGTTTGAACTTAAATTATTAACTTTTATACTTAAATATGATACTATTTTTTGTATTATAATTATAATTATTATATTCTTCATTTAAGATATTTTTTAGTATCAAAAAGATAAAATACCTCTTTGGGCTCCAGAACAGAAGTTCCAGTTTCATTCTTAGGCATTTATTTTCTGTAGAGTAAAAAGGGTCATTTGATAAAAAAAAAATAATTGTGTTATAGGGAAATATATGCAAGATATAACCGCCTTCACTTATATAAGCGGTCGATTTTGGGCTTTCGGCCCATTCCTTCTCTTCCAAGTTTGCATATATAAAACTATATTTAACTATATATATATATATGGATTATATAAACTAATCATACTGAACTTACTTATAATATTATTATTACTTATGTTTTGTACTTTATTTGTTTCATGTCATATAAGAAAAGACAACACGTGCCGTTGACCCAACCACTTCAGAAGTCATAGGAACCTGAATCTAACCCACATTCCCTACTCAGAACTTTAAATACGCTCAGTCCATTACAACTCATCTCATTTCCATATATAGAACAAAATACAAAGGGAAATATTCTTGTACACCAGGTTCATTCTGACAAATACTCAGATGGTCAGTTGTAGTCCGTGCAAGTTCTGCTGCTAGCTGCCACGTCACACTAAGATAACCAATCTATTCAACATTTATCTGAACCTGGTCCAAACTTCCCAACGTAAGCTATTCCCACGAGAATGGGTCCCGCATTACTCAAAATAATAAACTTTTTATGAACCGAGTTCATATGTAAACTACATTGTCCATCGGTTTACACACTTACATGAAGGTATTTTCTTGATTAGACACAGACTATTTTTGTTAACTGTAAACCTGTCCATGACAGCTGGGTCCCAGAGAACATAGAAATGAATGTTTTGCTGGTTTACACGTGGACCGGGCGTAATCAAAATATAAATGAGGGAAGCCAAAAACCAGGGCAAAGAAGGAAAGAAACTCTAATTAGGGATGATCAACTGCGATTTTTGCGTTTAATCTCAAATTCATAGACCTATTATTAGAGATTAACCTATTTTTAGAGAGAGGAAGGTAAATAAATTAACCAGTTTTCGAGAGGTCTTTCTGTTTTGCCAAAGAGAGATATTCGAGTTGACGAACAATTCCTCAGCCATTTTCATTCAGGTAATTTTTTCGGAATTTTCAATCTAGTTTTTAGGTCTCGGTTTAATCGTTTGCCTGATTATCTTGAATTACGTTTTGCTCAATCCTGTTGTTTGGGAATCTAAAATATTTGGTTTCTTGTTTGATTTAATGATCAAATTGCATTGTTCATTAATTTGATATTTTTTTCTTTAATCCAGCAATTGAAGCGCACAGTTTGACATTTCTCAGTGATTTAATCTCTTTCTAGGGTTTCAAAGAACCTGCATTTGGATCAGGTATTTCACGTTTATTTTTATTTAATTTTTGAATTTTACCTTTCATTTCTCTATTGCAATATGTGACTTTGATTTTGATTTTTTGATTTTATTTATTTATTTATTAATTTTTTATTTTCATTAATTATTTTTCAATTTATCTGTTTCAATCCACCTTATTTAATTTGAATTTTTTATTTTCATTAATTTATTTATTTTTGAATTTTTTATTTTCATTAATTATTGTTCAATTTATCTGTTTCAATCCACCATATTTAATTTGCTTACACCATAATTCCTATATTTATTCATATATATTTATGTATATATTCAATTATATTCATATTTATATATTTATTATTCATGTATTTATAAATTTTTAAAAATATACTTGTCATTTTTTGCTTACAACATCAGACTCGTATTTCAATATTCTCTAATTATTACTCAAACCTTTTTATTTCAACCGCATTCTTTGAACTCGCTTCTTTAATAAACCGCATTCTTTTAACTCGCTTCTTTAATACTAACGTACAATTCTTTCCTTTTTCAATCAACGAATCAGATCTCCCAAACATCCAAAACTTTCCCAAAATGGAAACTCCCCAACCGAAACCGTCCCGCCTCGACCTCTCCCAATTCAAATCCCATTTCATCCGTACACTCGGTGCGCCAAAGACCAAGCAATACTTCCAATACCTCGAGCTCTTCCTGCGCACCCGGCTCACCAAGACCAAATTCGCCAGGCTGGCAGTCACCACAATCGGCAAGGACAACATTGCACTCCACAACCGTCTGATTGGTTCCATTCTGAGCAACGCCCGTACCGGATCGGGCCCGCAAACCAAAGAAGTTGATAATACTCTTAACGGGTCGGGTTCAGAAAACCTGAAAGAGAAAGAAGATGATAATGCTGTTAACGGGCCGGGTTCAGAAAACCTGAAAGAAACAGAGGATGATAATACTGTTAACGGGTCAGGTTCTGACCCGAAAGGAAAAGGAATCGTGGAGAGCAGCGAGCTTATCGGGTCGGGTTCTGACCGGAAAGGAAAGGGTCTTATCGGGGCGGGTTTGGACCCGATAGAGAATGAGATTTTGAAGGAGAAGATGCTTAACGGGTCGGGTTCTGACCCAAAAGCGAAGCCCGGTAATTCAGGAAAGACGCCAAGCGGGCATTTTGGAGAAGCTTTGAATTCTCCGCCTGTTAAAAATGGTAAAAATGATAACGGTAAAAATGCTGCTTTGGGAAAGTTGGTTGAAGAAGGGGAGGAGGTGGAGCAGGATGCGAAAATTACGAGGACCCAAGCGCAAAAGCGGATGCAAAGCGGGATTGACCTTATTAAAGAGCTTTTGGGGGATGGAATGCAAGATGGGAATGCGAGTAATGATGGAGTGCCAGCTGGCGGTAATGCGATTAATGAGCTTTCAGGGACCGGGCCGCAAAATGCGCGTGATCAAAGCCGGTTTAATCAGACTGAGGAGGAGGATGATGATGTGGTGATTACCGGGGTTAAAATGGGCAGTAAACCGAATAATAATATTGCGGGGATTGGGTCGCAAATTGGATTGAATCTAAATCCATTCGTTTCCGGACCGCAAACCGGGTTTAATGCGATCAATTACCCAATTAATTACGGACCGTACAAAACAATTAATGAAAATAATAAGCTTTTGAGGTCCTGTTATAATTCACTGTATTACGGTTCAGGATCCGCATCGCGAAGCGGGCTTGGCTCCATTTCTGGTAAGCGAAATTGATTTTTGATAAATTAGTTATTATTTCCATTTATGTAGTGCAAAAGTTTAATTTTCAGATTTTGATTTTTTCAGGTACTGGAGTGCAAGCTGGATTGCAAGGCGGCTTTAATCCGAGTATTTACGCTTCTGTTTCTGGTAAGCAAACTCAAAATAGTTATATTTTTAATTATGTCGTGCAAACTTTTTTTAATCATAATAGTTATATTTTTAATTATGTCATGCAAACTTGTTTGATCAAAAAAATTACCTTTCGAATCTTGTAACTCAAACCGATTTAATTCAAACAATTATCTTTCTAATTCTGTAGTAGTGCAAACCAAACCGATTTAAATCCAACTAATTCCGTTTCCATAATCCGCAACACAAACTCGATTTAATCTCTCTAATTATCTTTCCAATTAATTCTATAACAACCCGATTTAAATAATCTTGACAGGTACGCAAGCCACCAATCCAATCAGCGATGATCTCTCAAGGGCCGCGGCACAATTCTACCCTCCTCAAAGGACCGGACCGCAAATCACAGCGCCAATCGGGTTGCCTTCTGACCCGTCTCGCAAACGGCCGCGGAGTTATCTGGACAGCGAATCGTGTTATAACAGCCGAGAATTACCCGATACGAACAGCCTATTTAACAGGCTTAACAAACGCGTAAGAGAGCAAGGAATGAATTTGACTGTTCAAGCGGCTGAAGCGATGAATCAAGGTTTAAATGAACAATTAATGCGGGTGATTAGGCCGGCTGTGGAGCTTGATTTCAAGAACTGGAAACCTTAACCCTAACCCTAACCCTAATCCAAACCCTAACCCTAACCCTAATTTGATGGTAGAGGTGATTGATCTGACAGATGAGGGAGAGGAAGGCGAGGCAGGCCCCTCGACGAGCAACCAGTCACTTAACCCTATGTTTGCAAACCCTAATTTTGCTTCTGCAAACCCTAATTCAGGAATGGGATCCAGAGGTAGAAAGGGGCAGGGTCCATCTGCAAGCGGCGCGTCAAACCCGAACCCTAATTTTGCGCGAAACCCTACTAATGATACAATCAATTTGGGTGCGGAAGGGGCTGGAAATGAGAGAAACCCTAACTTAATAACCACTACAGATATTAATATCGCAATACAATTACAAGAGAATCAAAGACCTAATTCGAGGAATGAGTTCAAAAATTGGTTCGATTCTTTGTAGTTGTCGGATTTAATTAATTAATTTATTTTATTTTAGTTATTTATTTCAGAAAATAGACTGAGAGAGATCCCTCCTGGTTATATATACTTTGCATTTTCAGGTCAGCCCTTATTTTAATTTTTTAATTTAATCCATAAACTTGATATAGTTTTACCGGTTAATCGTATAAGTATTTTAAAATCTAATAAGAGATTTGAGGGGCAATTAGGTCTTATTATTTAATAATGTGGGATTTTTGTGGTTTTTTGTGGTAATTTGTGGATTTTTGTGGGTTTTTTGTGGATTTAAATGTGGAAGTGGAAATAAGGTAATGAGAATAAAATTGCCCCGTATTTCTTATTAGTGACTTAAAATAGTTATAAGGGTTGATTGGTGAAATGAAATTGGTTTAGGGATTGAGTGAAAAAATTAGAAAAGGGAGGGCCACCTGAAAATGTATATATCTTTTGAGATTTTGGAGAGGAAACTTTAATTTATTTTTGTTTTTTTAATAGAGGTGAATTGTGTTGAGGGAAGCAGATATTGGTTTATTTTTTTATTATGAAAAATAATTGTTATTATTATTATTTTAGCATGTTTATTTATTTGTTTGTTTGTTTGTTTATTTTGTTATGTTTTTTATGTTCATGGAAAACAAGATAATAATACTATAATTATTTCCTCAATTACAATAGCCAACAGTTAATGTTCTAATTTATCATATCTTCTAAAAAAATATTGGCATTCAATTAAAAGTTTTATTAATCATCTTAAATATATATTGACATGTTAAAACTTTATATTCAACTTCTGCAGAATTTATTTATTCCGCTAGAACTATGTTTACACAAATAGTAGATAGCATGAATAATAAATAATCTATATATTTCGACACAAAAGTAACAGGCACGAATTAAAAATATTCACATTATTCCTCAAAAAAAATATTCACATTATACACACTACAGTGACAAAAAATCATCACATCTTTCTTATTTTTTTGCAAAATACTTTGGGCTTTTCATGTGTATTTTATTTATTAATACTCTCTCCTTTTAATATGTCGGGCTCAAATATACAAACTAATTAACAAGGTGGCCCACTAATAAAGCCTGCCTATTTTAGGAGTGTCAGGAAACAATATAAGTAAAATATTGCGTCAAGTTTTTGGGCTGTGAAAGAATATTAAGATCAGCCACTGTAAATACTGTTTGATTAAAGCGATTGTTAGTACATTTAATCTATTGTTTGATTGTATGAAAATGAAGTACTGGATTTGAAGATATACACTTGAAATTTGAAAAGGTTGCACTAGAACTTACTCAGACTTGCTCATTAACGTAAATCGAATGAAATGTGTGTTTTTAATAAATTTTAACTAGATAAATTATAATTAATATAAAATAAATTACTTAACCATCTAACATCAAATTGATGATTTTTAATACAAAACTCAAATAATATTTTCTGAATTACGTGATTCCGAATATACCAAATCAAACATATAACATGAATCATCAACGTACATCATATCGATCAATCATGCATTATATAAACTAGGGAGCACCATCGCTCCGCTTCATAAATATGAATTTTTTAATTTTTATTAATAAATGATATAGTGACACTTTTATTTTTACAGGAATTATATATTTTTTTGAGAAAACATAAAATTATATTTAAAATCAATTTTAGGTTTTATAAATAAATTTTATCCTTCTTCAAATTTGATAATAACTAATTAATAACTATATAACTAATATAGCTGTCAATAATTAGTTATATTATTATACATAGTTATATTAGTTATAAAAGTATAGCTTATATATAGTTAATTAGTTATATTATTAGTAAAGATGGTAATATTGAATAAGCATGAAAATAGGGAAAGGTAAATATTTTTTTTTATGGAATTTCATATGGTTAACAATATGTGGTAATCAAAATAACATATTAAGTTTAAATCACATCATACTATTTCACAAAATAAGAGCCACACAATCAATAAATTGGGTCAAGGGCCATTTTTTTTTGTGAGAGATTTACCACATTATGATGTTGAGGTGTATCAATAACTCTGACATAGTTGCATTTGTAATATCTTTTTCTTTACCCCCACTTACTCTTTTATTTTGAATATCAGTTTAAATGGTTGTTTCGCCTATCGAGTCCATCATACAATTATGAGTAATATAGAAAATTAAACTACAAGACTATTCTTAAAAAGTATTGTTTGTTTTTATATTGAATATGTGAGAAATAAATTTGTTCATGTATGAAGTTCAACCTTTATAATGCCATCCAAAAATTTTTTTGTTATAATATAATGTTAATAAAAAGTTTTTTGTCATATAATACTAATAGCGATTTTTATTATATAACTTTAAAGTTTTTAAAGAAACTACTCCACATCAGAAAAAATAGTACTTCTTGCAATAGCATTTCTCTTTATGTTTATTTTTATTGTGTGCTAATAGAACTGGACTAATAATCATACTTTTAGGTCCATGTAATTATTTCTAAACCGCATACAAGAAATATGTATTTCTTCTCTCCTTCTTCAACTTAGCTTCCATCCACTTTTTTCATGAAGGGAAAATTTCATATTTACCTTTAAAAAAACTTAAAATATCATATTTGCCATTATAAAATTTAAAATATCATATCTGTCATTACAAAAGCTTTAAAATATCATATTTGCCATTGTAAAAACTTAAAATATCATATTCGCCATTAGAAAACTTAAAATATCGTACTTGCCATTACAAAATACAAAATTTATCAAAATTACCCTTTTAAAACTTCAAGAATAACAAATATATCCAAAACCATTGACTTTCTGTTAAGTTTTATTTAATATGACCAAAATGTCATTTTATTTTTTCTGACAAGCAAATTTACATACTATCTTTTTAACCGAAACTCTCGTCTCCGTTTTCACACCTTCTTCTCACAACATTATTTTAACTATAAAGATAATATATTCTCTTTGTTCACTTTTTCTCCAAAAATAATTATTTCAAAACTCTATAGAGATGGAAAGTTGATTATTCTTTTGAATATATATTTTTTTCTCATATTAAATTCTGACTTTATATTAGAAAAATGAAAAAAATCTTTGTTTGTATATTTGGATCTGAATCTTGAAAAGAGAGAGGGAGATAAATTTGGAATAACTCAATCAAATCAACGTTAAGTATAATTTACTTGATGAAATATATTTAGGGGAAAAATAATAATTACAAGAATGGACCGTTAGTTTTAACGGAAAAAGATTGATGGTTTCAAGTTTTGGATAAATTTGATAGATTTTAAATTGTGGAATGGCAAATATGATATTTTAAGTTTTGTAATGGCAAATATGATATTTTGAAGTTTTTGTAATGGCAAATTTGATATTTTTGAGTTTTTGTAATGGCAAATATGAAATTATACCTTTCATGAAAATGATCCAATTCAATCCATGCAAATTCCATTCACGAAATTGATCAAATCCATTCCAGATATGCAATTTCAAGAAATTTCCCTCTTTACATCACTTTTTCATGAAAATGATACACAGAAGGCACAAGGCCTTTTGAGAAGAGATTCTTTTTTTTTTGAATAAATTGAGAGAAGAAATTCAATGGAGGGGCGAACTGCTACCCTAACAATGGTGGATCTGGTGGTGCTGCATGTGAGGGGCTAAAGCATAACTCCGGTTCTGTCAGTTTGGACACCGAATGAACAATCTTTCTAGAAGAATGCCTCAATAGTAAGCCTTTGTTGTGAATGTTGATTTTTTTTCCAGTTTATTCTTCAAATTTAATCATGTTCTTGCTTAATTTGTCCCTTTAGGATTCTTTATTCTGCCTCTGAAATTGAGCATTTGGGATGAACTGCACCAATCTATTATTATACCTGAAGAAATTGATCTAATTTGCAATATAGAGTCTTGGAGCCAGTGTAAATCGAGGTTGTGAATATTTTTCAGTTTCTTATTATTTTTCAGTACCCGTTGGACGCCTTCAATTACGGTACCAGTTAGGTAATTTCCCCCTCAATTTCTCTTTTTTGCCACTGATAATGTTTATTGATATTTATACATTGTAAATGATGCAAAATTTGAGTCCCCCTCAAATTTTTGTATGGACTTTTTAGTAATTTAAGCATCTCTTTTGTGAAGTAGTTGTACTGAGCAATTTAATTAATTTGTGCTCGTCTGCCATTTCTAAAATTCATAAATTGTAATTGATTATGTTCAATTGTTCATGTAAAGTAATGAAATGACGTGTTATCAGGATAATGATTGTTCAGTTGGATCTGAACTGAAAGAAGCAAATTCATAGTCTTATATTCAGTTGACAGAAGATTTGCCCCATTACGATTTCACGAAGTAATACTGATTGATTAATGAGAAATAACTATTTGATTAGCCTAAGAATGTACCATGGGAAATCAGAGAAAATCAATTGTAAAATCTTCCAGTTATAATATTTACTGATGAATTTTTTTTTTTGAAATGTGTTAACTGATGAAATTAATCCAAATACATTTATCAATTGTCATCACCATTGGAAATATTTCAAACATGGCTCTCATAATTCAATCATGCAAAAAGCCTTTCAAATCGTGTAATATTCAGTTTCATAAAAAAATGGAAGGTTATATGGAGCATATTTAATGATTTATATACCACATAAACAAATGAAAAAAAATCTTTCCAAAAAAAAGTTGTTCGATCAACACACGATTGATTAGATCTAAAAGTATTATCATGAAATAACAGAGAAAATCAATTTGATTAATTCTAATTATGTTAATATGAATTATATAGGTAGCTACCAAAGACCCACATTATTATCATATTCTATTTAATCGAATATTCTGAGGTTTTTGAAGGGTACCCAAGTAATTTACCATAAATAATAAATTATATTATTTTTGTTCTCAGCGTAAAATATTATATTAGTGAGAGTGAGCTTCTAGAAGAATGTTTGTGGCGGCATTTAAATCGTTTCTAGCTTGCCTTAAAGCTTGTCGGGCCGAATTTGCATCAAAGCCCATTGAAACTAGGGTTTCTACGGAAGATTCCGTTGGCTCTGGCAATGGTACAGTTCTTGCGGGCCCAAAATTTCTCTGCAAAAAAATATAATTGTTATTAACTTATTATTGTTAAGAAGTTTAGTTATATTGAATTATTTTGAGAAAGTTTCTAGATATATTTATTTATATTCATAATTCTCTGTAAATAATATTTTTTATTATTAAGAAGCTTAATTTCATTTAATATTTTTGAGATAGCATTATTTGTTTATTTAATCATAATTCTCGGTAAATAATGTTTTATATTATTAAGAAGTATAATTTTCTTAAATATTTTTGAGATAGCATTATTATTTATTTATATAATTGTTTATTTACTTTATTTAATTAATTATTACCTGAGTTTGGCGATTCATGTGAGGAGAGAAATTTTGGGTGATGTTTCTTCTTGAGGGATTAGAAGTGCCAGCTGGCGGGCCAGCGAAATATTGTGAGAAAAATGACGCAATTGCCCCTGGAATCTGCCAATATTACAAATAAACCCCTTAAATAAATAAAAGATAATCCTAATAGAAATTAATTGCACACACTCAGTAAGTTAAATAACTGAATTTAAATTATAAAAAAAATATTAATTTACCTTGATTTTTCGGATTCCAAATAAATTGAGGCGGTATAAAGAGGCAGCTAAAATACCGCAAATACCAGGTACCAAAGATCTTTTCCAATTGGACAATAAAAGCTGTTTTATAAAGATAAAAAATAAAAATCAGAAAATTCAAAATATTAAAATATACATGGAGAGAAAATGATTCATTAGAGTAATTAAGATGATTTAACTAACAGCATTAGATCATAATAAATGGTATGTTTTTTTTTGCAATTTCCAATAATGTAGGGGCTTTTGACAAATTTCCCACAAAATAAATATGGAAAGAAAATTATTTTGGGAAAATTTATTTATTCTCTTACCTGAAGGCCGGCTGTGTAAATAAAGAATTTATTGCTGAAATTCACACCAAAAATATTGAAACGCGAACTAATTGGAATATCAAAATAAAATGGTACAAATAATGCGAATATTAAGCTGTATGGTCCAGACGCAAGTATATTAAACTTGGTATCTACAAAAAAAAAAATATAATAATATATGAGAAATAAGAAATTTGAAAATGATGAATTATTAATTATACCTTTTAGAAGCATTAAAGCAATGAACTCTAATAATGTAGAGACTACGCTAGAGAATAAAATAAATACCTAAACAAAAAAAAAAAAAATCAAAAAAGAGGATTTTATTTTCATGAAAGATTGCAACTTTGTTGTATTATATATATATATATATATATATATATATATATATATATATATATATATATATATATAAAAGAAGAGCTTACAGAGAATTTATTGGAGCCTATTTGTCTCTCAAAGACTCTGAAATAATATAATAAATATACACCGAATAATAATTCAGGTGAGGATGAAAAGGCGAGTGCAGATGCGAAAATTCTCCATATTCGAGGGTTTTTTGTAATATCCTGTTTACAAAAATGAAATTAGTTTTCAAAATTCAGAATTTTCACCTTATTTGCAACAATTTACGGGATAATTCCATCAAAATGAAGTTTAATTTAAAATATTAGCGATTTTAATTAGTATCAGGTTGAATTTGTATAATATGAGTTTGATTGCGATCCAATTACAACACAAAATTTGCAAAAATAAAATAAAATCACCAAAAATTTCAAAATAATCAACAAAAATTGTGAAAAAAATGGAGAATTTCAGATTTTCCATCATATATACAACAACTTACAGCCTAGTTCCAACAAAACCAAAATCAAATTCCAATGTTTGCAATTTAATTACTAACCAGGAGGAATCTGTATAACATTAACTTGATTACGATCCAATTATGATATAAAATTCGCAAAAAGTCAAACAAAATCGCCACATTTCAAAGTTATACCAATTAATTACCTGAAAAGAAAACCCTAGATGCCTGGATCTGCCACGAAACCCCAACACAACGGTCAGAAAACCACACGCGACAATCAGAGCCCTCGTCACAGGCGCATTCTCTACAACACAACAGATAAAAAACAACACAAATCAGAACCCAAAACCTCAAAACCCACCAACACAAACCATTTTATAGCAACAATAGAAAGAAAAACGGGCCGTACGGAAACCGGAGAGCCCGCCTCCGCCGTTCATCTCCGAATCCTCCTCCGACGGGATCTGAACTCAAATCCGCAGGCTTGTTGATCCTCTCCCTCTCTTTCTCTTTCCCTTTCTCTTTCTCTCTCGCTCTCGCTCTCGTTCTCGTTCTCGCTCGCTATTTATTTCTCTGATTTTCTTTCTCCCTTTCGTGAAATAAATGAATTTTCCAAGTAGACTTGGAAAAGAAGAAGTTCGGAAGAAAGTGCCGAAAATGAAGAGACCAGACCACGTGGCGAGTTCTTATTGGTTTGTAAAGATAAATCGGCCCATGGGCCTTTTAATAATTAAAATAATTTCATGAAATAAATTCTGTTCAGCCGGCCCATACTAAACCTATTCCTCTGCAATTATAATAATAAAATATCTGCAATATATTATATTCAGGTTATTTTAGAGTAATCATTGTAGGGGAGGAGGAGGCGATAAACCCTTCTCATCTTCTTTCTTTATCTTTCTTCCCTCTCAAAACCTCACGAAATAAGAAAAACGAAGAAAGAGCGAAAGAGACAGTAAGAACGGATTAAAAGGAGCTTTGAGTTTCGCGCTCTTCTCTCTATACAGTCTCTAATGGCGTTGTTGAGGCCAGCGATGGCGCCGCCGCCGCAGCTCCGGCATCTGCTCCGCCGCCTGCTCGCCTCCTCCTCCGCCCTTTGCTCTTCCCGCCACTTCACCTCTCTCTCTCCTCGCTCGTCCCGCTATCTCTTCAACCCCAGGTTATCCCACCCTTTCTCTATCTCTGTGTGTGTGTGTGTGTTTTTTTTCATTTTGCCTAATAAATGTGGTTTTTATTTTTGCATTCATGCCATCTGGAAGTTGAAAGGAAGAAATGTTACTTATTCCTAGTGTTACTTACATTTATTCATCTTCTTTGTGAAAAATTAGGGTTTCCAGAATTGAGGCTCAAAAAAGAGTAAATGGAGTTTCAGGCGTCAGAAACTTCATGGCTTCAATTTCCGCCTCTGAAGCGCTTCAAGATAAACCTTCAGCTCAAGCCTACACCGCCGAGCAAATTCAGGTAAATATTTTCATTTCATTTTCACCCTAAAAAACTCAAAAATATTATACAAGTCCCCCCATTTTATTTGTATTGTTTTTTAGGTACTTGAGGGATTGGATCCAGTCAGAAAGAGACCCGGTATGTATATCGGAAGCACGGGCCCACGTGGATTGCATCATTTGGTAAATTCTAAAAATATTTCTTGATTTATTCCTTTTTATTTATGGAAATTTGCAAAAAAAGCCCCTTCATTATGCCTAAATTGCAATAAAGCCCCTCTATTCTTAAAGAGATTGAAAAAACTCCATAGATTGAATAATATGCTAACAGTAGCGACCTTTTTTTTTGCATTTCTTAAGAATAGAGGGGCTTCTTTACAATTTCACATAATGCAGGCCTTTTTCTGGCTTCTTTTTGCAAATTTATCTTTTTATTTATTATTTCTAAGTTTTATTTTCATATTTCAACTTTTAGGTGTACGAAATATTGGATAATGCGGTCGATGAGTCTCAGGCGGGATTCGCGACGAAAGTTGACGTGATTCTTCATGAGGACAATTCCGTCAGCGTGACTGACAACGGACGAGGGGTATTTTCGTCTTTTCCCTTTTTTTGTTTTACTTCAAATCAGTATTTTGCTTTGTTGTTAAGTAGCGCAATCTCAGAATTAAATTAGTCCGCTAGAGTTTGGTCTCATATCAGGACTCATCTTCCATTTACGCCTCAAGATCCACGCAACAGAATGCAATAACAGACTTCACTTCCCATCACATACTTCAAAGAGAGAGATATCCTGTTTATCACACAGCACGGATATTGATGCACATCGAATACTCCGATAAGTAATTTGAATTTCCTAATTCACCCTTTCTGTCGCAGATTCCGACGGACCTCCACCCCGCGACGAAGAAATCTTCTCTGGAGACCGTCTTGACCGTTCTGCACGCGGGCGGGAAATTTGGCGGGTTGAGCTCCGGCTACACCGTCTCCGGCGGGCTCCACGGCGTCGGTCTCTCCGTCGTCAACGCCCTCTCCGAGGTAACTTTGTTTCCTAATTCATTTCCGGGAACCCGTTTCCCTGTTTCCTCTTTCCCTCTTTCCGGGAATTCATTTCCCGGTTTTGTTGTTCTGGCGCTTGAGTAATTGATCAGGCCCTGGAAGTAATTGATCAATATTTATTCAATAATGCTACACATGACGGAAAATTCTGACCGCAACCCGACAGCGTTTGTTGTACAAATATTAGAGTTAATTAAAGGAATAATTACTTCCAGGGCTGCTGTCTGGCTTTTCTGTCATGTTGTGTAGCATTTTTTATATTTTATTACCTTTCAGCATAATTCCAAACATCCATCTATTGAGATTCTTTCCAAAAAAAAAAAAATAATAATAATTTAACAGGGATGAATTTGTCCTTCAATTAATTTTTTCCCGGCAACACGTAAAATTATATTCCCTGTCGATTTTTCTTCTTTCCGGGACTTCATTTCCCGGGTTTCTTCTTCCCTCTTTCCGGGACTTCGTTTCCCGGTTTTCTTTTCCCCGTTTTTTCATTTCCGAGTTTGTTGATCAGGTGCTGGAGGTGACGGTGTGGAGGGACGGGAAGGAGTACAGGCAGAACTACGCTCGTGGAAAGCCGGTGACGCCTCTGACGAGTTACGCTTTGAAGGGTTCTGACGCGCGGGCCCGACGCGGGACCTGCATCCGATTCTGGCCCGATAAAAACGGTACTGCGTCTTTTCTTTTCTTCTATAAGTACAAAATCTGTACAATAAATATAATATTAATATCCTTCTCAAAACATCAACTTTTTTTGTGCAGTTTTCACCACTTCTATTGAGTTCGACTTCAATACGATTTCCAGCCGCATAAGGGAGCTCGCCTTCTTGAATCCTGAGGTAATCCTTCAGGGGTATTTTGGTCCTTTGCTCAATTTTAAAAGTAGATCTAATTTCATTTTTTTCTTAATATTAATTATGTGTGAAAAGGCAACTTAACTGAGTACTTTAATGTCATTCTATCATATTTTTGTATGCTACTTTTTGACAAGACAAACTATGCTATTTTTCTTAACTGTTTATTTTTGACAAGACTGAACTACTATGATGTTTCTTTTCTTCCCTTATTTACCATTTTTTTATTTATTATTATATTTTTTTATTATTATTATTATTATTATTATTATTATTATTATTATTATTATTATTATTATTATTATTATTATTATTATTTTTACTCAGCTTACAATTACGCTGACAAAAGAGGAAGGCGACTCGGAAAGTCTACACAACGAATATTGCTATGCTGGCGGTTTGGTTGAATACGTAAAATGGCTAAATACAGACAAGGTTTGTAATTCAAATTTGTATATAACAAATTCAAAATAAACCAGTATAAAATATGTTATACTCTAATTAGACCTATGTATGTAACAAATTAAAATTTTATTTTGAATACGGAATAAAATTTATTTATTATTTGTTTTTATTTTGCATAACAGACGCCTCTTCATGACCCAGTTTCGTTTAGAAGAGTGACTGACGGAGTTACAGTTGATGTTGCCCTTCAATGGTATTAAATTTCATTTTCTTCATTATTTCACAAAAAAGCCCCTGCAATAACACCCCTGCAGTTCCGTTCAGCATAATGCGGGGGCTTCTTTGCAAATTTCCCTTATTTCTATTCCCTTCTATACTTAATTCCATATATTAACAAGGTAATATTGATGCCCAATCCAGTTTAAACTGAGCGTTACATTACAACAGTTTACTAAAATTGAATGAATAATATTATTTTCTGTAACAGGTGTGGTGATTCGTACTCAGACACGATGCTGGGCTACGCGAATAGCATCCGCACGGTGGATGGAGGCACGCACATCGACGGCATGAAGGCCTCCCTCACTCGCACCCTCAACATCCTCGCCAAGAAATCCAAGTCCATCAAGGTACAAATAATAAATAACAAATAAATAATAATACTCTTTTTTTGGGAAATATTGCAAAAACTTCTACATTTTGGAATAATAAAAAAAATCTTTTTAAGAAAAAAAAAATACATAGTATTCAAGTAATACATAAATAAGTCATGAAGGCTTCGTTGAATTGTACAATTAATAGCCTTGCCGAAAAAATCCAAGTTCATCAAGGCAAAATAAAATTAAACAAATAATAATATTATAATTTTATACGATATGAAAATGATGGTTCATTTTTGTTTTTTCGTTTAGGAGAAGGATATAAGTTTGAGCGGGGAGCACGTGAGAGAAGGCCTGACCTGCATCGTTTCTGTCAAGGTGCCCAATCCCGAATTCGAAGGCCAAACAAAGGTATCAATATTATCTTTTTGTTATATTTTATTGATGTGGAATTTACCATTTCGCCCTTGTAAAGATGAGACCCGAAAATCCTAGCCATAAAGTCGGAATTATATAACATCATGTTTATGACTGAAAGAAAAGTAGGTTATTGTATGCCCCCGCCCCCTTCTCTTAATACTCTTTTTCTTTTATTTTTATTTTGATCTTGTAAAGACGAGGCTGGTAAAAGCCTACCCATAAAATCGGAATGATATAACAACATTTTTTATGACTTAATAGAAAAGGAGGTTATTTTATGTCCCACCCCGTTTTCTTAATATTCTCTTTTTTGTTATTTTGAACTGATGTGAAATGACGGTTTTGCCCAGACGCGGCTGGGGAACCCGGAGGTTAGGAAGGTGGTGGAGCAGTGCGTGCAGGAGAATCTCACGGAATTTTTGGAGCTGCATCCCGATACGCTTGATTCCATCCTCTCCAAATCCCTCAACGCCCTCAAGGTAAAAATTCTTCCTTTTCCCAAAACATATAGTACTAATACTAATAATAATAGTAATAATAATAATAATAATAATAATAATAATAATAATATTATTATTATTATTATTATTATTATTATTATTATTATTATTATTATTATAAACAAATAAAAAGATAAATAAGGAAATGATTGAATGGAAATTTGTATATAAACACAGGAACATAACTTTAGTAATAATTCATTTGTAACCAAATAATAAAATTTACATGCAAATAGAGAAATATAATAGAAACTAAGTCGGGTTGTTGTCGATGCCTTTTTATATAAACCTTTCATATACTTAAGTTAACGTCTGTAATATTAATTCTCATAACCGCAATTTTGCCCTTATGTAGGCCGTAATGAATGAATGGATAAATCTGTAATAATTCATTAAGTAAATGTGCATAGAAACTAAAAACACCTAATTATTATACTGATCAATACCTCCATGGTTACGTAAGCCTGCATTTCTAAATAAATAATTCAATACAATTCGCATATTAATGCACAAACACAGTGCAAATCAACGGAGGATTTAATCGATCATTAGCTTTTATACAAACTTCTGATAATTACCATTTTGCCCTTGTGCAGGCTGCATTGGCTGCCAAGCGGGCCCGCGAGCTCGTGAGGACGAAATCTGTGTTAAAATCTTCTGCTCTTCCTGGAAAACTCGCCGACTGTTCCTGCCCTGACCCTGAATTATCCGGTACTCGCACTTTCTTGTCAAGGGCGTTTCGGTCATTTTCACAGAAATATAATAAATCAATAAAGAATGTCCAGTGTTAACTTTTTATTTTTAAACTATACCCTAATGTTATTGTTTTATTAAAAAAAACTAATGCGATTTGGCAGTAGAGAAATGATATGCAGACGCTCTTAATTTATTTTGAATTAATAGATTTATAATTTTGAAAAATATGTTTACATATTATTTATTGCTATTTATATTTTATTTGAATGTTATTTTGGGTTTTTTGGAAAATTGGAAAGTCAAAATTAGTTTTTCTAATATTCCACATGTTAGTGATCTTTTTTCAAATTTGAGAAAATGTTGGGGGCATTTGAAAAATTCTCAGTATTTATTTTGTAATAATCTTTGTGCAGAGATATTCATTGTTGAAGGAGACTCAGCTGGTGGCAGTGCGAAGCAAGGCCGAGACAGAAAATTTCAGGTTAATATATTTATTTTTAAATTGTACTAAATATGTTTCTTTTTTCACATATTTGCTCTTGATTAATCAAAATGAATATATTTATGCAGGCGATTTTACCTCTGAGGGGCAAAATTCTGAATATAGAAAGGCGGGATGAAGCAGCCATGTACAAAAATGAAGAGATCCAAAATTTAATTCTGGCACTAGGACTTGGAGTCAAGGTATTTATTTATTTATGTTTTCTTTTTATTTAGAAAACTGCATTTTTATTTTTTAATAATATAATATTAATCTCTTCACGTTTTAATATATATTTTTCATAATACATTACAAAATTTTAATTTTAATTTTAGTTTTTTTATGTTATATTAAACCTTCACTACAATATATTTAAAATTATATTTTTGTTCTTTTTGTTATTTATTAATCTCCTTTTATGATATATTTTTGTTAATAGATAATAAGTCTATATTTTTCTTGTTAATATCCCCACATTCATGATAATATATCTTTTATAACATATTGTAAAAAATTATACTATTTTTATCTTTTTTTATAATACATAACGCTCCGCACATTTATAAGATTTTTTTTTAATATATTATAAAATAATATATTTTATTTTTTAGGGAGAGGATTTTAAGAAGGAATCATTAAGATATCATAAAATAATCATAATGACTGATGCTGATGTGGACGGTGCTCACATCCGCACGCTTCTCCTCACTTTTTTCTTCAGATACCAAGTAATTAATTAATTCTTTTAATTTAATTAATTTAATTTGATAATTTTTTTGAATTGAATGAATAGAAGAATTTGATTAAACTGTAATTTAATGCAGAAAGCACTGTTTGATGAAGGCCACATCTATGTGGCAGTTCCCCCTCTATATAAGGTCTGTACACTTTTGCGAAATAGACCCCCAAATTACTCTGATTTACATCACACAAAATAGTAAATACCTCTAAATTATTTTGTTATATTTGAGTTTTTGTCTGTTTGTTTAGGGTTAACTGAACTTTTAGGTTTTGTAAATTTTAATTTTTGTCGTAGCAGATTTAGTTTGAAGGGGGAATTTCTTATTTATTCTTCCAAAACTTCAAAATATCATTTTGCCCTTCTAGAAATGCAAATATCAAATTTGCCATTCCAAAATCCAAGATAAATTGTATTTACCCCTCTGAAAATGTTAATATCAAATTTATCCTCCCAAAATCTAATGTATCGTATTTAACACATCAAAATCTTATGGATAAAACTCTCAATTGTAAGAATTTATTTATTGATTTATTTATTTATTAAAATAAAATTAATTAGGTGGAAAGAGGGAAGCAAGTGCACTATTGTTACGATGATAATGACTTGAAACAATTACAAAAAACATTGCCTTCAAATGCCTCTTATAACCTACAACGGTTCAAAGGTTCGTAATAAAAAAGTAGTAATATTATATTTATGTTCCCATATTTTACTCTAATTATCGAATTTGGATTTTATATATAATAATAATAATAATAATAATAATAATAATAATAATAATAATAATAATAATAATAATAATAATAATAATAATAATAATAATAATAATAATAATAATAATAATAATAATAATAATAATAATAATAATAATAATAATAATAATAATAATAATAATAATAATAATAATAATAATAATAATAATAATAATAATAATAATAATAATAATAATAATAATAATAATAATAATAATAATAATAATAATAATAATAATAATAATAATAATAATAATAATAATAATAATAATAATAATAATAATAATAATAATAATAATAATAATAATAATAATAATAATAATAATAATAATAATAATAATAATAATAATAATAATAATAATAATAATAATAATAATAATAATAATAATAATAATAATAATAATAATAATAATAATAATAATAATAATAATAATAATAATAATAATAATAATAATAATAATAATAATAATAATAATAATAATAATAATAATAATAATAATAATAATAATAATAATAATAATAATAATAATAATAATAATAATAATAATAATAATAATAATAATAATAATAATAATAATAATAATAATAATAATAATAATAATAATAATAATAATAATAATAATAATAATAATAATAATAATAATAATAATAATAATAATAATAATAATAATAATAATAATAATAATAATAATAATAATAATAATAATAATAATAATAATAATAATAATAATAATAATAATAATAATAATAATAATAATAATAATAATAATAATAATAATAATAATAATAATAATAATAATAATAATAATAATAATAATAATAATAATAATAATAATAATAATAATAATAATAATAATAATAATAATAATAATAATAATAATAATAATAATAATAATAATAATAATAATAATAATAATAATAATAATAATAATAATAATAATAATAATAATAATAATAATAATAATAATAATAATAATAATAATAATAATAATAATAATAATAATAATAATAATAATAATAATAATAATAATAATAATAATAATAATAATAATAATAATAATAATAATAATAATAATAATAATAATAATAATAATAATAATAATAATAATAATAATAATAATAATAATAATAATAATAATAATAATAATAATAATAATAATAATAATAATAATAATAATAATAATAATAATAATAATAATAATAATAATAATAATAATAATAATAATAATAATAATAATAATAATAATAATAATAATAATAATAATAATAATAATAATAATAATAATAAATTGATTTCTCTCATTTTCCAAGCCTACACATGAAATCACGCTATTTAAAAACAATTTCAAATAAATATTTTTTTCTTTTATTTTATATTTTAGGGTTGGGTGAAATGATGCCAGTTCAGCTGTGGGAAACGACAATGAATCCTGAAACGAGAATGCTTAAGCAATTGGTGGTGGATGATGTGGCTAATGCTAATGTTGTCTTTTCCTCCCTCATGGGAGCCAGAGTAAGTTTACAAAAAATATTTATATATTTAAAATAATAATAAGAGACAATTTCATTTTGTTTTTGTTTTTGTTATGGCGACAAATAATGCATATTTAATTAAACAAAGAAAAATGTGTCAATGGGAACCTGGATTTTTTTTTTTTTTCATATGAATAAATAATGAAGTGCCTAAATTCTCTCTTTTTGAAATGTATTAGTATTAATGTGTAAGTAAATGATGATGAAGCAAAAGGGTAGTTTGGTTGGGGAAGTTTTGCACCTAAATAAGTTTAAAAATTGTTTCTTTTTTTGTTTTTAATTTATTTTTTTAATTTGTAGGTCGATGGGAGAAAGGAATTGATAAAGAATGCCGCTAGTATAATCAAATTGGAAGATCTTGATATTTGAAAACTCACCATTTGATATGCATGATAATGAGAAAAAAGTGAAGAGTGAAAAAAGAGAAAAAGAGAGAATGCTTTAAATGATTTTTCTAACCACAAATTTTGGACATTTTTTCCAACCTGTTGTAGCAATTTAGACTCTCTGCCTTTTTTAAAAATAAAGTTTTTTCTTTTATTTTTTTTTTCTTTTGGCTTTTTGGACCAAGTTATATGTGGATTTATGTAGTGATTTTAGAATGACATCATCAATTTGATATCTTTTTTTGGTGTAATTCATTCTGTGAATCGGCTATTTTGGTCAGATTTTCAAACTAAAATCATTTGAGAAAATTTAAACATCGAGTTAATATTTATAAATGTAAAATCTAAAATATTTGCAATGTGAATTTATTTCTTTGGACCTTTATTTAAGAATCCTTATTCATAAAATAATGAATAACAGATAAATTAATAAGTACAACGCAATCATGTTTTTCTTTTCGTAGTACTTAATGCAAATACGTGCCTATTAATGTTTTTATATATGTTAATAGCTTTCTTTTTATGACATAACACAAACACAATCGTTCAAGTTAATAGAGGGCGAAATCCGTATTTCTTTCCACTTGACCTCTCCATTTATCATGTGGAGATATCCAAAGTTCAAAACCAAAACT
The DNA here is from genome assembly GCA_024447665.1 of Juncus inflexus. NCBI lineage: Eukaryota > Viridiplantae > Streptophyta > Magnoliopsida > Poales > Juncaceae > Juncus > Juncus inflexus. The sequence goes on along the minus strand of JAJHPC010000002.1, from coordinate 6,605,230 downwards.
TAAGAAATAGAGGTTTATCAGTATGAAAAATGAATTTGGACTAAACTATAAACCAAGTCCATCTTTGTCTAGATACAATGTACCTCTTATACAACCAACCTCTTGAATCTTGAGATTCAGTGTCTACACTTGGTTTTGTATACCAAAGTTCATTTTTCCTAACTGGTATTAACAAACCAAGTTCAAAAGAGAGATTTATCACAATATAACTCTTATCATTCTGTTGGCCCCACAAACAATATTCATTTAGAATGATACCATTTCTCCATTTTTTCCAACTATAATAAACAAAATATGGCGTAATGATAAACAGTTTGTATCAAAATATGTATTGCTTACTACTAGGTTGTGTTTCACTTATCAATACAACATGTTTTGTTTACTATCTGGATAAAAATGGGGGTTTGATGTTAAATCTTCTTTTGAATCTATTTATATACAATAGAAAGGAATCTCTTTATATTACAACAAAGATGGCAGAATACAAGAGTAACAAAAAACACAATAAACACATAAATAATCCTTTCCCTTCTGCCCCAAAAGCTCTTAATATAATCCATTCAAAGCTCTCAATCAGCCATGAGAAGATCTCCAATGGTCGAGATTTCACCATTGGAGATCATTTCAAGCTCCATTGGAACCCTAAAATCGGCAACAATGGAGGAAGTGAAGGACATAAAACAGGTTAGTGGTCTCTTTAAAAGGAGTACGTATACTTCTAAAAGATAATAAATTAATTGCTAAATTAGGAGTTGAAAATAAAAATCCTTTTAAAATCTCAAATGTTAACATCAATATTGTCGTTATAACATAAGCATTTTCATTTCATACTAGCTAGGATCATATATAAAGTTAGCATAATTAGTTAGAAAAGCCTTTTATATTAGCTAAACTTCTTAAGTTTAGAGTTCTTATTCTCCTGAGTTTGAATTTAGTTAATTATTCTTGTACATAACCTTTTTTTTAGAAAAATAATTACAAAAATAGTGTTTTATTGTTGAATTTATACAAATATCTTTATTGAACTTTAAGTTGTACTTATTTGACATTATAAAGTGCTTTTTTTAAATAAAATTATAAAGTGCTTTTTCAATTCCTAGAAAAAAAAAACTAAGAGATAATTTGAACTTCTAAGTCACACAAACTCAAATATAAAAAAACGAACTCAAATTATAACCTTTCAAAAAAAAACTCTAATATGAAATGTCAATTTTGCATTTTTATTTTATTTTAACATTATTTCAGAAAACACCTCGTTTTGAATTAGTTTTTTTTTTTTTGACTCAACTCGTTTGAATTAGTTAATGCGACCAAATTTCAAAGTTGGCGACCTTTCTTATCTAGAGATCCACTTGGATAGACTCAGATTGTTTGAACGTCAATTTGTCGTTGAATTTATAGTATGAATTAAAAAAATCCTGATGGGCACATGAATGAGACATTTATTAGGGGAAATGAGTCTTCAGCCAATGAGAAGTTGCCTTGTCAGGGAATTAATTGCATTACCTAGATTAGATCTTGGAAGGCTTTTTTTTGTCAGTTTTGGTTTAATTAAAAACAGATTATGAGGGCAGAAGAACCACACCCATAAACATGAATTTTATTTTCGTTTTTCCATGATAAATTCAAACAAAATTCTTAAAATAGATCATATAACATTTTTCAAAAAATTAAAACATGTTATAACTTGCAAAGAAAAGATACAGAACCAATTTTGTGGATCATAATGTCTGTAGAAATAATTTCTTTCTCCCAAGAAGACTTATAAATTATAATACACATAGACTTCCACTTGTCTTAGCCCCACGTTACAATATTCATTGAATCTATTTAAATAAAAACTGAATCTGATATATATATAAACACTTCCCTTATTATTACGAAAAAAAGCCATTAATGGCAAAATTAAAGATCACAAAGAAACACCACAAACACATAAACAATCCTTTCCCATCTACCCCCAATTCCTTGCCTTTGGTCCATGCAAGTCTCTCTTCCAACCATGAGAAGCTATCTCATGGCCGAGATTTCCCCATTGGCAATCATTTTGAGCTTCGTTGGAGTCCCCAAGATGATAACAATGGAGACGAAGAAGACGAAACAGGTAAGTAGTCTCTTTCAGGAGCAGATTTTTATAGAGACAAAGGGTTACTATATAATTAAAGCTCTCCTGATTTTAATATAATATAATTTCACAGAATTAATTTGCCCTTCCTCCTCCGAAAAAACAATGCAAAAAAAAAAAAAACCTTATTTATAGAATTACCAGTATTGGAAAGATTTTTTTTGCCTAAGGGCTGCAAAAAAAAAAAAAAAAAAATACTGTGAAGAATTTTTTTGGCCCTCATTTATCTGCGAAGGGGAAGGCAAATGTAGTAATATTAAGTAATATTTCTACATCAAAAAAAATGTAGTACTATATTAATATTTTTGGTATATTAAGTAATATTGTGTCTCACTGACAGGTGGGTCCCTCTCAATTTCATGCCAATCTGACCCAGACAAAATCATCTGGTCAACTGTTCCAGGCGAGGCATTTATTTCTGCCGCGATTGTAAATACTGAGGTGGAAGAAAGCCGGGGCTCTTTTGCTATAAAAGATGGAGAGGTTTCTTTCGTGTCGAAACATCAAACTGTAGAGAAAATCAAAGCTTTGTACACATGTGATTTTGAAACTAAGGGGAAAGAATATGAGGCTATCTTTGGAGACTCATGTTCTGAGCTTGAAGTGACTCACTTTCCTGTTTTGGTCGTAACAGGTATGCTAATGCTAATTAAGGAGTTTTATAGAATGGTGATATTAGGATTTAGGAGAGCATAATTTGTTATTAATAGATCCTCATTTCTTTAGGTAGAATTTTTTGTACCCTTACCAAAACCTCAAAATATCACATAAACCGTGATCATTTTGAGATTTTTTAGTAGACACATGAAATTTTGCCCTTTTAGTTGATTTGTCAAGAAAAAAAGTCGAGGCAGGCCGTTAATAACAAATCATTAATGCCATCATCCAAATTCACATAGATTGTCTCATTTTTTGTCCTCATTGACTTGTGGTAAAGTGAAACATAATTCACATACATTTTCTCATTTTTTGTACCCTTACCAAAACCTCAAAATATCACATAAACCGTGATCATTTTGAGATTTTTTTAGTAGACGCATGAAATTTTGTCCTTTTAGTTGATTTGTCAATAAAAAAGTTGAGGCAGGCCGTTAATAACAAATCATTAATACCATCATCCAAATCCACATAGATTTTCTCATTTTTTGTCCTCATTGACTTGTGGTTAAGTGAAACATAATTTACTGATAAATTAATATATTATATGTATTTTTCAGGACAAATATTTGGAACCAAAAGAATCCCTAAATCAAGGAAAAGGGTTTCTCTCTCTGCAAAGTACTGGTTTTTGCTTGAAGAAAAAAACCCTACACAAATTGGCTTCTCTATTTTCTTTGGAGAATACGACTACAAATTCGATTCAAAACCAATACATAGATCAAATTCATACAATAAATGCTCAAAATGGAAATTTAATGGCTTCAAATTGCGCGCAAGGCCGCCTCGGTCGTATTTCAAGTTCCTTTCTAATAATTATGAAGATGAAGAAAAGGAAAATGAAATAATATACTTGAAGGGTTTTGGCGGGTTCAATAGGGTTTTTGTCTCATATTCTAGTGAAAAAGACGAGCAATTCTACGGTTTTGGCGAGCAATTTAGTCATATGGAATTTAAAGGGCGAAAAGTTCCGATTTTAGTTCAAGAACAAGGAATTGGAAGAGGCGATCAACCTATCACATTTGCTGCCAATCTTGTTAGTTATAGGTATAGTTTTATTATTTCAAAGGTACTTATGTCAATTTCCAAAAATCATGAATTTAATTTTTTGGGAAATTTGCAAAGAAAAAACGTATATTATGCCTAAATTGAAAAAGAAAAGCTAGTCTATTCTTTAAAAATTCAAAAAATAGCCTCTATCATTATTAACTATGTTTTGAATTTTTGAAGAATAAAAAGTTCTTTTTCAATTTTCATCACTGCAGGGTTTTTTTGGTGCAATTTAAGCGTAATACGGTTTTTTTTTTTTTTTTTGCAATTTAAGTATAATGCTTGGTTTCTTTTATAAATTTCCTCTAATTTTTCGGTAAAGAGACATTGGGATTTATTTGAATTGTTTATATAGGTCTGGCGGTGATTGGAGCACAACATATTGCCCTTCACCATTTTACATGACCTCTAAAATGAAGTCTTTATATCTCGAAGGCTACAATTATTCCATTTTTGACCTCACAAAACATGACAGAGTTCAAATTCAAGTAATTTATTCTTCAAAAACCTTTTTCTGATGTCAATATTTACCAAACATACATCACATATGAATATATTTAACATACATTTTACTTGATTTTTAGGTACATGGCAGCTATGTTAATGGGAGAATATTGAGTGGAAACACACCAATTGAATTAATTGAGAGTTTAACTGAAGAAATTGGGAGGCCTCCAATTCTACCAAATTGGATTCTATCCGGTGCAATTGTTGGTATGCAAGGCGGAACCGAAGCGGTACGGACAGTTTGGGACCAATTGAAAGACTTTGATGTGCCCATTTCAGCGTTTTGGTTACAGGTAATAGAAACAGTTAGTTCAAAATATTAGTCAAATTATATGTTAGTGGGCCAATAGTTATACAAGTAGTTCAAACTTTCAAATACTCAATGTCAAGAGTAATGTAACTCTCATTAAATTCATATATAGACCAATAATCAAAGAATACCGAAAAGCTGTATTAATATATTTGGACTAAATTGTAATTCAATTTCAGGATTGGGTTGGTCAGAGAAAAACAATAATTGGCTCTCAATTATGGTGGAATTGGGAAATAGACCACTCACACTATAATGGATGGAAAGATTTAATTCATGATTTGAAATCTCACGACATCAGCATGATGGCATACTGCAATCCTTGCCTCGTGCCGGTATGTATATTGATTACTTTACATTAATGGGTACAAAATTACGCTAGATTGAGAATTAATATGCAATTGAAAATGGATTGGGACTGATTTTTTTTTTGCTGCTTCTAGACAGACGGAAAGGAAAATGTGAGAAGAAATCTATTTGAGGAGGCGAATAAATTGGAAATAATTGTGAAAGATGAAAATGGGGATCCGTACATGATGCCTAATACATGTTTTGATGTTTCAATGATGGATTTTACGAATCCAAATGCTATTAATTGGTTTAAACAAATTTTGAAAGAGATGATTGAGAGTGGAATTAGAGGCTGGATGGCTGATTTTGGTGAAGGGTTGCCTTTAGATGCTCATCTTTATTCAGGTTTTTCTTTCTTTTCTTTTTATTGATAATAATAACATACAAAACAAAAGGGCGTCAAAATATACTGTTTTAATTATATGTTACTCTTATAAAGCCTATATTTAATTTTAATACATTTATCTGTAAATGATGTAACATTAAGTTATTAATATTCTTGAATTGAAACAGGTGATGATTCAATTGAGGTGCATAATAAATATCCAGAGATTTGGGCCAGAATTAATAGAGAATTTGTTGAAGAATGGAGAATAAATCATCCAAATGAAGAGAGTTTAGTTTTCTTTGTCAGAGCAGGGTTCAGAAATAGCCCCAAATGGGCCATGCTTTTTTGGGAGGGTGACCAAATGGTAATTAAAATTTTTTATTTCTATATGTTGAACTTAAATTTTATTGCTCTATAATATTTTAATTTTTTGTGTAGTAAGTTAATTATCAATATTTCTTTGAAGTTCAAGCTAACTTATCAAATTTTAGTATCAGTATCAAATATGAGACTCGTAGTCATACAACACGTTTACATAAAAAACGGGATTTGAAATCCTCTACTTGATTAACATGTTAAAAACACTAAATGGGCATATAAATCCCATAACGGAATTTGATATCCTGTTTTAGTTATTTAAGGCGGGATATCGAAATCCATATTGGATTTAGTCAGAAAAATAAGTTGAAGATCAATTTGTTAATTTTCACTAATTAGAAAATCATAGGGGTTTTATATATGAAACCGTGTCCATTTGGGACAAAAATAGATGATTATTCATCTAATCTCTCTCACAATTACTTCCACATCTAATTATTTCATGACTCAGAGACCTTATAAATTATATTACTTTAGGTAAGTTGGCAACAAAATGACGGAATAAAGAGCAGTGTAGTGGGACTACTCAGCAGCGGAATCTCAGGCATCCCTTTCAACCACAGTGATATTGGAGGATATTGCGGAGTCGATTTTCCTTTTCTAAAATATAAGCGAAGCGAAGAGCTTCTCTCCCGTTGGATGGAACTCAATGCTTTCAGCGTTGTTTTTCGCACTCATGAAGTAATTGATTATTCTCAAAATTTCAATTTCTTTATATATTTATGCAAAATATTTTATTTTCTTTGTTATATTATATTATATCATATCATATTTTGTTTTATTTTATTTCATAGGGAAACAAGCCCTCATCCAACAGGCAGTTCTATTCAAACAACACTACTCTTTCTCATTTCGCGCGTTGTGCGAAGATTTACAAAGCCTGGTTTTTCTACAGATTACAACTTGTCAAGGTGATTTAAATTTTTTTCATTTTTCAAAATCAGCCCTTAATTTGTTAAAATATTAATATATTTAATATAGTTTTATAATTTTATTTTATTTTTTAATTTCTTTTAGGAGGCGGCGGAAAAAGGTTTACCAGTAGTGAGGCATCTTTTTCTCCACTACCCGCAAGACAAAACAGTGCAAAAAATTACTTACCAACAATTCTTGGTCGGTACAGAAATAATGGTGGTACCGGTTCTAGACAAAGGAAAGAAAAATGTCAAAGCCTACTTTCCATTCTCATCTGAAAACCATAATTGGATTCACATTTGGACCGGAGAGGTTTATACATTACAAGGATATGAGGTGCAAATTGAGGCTCCAGTTGGTTTTCCAGCTGTGTTTGTCAAGGCTGGATCGATTGTGGGACAAGAGTTTGTTAAGAATTTGAGAGAGCTCAATGTGTTGTGGTAAAAGTTAATAAAATGGAAATTGTAAAAAATATGTAAATCTTTAGTAACATGTTTGATATTCATGTAATTTTTTTCTTTATTCTTGATGCTAATATTCAGGTATATATCATTGGTGGTTCTAATATTTTGTGGTCTATCAGTATATTCCTCAGATCACTAATGTATCAGTACATATTATTTTGTTTAACAAAGTATGAAGATTTATTTAACAGCATGTCACATTGTTCATAAGATGTTGACAGAGATTATTAACAGCATGTCACTCTAAAATTAGGCCTTACGAGATTCTTTGTTTCCTATGTGCGTAGCTTTTCGAAGGGTTATGTATCACTAATACTGGGTTTACTAATCACCCTCATAAAATTTATACGGGTAGAAACACAATGGATCAAACCCAAACGAACAAACAAAACCTCCAACCTCTAAGAATAGCAAACACAAAAAAAACTCTCATTGGCCATTACACTGTTTGTCATTACAGCCTAAAAATAGAAAAAAATTCGAAACAAATATCGAAGTCATTCGTCAATACAATCGGTTCATCATCCCATTTCTGAGAAGAAACAAAAGCAGTCCAAAAGAAGAAAATGATCTCTTAAAAATATTATCATTGCCGTTTTAGCATATCACCAACAACAATTAAAATGGCGAAACAAATGTCAGCCTCCGATGATCCCTCCCCCTCCACTTCAGCAACCTCGTCCAACACTAGTATTCCTGTTGCTCCTCCAACTCCAGCACCAACCCCATTTGATTCAATCAAGTTGATTCAACCTTCTCAGCGGAAAAACTCCAAATCCACACGTTTGTTCCGCTCGGTCAGGTCTGCTTTCCGATCTTTCCCGATCATCTCATCCCCTGCTTCCTGCCGTATGCCCAACCTACCTCTCAGGACCATGCCATCCTCACGCCATTCTGCAATTGGCACCTTATTTGGCCACAAGAGGTCTCATCTCTCCTTCTCCGTGCAAGAACACCCCCGCTCGACTCCTCTAGTTCTGATTTCACTTTCCTCCAACACCTCACGCTTCCTTCAGGACCTAAGAAGCTCACCTCTGTTGCGTCTATCTCTAGAATGCGAAAAAACACCAAATGTGAAACATCATTCATCCGTTCGGCTCTTGGAGGAACCAGTGTGGTCTGCTTCTATAAATGGAAAGGGCATTGGTCAGGCCATGAGGAGAGAACCAACGGATCATGATGTCAAGGTTATGCAATTTTTGCATGCGACATCTGCTGGTGCAGGTGTTTTGCCTTCTGACGTGTCAGACCCGGTTGATGGCGAGCTAACCTACATGCGAGCCCACTTCGACAGAGTTGTTGGATCCAAGGACTCTGAGACATTGTACATGTCCAATCCGGAGGGGAATGGGGGCCCTGAGCTTACCATCTTCTTTGTCAGGATCTAATCATTTCGTAATTCTTCAATTCATTAATGGTATCGAAAGTTTTCTGTTTGTTGGAGAATATCGATAGTTCTTTGACACTACAAGAAATCGATTTTTTTTTTAATCCCAAACAGTGATATTCCCAAAGATATTATAAACTAATTATGGTATCAATTTGTCCATCTAATGATGTAAATATCTATGTAATTATGCGACACGAGAATCAAATGTGGATAAATATTGTATAAATGTATAATTACCTCTCTTTATAGAGTTGATAAGTGTCACGTGTAACACTGAATTATTGAACTTTCACTATTTTAGTGGAAGTTTCATGTGTGTATCTCAATTTCCATCAATATCTTAGAATTTTGTGGCGAGTGCATTAAAATTCGCATAGAACGCTATGTCATGTCAACTGAATTGAATTGCTATGATGTATTTTATTAAATAAAGATTTTCGGGTGAATTTTGTGTGCACTTTCCGTATTAAATGGAGAATTAATGCATGAGTAAGCAACATCTTTAAGAAAGGTGAGAGATAAATTTAGTGTGATAGATGCGCAACTTGTGTTGGTGAGGTGTGGTTTTGGTGACTAAATTAAATGGCGTTTTAATTTAGATGATTTTTTTTATGAAAAGTTTTAATTTAGATTATTAAAATTCATGTTACAATGTTGCTACCTGTAAAAAATTATATCATCAGAGATGTATCTTGGCGCGCACCGGATAAACCAAATTACATCAAGTATCTACTATAATTATACAAAGATGATATTGTACTTGATACATATAATTATGTAGCAACTTATTTTAAACTTATATTAAGTGGATTTTGATGAAGTGAATTGAAGAAGAATTAGTTTCATGTGTATTTTCCAGCAATGGCCAAATCTTCATATTCTTACATTGACATTTTCATTTGTTATTGTAGTTACAATGGTAATGATCGTCTCACTCCCCACGTTTATCATATGTGATTATACATATCTAATTAGTGGACATTTTTATTGGTTATCAGAATTAATTATCATGATTATCCAATTTGTCCTTTGAAAGAACAATAAGTATCATATGTGATTATACATAGTGAGCTTTTCCTTTTTATGTCCAGTAATTATCTTTTGGTGCTTATTACACCTGAATACAAGTTTCTATGTATCCTCTTTTATAAATCAACCCTTTTTGGTTTTCTCACAAATACATTTGAGTTTTTCTTGTGCAAAGAACTTTTAATCATCAAGCATCTTATATGAAAGATATACATAGAATACTGAACACAAACTTGTAATTTTTTATTTTTACTATGATAAATCTTAAATGATAGACCGTTTACATGTACCCAATCACAGATTGGTGTCCTAGACTAGAGTATGTAAGACTCTCTCTCTATCTCTCTAGAGTATGTAAAACTCTTCCTTTATTTCTCTGTCTATTTGTGTGTCTAATTCATGTTCATCATTTTGTCGTACACAAAAAGTGCTCATTCAATTCTTAACTTCTATATATATTTATTTATGTTAAATGATATTGGTGTGCTTTTAATTTCAGATTATACAGCTCATTACGGAAGAGCCTGCAATTACTAGTCAGCAGACACCCTCTCAAGTTAGTTTCCTTTTTTCCCTCATCTATTTTGTTACAGATATCATCTTTAAATTTACTAATTTCTGTTTTATAAAATAAACCTTGATTTTGGCCAAGAGTAAGAGGATGCGATGATGTGAAAAGTTTCATATTTCTTAATCTCAATTTCCAACAATATCTCAAAATTTACTAATGTAGGCGCACATAAGGTAGGACTCAATGAATAAATGTTAATTAATAGTTTAAAGCTTTCTTATTGAAACAGTGCTCTTCCTGTAGCAAATAAATAAGGCAGGATAAGCTACATCTTATTAACAGTTGATACAATTTGTGTGATAACATGCACCTATTCTGCATGATTAAAATTAGTTGTTCCAATTCATCATCTACAGTTTTTAACGTTCAGGGTTTATCCATAATTTAACATATTGAAAACAATAAATCATATAAAATAATGAAACAAAAAAAAAACATTTTTCATTTAGAGCCTCAAATTTTGATTTATTCAATTACAATTTGCATAGAGAAAACAAAAAACAAAATCAATCCCCCAACACAAAATCGGAGGGATAAAAAAAAACATAATGCTTTATTGACAAATCAAAAGTTCAAAACTAGCATCATATTTTCACTCCTTTAAACAAACCTCAAATCAACAAAAAGTCAGAAATATCACACGATCCATTCTTTAATGCATAGTTTGAACTTGGGGAGGAGAGATTGTGGGATCCGAGCGATCTGAGCCATCGGATCTGTCATGGATCTCTCTGCTCTCTTGACACAGAGCGCAAAGATGACAACACAAATGTGTGCAATAATCATTACACGGTGTTTCCTAAAAAAATTAAAAAAAGAATTAAATTAGGTATTATAAATTCTCTTACTCATAATAAAATATGAAAATAATGGGGAATTTGCCAAAAAAAAAATTATTGAAAATTACAAAAAGAACCTCTGTTAATAAAGTTTCAAGTTTAGCATCATAAGAGCTTTTTTTATTTTTATTTTTTCATAAGCATAGAGGGACCTTTTTGCATACGTCAACAATGTACAGGTTCTTTTGCAGTTCAATGAAAATCCATTTTTTTTTTCAAATTTCCCAAAATAACAAATTAATTGAGCTTTTTTTCAGGTAGATACGTAACTAATTACGGCATACTATTCATAACAAATTAATTAATCAATAAATGAACACATACCGGTAGATTATATTTCTCCCTCAGAGCTCTCCTATGCTTAGATGCACAACAAGCGACAGTACAGCCAGGCATTAACACCAACAAGACGCCTCCTGTTAAAACGCAAGAGAGACCGGCCAAAAGGCCCCACAGTAAGCAGTGGGAAGCGCAGGACCTCCCTGGTGAGGAGTCCATTCCTAGTTTCTCTGCATTTTTGGCGAATAGAATGCACGGACAAATCGTGCCTAAACAACCTGGTTACAAAATAAATAATTATTAATAATAAATTAGTGCAATTGCAAAAAAAACCTATTAGCGTTGGATCTTTTGCAATTTCCAAAACATACTAAATTAAAATAAAAAAATTAATTAATAACTAGAAGAGAAATTTGCAAAAAAAGAAAAAACTTAGATTATGCTTAAATTGCAAAAAAACCCTTCTATTGTTTGGAAATTTGATAAAAAGATCCTACTAAATTTTAAGAAAAAAGATCATGCTAGTGTGATATTTTGTGATGTATTAAAGAATAAAGAGGGTTTTTTTTATAATTTTCAATAACAGAGATTTTTTTTTTTTGCAAATTCCCCTAATAAAAGTAAAATTAAGTAAATAATTTTTTTGCGATTTTTAATATTGGAGGGGCTTTTTGCGAATTCCACTAATGAAAAATTAAAGCTGAATTTTGAAATTAATGATTTAATACAAATATGAAAAATGAAAGTGTATAACATACATATTTGTGGGTCATCAAAACAAGCACAAATGCCTGTAGACCATTGATGTGAAATTGGTTGAGCTGCATTTAACGGGTTTGGATTCGATTCGGGATCCGATCCGTGCAGAGGCACGTATTTCGGTGGAATATAGTCATTTTTTCCTTCCATTTTCTGTAAAAATAAAACAAAATGTATAAATAATTGATAGAATTGGTACATAATAAGCAGTATTACAGCTGTACCAGTTTGGTACAGGACAAATTTTCTTTTAATTTCAGTTAGGTCGCTTGGGATTTAGAATTGATCAGTATTAGAATTTGAGGAATTTTATTTTTGACCCATTTTCTGATTTAGCTACGAAATTTCTACTTTGGGTTTCCAAAATCACGTGGTAATTTCAATAAAATCATTCGATTAGCAGGAAAATCCCGAATTATGAAGATGTTTTCAATAAAATCATTCGATTATCACGAAAATTAAACCCACAATTTAATATTCAAGAATCAATAGAACCACTAATTAGAAGAAGAAAGAAATTACCTTTCTTTCGCAAGTCTTGATATGAAAAGTTCTTAGCTCCTGAAAATAATATTAGAAAATATCATAAATTTATTTGATTTTTTTTTCGTCCATTAATATAGTGGGCTAAGTTTAGAAAAAATATATTTAATAGGCCGTATAAGGTCAGTATGGGCCTAATCATGATCAATGCCATATATTTGGAGTGAATTTGTTAAAAGTTGATTTATTAAACATAAAAGATTGTGTTATAAATTAAGAATTTATATCTGAAAAAAAAAATCAAAATAGATTATCTGCAATCATAACTCTATCAACTCTTCGTGTTTAAGATATCATTTGTTAAATATGTATTTGATCATTATTCGATGTTACATGAGTGAGGCTAAAATACCTAGTATTTGAAGATTTACCATATGCATTAAGACATATATGTAATAAATAATATATCCAAAATATGTGAAGTTTATTATTTTATTTCGTTGCATAATTCTTGATACATATTGAATAGATAATAAGTTATATGAATATGAATTTTAAATACCTGATCTAGCATTTTAGTTTTTTCAAGTTATAACATAACTTTTTATTTTATTTTTTCTTTTTCTTGCCTTAATTCTAGGAATATCCTTTCTCCTCGTGTTGTCCGTTGCTTATAGCTAGCTATACATATGGATAATATGCAGAAAAATATCATAAAAATAGACAAGAAAATTTGGCTTTCTCCTTTATTGTTTCTTTCTTTTAAAACCTCACAGAAGCCACCATGAGGGTAGGTAAGGCTGGTTAGTTTGGTTTCATGTTCCAAATGTGCTTAGTATCGTTCGTACATGTAATATGTCTTTCTGAGATGATATGGATTGTTGATAAATATATAAAATCACCAATAAAATAATGTTATCTCTTTAAATAGTATTATCTTCCCTAAAAAAAATAGATCTTTGATCTTATCTATGCTTTTCTTTAAATTATAGTTCTTTTACTTTCGTTATGTTATGTACGAAACAATAAAGTTACCTTTCTGTCACCCCCATCCTCCTACAATATAAAGTCGGGACACATAACACCGGCTTATATACTATCTCTATTGTCGACTCACTTAGAAGCCATCATGTCGTTCAAAAAAAAATGCGCTTTACACGTCACCAAAAAAAATCACTCATGTGTGCTGAGTGTGATTAAAACACGTTAATGTGTTACTGATTATGCAGCACATCACAACACACAAGTATATATAAAAGGTATGTGAACAATATAAAAGACATATCAATAATATTGAAAGTATATCAACAATACAAAAATGCATTCATCTATATAAAAAATATGCCAGCTGTACAAAAAGACAGAGAAAAATCAAAATACAAAAATGAATATAAGAATTACTAAAAGACATATCATTAATACATAACAGAAGACATATCTGATATCTACAGTACAGAAGTGTCAGCAATACAAAAGACATGTCAGCAAAATACAAGAAAGCATATAACAATACAAAAGGCATATCATCGAGTACAAAAGCATATCAGCAACATCAAAAAATTTACAAAGAAATATGGAGTTTGAAATAAATGATTCTTGAATTTGAAGAAGACGATGATAATTTGGATCGTATGTTTGACGGGTTGCATGATTAAATTGAATCCGCATGCTTAGAATACTTAATGTAGACCGATACTATTTACGTACGATATCTTAATTATTTAATTGAGCTACTTTAAATGTTAATATGTTGATAATTCTTAGATGATATATAAGCAGATGCGAATAAATACAAATATCTAAACGATAAAGTTTCTTCGTTATGTTTATCTGAAATAAGATAAAAAAAGTCCTATGAAGCACCAGTACATTAGTGGAGCCCACGCATCACTAAGAACATTTTTAAGTAGGTAGATATTCTGTGGCAAGTAGTTATCAACTAATAGGAAACGAATTATTATATAATATATCTATAGTATAATTTGCAACTCACGATGCTTATAGAAATAATGTGAAAAATGAAAATTATTATCCTTTCCTTTTCTTTTGAGCATTTTTCTGGCTTTTCAAGTCACCTGTAAAATCTAAATCCAAAAGTTATACTATTTCAATATATAAAATTACAACTTGCATAAACAAATAGCATTAAATGTGATAACCTATTTTTGTCCTTCATTTTCTTGAACTCTCTATAAATAATGATTCATGAAATTATGCATAAATTTAATTTAATTTTTCCAACAAAAAAAATCATGAATATTACAATAAATGTGTAAACATTATTTTTTCTATAAAAAAAGAAATTCATATGTACCTTTACATTATCTCAAAATATCATGGCAGACCACATGAAATTTAAAATTGTTGAACTTTTAACTTCATCTATAGTAAAAAATTACCTTTCTTTAATCAGTCATGATTAAAACATAAAAAATATGTTATACAATTAAAATTCGAAGCTGAGCGAGGTACTAAACCCCCATGAGGCAAATCACAAAATGAGTCAACTATAGTGAAGCTTCCCTGCAAACTTTTATTCAATTTTTTTATTATTTTTTAATGCAAGCTTGATGTATTTAGTTTATTTTATTGTTATTATTCTTTTCTTACAGCTGCTTCTGTTTCGAATTCTGAAAATTTAAAACAATTTGTTCCATATCAGATCAAAGTAAGAAAATAATAATTTCAAACTCTCATAATTTAAACTAAGAAAATAAAAAATAATGATTGTGAACTCTCAATATTTGAAAAATTATCCAAAGCCAAAACAAAACCCATGATTGAAAACTGCCTTTTTCCTGACAAGATTTTCAGCCGTCGTTTCTTCATGTGGATGTGCTCGCGGCGCAGGGACTCTGTGAAGACTGCACTTTTTTCACTAGACTAGTTCTATATATCTATTTCAATTTCATGAAATTAATACCTATGCAAATATTACTAAATCAAGTAAAAAAATCTTACATCACATATAAAGATGGAATCAAAATAAATAAAAAAACAGAGAAAAATATTTAAAAAAATAAAATAACAACAAAAATTCAAAATAAGAAAGAAAATAAGTGCGTCAAATAAATATACAAATCAACAATAACGAGTCCAATTTTCAACTTCATGATTTTTTTTTCACTCATAATAAAGTAGAGCCCGAAAATATTATTGAATACTCTATTATTTTTCTCTTTCCATATCGTCCAGCAGCTTTATCGCTACTAATTAATGTATCATATTTTCACATCATCACATGTGTGTCATCTTTTTCAATCATATAGCCAAATAGAAATTGAAACATGATAGCACCAACCATTTATTAAATTACACTAAAATATCTGCATTTAAGAAAATCTAAAGAACAAATGACTAATAGTTTTAATCAAAGACAATTCAAAAGATAACTGAAGTTGTATCTAATTTCTTTTTTGCATGTTCTAAGCCATCAAAAGATTATCTTGATAAGCAATCACACAAAATTATTCTTTAAAAAAAAAGCAATTACCACACAAAATTTTACAACAGAACTTAAATAATTTATAACAACTTAAACATGTACTTTTAATAATACTTGAAATGTTAATTCTATTTTTGTATAACGCATTGTGTTATTCCAACAAATTTTTGTATGTTGATAAAATGATTCTTGTATATATGTCGGAGTAAAACGAAACAATGTAATTATCAATTATATTATTGTTATTATTGTTTTTTCTTATCTAGTGATAAAAATGATTATATTTTTAATTAAAAAAGTTCCCAAAAGTCTGAAACTAGTCAAATTAAATCCACACAGTAAGAAAATTAATGATATGGTAGTTTTGATTTATATAAAGAAAATATCTATTAGTAATTTAATATACATTTTGATAATACTAATACGCATAATCAATAATATATTTAATATCTTCCTCTTTATTTGAAAAGTTTTTCATTTATATCATCATAACATTCTATTCCATACATGCATCTCAAATTAAAAAAAGTACATACATGCATGCTCACTATTTTCTCTTTACTTTTTTAACCAAAACCACATTCCCACTAACAAACCCGATTACATTTAACAAACCTCAATCAATTCTAACAAACATCCGAAAATAATACGAAATAAAAAAAACCGTCCCTCAAAAATCAAAATACAAAATATTTTCTACAACTCAAAAGAATTATATGGTCCAGAAAGACCAAGCACATTAAAATCTCCTCACACGTAACACAGCCCTGCAATACACGCGGCACTCCCGCCAATGGAGAGAGGAAGTTCTCAAATCCTACCTTCTCTTTTTTCCTTCGCCTTCCTTTCCAGCTGCCTTTAAAGAGCGGTGGTTCTGATTAAACCTAGAAGATTGTGGCTGCTGCGTCTCGGAGAGTGAAGGGGTAATCAGGTGAGTTTCTGTTTTTGATGGGGTTTTCTGGTTGATTATTGCAAGTTTTGTGGAAGTAAGTGGTAGGGATTATTAGTTCGTTTGTTAATGGAGGAACATTTAATTGTGGGTTTTTATGCCCAGTTAAATTATGAGTTTCTGATTAATGTTGTAATACTTTCATTCTTCGAAGTGTGTTTTTCCTTCAATTGTATTGTTTTTATTAAGTTGGTATTACGCTGTTGTTCGAATGGAACATGGAAATTTCATGAGGGATTTGATGCAATATTTTCATTTATACCCTCAATAATTTAATTTTCACAAACTAGTCCCTGGAAATATCATATGTTATATTTTTGACTTCTTTTGTCCGTTGCTCTGTTTTCACTGTAAAGATGTTGCTCTGTTTTCACTGTAAAGATTCCATCGATTAATTCACCACACTAACTAATCACCCATTCTTTATTCTCATTTTAATCCTCAACATGCAGTAAAAACAAAACAACAATCTCTCTCTCTTAACCCCTCAAATTTCTCTCATTTTTTCAGATTTTTTCTCAAATTTTCAAAATGGGTATCTCATTATTCCACACAACTCCTCCTCCAAAATGCTTTTCAAACAACTGCTCAGAATGGGCGAGAACGTACTTAAAATACTGCTTATGTTCTACAAAAGACGGTTTTGCCCTTGGCCTAGGTTTGATCAGCGTGTTTAGTTGGGGAATCGCTGAGGTCCCTCAGATTATGACTAATTTCAAGAATAAATCGACCGAAGGACTTTCTATTACTTTTCTGATGACTTGGCTTGTTGGGTATGTATTTTATTTTATTTTATTTCAGTTATATGTTTTCTATGATTTTTTGGAGTAATCTTTGAGTTGTTTTTTGTTTGTTATTATAGGGATTTATTTAATTTGATTGGATGCTTCTTGGAGCCTGCGACTGTAAGAATAATTATTTTATAAAAATTTCATTTTTATTTATATATTTTTGTATATTAGTTTTAATATATATTTTTTAATTGCAGTTGCCAACACAGTTTTACATGGCATTGGTAAGAGACGAAATGAATTAATTTTAATTTAATTTTGATTTTCGGCAATTATTTATTTATTTTATTTATGCATTAATGTAATATATATTTTAATGCAGTTATACACGATAACTACTATACTTCTCGCATGGCAGGCCGCCTATTATGGCCACATAAATCGCAAACTCAAATCAAAGGGAAAATCCGAAACTCAAACGGTACCAAAATCCTCACCTCTTTTCCTTTTTTAAACTTTTAATTTATTTATTTATGATAGTTTGATATTGTTTTGCGGATTTTCAGAGTGAAGAAAATAAAGTGACCAAAGATGAAAAGGAATATTTAGAAGGAATAAATGACTATAAAAAGAATGAAAATAAAGAGAGCTCGACAATTCCGGTTCTAATTCCACGACACGGTTCTAATGAAGACGTAGTGGATCTCTATTACACGTAATTAATTTCTTTTTCTTTCCTTTTTTAATGATATATTTTACATTTTAAATTCACATTGTCCTTTTTCCAATATATTTATAACGTTCCATTTATTACAAACATGTAAAATCTAACTTATTTTTTTCACATATGGGAAACAATTTGACTTGTGCTTTATTATAGTCCCAAACAGGAAAAAAACAAAAAAATGATTCCAAATGCAACTTTTTCCTAATAATTAATAAATTTACAATCTTTGTAAAGATATTTGCACCCAATCTAATATTTAATTTGATCAAATATTCCGAGAGATGGTTGATCCTATCAATACCAGATCTATTCTTCTCAATAACATCAACCCTAAACAAAAAAGCCAATAACCATTATCTCCAGATCTTAATTGCAATTTATTTCTTTGTAAATCTTAATTATTAAACCATTAAATATGTCTTATTAGGTCGGCGAGATCATTGTCGAGAAGTCCGATACCCATCGTCGGTTCTCAATGGATAAATAATTCGAGAATAATTTCTTCTTCTCTCACAAACGATCAAAACGAGCCTCTATTGAGCTCACGCTCCACGATGCAATCTGCACCAACCAACCGAACCCTTCTTTCTGTTGTATGTTTGATTTTTTTTTTCATAAAGAACATTTTAAGTGAGATATATATGCTGAGGAATATATATATCTATGATTGCAAGTAAAGCGCAAATTTCTTTTCTTTTTCAAGTAGATTTCTGGTCATGCTATATAGCATTTTTGTTTCATGTGTGCCGCTATAAACCTCGAATACTATCCTTGAGAAATATCTCAAAAACCCATGTTGATTACATTCAATTATATTTATAACTTGAGTTATGAATCTATATATATAAAATATTGTAGGTACCAATAACATCGTTTATTATAGTCAACATGATCCTCCAATCACAAGCCAGAAACAGAAGCTCGTTTAGCCAAAACTTTGATGGAACAATCTTTCCTATAGGCCGAAAACTGCTGAATTTAGAGGTACAAACTCTCTTTCTCAAAAAGTAAAAAATGTTGCGAAAAAAAAACAATAATTGATTTTGAACTCTTTTGTATTTAAGGGCAAAATGGTAAATTCAGATGGAGGTGATTTGGCAAGTGGAGTGGGAACGATACTTGGATGGGCTATGGCTGCGATTTACATGGGAGGCCGGCTCCCTCAAATTTTCTTAAATGTCAGATTATTTTATTAATTAAATTAATTAATTTATTTTGACGTGAGTAGGATCTGATGACTGGATTATTTTATTTTTTGCAGATGAAAAGAGGAAATGTGGAGGTGTGTATATCTGTTCTTTACTAATTTGTATATTTTTGTCATTTATGTTAATTTGTTATATTGTTATTAGAAGTATATTATTTTTGGAAATTTCAGGGACTTAATCCACTAATGTTCACATTCGCTCTGGTTGGCAATGTGACCTATGTTGGAAGGTAATAAAATAATAATTAAAAGACGTAAAACATAAATAAAGCAGTAAAAAGGCCGTACAATAATTATTTAATTATTATTTTTTATTTTTTTTTATGCAGTATACTTGTAAATAGTTTGGAGTGGGCGAAAATAAGACCGAACTTACCTTGGCTTGTTGACGCGGCTGGCTGTGTTGTTCTTGATTCATTCGTATCCTTTTTTTTTTTTATTATTATTATTATTATTATTATTATTATTATTAATAATAATAATAATAATAATAATAATAATAATAATAATAATAATAATAATAATAATTTTTGGATTCTTTGGAAGTGAAATTCTTTGACTGTAATTTATAGATAATGCTCCAATTTGCGTATTTCCATCTTAGATCAAGGAAGGCCTCTCAAAACAGGGATTCGTAAATTGTAGGGGCTATTTTGTAAAATTGGCAGAATGTTTTTGAGGTTCGTTTTATCTCATTTTTATTGTAAATTAATTGCTAATAGCTCAAGAGTTAAATTTGCTTAGTTATTTATGCAGATTTTTTTTTTAACTTGAATGGTATATTTTATTTATACTCATGTTGGATTTTTTAACTAAATGGCTTTTATTTTTAGGAGACGTGTACTCTTGGCTTAAATCAAGTTATTATAGAGATGAGATCTTTGAAGGCTTTTTTTGTCATGTTTTTGTACTTATTTTTTCTGTTGTTGAATCTATATTTACTTCTGTATTTGCGGTAAATTGGTATAAATAATTATGATGAATGTCAGTCATCTTTTTTCCTTGTTTAGTGCTTGTATTATTTGTGTGTTATTTTTGGTTATTAACTTGTACAACTGAAGCTTAGAAAGTACTCAGAATAGGTCAACAAACAAGCAAAACAAAAAGGGAAAATAGAAAGAAAATAATGAATATTTCTTTTATGTTATTCCTAAACAAAAGGGGTTGCAGTATTTGCAGAAAGGGGATGAAGTGAAAAGAAAGTTAATCTGTATCTTTTTTTATTCTAATCTCCTTCTAACAATCTAACTTCTAAGTAGCAGAGCAAACTAAAATTAAATACTGATATTCTTATAAATTAAAGCGGGAGTAACTCCTTTGAAATGTCATGCAACTTAAGTTTGCCTAATGAGTAATGATCATGATATTGGAACGCTTCACCCATGACAAAAGGTGCGAGCCATAGCAAGTTTAAATATTGAGATGAGAGTTCAGTGTGAGATAAACAATTAGGAAAAACTTTGAACGCTAATTATATTATTGCGTTTGATTTTATTTTGATTTACCTGAGACTAAACAATGCGGAAAAACTTCGAAATGATATTGAGCTACTTATATTACTGCATTGGAGCTTATTCTGGTTACCTGATGAGAAATCAGAGAAAATCTAAACAAATATCAGTTATTGTAGATATCATATATTTCTATACATTTAGGTTATCAAAATTATATAATAGGTAATGAACAATCGGATAAAATTTTATACAGTTAGGTTATCAAAATTATATAATAGGTAATGAACAATCGGATAAAATTTTATTGTGTTTCGAAGTGTTCTACATATAGTCGTGAAGTGTTTATGCATAATAATTGTTACAATAATCAAACAAGTCATTTTCCTCTACGGTTGATAGAGATGGATCCATTAATTAGATCTCCAGGCGATAAAATGAGCTAATTAAGAAATTGAGGTAAAGAATAAACAATTTATCTGAAATATAATGAGTGTTTTCACATAACAATCAAAATCATGTTTGAATTTATCATATGTACATATTTAATGCCCAACTACCCAAGATAGGAAAGCATAACATATTCAATCGATTGGTAAATTAGAAAAAATTACCAACATCGGACGCTATTAGAAACTACAAAAAAATGACTTTTTAAATGCTAATTTTGTTATAGAGTATTGAAGAGATATTTCGGAAAAAGTTTGGTGTACTATTAAAGAAGTTTTAAGAAACATTTATACATTCTTAGGAGCTCTAGATAACTAAAACATTCTTTTTCTATGCTTCAAATATCTCAAAATGGTTTTTTGTGCAGAAATAAAATTTATTATACAAATGCATGAACTTGTAGATTTTACTACTCATTCTTAAAATTTATTATATTAATGCATGAACTTGTAAATTTTACTACTCATTCTATTTCTAATGGATTTTCAACAAACATGAGTCAAAGAAAATTATGAAATTCCCATAAATAGTTACATTCACTTTTCATCATTGGTGGATATCACTTCTAGCAACATCTTAGTGAAACGTGAAAACAAGGATTTACCAAAGGTCCTTGATAAAGACAAGTTTTATTACATGTGAACCATGGAAGAATCATCAATAATACTCTGATTATTTCATATCATGTCAATTAACGTGTAATATATAGTAGCTACATTCTTTTCTTATTAAAATCACAAATTATCTATTTTATTGAGTATTTTCATATTGAGAAAATTATGTCACAGTCCCGATTCAACAAGAATCTGTTCAAGTTTACTATATAACTGATTGAAGCATAGAGGAATTTGGTTAGGTCCAAACATAACAGCAATCTCCAACCCCCTTTTCATTAAAAGAATAATATTTTCTTAGTAATAATAGGAAAAATTGCAAATAAAATCTCTACATTATGCCTAAATTACAAAAAATCCCCTTTATTATTATAACTAACCGTAGATTATGTTTTTTAATTTTGTCAACAATGTATTTTTTTACAATTTCCAATATTGCAGGGGTTTTGATGCAAATTAGGCATAATGTTACGACTTACGAGGAAAACTATACTTTGCCCTAAATAGTAACGCGTAGGACCACTTTTCAAATTTCCCTAAATAGTAATCTCTAGCCCTTTTTTTGTTTCATAACAGTAACGCATCCCCTTAAATCCATCCTCTCTCTCTTTCTAATTCATCTAAGGACTCCGATTCCTAAATTCCCATCTTTCTCTCTTTATCATAATGGCCGGCAGCAATTTAACCCTGTCACCCATGGCCATACGAATGGCGATTTACACCGCGTACTTCTACCTCAGACACACTTACAGCGAATACAAGATAAGAGAAATGCTAGACAACAATCTTTCGGCTATCCTGGCCGCCGTTAAGACTGCGGAGCGGTGAGCCCCTGAAAGTTCTTATTTCAAAAACTGGCTGAACCATCTAAAAGCTGCGGTTTGGAATTTCGGAGACGTGCTGGATGATTTTGAAGCTGAGAAAATCCGCAAAGAACTGAAAAGTGAAGGCTGTGGGTTTTTGTCTTTTTCCGTTGTTGCTAAGGCTGTTAGAAAAGTTATTGTTCGGGATAGAAACGTGAAAAGATTGGAGAAAGCTGTTGGTAGGCTTCAATTGGTTTGTTATGTGGCTCGGGATTTTCTTGGGACGGAAAGGTTTAATGATAAAGATGTAGTAGAAGGATCGACTATTGCTCTTAGAAAGGAAATTGGACAGCCACCAAAACATTTATTTGGTCGCGATAAAGAGATTCACACGATACTTAATATCATATTAACTCATGATCCTTCTTTCTCCGAAGAAAATGAGGATAAGCATAATTATAATTGTGATAATTGTAGACTTGGTGTTCTGCCTATTGTTGGACTATCGGGAATGGGAAAGACCGCACTAGCTCAAACAATCTACAACGATGAAAGAGTGAAGCAACATTTTATAATACAAGCATGGGTTTCTGTTTCTGATGATTTAAGTGATGAAGAGCTCATAGAAGAGACTATTTGTTCTTTTAAATCAGGTGAAACTCGTACCAATTGTGGTACTTTGGATTTGCACGTTCTTAAGAATCGACTTGCTGCTATTGTGAGAGACAAGAAGTTCCTTTTAGTGCTTGATGATGTTTGGGACGGCAGAATGAGAGATTCGTCTTGGGATAGCTTGAATATGGTGCTCGAAGAAGGAGCGCCGGGTAGTTTCATGTTGGTAAGGACTCAGTCCAAAAGAATGGCTAATTCTATGAGAACTTTCACTTCAGTAACTCTTGATGCTTTGTCGTGGGATGATTTTTGGGAACTTCTCAAATATTACGCTTTTGGCAGTTTCAAATTAGGTGAAAAGGAAACAAGTGACGCCCTAGTATCACCAAAAGGGAAGCGAAGTTTTTTAGAAGCAATCGGTGCGGAAATATGTAAGAAGTTGAATTGTTCACCATTAGAAGCCGTAAGAATTGGAAGTTTGTTGAGTGAAAGGTTAGATGTAGAACATTGGATGGAAATAGCACGTAGTGATTTGTGGACAGTTAATGATTCTTCTGAACAGGTTTCGTACCTAGGGGCCGCTTATCAAAATTTTGATATGGAACTAAAGCAATCCCTTCTCTATTGTGCTATGTTTCCAAGAGGTTACGTTTTCAATAAGAATAAGGTGGTGCAAATGTGGATTTCCCATGGCTTTGTACGAGGGATGGAGGATGTATGGATAAGATTAGAGGATATAGGGGGGGAAAGGTTTGATATGCTTGTAGACCAGTTCTTCTTTCAGCCGGTGTCGAAAAATGGGTATGTTATGCACGGTTTCGTGAGAGATTTAGCGGTTGCTATTTTGCCTGATGAATTCTGCAATGTTGACAATGATTCATGGTCGATTTCGGAATTCGCTGGTCATTTAGCTCTAAGTAGTGATAATTTTGGAATATTTGGTGATAGTTGGTGTGAAAAAGTGTTAGGTGATTATAGGCATGAAACGTTGCGGAGGCTCTTATTTTTCGGCGATTGCAGAGACCATGTAGGTAATGCTCTCGCTTCCATCTTCAGGACATCAAGTAGCTTGCGTGTGCTCGATTTATCACACATGAGAATTGGATCACAAGGTTTTCTTGATATATTCGCGCAACTCCCACATCTCCGATTCTTAGATCTATCATGCACTGGAATCATATCGCTCCCCAAATCCATTTGTGATTTATGCCATCTAGAAGTTCTGAATCTAAGAGGTTGTTCTTTCACGAAGTTGCCGAAAAGATTTAACAATCTAATAAGTCTTCGACATTTATACGCGAGTCCAGAAACAGTTTCTCTGATTGCTAGTATAGGGAAGCTGAAGAATCTTCAAGAGTTAGAAGAATTTTCACTCCGACCCCGAAAGGGATACAAGATAGATGAGCTGAGGTGTATGAAGCGAATCAGAGGTAGACTCTGTATTTCAAATCTTCAATGCGTGAAAAATGAAAAAGAGGCCATACAGGCTAATTTAGCCGCGAAAAATCATCTTAATTGTTTGATAATGAAATGGGACTCCAATTGTGAACCGAACGAGAGTTACATGCGAATAGCCGAAAAATTACAACCGCCCTCATTTATAGGACGGCTAGAAATACTAAACTACCCATGGACCCATTTTCCAAGTTGGATGGAAGGAAATCTGCTCAGAAAAACTCAACGCGTCGAGATAGTGGGCGGTAGCTTGGAAGTCCTCCCCCCTCTCGGGCAGATGCCTTTTCTTATCACTTTAATTTTGAAAAACCTCAAATCGATAAAGAAAATAGAACCGGAATTCTACGGTTCTTCGGACGAGGCTTTTCCGCTGTTATCGGAGCTGTACTTGATCGGGATGGAGCAGTTGGAGGAGTGGGATGGTATTGAAGGAAGGAGAATGTTCCCGTATCTTGAGAAGCTGACGATAAGTTCATGCCCAGCGTTAAAGTCGCTGCCGAATAATCTGCCACGGAGTCTCAGAGAGGTTCAAATTATTAATTGCTCGGAAGAATTAACTATTAAGCTGGAGGCCCGCACGTGATGGCGGCAAAGACTGAAACAACACATGTACCTTCTTTTAATATCACGCGTGATATTGCCTGATACTACACGAGTAGCTTGACAAAGCAAGTTTTTCCTCTATTTTATTTATCTGTTAGCTTATTTGCACAAAAATAAGTCCAATAACCATATATTGTGATTACTGAACATGTCAATTAGACTCATTTCTCCTAATAAATTTACAAGCGGGCGCCTCCTCATCAACTATCCAATATCAATGCGCTATTAATCAACAAAAAATGCTACAGAGCATGACAATAAAGCATGTGAGCATGACAATAAAGCATGATGACAGCATGACATAGTCTATAGTGAAACCACTACTTTTTTTAATTTACTCTACTTGGTTGTAATATTTGAACTATAGCATCTTTTATTAATAAGAAGTCAATAACCCTATTTCTCCAAGACTTAAATGCAATTTCTTTGCGCAATAAATCCCTATTGCAGTTAATCATATCGAATCTTATAAGAAACTATTAATTGCCTTAAAAAAATAGGTCGGCAAGATCATTATGGAGAAGTCTGATACCAATCATCGGTTCTCATGGGTAAATAATAATTCAAGAAGAGTTTCTTCTTCTTCGCTCTCACGAATGACCAAAAGGAGCCTCTATTGAGCGTGCGCTCCCCGATGCAATCCTTGCTGGCCAACCGAATTCTCTTTTCCTTCTTGAGTTTGTTGGTTATTTCATCACCATTTCCCTCAGATATTTAAGAAGTTTTAATGATAATGGGTCACTTTAATTGTATAATTTTGTTTCGATCTTTCATGAAAAAGCATTCTAATTTATGTATGCGCTAACAACAACAATAATAATAATAATTGCACATTGAATTTTTTCCATATTTGTAAGGTGAAGTTTCATGTCTGCGCTTGGATGCCTAGAAACGTCTTGTTAACCTGTATATATATATATAATATTGTAGGTAGCAATGATGTCTTTTATTATACTCCACTTGATTCTCCAATCACAAGCAAGAAACCAAACGTCGTTTGGAACAGTCTTTCCTCTCGGCCGAAAACTGTTGAGATTTGAGGTACAAACTCTCTTTCTCAAAAAAGAAAAAATGTTGCGAAAAGAAAACAAGAATGGATTTTGAATACTTTTGTATTGAAGGGCGAAATGGTAAATTCAGGTGGAGGTGATTTTAGCGAGTGGAGTGGGAACAATCGGATGGGCGATGGCTGTGATTTACATGGGAGGCCGTCTCCCTCCGATTTTCTTAAATGTCAGATTATTATTATTATTATTATTATTATTATTATTATTATTATTATTATTATTATTATTATTATTATTATTATTATTATTATTATTATTATTGTTGTTGTTGTTGTTGTTGTTATTATTATTATTATTATTATTATTTATTTATTTATTTTTACTTGAATAGAATCTGATGACTGGATTATGTTTGTTTTTTTGTCAGATGAAAAGAGGAAATGTGGAGGTAATCTTAACCACTGAGCATATAGAAAATCACTGAGCATATCTAAAATCTTTATTTTTACATTTTTATCAGATTAGAAGATGAGAGGATATGTGGTATATCAGTATATGGTATATCAGTATATGTTCACTCAAACAATTAAGTCACTGAACAATTAACTCAAACGTTCCATTTTCTTGTTTGGAGAGGATATGTGGTATATCAGTATATGGTAGGATAGGGTTTTATGATCTACTTTTTTTGAAAAAAGTAGATAATAGAGATGATAATTAATTTAGATTTGCATAAATAATTTCAAAACTATAGACACAGATAATTTATATTTGCATAAACAGTTTCAAAATTGTAAACCAAGGTACTTAAAAGTCTATAAATTCGTAATAATCAGAAAATATCACTGGTCAATTAGTGGTCAAGATTTGCTCTCATCTTTTAATCTTTATTTTTACATTTTTATCGTTTGAGTTAATTGCTATGTTATTATTAAAAATATATTATTTTTGAAATTTGCGGGGACTTAATCCACTAATGTTCACATTTGCTCTGGTTGGCAATGCCACCTATATGTTGAAAGGTAATTAATTAATTATTGAAAGACACTAAATATAAAAAAACGATCAAGACATTTAGTATAAGACAATTAATCATTTTGGCTTGCTTATTTTTATTTTAATGATTTTAATTATTTTTTTTTATTATTTTTTATTATGCAGTATACTTGTAAATAGTGTGGACTGGGCGAGAATAAGACCTAACTTGCCTTGGCTTGTAGAAGCAGCTGGCTCTTTTTTTTTTTTTTTTTGAAGGAAATAAGGGCCAAATGGTCCTTGGTTTCATTGATATAGACTCCATTTACATCCATTACATACAGCCCGTATATTACACTACATTTTATTTATCAAGAAAGAAGAAGACTCACACCTAGCAGCTGGCTGTGTTGTTCTTGATTCATTATTATTATTAATAATAATAATAATAATAATAATAATAATAATAATTTATAGATCCGTAAATTTACTATTATTCCTAAACGAAAGAGGTTACAGTATTTGCATGAAGGGGATGCAGTGAAAAAGAAAGTTAATCTATATCTTACTTTATTATAACCTTCTCCCAAGTAGCACAGCAAACTTAAACTAAATACGGATATTCTTACAAATTAAAGAGAAACTACTTTGAAAAAGTAAGTCATGCAAATTAAGTTTGCCTAATGAGTCATTCTCATGATATTGGAATGATTCATCCATGACAGAAGGTGCGAGCCACAAGTTTAAATATTGAGATGAGAGTACAGTGCGAGACTATAAACAATCAGGGAAAATTTTGGAACTATATTCAGTTAATTATATTAGTTTGCCTTGGAGCTTATTTTGGTTTAACCTGATGAGAATCCAGAGAAAATCTAAAAAAATTTCAGGTATCGTTGGCATCATATATTTTTCTTCAGTTAGATTATCAAAATTATATAATAGTTAATAAATAATCACATAACATTTTCTTTTTGTGTTTTGAAGTGTTCTACATAGTGTCATGATTATGAAGTGTTTATGCATTACAATTGCTACAAGAAACAAAGAACTCATCTTCCTCTATAGTTGTTATTTAAGAAATTAAGTTGAAGAAATATGTACAACAAATAGAACAGATAATTTATGTGAAATGTAATAAGTGTTTTCCCGTGACAATTAAATTCAAATTCTAAATTATCATATGCTAGAGTATTCCTCGCTCCGATCGGTGCAATTGACGTCGGTTTAACACTTTAGAATTAATTTGTATTTTTAACTAAAAGTTGAATTGCAAATGACTATACTTTGCATTTTAATGGTACATATTATACTTCAAAGATATTTGAGTAGATACATAAAATTAAGTTTTTTTTCTATTTTCCTTTTTTGCTATATACTTTTTTGATATTTACACATGCATAAATGATATATAGCGAGCTAATAATTTAGCTGTGTCAATATTTATATATGTCTATATTATACAACATCATTATTCTTTTTGAAAATAGGAAGAGAATTTGAAATCATAGCAAAACCATTAAAACAATCAGTAATAAATTTAACGCTGCAATTGGAATTATTAGTTAGAAAACTAGTACTATCATGTGTAAAAGAGTGAAGAAAAAAATTACGAACCCAGTTTAATCCATTCAAAATAAAACGGAAATTAAAACTGAAACATGAGCTAAAAAATTGGAAAACAAAAAAGAATTAAAAAAAAAATTTATACAAATTGAGCAAAAAAAGGAAGCAAAAATTTAAACAAAAAAAGAAGAGAATAAACTAAAATTGAATATTGAATATTAATAACTAAATGGAACATTCCCAACTCGATAGAAAGTGCACAATGAAAATGATTAATCAACAAATTTGGGCTTATTGAGAAATAAATTATAAGTAGGTTTGGTTTAATGGACCAGCAGACTATATACTCGGCCCAAATAAGAGGGTATCATTTTTTTCAGAAAACATTAAAAAAAACAGAAAATAAAATGTGCATACTACGGGTTTCGAACCAGGGCGAGGAATGAAACCAGCGCGCCAGGCTTTTCTTCTTAACTGAAGTTGACGAATAGTTTAAATAATAGAACGGCAGGGACGTGTCAATATAGAAATTATTCTCCCACAGATGTATGAATCGGTATTCGAACTCCGGTTTCCAGGATGAAAAACGTGCGTGCTAACCAACTGCACCAACCAGTCTTTTTATTATTGAAAATATATAAATGCATGAACTCATAAAATTTACTACTCATTCTAATGAATTTTGTACAAACATGAGTGAAAGAACTGAAATCACCTTGCACACATTCACTTTTCATGGTGGATCACTTCTAGCAACATCTTAATGAAAAACAAGGATTTATCAAATGTCCTTAATAAAGGCGAGTTTTACCTATGATTCATGAACCAGTCGTCATCAATATTGCTCAATTATTTCATTCCATATTAATTAATACTGTAATTACATTCTTTTTTGTTGAAATCACAAATTATGTATTTTATCGAGTATTTTCGTATTGAGAACATTTAAGCCTTTACATCGCAATACAACACTAGTTTTTTTCTCAGTTTCCACATAAAGTTTTTTGTGACATGTGAACTTTATTATACAAATGCAGGAACTTATAAACTTTACAACTAATTTCTGAAATTTATTATATAAATGCATGAACTCTAAAAATTTCACTACTCATTCTAATGGACACGAGTCAGAGAAAATTCTGAAATCCCCATTTCATTGTTAGTGTTACATTCAGTTTTCTCTATTGGTGAAGACTAGTAATAATGTAGGTTCAATTTCCAATAATGCAGGGTTTGTCTTACAATTTAGGCATAATGTAGGTGCTCTTTTGCAAATTTCGCTAACTAATAATGTCCAGCTCCAGCCATTTTTGTTGCAAACAGTTTTACTTTACGCGGTCCCTCAATCCATCCTCTCTCTTTTTAAAGCAACCCCTCAATTCCTCCTCTCAAATCAATCTCTCCACAATCCCTCATATCTCTCTCTCTCTAATCTATCGAAGGACTCCGATTCCCAAATTATAATCTCTTCTCTCTTTCTAATGGCCGGCGCTAATCTAACCCTCTCACCCACGGCCATACAAACGGCGATATACACCGCGTGCTCCTACCTCGGACACACCCACAGCGAATACAAGATAAGAGAAATGTTTAGGCGTGTAGAGATCGCTCTTCCGGCCATCCAGGTCGCCGTTAAGATGGCAGAGCGGCGAGCCCGTGAAAAAATGGCTGAACCATCTAAAAGCTGCTGTTTGGAATGTTGAAGACGTGCTGGACGATTTTGAAGCCGAGGAAATTCGCAAAAAACTGAAAAGTGAAGGCTGTGGATTTGTGTCATTTTCCGTTGTTGCTAAGGCTGTTAGAAAAGTGATTTTTCGGGATAGAAACGTGAAAAGGTTGGAGAAAGCCGTTGGTAGGCTTCAATGGATTTGTTATGCGGCTCGGGATTTTCTTGGGACGGAAATGTTGAATGATGAAGATATAATAGAAGGATCGACTCATAGAAAGGAAACCGGACCCAGTCCGCCAAAACATTTATTTGGTCGCGACAAAGAGATTCAATCGATACTTAACATCATATTAACCCATGATCCTTCTTTTTCCGAAGAAAATGAGGATAAGCGTAATTGTAGTTTTAATAATTGTAGATTTGGTGTTCTTCCTATAGTTGGACTATCAGGAACGGGAAAAACCGCACTAGCTCAAACAATCTACAACGATGAAAGAGTGAAGCAACATTTTATAATACAAGCATGGGTTTCTGTTTCTGGTGATTTGCGTTGTGGAGAACTCATAGAAGAGACGTTTAGTTCTTTCAAATCCGATGAAACTCGTACCAGTTGTGGTAAGAATCGACTTGCTGCTATTGTAAGAGACAAGAAGTTCCTTTTAGTGCTTGATGATGTTTGGGACGGCAGAATGAGAGATTGGTCTTGGAATAGCTTGCGGTCTGTGCTTGAAGAAGGAGCGCCGGGTAGTTTCGTGTTGGTAACAACTCAGTCCCAAAGAATGGCTAATTTTATGAGAACTTTCACTTCAGTAACTCTCGATGCTTTGTCATGGGATGATTTTTGGGAACTTCTCAAATATTACGCTTTTGGTAGTTTCAAATCAGGTGAAAAGGAAACAAGTGACGCCCTAGTATCACCAAAAGGGAAGCAAAGTTTTTTAGAAGCAATCGGTGAGGAAATAGCTAAGAAGTTGAAATGTTCACCATTAGAAGCCGTAAGAATTGGAAGTTTGTTGAGTGAAAGGTTGGATGGAGAACATTGGATGGAGATAGCACGCAGTGATTTGTGGACAATTAATGATTCTTCTGAACAGGTTTCGTACCTTGGGGCCGCTTATCAAAATCTAGATCTGGAACTAAAGCAATCCCTTCTCTATTGTGCTATGTTTCCAAGAGGTTACGTTTTCAATAAGAATAAGGTGGTGCAAATGTGGATTTCCCATGGCTTTGTACGAGGAATGGACAATGTATGGATAAGATTAGAGGATATTGGGGGAAAAAGGTTCGATATGCTTGTAGACCGGTTTTTCTTTCAGCCGGTGTCGGAAAATGGGTATGTTATGCACGGTTTCGTGAGAGATTTAGCAGTTGTTGTTTCGCCCGATGAATTATGTAATGTTGACAATGATTCATGGTTGATTTCGGGATTCGCTCGTCATTTAGCTCTGAGTAGTGATAATTTTGGAATATTTGGTGGTAGTTGGTGTGAAAAAGTGTTAGGTGATAATAGACATGAAACGTTGCGGACGCTCTTGTTTTTCGGCGATTGTAGTTACCCCGTAGGTAATGCTCTTGCTACCATCTTTAAGAAGTCAAGTAGCTTGCATGTGCTAGATTTATCATATATGAGAATCGGAACAAAATGGTTTCTTGATATCTTTGCACAACTCACACATCTTCGATTTTTAGATTAGTCATACACTGGAATCAATTCACTCCCCAAATCCATTTGTGATTTATGTCATCTAGAAGTTCTAAATCTAAGAGGTTGTTTTTTTACAAAGATGCCGAAAAGATTTAATAATCTAATAAGTCTTCAACATTTATATGCAAGTTCAGAAACAATCTCTCCAATAGCTGGTATAGGGAAGCTGACAAATCTTCAAGAGTTAGAAGAATTTTCTATCAGGCCCCGAAAGGGATATAAGATAGACGAATTGAGGGGTGTGAAATGAATCAGAGGCAGACTCCGTATTTCAAATCTTGAATACGTGAAAAACGAAAAAGAAGCCATACAGTCTCATCTAGCTGATAAAAATGATCTTTATTATTTGATAATGGAATGGGACTCCAGCTGTGAACCGAAAGAGAGTTACATGAAAATAGTTGAAAGATTACAACCACCCTCGTATATACGAGAGTTGGAAATATTAAACT
The DNA here is from genome assembly GCA_024447665.1 of Juncus inflexus. Lineage (NCBI taxonomy): Eukaryota > Viridiplantae > Streptophyta > Magnoliopsida > Poales > Juncaceae > Juncus > Juncus inflexus. Next base: position 6,572,374 of record JAJHPC010000002.1, on the reverse strand, counting down.
ACCCATGGACCCTTTTACCAAGTTGGATGGAAGAAAATCAATCCAGCAGGCTCCGACGTGTCGAGATAGTCGGCGGCAGTCTGGAAGTCCTCCCGCCTCTCGGGCAGATGCCTTTACTTAAAATTTTGATTCTGAAGAATCTCAAATCAGTAAAGAAAATAGAGCCAGAATTCTACGGTTCTTCGGAGAAGGTTTTTCCATTGTTAGGGGAGCTGTATTTGATTGAGATGGAGGAATTGGAGAAGTGGAATGTTATTGAAGGAAGGCAAATGTTCCCGCACCTTCAGAAGCTGACAATAAATTCGTGCCTGACGTTAAAGTCGCTTCCAAATAATCTGCCGCGGAGCCTCAAGGAGCTTCAAATTATTAATTGCTCGGAAGAATTAAGGGGGAGGTGCACCCGTGATGGTGGTGAAGACTGGAACAAGATTTCACACATATCATCTATTCAGATCATGCATGATACTGACCTGAATGAGTAGCTTCATAAAATATGTTTTTCTTTTTCAGTAGGTTCACGAAATAAGTTCAATAATTTGATATTGTGATTATTCAACAATGATATTGGTGTAAGGTAAATTAAGTATATGTCATCTTCTTCGTCTTAAAATATTTAATTTCTCATACTTTTTGCTTGAATAAAATGAATCATATACTTAGTCAAATCTTAAGAATTAAATCTCATGTTCAATAATCAGAGTATCTTGATGTGTGTATACAAAAAAATTACAATATCTTATATAGCCTCTCTTTCGTAATTAGGTCCTACACTAAACCATAAACCCTATAGTAGATATTGGGCGCAATTAGAAAATGTCACAGCCAAAATGATAGATCAGAGTTGGTATTAATTAGTGTCCGGGCTTATTATGTTTGACCTTTAGAGGTGATATGTTAAGTACATGTTAACTAAATCTGGCGAAATTTTACTTTATGCATGTTGAGTACGGTTGAAGCTTAATTTACTGTGTGATATATTAATTTGTAGTTATATGTTATTTTCTTTTCTTTGGTCATGAGGAATGATGCAACAAACCATTATCTTTGAGAGTAACTATAGTCAAGTAAAATATGTTTTGTCATAAGATATGGACACATAAATTGATAAATTTACTCTAAACAAAGGCTTATTCTAAATGTTTATTTTCAATGCTTAGTAAAACAAATATTGTGAATTATCATTAGCGATCTTTTTTAGCATTGTCCGTAGACCTACACATGCCCAATTGGTGATCCACTTGTGCCTGGACTAAGAAAATATTGGGGCCTTGAGGCCTGTTGGAATGATTGGGAGAAGTTCTCATCAATAATCATACATTTTAGTTTTACAATGGTTGTTAGATATATCATATATGTAGAGTGGCATGATATCATACCTTTTCTTAGTCACGCATATTGAGCCGGGTGTCATGCTATTAACTTTCTCCATGGATGACAAAAAAATGTGGGCAATGAACTTTAGCAAATATAAATACAGTCCATGCATTTTAATATGATAAATAGTTATGTAGAACCTAAAAAAATACATCAAGTTATTCAGTTTCTACTGGAACACATCTTGATTCACCGTATGTCCAATGAGAAATCAAAGAAAATCTAAAACAAGTTTTTATGTATGATACATTCTTATTCAACAATCCAACAGAACATCTCTTCAAATGAAAAGTTCATCAAAATTTTGGTATTGTACAAATTAAACTGAGAAAGTATGAATAATAGGTGGGTTTTTTGATTGTGTGACGTTGTAATGAAAAATCATGCATCTAACAAATGATATGATAGTCATTGCAAATTTACTCAGCGTCATGCTATAGGTTATTTCCCTGGATGCAATAGATGAGTTTTATCAATCTAATATAATGCATCTAAGACTACAAAAAAATTTGTGAGTAATTTTAGAAATATAATATCAATTTAGTGGATTAGCGTTGGTTCAGGTACATATTTCTTTTTGCGATAATGCTACAGCAGGAATGAGAAATCAGAAAACAGTTTTGACAATTTTCATGTATTAATTTTTGTTCGCATTGGACATAATCAAATTATCAAACTACACAATATTTGATATATACTGGAATTACATTTTATATTATATATTTTCTGAGTGTAACACAAGAGTCTCTACGAGGGACTTGATTAGAGTGACTACTGTTATATTATATAGTCTCTTCGTTGTGGCAACTCTAGTTTCATCCCCACCTTCTGCACTTTTATGATATTACTGTTTTTTTTCCTCCAAATAAAAAGAACTATGCACAAAAAATGAGCATAGAATGTGATCCGAGCTCGCGTACACAAACTAACTAGACATGTTCATTTTTGTGTGCATAAAACTCGGCCCCTCCTACAAGAATCTTGTGTATTAATTGTCGAATTTAGACTGTTCAATGAATTTAAATTTTATCAGCTTCAAAAACAAAAAATATAAAAAAACTCAATTCTTTGAAAATATCACAAAATCGGCTCACTCTATAGCCCTATATTTCCGCTCAATTAGAAAAATAATGCAAAAAGAGGGTTTGATGATATTTCTTGATAAGTCTAAATATACAATTTATAAGGGTATCCATGATAATTTCCCATTTTATTGCTATTGATTTAATATTTTGATATTTTATAGGGACGTCTACGAAATTATCCTTCTCCAGTTGTCAAACATCGCTAAAATTAGTAAATTTCTGTTTCTAATTACTCTTTTTTAAGAACTTTGTTTCTGATCAATAAAACATTCTCTCTCTCTCTCTGTGTGTGTGTGTGTGTGTGTGTGTACATCCAACAATGGCGACCATCGATCTAACCTTGTCTCCTACAGACATAAACACGTTGGTAGACACGACGTGTTGCTATCTCAACTCCAAATGCGCATACAATGAATGCATGAACTTAAGAGCAATGCTGATTAATTTGGAGAATTTCTTTCCACGTATTCAAGCAGGCCTTAAACGGGCGGAGCAGAGAAACCTAGAAGACGACATCAGCGATTGGCTCAAGCTATTGCAGCTTGCAATGATGAATGTGGAAGATGTTTTTGATGATTTTGACGCAGAGGAGATCCGTAAAAAGCTGAGATTGAAGTACAAGGTGAGTAAATTCGCATTGTGTTTCGCTAATACTATTAAATCAATGATCTTCCGAGATGGGAATTTGAAGAAATTGGAGAAATCTGTTTTTGAGCTTGTATGGGTTTGTTTTGGAACTTTGGGTCAGTCTTTTTCTTAGAATGACAGAGATGAATAAAAATGATATAATGAAAGGATCAATCAATGCTTATAGAATGCAGACTTTGGGATGGTCATGTGAAAAAGTATTCAAAGTATTCGGCCGTGACAAAGAGATTGAATTAATACTTGATACTATTTTGCCTAATGAAAAAGACTTACAATCACAAATAAACTCTAAAGGAAAAGAATTGGCGAAAATAGGGGTTACGAATTTTAATCTTGGAGTTTTGCCTATAGTAGGAATAAAAGGGATCGGAAAGACCAAACTGGCTGAAACAATCTACAATCACCAAAGGGTGAAACAACATTTTCAACTGCAAGCATGGGTCAGCATATCAGATAATTTTGATGCTGCAAGACTTGTACAAAATACTATTAGGAGTTTTAAACGTGACGGTAGTTTTGATTTGGGATTTGTTAAATACCAATATGAACTTGCTGATGTTATACGAAACAAGAAGTTCCTTTTAGTCCTTGATGATTTGTGGGGCGGAATCGAAACAATTTCAGCTTGGAATAGCTTGCGAATTGTGCTTGCAGAAGGAGCACTAGGAAGTGTAGTTTTGGTAACAACTCAATGGCAAAGTGTTGCTAACAAGATAGGAACGTTCCCTTCAATAACTTTGGATTCTCTGTTGTGGGATGATTTTTGGGAACTTTTTAAATATCACGCATTTGGTCAGGATGAAATAAATATGTTACTACCATCAAGAAATGAACTGATTTTGTTAGAATCAGTTGGTATGAAAATAGCTGAAAAGTTGAACCGGACACCTTTGGAGGCAGTAGAAATTGGAAGATTGTTAAATCATGAATTGGATATAAATTGCTGGGATGACATAGCGAGACTAGAAAGTATTTTGTGGCGACAAAGTTGGTGTTATGTATGACTCTAAATCTCTCAATAATCTTTTTTCTTTTTGATATTGTTGTTTAGGAAATATTTAGGGTATAGAAATAAATATTTAGGGAATTTAGGCAATGGAAGGAGGTGGATTGTTTCCATCCTTACATTGTATATTAGGTAATTATATCTTTAATTTAGACAATTTATTTTGGTAATTAGTCATGGCTCATCCTATTAAAGGGTCATTTAGCTATTGTAATAGTATCCCAATTCTTACAATGTAGTCTCTCAATTGATTATACGATTTCTCTCTTCTTCTCTAGTTATTTCTCTCATGGGTTTCTTTCTCTACATCAATATTTTCCCCATTACCCTAACAATTGGTTTTCTGAAGTTGCTCACAAACACGTTACATCTCTAGGGGCTGCTTATGACAGTCTTGATCCGGAAATAAAACAACTCCTGCTCTTCTGTGCTCTATTTCCGAAAGGCTATGTATTTGAAAAGGATAGGTTGGTTCAAATGTGGATTTCTCATGGTATTGTACAGCCAAATAGAATGGGGATGTTCCAAATAGAGATCTGGCAAACAAAGTTGAAGGATATAAGGGAAGGAGGGTTTGACATGCTTCTAGATCGGTTCTTCTTTCGACCCGTGATGGAAAATAAGTATGTTATGCATGGTCTTATTAGAGATTTAACAAATGCTATTCCGTCTGATGAATTTTGTTTCCTTCATGATCATTCAAGTCCAATTCGTTTATTTCCTCCGCATTTAGCTCTAAATAGTGATGATTTTGGAGGATTTTGTCCGAGTTGGTATAAAATGTTATTCGATGATACTAGGAACAAAACATTGCGAACACTAATGTTTTTCGGTCCTTGCACTGAACCTATGGATAATGCTCTTGCTGTTATTTTCAAAAAGTCAAGTAGCTTACGTTTGCTAAATCTATCAACTATGAGAGTAGGAACAAAAGTACTGCTCCATGTTTTTGCACAACTCCCACATCTCCGATATTTAGATCTCTCATTCACTAAAATTGATTCACTCCCTAAGTCAATTTGTGGTCTTTGTCATCTCGAAGTCTTAGATCTAAAGGGTTGTAAATTCAAAAAGTTGCCAAAAAAATTTAATAATCTAGTAAGTCTTCGACATTTATATGCAAGTTCAGGAACATTCACTCTGATAGCTGGTATAGGGAAGCTAACAAATCTTCAAGAGTTAAAAGAGTTTTCTATCAAGCCCCGAAAAAGTTACAAGATAGATCAATTGAGAAATATGAATGAAATTAGGGGGAGGCTTCGTATTTCGAATCTTGAATATGTGAAAAATGAAAAAGAGGCTATGGATTCTAATCTAGGTAAGAAAAGACATATTGATTATTTAGCACTTAATTGGGATCCCAAGTGTGAACTGAAAGAGAGTTACATGAAAATAGCTGAAGGATTACGACCACCCTCAGATATACGAGAGTTGGAAATATTAAACTACCCATGGACTCTTTTACCAAGTTGGATGGAAGAAAATCAATCCAGTAAACTCAACGTGTCGAGATAGTGGGCGGTAGCCTTGAAGTCCTTCCGCCTCTCGGACAGATGCCTTTCCTTAAAACGTTGATTCTGAAGAATCTCAAATCAGTAAAGAAAATAGAACCGAAATTCTACCGTTCTTCGGAGATGGTTTTTGTGTTGTTAGAGGAGCTGTGTTTCATCGGGATGGAGGGATTGGAGGAGTGGGATAGTATTGAAGGAAGGATAATGTTCCCGTACCTTGAGAAGCTGGTGATAAGATCGTGCCCTGCGTTAAAGTCACTTCCAAATAATCTGCCGCGGAGCCTCAAGGAGCTTCAAATTATTAATTGCTCGGAAGAATTAAGGGCGAGGTGCACCCGTGACGGTGGTGAAGACTGGAACAAGATTTCACATGTGCCTTCTGTTGAGATCATGCATGATACTGACCTGCATGAGTAGCTTCATAAAATATGTTTTTCTTTTTCAGTAGGTTCACGAAATAATTTCAATAATTAGATATTGTGATTATTCAATAGTGATATTGTTGTAAGGTCAATTAAGTATATGTCATCTTCTTCGTCTTAAAATATTTAATTTAATTTCTCATACTTTTTGCTTGAATAAAATCAATCATATACTTCTTCAAATCTTAAGAATTAAATCTCATGTTCAATAATCAGAAGAATATCTTGATGTGAGTATACAAAAAAATTACAATATCTGATATAGCCTCTCTTTCGTAATTAGGTCCTACACTATACAATAAAACCTAGAGTAATAGATGTTGGGCGCAATTAGAAAATGTCAGAGCCAAAATCATAGATTAGAGCTGGTATTAATTAGTGTCCGAACTAGTAATAGGGGTTATAATGTTTGACCTTTACAGGTGATATGTTAAGTAATGTTAACTAAATCTGGAGAAATTTTACTTTATGCATGTTAAGGTTGAAGCTTAATTACTGTGTGATATATTAATTTGTATATGTTATTTTATTTTCTTTGGTTATGACGCATGACGCAACAGGATAAGGCAAAAAAACATGATCTTTGAGAGTAATTATAGTCAAGTAAAATATGTTTTGTCATAAGAAGTAAACACTTAAATTGATAAATTTACTCTATACAAAAACTTATTCTAAATATTTATTTTCAATGCTTAGTAAAAAAAACATTGTGAGTTATCATTAATGATATTTTTTAACATTGTCCGTAGACCTACACACATGCCCAATTGGTGATCCACTTTTGTCTAAACTAATAAAAATTGTTGCCTTGACCTCGAGGCCTGTTGGAATTGTAGTTGGGATTTCATTGGGTGTATCACAATTCTCTCATCAATAATCATGTATATTCAATGAGAAATCCAGAGAAAATCTAATAGAATATCTCTTCAAAACAAAGGTTTCATCAAAATTTTGGTATTGTACAAAATAAACTGAGAACTGGGAATTATCAAGTCTTCAGTATGCCCGTAAGAATTATAGTTGGGCTTTCATTGTGTGAATCTGTAATGAGAAGTCATCCATTTTCAATGGTTGTGTAATTAGAGTTACCAATGATACGGTAGTCATTTCAAATTTACTCAGGAACATGCTATTAGCATTTTCTTTGGGATACAAAAGATCGATTATTATCGATATAACCATAGACATCACATAGTGCATCTATGATTAGAAAAAACAATATAAATTGCAATCTATACTTTATATAGCCATAAAAATCTCTTCAATACTTACACTTAGCATTAATATAATATATAACTACACTACAAAAACAATATACATAACACTTTTTTTGCTATCAAGCTAAAAATGTTGAAAACCTAAAATTCTATTCAAGACATTTCCTCAATAAAAACCTAAAATTCATACAAAAACGTTGAAAACTAAAAACTAAACAGTAAACCCCTCATCAATAAAAATTAAAAACCACAAAAAATGTTGGGAAAAAAAAAAAACGCCAATTACGCACTCAGATCGATAACATATGAATAAAAAAGAACTACAGATAATTAATTCTACAAACCCGCATTTCACAATCCTTTTAGCCCAAAAAAGCCCAATTCAGTGACCATCTCCAATAATTTCCCACCACTAGAGGCCATATACTACCTTATTATTAGCCCACGGCCTTTCTTTCTATTTAACCAAAACGACGGCTGTAACTTACCCATCCGTTTTATAACACTCAAGAGACAATAAAACACAACAGAATCGAATCCAATCCAATCCAATCCATCGACCAATTCATTTTTCTCTCTTCTTTCTTTCTTACCTTCATTTTCCGCCGCCTTTCCCCAAACTCAAACTCAAACCCTAACCCTAAGTATCTTCTCCCATGGCGAAAAAGCGAAAGATCTCCGCCGCGAGTGGGTCAGCTCCGGCCGCGGCCGCGCCGAAGCAGGTCGTCGTCAAGGAAGAACCCAAGGCCGAAGAGAAGCCCCAGGAAGAACAAGCGTTAGCAATAACCGATCCGACTCCGTTACAGAAGGAAGAAGTCGAGACGGAGGAAACAACGAATTCCCCCAATGAAGACACGGACATGGTTACTAAAGGTTGCTATTAATTTCTCCTCTTGTTCAAATTTGGATTTGCTTTTATTTCATCTAGATCTGAATCTTTTTAATATTACTTCTACCAAAAAGGGGGCTATAACTTCAATCCAAGCAGTTTACGTACCTGCGGATTATTTGACCGACCCCGCTCCTGCTACAACATTTGCACATTTAGATGCTACTACTCGTTAATTTCATTGTTTGAATTTTTTTTAGTAGTATACGATTTTTCATTTTGATGAGCCTCACTTTGAGGAATTCATAGAATAATGAATTCAGGAAGAAAAGATATGATTTCAAGTAGTTGTAGTAAAACTTGACCTGTTGTTTTTATCAACAGAGAACGAAGATCAAGTTGAACAAGAACAAGAACAAGAAGAAGACCAACAAGAAGAATCGGATCCGGAATCGCTGCAGAGTCTGCTGGAAGTCTTCCCGAAAGACCAGCTGGTCGAGATATTGAGAGACGCAGCGGTGGCTCACAAGGACGTGCTGGACCAGGTCCGGCGAGCGGCTGACATGGACCCGACTCAGCGGAAGGTCTTTGTGCATGGATTGGGCTGGGATACGACGACGGAGACTCTGACAAGTGCTTTTGCTTCTTACGGCGAAATTGAAGACTTAAAGGTGGGTTCAATAAAGAATTAATTGGTCAATTTGCCCTAATTGTATAATTTGCGTCCAATTTATGACGAAAATTGAAGATTAAAGGTATTTTTGTAAATAAATTGGTTTATTTTGCCCTAATTCAATGTAATTGGGTTTCTCTTTTCCAACCTAATTAGTAAATACATCAAAATTGGTAATTTAAGGGTGATTTTTTAAACCAACTGGCTATTCTTATCCTAATTCAACCAACTACCCTCCAATTTCCATAATGACAATTTCTAATTTCTAATTTTACAGGTAGTAATGGACAAAAACACAGGCAAGTGCAAAGGCTACGGCTTCGTCCTCTTCTCCAAACGCACCGGCGCGAAAGCCGCCCTAAAGGAACCTCAAAAGAAAATCGGCAACCGCACCGCCGCTTGCCAGCTGGCCTCCGTGGGCCCCACCTCCTCCAACCCCGCCACTCCCGGTTCCCAAGGCCCCACTCCCTCCAACCAATCAGAATACACCCAACGCAAGATCTTTGTTAGTAATGTGGGCCCTGATGTCGACCCTCAGAAATTATTGCAATTCTTTAAGCAGTTTGGGGAGATTGAAGAGGGGCCGTTGGGGCTGGACAAAAGTACGGGGAAGCCGAAGGGGTTCGCGTTGTTCGTGTATAAAAGTGTGGACGGGGCGAGGAAGGCGCTGAGGGAGCCGCACAAGAAGTTTGAGGGGATGGTGGTGCATTGTCAGAGAGCGATCGACGGGGTGAAAGGGAATGGGAAGCAGGGGTTCGGGAAGCAGGGGTTTGGGGGACGGAGTTCTGTTCCTGATTATGCTCCGCCTGTTCAGGTACGAATAATGTTTATTCCTGTGAAGAATGTAGAATTGGTGTTTGTTAGTTTTCTGTTCTTGTGTAAGATGTGCATAGAGATCTGTGTTGAAATGCAAATGCAGTCTTATTTATAATTAGTGAAATTTTTAAGATATTTCTATTAAGATTAATAGAAAAAATTAAAGTAATATATTTATTTATATCAAAATTTATATATTTAATTTATTTAGTTAGTTAGATTAGTTATGTAAATATATATATTTTGCTTGATTATGTTTTAGAAGTTTGTATTTATTTATTTATGTCTGCATGTTTGTTTTGCTTGATAAAGTTTTGAAAAGTTTGGCAAATAAAAACACACCGCCTCATAATTTATTATTTAACTTGTATTTGTCTGATCTTACAGGTGCCAGCTGGCATGCCAGTAGCGAGCCACCTACTCCCCCCATCCGTCAGTCAATCAGCCGTGCCAGCTGTCCCTGGTGCGCCCGGCATAAACCCGACATTAGGTCACGCTTTGACCGCCTTTATAGCCACTCAGCTCGGCGCGCTCGGTCAGGGCGGGCCTGGTGCACCCGGGTGCAGGGTATGGGTATGGCGCGCCGCCTGGCGGGTACGGCGGACCTGGTGCGCCAGGTGGCGGGGGAGCTGGACGAGGTGGGGGTGCTGGTGGTGGGTATATGGGCGGAATTTAAGGTGAGAGTTGAAAGGTATGAAATATAAATATTCATTTTACTGAATTAAATTGTTCTTTTTTTTTGGTGGTTTCGGTTTTTGTGAAGAAAAAATTAAGGAATTAAAGTGATGGGTAGAAAAATATTATTTTTAATATTTTTTAGGGCTATATGTGATATTTCCTCAATTTTGTTTTTATTTTTAATATTTTTTGGAAATATCATGAAGGTCCAGTTTTCCTTATTTGTGCCGAAGATTGTTTTACTTTATTTTAAACAATATTTTCGACTTTTAATGCAATGAAAATTTATGAATTTATTGACCTTGCAGATTGTTATAAAAGCTGGTTTTATCAATTTGGAGAGAATTTTCTAAAGAAGTGCTGCTTGTTTGTTCCTTTAAAAAAACCTATTTTAAGATTGATATGGTTATTTGTAACTCGTAATTCTCATAAATCTTGGGTTTTACAACCCTAATCTTCGTTTTAAATAAATGCGGTTTTAATGTTGTTAATTGTTAGTAAAGTATATTTAGCCTTTGAAAGACCGTTTTTATGTGGCTCGCCCACTTTATTGTAGAAGATTTGGATTTAATGTTGTGTAATGTTATGTTGTTTAGTTTATGTTTTAAAAGATTGCTAAATGTTTGTTGAAAAACCATTTTGTTTTTCTTATTATGAAGGTATTTGTTATGACTATGGCAGCTAATTTTTTAATATTCTTTCCCTATCTTTTTTCTGCGAATTATTTAGTACTGATTTTAAATTATTATTGAGCTTGGAAGATGTGGCAGCAGCATTAATTTCAATTTACTCTCAATTGAAAATTATAAAAAACTGATAAAAATTATGTTTTTCAATTTACTTTCCATTGAAAATTATAAACTGAAAAAAAAATTACGTGTTGAACTTCATTCTTGTATTAACCCAGAAATGTTTTGTGCATTCTGATTTTAAGCAGTATTCTTTAAAAAAGTTTAACCACCCGCTACTATTTGACTGTTTATGATTATTTTCTTCTTTCTTATTTTTGGATATTGGGCAATTTTTGGACCACCACGTGCATTTTTATGTTATTGCCTTGAGGCAATATAATAACTAGGTTATTTGTATATATTCATTCATTGTTAAGATCAGCTTGTATGTTCCGAGTTATTTGTAAATCTACTGATATGTAAGAGTGAATACAGCAGGTGTAGATTGTTTTAAGCAGAAAAAATTGTAATAATATATGAATGCTATATAAATAAGTATACATTTTAAAGCACGTTGTAGTTTCTTATGATTCTCAGTGATTGTTTTGCTCATCTTGCAATAGGTCTGTGATGAGTCTCTAATTATAATGGTCGACTCGTCACATTTGAACGAATAGTATGTTAGTTTTTGTATACGAAGAAAAGAATCTGTCCGATATTGACATAAACAGCCCAACTGGCCTTCAAAGCTTATGTTTTTTATTTTAACTTTTTTCGTAACAGCCCATCAGATCTTTAAAGCCTATGTTTTGATCGTAACTTTTATTTGAGCAGCCTAAAATGAAAACCAGGCCCAATTCGTACTGAAAGGCCTTGAGAATAAAACACCGGGCCAGACCGCAAAGTGGAAAACAACAGACTACAGAGATGGAGCGATCGGACGGCGAGGGAGTGAAAGTAAGCGGCGGAGGCGGAGGAGAGGCCGAGGCGATGGAGATCGGAAATGATGCCACGTCATCGTCGGCGGATCTGGTTGGTCTGCTCCGGCGGTTCCTTGCCGTTCAACAGCGGCGGGCTGAAGCCTACACTAAGCTTCGCAGGTAGGGAGATTATCTTAAATTTGAAATGTTTAGCCTTGAAATATGCAGCTGTACAACTTGATAGAAGCTTGAAAGTAAGATTGGAAACTACTTTTGATTCTTTTAGTAGCTTTGAGCTTCAAAAAGCTTGAAATGTGTTTGTAGATTGGGTGATTTTTTACCAATTTGATGCAGAAGTCTGTAGCATATCAAGTTCTTAACTTACTGAGGACTGAAAATGTAATGAACTTTCTTGCCAGGGGATTTTCTGAATATATGGCGAATGGAGCGGAATTGGTTTACCAACAATTATGTGGAGAGATTACGCAAGAGTTCAATGACTGTTCTAAACAAGTATTAATTTCTTTGAATTATGTGATTTGTATTAGTTACTACATTTAGCCTGATTTACCTTCTTTTTTCTTGCCTTATTTGTTATTTAATTACATAGTTTGGGGTTTCAATTGAAGCTTAATCTCATAATTTAGGTTTAGTTGTTGCGTCATTGTATTAAATTGAATCATATGCATTAAACGAGCAAAGTTGTGTTAAATTGAGAGTCAATCAATATAGAAATTCTTGACTTATATTTACTATTTACATAATTTCATGTTATATCATAAATATTATATTTGGAATAACATTATGTAATAATTTTTAATTGGTGTATTGTTGTGTGTAGGTTCTTGAAATGGAATCCTTGCTTTCAATGCCGGAAATATGTAGAACCGATCTTGCCAATTTGTTGAAAGGCGTTCAAGTACAAGAAAAACAAAAATTACATCTCGTAAGTAAATAATAAACTATTTAAACATCATTCTATATGAACGAAAAACTCATTTTACTTCCTATTAGTACTAGTAGAGTAAGCGTACAAAATTATTTCTCGCAAGTAAATATTAAATCATTTCCTTTGCAATAATACATACTCTAATAGTAAGCGCAAAAATCAAGATCGTGTACCAAAACAACAATTTCCACTTACTATCACACAGCGTCTCCCTTCCCACCTGTAATCATACGAACAAAGTCAGGAAATTTTCAAATGTAGGAGGCTCAGTTATAATTTTCCTTATTAATAACATAACATAACTTTCCCTTTTTTTGTGTTTTCAAGACGATTAAAATCCAAGTACTAAAAAAGGCGGGACGCCCATCGGACCGACCGGTTACTCACGGCAGCTGTCGTGCACATTTGCACGAGATTACGGAGGATGAGGGAACTATGGACGCAGAAGCGGACGCGGAGTACGATGTTCAGTTGAAGGATGCGATTTGCGGGGTGCAACAGGCGGTGACGGTTATTAATGAGTGTTTGGAGGAAATTAGGTATGAGATCCAAGCACTCCAGGAGGAATAGAAAATATTGTACTGAAAGGGTTTTTGTTTTTGGTTTTTTTTTTTTTTTTTTTTTTTTTTGTGCGTTTTTTGTTTATTTGATGTAGATTATAGAGATTTTTAATGTTTTATGTAGTAGATGGAGGTTGATCTTGATCAAGTTTTTGTGTCTTTCACTTTGGACTATGTTGGATCAAATTAAGAAATTAGGCTATTAATTCCAACTTTTGAAAGAAAACACAGTATTTATCTCACTTTTGATTCGTTTAGAAAGTAATATCTTTTACAATCCAAGTATTGAAAAGGCGGGGCCGTCCCTCTGACAGAGCAATTACTCACAGCAGCTGTCGTGTGCATCTGCACGAGATTACTGACGATGAAGGCACAACGGCCACAGGAGCAGACGCAGAGTACGATGTTCAGTTGAAGAATGCGATTTGCAGGGTGCAGGAGGCCGTGACGGTTATTAATGAGTGATTGGAGGAGGTGAGGAATGAGATTGAGGCACTTGAGGAGTAGGAAGGATTTGTAATGAAAGGATGTTTGCTTGGATGTTTTAGTTTGTTTCTTTCTTTATGTAATATTTGTTTAGTTGGTTATTATAGATTTTAAAGCACTCAGGTTAGATGCGATAAAGATATGTTATTTTTTATATTTATTTCTTCTTTTCTAATTTTTTTTTTCAGGGGTGGTGGTGGTGTTACCATCATGTGTATACACTTACAAAATAAGAAATATATAAAATATATAAATGACCTCACCTTACAAAACCATTACAAATATGATATGTACCCTTGCAAAACATCAGAATTTGAATGTAACTTATACATTATCCAAATAAATAATTGCAGAGAAGCCATCACTACTCATCTCTCTCTCTTCTCTCATTTGTTACCTCTGTCTTGCCTCGTAACAACTAACAACCAATATGAAGCTGTAAACTATGAATTTTGTAAAAATATCGTAAATATTTCAAGTAACAAAAAAAATGAGGAAACAAATAAAAAGAGGCTGAAAAATAGACATTCGAGTCAAAAGCACTATAAAATCATTATAAAATGAGAGCAGCACTGCACTGCACCATCCAAACAAGTCGGTGGCACGTTGTCTCATCAATCCAATTCCTCTACCCCGCATTCCCTACATCCACTCATACAACAACTCATCTTCATCTCTAAAAGGGACTCGTTACGCGAATGGTTAAAGAGACGGAGGAACAGGAGATCGGTGAAATGAGTTTTCTAGCAGGTCTTAAACGCGGCAGCTTTCTTACGTCTTTCGCATAATCATTCTTTCGTTGTTCTTTTGAGACAAGAAAAGAGCGAAGAGAGGGAGAAAAGGAGAGGAAAATCAAGGTGAGTTTTCCCTTATTCTTCTGAATTTCTGCATTTTGATTGGGGATATTTGTCTGGATCGGAGAGTCGATAGGTGATTGAGCCGAGATCTGATTGTTAAACTTGTTCGATTCTGTGTTTTGATTTATGTGCGTCGTGTTTTTTATTTTTACGATTGTGTTTGGTTGAATCTCGTCCGTCTAGGTGCTGGATTTTGTTAATTTATCAGATTTATCTCTAGATCTACCATTTTTTTTAAACTCTGAATCACCCTATTTATGACATTTATTTTCTCAATTTCGTAAGTTTCTGCATCACATTTCAATCTTCTGAATTACAAATTAACTACCGGATCAATCTTTTTACTCAATAATCAAGACAAAAAAGTCTCCACTTTCACAATCTGACACCAAAATTCCACCTTTAATTTCACTTGACTTCCCCGCACCAATCGTTTCTCTCGAATCTGCAAAATCATCACAAATCACCAACTAATAATTTAATTTAATTTATTTTCTTATAACAGTTGATAGAAAATGGGTTTGACGTTCACCAAGCTGTTCAGCCGACTCTTCTCCAAGAGGGAGATGAGAATTTTGATGGTGGGTCTCGATGCGGCTGGTAAAACCACCATTCTTTACAAGCTCAAACTCGGCGAGATTGTCACCACAATTCCCACCATTGGTAAGACGATTTAAAATTAATGAATTAATTAAGTGATTAATCTGTAATGTTAATGAAAGATCGTTTTCTTGGTTCTTTTATTTATCACTTAAATGTTTTTATTAATGTAGGATTCAATGTGGAGACTGTGGAGTACAAGAACATCAGTTTCACTGTTTGGGATGTGGGGGGTCAAGACAAGGTACTCTTTTTTTATTATATTTTGGAAAATTTACAAAAAAAAACTTCTTGATTTTAAATTGCAACAAAGCCCCTGCCTCCATTCTTCAAAATTCAAAAAATTGTTATGCAGTTTTTTTTTTGCAATTTCAGCATAATGCAGGGGTTCTTTTTTTTTTTTTTGCAAATTTTCCTATATTTTAAAATTGAAAAGTATTTGAATGCATCTTATAGATGCTAATGTTATTATTTTTATTTTTGAATCTGGGGAAATAAATAACAGATTAGGCCACTATGGAGGCATTATTTCCAAAACACGCAAGGACTCATCTTTGTGGTGGATAGTAACGACAGGGACCGTGTTGTTGAGGCTAGAGACGAGCTACACCGCATGCTCAATGAGGTATTATTATAATGTTAATAATAATAATGTATCATTATTAGTTGTCTTCATTAGTTAATATTACTACTACTATTATTATTATGAGGTATAATTATAGCAATAGTAGTAATAATAACAATAATAATACATATAATGTTATTTCATATAATTTCTAAATTATTCAATGTTTTGGTGAAATTTCGAAATCATTCAATTTCCTTTCGTATATTCATATCGTCCTCAACTTGTAAAACTTATAATTCAATTTACAGGACGAATTGAGGGATGCGGTTCTGCTTGTATTTGCAAACAAACAAGATTTGCCGAACGCAATGAACGCCGCTGAGATCACCGACAAGCTCGGTCTCCACTCTCTTCGCCAGCGCCACTGGTACATTAAATCTTAATTCTTCATTTGAATCATATTAATTTGTTATATTTTGAAGTTTCGGTTTAATGATTTTTTTATATTTTGTTGTGTAGGTATATTCAGAGCACTTGTGCTACGACTGGGGAGGGGCTGTACGAGGGTCTCGACTGGCTCTCTAACAACATTGCGGGCAAGGTAATTGTAATATGTTTAAATCATTCAGTTAATTAATTAATTTCGTAATTTTGGTTTTAGAGATTGATTTTGTTTTGGTTTTTTTACAGAGTTGAAGAGCTTGTTAAGATGAGATGGCAATTTGGTACTTTGTTACTATGTATCTTGGTACTTGTTATATTATAGAGAGGGTTGTGTTTTGTTTATTTTGAATGAGGATTTGTGTTTTGAGAACCTTTGAAGGGTTTTTGTATCTTCTGGTATTATACCAGCTAGTACTACTATATATGAATGAATATGCATCTTTTATACCATTTAAGTAGGGTTGGGTAATAACTATTATTTATTAATCTATTTGTTCCGGCTACTATTATATTCCAGTCTGCAAGTAGTAAATATGAAAATTTCTTGAAATTAGAAAAATGAAAAATCCCATCTGAATTCCATTAACACAATACAATTCCTAATTCTACAATGAACGTGAAAAACTCTCCAAAGTAGAACAATCCCTCCTGAATTCCATTAGTAACACAACATATTCCCAATAATAATACAACAATTGCATTTTACCCCTTGCAATTATGACAAATCCCAAAACCTCTCAGAAAGAAAAACCTTCCATCTTTTTAAGCCTCTGTACCTCTCTTCCTATCACTCCATTCCTCACCATGGTGCCCATGGTACGCCACGCCAGTTTCAGCTCCTCCAATGGCGGTCCCACCGTCATTGTCTTGTTCAAATAACACTCGAAAGTCCTCTTTTGCACATAAGCATCACCACACATTTCTACTAGCGCTTCCTTCCCCGCATCGTCTCGGTAAAATACTCGATGCAACAGATCCAAAAACCTTCAAAAGGAAGGAAAATTAATGCAAATTTTTTAATAATTTAATTGTACACTATTATTCCCAAACAAGGGTACTCTATTTAAATTGTTGTTTCTTTTTAATTATAGAAATTTGATGTGATTTATTCTATCATGAGAACTCTGATACATGGTCAATCTAACATAAAATTATAATTAAATGAGATTATAGTTCGAATTGGAAAGTGTTACAGTTAATATAGCAATTTATATGTTGATTTGTCATGAGTATACAGTTAATATACCAGACCAGTATATCACTCAAACTATACCAACAAATTACCTAAACATGCCTGAAAACTCTTTATCCCACTTCTTCAAATACTCCCTCTTCAACCCTTCTTCCGTCACCCTCCCCTCCTCCCTCCATAACTTCCCGATCGCATCTCCACACATTCTCCCCGACTTTGCGGCGAAGTAAATTCCCTCGCCGGAGCACCTAGTTACGTACCCGGCCGCATCGCCGACCAGAGCGGCCCGTCCGATGACCCGCCTGGGCCGAGGGTGCTCTGGTATTGGGTGTGCCTCAACTCTTATCTATTTGAAAATGTAAATTACCAAGTTATTGTTAATTTGTCTAAAAAGAATGAAAATAATAACGAGGCAGATGTAGAATCCAGTTCTAGATAATGGTCCAGAGAGTTTTATATGGAGTCAAGTCTAGGTCAGGAATTAAAAGAGAAAATTACTAGGTACAATTGCCATATAAAAATGTCTAGAGCTAAACCTAGTATATATTAAGAAGTGCAACTGTGCAAGAAAAAAAACGAAAAAAAAAAAACGAAAAGAAAATCCTATTCCAAATAGCATATGCATGCTATCAAAGTGATACAATCATCATACCAATTTGCCGCCGGCGAGTTTTGAACCGGCACGGGCATGCAACGCTCTTTGGAGAGTCTTGATGTGCGGTTTGGACGAAACGGTGCCGGTGCCGACGGCCACATGGTCGCACTTGGGGAAGACCCACGCGTAGAAGTCCGGAGACACGTCGGACCCGAGGTACATCTCCGCGAGGTCGGTGTAGTGTGACATTGTTGATGGTGGTAAACGGATTCTTTCCTATATATATAGAGGAAATAATAAGTTTTTATATGCTCTAGAAGTTCTATAACTAACAGAAAAGATGGAAAACATCATGATACAAACACAAGAAGAAACACATATACATCGCTACTTTTAACATGTATGAGAGAATTGAGATATTATTGAAGTTACTTTATATGTTTTAAATTGTACTTAAAAGTTCCATAACTACCAAATAAAATGGAAAAATACAAGATATGAGAAATATCATACTTCATGTCCTAATATCTTTAAAAGCTGCTTCATGAAATACTTACAACATATAACCTATTATATTAAATGAAGAAAAAACAACGGTGGTTTAGTTTCTTTCAGTGAAAAAATATCAGGATAGTAACTGTTAAACATTTTCCATGTTCTATAAGGCTACTCATGATATTTTCAGTTTTGCAGGATAATAAATAACATTTTTAAATTTTATAGGGATATGTACGCATGAAATAATTCCAAAATTAAATGAAAAAACAACCTGAAAAGCAATTGCAGTGGTATACTCTCCAGCCCCAATCTCTTTCGCAACTCTACTATTCGCTCCATCAGCTCCAACAATCACATCAACCTCAATACTCTTCACACCACCCTCACAATTATACCGTATAACATACGGCTCTTTCTCACTCCTCGGTATTTCAATCCCCGTCACCAAACCCTTCACAACAACCGCTCCTTTCTCTCTAGCTCTCTCTCTCAAAAACGAGTCCAAAACCTCCCTCCTAAGCATGGGAATGTAATTCGTTTCAGCCGACAAATGGCGGGAGAAGAGAGAGGAGAGGTTGGAGGGAGAGAGGAGCAGGAACTGGGACACATGGCGGTCTATGATTCGTTGAGGGAGAGAGAACTCGTTTACCATGCAGAGAGGAATCGCTCCGCCGCATGGTTTTGAGCCGTTGGGGTTTCGCTCGAAGAGGAAGGTTGAGATTTGAGAGCTTGCGAGAGATTCGGCGGCTGAAGCGCCAGCTGGCCCGCCGCCGATTACGGCCGCTCTGAGCAGTTTTGGTGAGCTGGCTGTGATCTTGATCTTAGGGTTTTGGTGATGGGTTTTGGGTTTTAGTTTGGGTTTGGAGGGGATGGAGGAGAAAGAAGAGATGATGGAAGCCATGGAGTGTTGTATTTGGTTTTGGTTTGATGATCTTGATTTGGGTTCTGATTTTGAAGTTGTTAGAGGAAGATTAGTGAGATCATTAAGTGCTGATTAAGATGGTTTTGCTCTTTACTAAATGGGATTTGGGGAGTGTGGAGCTTTTTGTTTAATTGTGTTTGTGTAGTGGCATTTGTTTAAGAGAGAGAGAGAGAATATTTAGGGTGGTGGAGTTCAATTTAAAAAAAAAAGGGGTGGGGTTGCAGATCTATTTGATTTTCTTTGGTACTAATATTTGGTGGCAATTATGTAACAGATCGGTTTTTCTGTCATGTGGATATTCCAAATATCCAACTTTATTGCATGAGATGGTATTATTTTAATATTCATACTATACTTGTTTCATATTTTAAAAATAGATCTGTCTAATATTATGATAAACATGATATTCATATAATATTCATACAATACTTGTCTGATATTTAAAAGAGTCTTGCTTGTTTGAAATTATTTCTCATTATACCAACACAAAAAAAAAAAAAAACTAACAGATTCAGTCAAGGAAAACTAACTAACATGAAAAAAATTCCATTACGGTGCCAAAATTCAGAGGTTACAAACCGAAAGGCTAGTAAAATAATCTAAACTCAACCGGCCCTAAAAAGCAATCTGCCTAAAAGTAATTTAAACTCTAAAAATGTTGGAAATTAATTGCGTACATGAGAAATTAAAGTGATAACAATAATACGCCAGATCAGCACTCTCACATATCCAAAATAAAGCTTATTGGTAATAGATATCTCTCATGATAGACCTGTATTACAAAAAAAAATACAATAATTAATAATTACATTCAATATGGTTTATTAGTGGATAAATTTTTCAAGATAAATAAATAAATACCTCCATTTCATGAGACTATGCTGACGGATTTTCCATCTTCTTTTCCAATTCAGCGCTTCTATATTGCAAAAAATAAAACAATAAATAAAATCAAATGACATAAAATTACAATAAATTAGTAATGCTTATTCCCCCAATTTAGGCAGATTAAGCCTCAACTCAATCAAACTTTGCAACAATAGAACACGACTTGAGATTCAATTCAAAAGAAACAAAAAATGAAAAAAAATACCCAAATTGCTTTGCGTTTTGTTTAATTTCATCTATATAAACATG
Source organism: Juncus inflexus (assembly GCA_024447665.1). NCBI lineage: Eukaryota > Viridiplantae > Streptophyta > Magnoliopsida > Poales > Juncaceae > Juncus > Juncus inflexus. The sequence continues at coordinate 6,551,716 of JAJHPC010000002.1, read as the reverse complement.
AAGCTCAGAAATGGCAGAATATATCGAATTATTCTTCTCACATAATTCCTTCCACTCAGCATTTAATGCTCCTAATCTGGCCCCTGTGTTTTGCTATTTATTCCAATAAATTTCCATAAATCAATCATGTTAAGTACAAATAAAACAAATAAACATATTATTATTACAAAAAAAATGGAAAAAATCATACTTGATGAATTTTTCTCTCACGGTTCACAGCTTCAATCTTTTCATCATAGTCTCTTGCCATATTTTGCAGTCTATAAAAGAACAAAAAAAATCAATAAAAATATATATTATGTACCAAAATCACTAATTTTTTGGATAATCATGAAATGAAAAAACTAGTATATATAATATATATAAATGATAATTTACCTAGATAAGAAAGCCTCCATATGCTTGATTTCTTGCTTCCAAACATCTCCACTATATTTTAGCATCAACTCCAAATTTTCGATCCTAAATTTAAATTTAAAATATGAATTAATCATATTATTTTCCCTTATTTTGGCTTAATATGTCTTTAATAAACCCAAACTAAACAAAAAAACCCTAAAATAAACCACTCACCTAAGAACTTGGTGTTGCAAAAGACCCTGTGCGGTTCTCAAAGCTTGTCGCCAAGCCGCCACGTCATTTCGCTTATTCAAAGGCGGAGGCTCCAAGCCATATCTCGACATGTCTAAAGGAATCGGAGGCTTTGATGCCTTCACTCTTTTGTATTCATTCAAAAGCATTGGATTATCCTATAAGTAATAAAAAAATAATTAAGATTAGTGATTAATTAGAATTGCCAGTTAAAAATTAAGATGATTTATTTTCACCGCAAAGTTTTGTTCAGGCATGGGAGGCAAATCCTTGAGAAAATCAGCTGGTTTTCTCTTGCTTCTTTTCATCTCCTACGCACAAAAAATTAGATTAAATGCTAAATTTATTTAATCGATTCGTAGAGAGTATTTACTAATTAGTGTGAGTTAGTAAACAAGAGAGAAAAAGACGGATTTCTGTGCAAACAGACCTCTTCAACAAGGCGATCCACTTCAGCCTTAACCCTAGGATTTCCGTAGTCATCATCAATGTACGGCAACGCGTCGACGAGCTCCGCATCCGGCTTGGCGCGCCACCGCTCTAACTCCACCGCGCTCGGCGGCGCTTCCAGCATCAGCACCTCTCTTCCAGCAATCGCCATTGTTAGTCGCCTGTGAGAGACTCGGAGCTTGAGAAAGAAGAGAGGAGAGGAGAGGAGGGGTTAAGAATAAAGAGAAGTTGTTGGGCTGAATAGGATGGGCAATGAAGAGGCCTGTGTTAAGTAAGCCCGGTCTCTGGCATGTTTGATCTGAGATATTTCAAATTTGATGTATATCTCAAATATATTATCATGATTATACATGATTTTGAGAATACATAATAGTTGTTTGATTATATATGATTATATATGATTATACATATTATTTTGAGAATACATGTTTAAATAATGTAAATAAAGAATTCATTGTTTGATTTTTGATGTAAATCGGGGATTTTAATTTTGATTCAAGTTAATTGTTTGATAATTATAGAGTATCTACGTAAAATTGTGTACTAATTTTTCAAAATTATTTTGTGCAGTTAAATTTATTTTATAATTCATAAATCTCACACGTTATGCATACAATTATTAAGATAAAATAAAAAAAGTACCATTAGTTGATATAAAGGATTAATTAAACAAAAAAATAAATACAAGGAATTTAAATATAAAAAGAAAAGAAATATTTTATTTTAATGTTGTCTTTTATGTAATTTATTTAAATTACATATTTTTTATTTTAATGCAATATTTAATTTAATGAAATATTTAATTTTATATAATTAATTTTATTTTAATTTAATGTTTGTATGTTAAATTATTTAATATTTAATTTAATTAATATTTTATTTTCTACAATTTATTTTTATTTTTATTTGATATATTTTATTTTAAATTATTTAATATTTAATTTAATTAATATTTAATATTTAATTTATTAATATTTTAAATTTTATTTTAATTTGTATTAATTAATTAATTTATTTATTTAATTTAAAATATTTTAATTTAATTTGTTTAATATTTATTTTAATTTAATTTATTTAATATTTTTTATTAATTTATTTAAAATATTTAAATTTAATTTATTTAATAGATTTAATTTAATATTTTTTATTAATTTATTTAATAATTGATACTTAAAAAATAATTAAATTTGAACCAAAGAGATACTGCATTTTTGCTTGAGCGTTATCCCGGATTTTGGGAAGTATTACAAAGTACTTCAAAGCTATCCTAATATATTGCATTTGATACAAATCAAACAAAAGATTTTATTCTAATACTTCATTTCACTTTACAATCTCCCAAAATACACCAAATCAAACATGCCAGTTAGTTTCATTAAATTAACGGAAGTAATTCATGGCTCCTTCACTTAATTCATTATTGACATTTGGACCGTGTATTTTTTTTTTGAAGCTACAGGAGGTGAACTGCCTCTCTGAGATTTTCATTAGTTAAAACGTTCTCTTACAAGAGTCTTTTTGTTTTTAGAATTGAAAAAATATTTACAGACCACAAATGGAACTAAAGAGAAATAAAGAGAAAATGAAAAATGAAATGAAGAAGTAGGATAAGACGAAGGTCCCGCCGGGGGGTCAGCAGAGTTTCAACCAATTTTCCGATTGCTTTGAAATCTCGGCCATGACGCTTGCTTGGAGAGGCCTTGTTTGTCGAAAGATGAATTTGTTCCTTGCTTTTCAGATGATCCAGCACGTGCTGAGCCAGTCCGTGCCCCAAATATTTCGGCCTTCCTTATTTTTGCCTCGTCCTTGGTCCCTCCAAAGTGTGGAAATGTCAATCACGTTTTGAGCTTGAATGCCCTTTAGGGCCCAGATTCGTATTGCAAAATCGCAATGTAGGAAGAGATATGTCCCCGTCTATGAGGCATGATGTGAGCACATCACGCATTCTCCGTGATTTGGCCACCCTCTTTTTTGGAGATTAACTTGAGTAAGAAATCGGTCTAATATCATTAGCCAACCAAATAATCTGACTTTCTCTGGGCAATGTATTTTTCACAATCGGGAATTTTCTTGTGAGGAGGAGTTTGCGAGATGTAGAATCTTGTATGCGAATTTAGTGGTGAATTCCCCCGATACGTTCCATCTCCATCTTACCTTATCTCTTAACGGAGTCGGATTGGTGAGTGCCAAGGCGAGAAAAATTTCTTGTGCTTCCGACCTTATCCTTCCATCAAGGGACGCCAGTATAGTTTGGAAATCTATCACTCCACTTAGTACTTGAGCGACCATCAAAGTATCATCACGGCCAAGTCCATAAATGAGGGGGAAGAAGTTCTTGAGAGACCGTCGGAAAACCCAAATATCATTCCAGAAATTGATGGATTCACCGTTTCCCAACTCATAGGATATGGATGTGTTGAAGAGAGGCAAAAGGAGTAGTAGTTGTGAGAGGAAGGAGAGAGATTGAGAAGGAGAGACATTTGGGCCATGTAATTTTTACACTTTATAAAACAATGTTAATTAATAGGATTTCTAACAAATAAAATTTTGATTTTCCAAACTACTATTAGCAAAGCACGTACTGAAGTACCAGTTTATAACTACACATACTATCATTAACTTTAAGTATAGGGTCCAAACAGGAGTTTTGTTTATTTGCCTTGTTTAGTGCAATTTTGATTTTATTCAGGTAGAAAGTATTTGATTGAGGTCTAACTATCTGCTTTTTAGACCAGTGAATTACAGCCACTACCACTAGGTACAATTTACCAGGACAAGCCTGCTTCTACAAGAAACTGGAGAAAATTAAGAGTAAATTTGCCAAAAACAAAAAAAGATTCAAGTTTAAGTATGCAGGAAGTGAGTGACAAAATCACTACAAGTTCAATGCAATCTGAAGCTAACCTGTCTATGAAATCATATAGTTTTTTTTTCAAATTCAGACAATTAAAGACAGTTCTGGCAAACCGCCTTGTCAGATAGTATCAACAATACTGTAAAATAATACATTATAAAATCTCACACGAAAAAACCTGTGTCTTTTGTTTCTTTCAAGTCTCATAAACAAAAAAAAGTACAAAACAAACAAAACTATTAGAAAGTGTAGAAGTAAAAAACACATGCAAAGGACACATTTTTCTATGTAATAAATAACAGCCCAATAACTTATTTTCAAAAAAAAAAATCCATAAATAAAAAAGAACATGAAAAAGCAAGCCAAGAGGGGTAATATGAGAAAATGGGGCACTCCACGTCCGTCTTTCTTTCAGGAGATACTTCCATCATCACTGTTGTTCGCATCAATTTTCAAAAGAAAAACGAAACAACATCATGACTTTATAGAATTATGCATGCAAATTGCCCCACTTTTGCATTACAGAAAAATGTTCCGTATCCAGGACTATCATACATTTTTTTTTAATTTCCATATACGATTACTATTACACAACTATATGCTAGCTGGCAGCGGATCCAAACATGATCACTTAATTTTTTCTTCTTTTTTCTTGTTTTATTGTCTAGATTAAAATTCTCAGGGAGCAAGAATTGATTGATGCCTTTTTTTGTGTTGAAGGCAAAAAAATTGTCAACGGATGTCTCCGACATCCGTTAAATTGGAATGATACAGAAAATGGTCAACATATTCAAATATCATTGGCATCAAATAAAAGAAGTCCGAATAAAAAATTTCTCTATTCAGTAAGGATAAAAATGTTAAAATTAATTTGTACAATCCTACAAACGGGTTATGGAACCAGACCAGTACATACGCACCAGTATGTAGAAGAGTAATGACATACCTTTATCCTTAAATGAGGTTGGTTGTCCAGATTCGACGTGCGTCTAGCAATAAGCCATCCGAAGGAACAGGTCGTGCGATGCCACGTGATTGATTCTTCTCCGATCCTATCAGCAAGCCTTTACCCTTTTCTTCCGCCGTCAATTTTCTTTTGCCTTCATTAGGTTGTTGAGAATCAACTGGATCAACATTTGCTTCTTGGTTTGCATGTGTGATAGGATTTTTCGTCATCGCTCTCATATGCAGCAACTTTAAAACAAAAACAAAAAAAACTGATTTTCAATCGAAGAATCATGCATGTAACTGAGTCCCATATTTGCAGAGAAGTATGCTCGTAAAAAAGACTACCACATAAAATTTGGATTCCCATACTGTTACTAGCAAGGTACGTTGTTGTTCTTGTCTGCTTGACTTGTTTAGTGCAAATTCGAATTTGTTCAGGATCAAATATTGATTGAGGGATATATATTTGCTTTTATAGATAAGCAATGTTATTAAACCCGGACCGGACATCGACCCGGTCGAGTCTCGGGTCACTGGTTCACCGGTTGGACCGGAGGGTCACCCGGTTAAACCGGCTGATGTGAACCGGTCATTAATCTTAAATACTAGCATATATATTGTGCTTGTCTGATTTGAAAATTTAAATCTATTAACATAAAAAAAAAATATGAAACTATGAAAAATTTAGTGTTGCTATTAATATTTTGAACTAAAAATATGAAAATTTCTGAACTATATACAAAACTCACTTTTCTGGTCAAACACAACTTAACAAGATAAAATCCATACTTGAATGAATAATTCAATTTTAGAAACAAACTATCTTATTGATCTCCAATAGAGCAATGAAGATTTGGAGAGAAAGAATAAACTTGAGAATACCCGGATTTGAACAAAATAGAAGGGAATGAATCACATTTTCTGATTCTTTTCACTAAATGGGGATGAGAAAAGGGAAAAAGGTTGAAAAAAAGGCAAGAAATCCGAAGAGGAAAGGTGAAAGAAATGGCAAGAAGCAAAAATAAGGAATTAGACTTAAAAAAAAAAACCAAAGAAAAACCTGATTTTTTTGGGCTAACCAGTTCACGGTTTTGTATAAAAACCGGCCGGTTCATACGGGTTTTACTAGTTCATTTGCATTTTCGGTCTTTATATGGGACCGAACTAGATTTTGGTCCGGGTCCGTTTTTTTCCGGTTGAATCAGCCGGTCCGGTCCGGTTTTTATAACACTGTAGATAAGAAAAGAAACTCCCAAAATTGGCCTAATAGTGGGTGGGTGGTTATGGACAGTAGATAGTATGTGCAAGTACTAGACATATCAATTGAGTGATTATACAATATAATCAAAATGAAAACAAAGAAAAAGTTAAAACAAATTAGAATATCATCATAATCGAGACTAGAAACTCAGAAAAAAATAATTTAAGAAAATGAATCCTAGTACTTATGCGTAACATGACATTCATATAATCCCTTAGAAAGAAAAGGATATATGATAAATGTTTGCAAGATGCATATGAATTTTGAAGGCAAAAAGGTAACTGTTTTAACCTAGAAACTAAACTCCTAGTTTTTTTTTTTGAGTCAATGAAAACAAAATCCTAGTTAGGAAAGATAGAATGAGAATCATTAATGGCCCTAAATTGGTCTACCCTTGTGATCAATGCAAGCATATGTAATACAAAATGATCAGATACTAAGTCACTGACTGGCCAAAAGGAAATAGATAAGGTGATTTCATCTTGATTGCTCCTCAGCAATCTTGATAACCTTACATCGTCAGTTCAGCAAAAAAAAAAAAAAAAACAAAAGAAAAAAAACTTGCATCATTAATTATTATTAGATCATTCATAAATTAAGAAGCAATTAATTACCTTGTGAGAGTATCCCTTCTCAGCTTTGTCACTCACTGTCATAAGCTCTCATTGCCTCCTGGTAAAGTGGCACATCCAAAACACCCTTGCCTTTCGAGCAATTGCGACCTTTTATTCCATCATCACCATTCAATGAATTGTCCCAGTTATTGAGTGGCTGCCTTGAAGTCCTGGGATTGTAGAACGTGATGAAATAAAAATCCTGAAATTAAATTCAAGAACACCAAAAAAGTTTGTAATTTACAGGATATGTAAATTATTTTGCAGGTACTCAAAACATAATTTATAGTAAGTACATTCATTGACATACATGTCATGCATGGGAGGAAAAACAAGGGCTTATTATCTAAACACAGAAAATAATACACGCGACCAGTACAGTCTAAACTTGTTCCGTTAATTCAACTAAAAAAAAAATATGAAGTATGAATGTGGAATAAGTAATTGATACATGCAAGCATATATCAAGTACAAAAAAATACCAAATCACTGACAGATCAAACCGAAAGAAACAAATTCATTTAAGAATAATCTCTCATCAGAAACAATGACAACTTTATATCATTAATTATCATGAAATTTTCTATTAACAGAGTCAATTAAGTTAATTACCGTATAGGTTCCAAGCTTGTCAAAGTATAAGTCATCATTGATGGCGTCATAATATATTATTTCTCGGTCAACCACACCGTCAAGCTTATTCAGAATGGGTTCTCGGTTGAGCACATCATCAAGCTTACTCGGAATGAGACCTGAACTTGTGACGGTGAATCTATTATCCAATAAGAACTGATCCACCAATGTTCGGTTGTTGCTTTCAATATAACTATATAAATAAAGCTCAAGCACACATGGAGGCAAATAATTCAAACACTTGCAATCTCTTATGTACAAGGCTCTTAATGAGATAAGTTCTCCTAGCCATTCAGGTACTACATTGAGGTTATGGCAAGACTTTATGGATAATATTTCGAGGGAGGTCATCTGTCGAATAATGTTTGACAAGGTCCCAAACTTAAAACCCCATTCATTAATTATTAGTTGCCTAATAGGTATTGTTAAAGGGGAGGACTTCTGAGATTCCATCAGATAAAATAATCGTGGGCTGCTTACAATGCAACAAAGTTCGCTCGTAGGAAAAAAATGTTCGAATTTTAGCTTTGGACGGTTGTATACGTGCAACTCCGAAAGATCGGTAAACACTAACTTGCCAGCACCATATGGAAATTCTGTTGGCCATTCGTCCAAATGCAACAAAGAATCTAAAGTGAGGATCCTTAACGCTCTAAAGGCTGCACTTCCCTCAATGAATGCCTCATCAATTGTTTTTAAGATTTGGCAAATTGTATACACGGAGTGATGATAAATTTGGCAGGGGCCCAAGTGGAGGGAGGTGTACGGAAGCGCGTAGACTAATAAAGAAATGCCAAATTAATTACCCGGAATTAACACTTTTTTGATAATTTTCTATAATTATGATATGGGAGATTCAGTATATACAAGATATATAAATAATTATTACCTAGATAAGAAAGCCTCCATGCGCTTGATCTCTTGCTTCCAAACATCTCCACTATATTTTAACATCAACTCCAAATTCTCTATCCCAAGTTACAATTTTTATATCAATCAATCAAATATTTAAGTAAAATGAGACCTTCAACAAACACAAATTAAACAAAAATCAAACTGAAAAACCCTAAACCACTCACCTAAGAACTTGGTGTCGCAAAAGACCTTGTGCGGTTTTCAAAGCGAGCCGCCACGTCATTTCTCTTATTCAAAGGCGGGGGCTCCAAACCGTATCTTGACATGTCCAAAGGAATTGGAGGCTTTGATGCCTTCACTCTTTTATACTCATTCAGAAGCATTGGATTATCCTAAAAAATTAACATTAGTAATTGATTAATTAATTAATTAAGATAATAGTTAGAAATTAAAATGATTTATTTTTCACCTCAAAGTTTGGTTCAGGCATAGGAGGCAAATCCTTGAGAAAATCAGCCGGTTTTCTCTTGCTTCTTTTCATCTCCTATGTAAAAAATCACAATAAATCTTTTACTCAATCAATTTGTTGTGTGAGTTAGCAAATAAGATAAAAAAACAAGGGACTTTTCTGCAAACAAACCTCTTCAACAAGGCGGCCACTTCGGCCTTAACCCTAGGGTTTCAGTAGCCATCGTCGATGTACGGCAAGGCGTCGACGAGCTCCGCGTCCGGCTTCGCGCGCCACCGCTCCTGCTCCGCCGCGCTCGGCGGCGCTTCCAGCATCAACACCTCTCTTCCAGCAATCGCCATTGTTCGTCGGAGACTCGGAGCTTGAGATTGGAGAGGAAGAAGAAATTCGTTGTTGGGCTGAATAAAAGTGAAGGGCGGGCGAGAGACCTGTATTAAGTAACCGAAGATAAAATAAGTTTTATGGTGAAGAAGTTTCATATTGAAGTTATATGTATAATGTTTATGTATTTTATTAATTTTTTCAAAATGAATTTTTAGAAAATAAGTATAAAATTGTCATTAGGATGTGTAATTTTGATTTGCATAATTGTTGGATTGTAATTTCTATGTTTATAATAAACTAAAATAGAAAGAACCAAATTAGGAAATAATGACTGTCTTTGACTATATATTATATAAGTAAATTTAGAATAGCATAATCATAAGCTACTTCTCTCAGATAATCATAAGTTATGAGAAAAAGTGAGAAACAAAGGAAGAATTAAAGAAAACAACTCTTTTGTGAGAACCAAAGGAAGAATCATAAATCACTTCCTATTTATGATTTCGTTCGTTTGGCTGATTTAGACTTTACACGTCACAATCCGAATATGTAGTATAAAAAGTGCAAACAAGCCAACAAAAGTAAATAATACATTATAAAATCTCACACAAAAAACCAAGCCAACATAAAATAAATAATACATGGATAAAATCTCACACGAAAGACCCCATGTGTTTGTTTTTGTTTCAGTTCTAATACCAAAAATAGACGGATGGGAACATACAAAAAATATAAGTTATCATGTAAAAATAAATAACAGCCCAGTTTCTTATAAAAAGAAACAGATAAACAAACCCAAGAAACAAAAAAGTAGTGTTTATAGGTTTTTATTGCAAATAAACCAAAGCAAGAATGCCAACAATAATTATGGTCCTCCTGCCTGCAAGAATGCCAACAACGATAATATCATGCAAGAGTTATGGTCCTCCAGCCTGTTTTCAATTTCCTCTGAAAGACGAACAATATTTGCATTACAGTTTATTACAAAATTAGGTGCCTATATTTGTATTAAGCAAGTATGTTCAAAACAAAAATTACCACACAAAATTTCCGTTTTCATACGATGAACAGTACCATTATATATTAGTCGGTACATGATGCAAAATGATCACAACTTTTCTTTTGATTTTTGTTTCTTTGAATTGTTTAGTGCAATTTAACTTTATTCGCATTGATTGAGGTCTAAGTACATGCATTCGGACAAACATTGTGCCAAATCAAATTATTTTATTATATTTTTAAATAAAAAAAATGTGCCTAATGTATTTGCTAAGTTGTCATATCACACAACCAGTAGGTTGGACAAAGCCTGCTTGAACTGAAACTAGAGAACAATAAGAGTAAATTTATGCCCAAAACAAAAAAAAGGTTCAAGTCTGAGTGCACAAGAAAGTCACTATACTTTCACTCGAAACATTGCAACCCAGAATAAAAAAAAATCTGAGCTTAATGCTGAAGTTCACTAGGTTCTGTGGTTGTTACAATGATACTAATATTTATACCTTTTCAAGTCGGTCATGTATTCTTAATATAGACCAGATTCGCCTGCAATGATAATAAAGAACTTGATCAAAATATGTCACTATGAGTGGGCAAGAAACAAGAATTCCTTTTAAAAAATTGACCTACATCTTTATCGAGAAATAAAACCCAAAGTGTTGGTTGCCAATCATGAAGTCCTTGCAATCCTGATAATGAAGAACACATTATAAATGTTAAAGAAGATGCAAGCGAATTTGGAAGACAAAACTCATAGTTAGGAAGAACACAATCCCTAATTTTTTATAGAAGGAAGAACATAATAATTAGCGGCTTGAAAATTCCTAAGTGATCCGTGTCACAAATTTATATATAGTATGTTGATCAGAAGCTACTTTAAAACACCAAAATGCATAAAAATGAAGTCTTATCAGTGTAATGAATTAGATAATTGTAAACTCTGCGAGAAATAAAGAAATAATATAAACAAGGATGACTTGGATGCAAAGTAAAATGATAAATGGGATGATATAACTAGTGCAAAAATTGATAGTAAATATAAACATGAGGAAATAAATAAGGTGAGTATTTACTAAGTAATCATTTATAATTAGGAAATTTTCAAAGTAGAAAGCGAACAAAAACACCTGATCTATAGAAATATCCATGAACCTACTATCACGTGAGCACCACTCCACCAATGCTTGGTTGCAGTCCGAAAGAAATATCGATTTTATGGTCGGATGATCAAGCAATGGTAGAGGCAAACAATTAAAACTCTTGCATCCCACTACCCCCAATATTTCTAATGAGATGAGTTCTTTCAACCATTCTGGTATTACAGTGAGGTTATTACAGTTAAGAATCAATAGTTTTCTGAGGGAGGTCATCCCCTGAATAATGTTTAGTGAGGCCCCCAACTCCAACTCACATGATTTAATTGTCAGCTCCCGAGTTAATGTTAAAGAGATAGACCTTTGGGATGCACTCCAAATTAATACATGTGAGCTGCCAATGATAATACAATTTTTACTTCCAGGAAAAGAGGGTTCAAATCTCAACTTCGGACAACATTCTACTTCCAAATTCTCAAGCTGGGTAAATACATACTCATCCTTACTATCTGAATGTTTTGTTGGCCATTCTTCCAATGCAAGCAAACGATCTAAAATAAGAGTTCTTAATCTCCTAAAAGGCTCTCTACATCCCCCGAACAATGCCTCGTTTATGTTTTTGAGCTTACACATACGACGGATTGTCAGAGAATCTAAATTTGGTAGCAGCCCGAGAGAGGGCAGATGCTCACACCATAATATATTTTCTAACTCCAACGAGAAAAGATTCGGAAGAAAATATTCATTTCGTAACCAGTTATGGGGGAATTTGGAAGCTGAATAGCCATATATAATTAGATTATCGAGACCGAGACTCTGATGCGGCATGAGATTTTCCAAGATTGCTTCATCATGTGCCATTTCTTCTAATGTTCGCTTTTTGTGACTATTCCATATAAACGCTACTGATTTGAGTTCCAGTTTTGTGCATAAATTTAACTTAGAAGCATCTTCCTGATTGATAACATTTTCCAAAAAAGCTATTTCAAAATTGTGACTTGTTATTTTTTATGCATCCACTTTACTTAACTCTACAATATCATAGAAAGTGGAATTATTTTTCTTCACTAGAACGAAACCATCCAGGCTATATAAAAATGGAGGATCGTACTTACACCAGTTCATTTCCAACTTTCCTAGGCTAGTTTGGTTGCAACTGAACTTCGGCGGATTCTTTAAACTCTGGCATCCGGTTAAATATACTTCTTGCAAGTTTACTAAGTTAAGGGTTTCAGGAAAAACCTCAAGTTTTGAACAATGATTGAGTTTCAAAACTTGAAGGTTAGTAAGGTTTACGAAAGAGTCAGGTAACTTCTTACACATACTGTGAGATATATCCATATACCTCAGATTCAGGAGGTTGCCGAAATATTCAGGCAAAACCTCAAGTTCTATACGTTGAGCACGTAAGTACCTTAATTGCTTCAACTTCTTAATAGAAGTCAGGAACTCAGTTGGTGGGCAGCCATATAAATGCAAGACACGTAAGTATTCTGCACGTGAAAATGCATGATCTGGAAAACACAGTAGTTCCATTTCGGAACGACTAATAAAATGAATTGCCCTTATCTTGCGGGGTAAAGTTTGACATACTTCCGTAAGATCCTTAAAATTGAGAAGCAAAGCATAACGATAATAATTTTCTCCATCACGATATGAAGCATCCTTTTTACCATCCAAAATAAGAAGTTCATCTCCAATAATAGAGCTTGCAAGATCATGCACAAGATCATGCATGCTAACTTCTTCTTCTTTTTCCGATTGTAGAAATGTCATATTCAAAAGACCATTGACGTACTCATCTCCACGTTTTTCCGATAAACCCTCTTCTGTTTGTTGAATAAATCCAAGAGCAATCCATTGTTGAATTAATTCATCTTTTATAATTTTACTTCCTTTGGGGAAAATAGAGCAATACCCAAAGCACAATTTCAAATATGAAGGCATAAAGTAGTAGCTTAGCTTCAGTGACGCTAGCGCGCCAGTTTCAGATAAACTACCACTTTGCTCCTTCAAATTCCAAATTTCACTATCTCTTACTTCCGCCCATGCATCAATCCCCTTCTTTAATCGCATTGTGTATCCAAGAGATTTAGCAGCCAATGGTATCCCTCCACACTTCTTTACTATTTCTTTTCCAATCCCCACCAAATCCTTATTCTTTTCATTTTCAGACGTGAATGCTCGTTTAGAAAACAGGCTCCAACAATGATCATCCGACAAAACCTTTAACTTATGTACTTGAGTAGCACAAATCTGCTTGGCGACATTTTCACTTCTTGTGGTAATTATTATCTTACTACCTTTAATACACCCTTGCAACATTCCCCTTAACTTCTCTAATTTTCCGCCGTCGTCCTCCCATATATCATCCAACACAATAAAACACTTCTTATCTCTAATTTTCTCTTCTAGACTCCTGCGTACGCCCTCTAAGGTGCTAGAAATATTTTGCAAACTTTCTCCGAATGATTCGAGAAGAGCTCTCCCAATATTTTTCAAATCAAATTCCATAGATACATAAACCCATCCTCGATTAAAAGCCCCCTTTATCCTCTCATTATTGTAAATTAATTGTGCAAGAGTAGTTTTTCCAATACCTCCCAACCCAACAATAGCAATGATTGAGACATCTTCATCGCCATCTGATTGCATTAACAAACTCAATAACTCTTTCTTCTCTTCATATCTCCCTAAAATTTGATTTTCTTCATCTGTATCCGAAAATGTCTCTCGCTCTTTGATCACCACCTCCTTATCAAACCCACTTCCGGTGCTCAAGACGAACTGGCTCCGTTGCTGTGCAATCTTCCCTAGCCTCTTCCTCATTTTCTTCATTTGTTTCACCAAACCAATCTGTTTATTCCCCTTCTTGGCACTAAGCCAGATCCGCTGCAGCCAATTTCCCAAACCACCCTCCTTATTGGGAGGGATCTTGGTTTCGAAATCGCACATCATATCCTCAATATCGTAAGCGGCGGACTTGAGCTTCTTCAGCCACAAACAAATCGATTTGTCTGTGACAGATTTCCTTTCAGCATCACCCAACACGGCCTCAATCATCTCCAGGTTTTCCTTCATCTCCTTCATGTCGTCTTTGAAATCCCAATGCAAGCCGATCTCCGTCCACACGGCAGAGCCCAGCTTACCCGTCACCTCCTTCACCACAGCAGAAACAAGCATCTCGCCAACGCCGCCGCCCGTCATGGCTGGAAATCGCTCACGAGCAAGGATCTCTCTTCTCACAGTTAAGCAAAGGAAAGCTATTAATTGATTGTAGTTGGGTTTAGGTTAGGTCCTCTCTTTACTTCTCTTCTAGATTCTCTTTGAAGTAAAATCAAAACAGAAAAAAAAATGATTCTTTTTGAAGAAAAAAGAAAAAAGAAAAAAATGATTATCTTTGAAGTTCATTATATTGGAGAGTAAAGTCCCGTGAGTCATGATCCACTCTCTATTAACTCCGTGTTGCTAGATAAGTCGCACTCGCAGTCGCAGGGTCCACACGCGTTAGACTACGACGTTTGAATTAGGGTAATTTTATACCACCATTCACTTAATTTTAAAAAATAATCGAATAAATTATTCAACTTTCAATTATTTTATAGAGCTCACTAAATTTTCAAAAATTATCAAATAAACCATCCAATTTTCAATTATCTTTTATAAATCACTCAAGTTTTTAAAAAATGATCAAATAGATCACCTGATTAATTAAAATTTGAATGACCTATTTGATTATTTTTAAAAATTAAATGATTTATATGGAACAATTGAAAGTTAGATGATCTATTTGATAATTTTTGAAAGTTAAATAATTTATTTGATCATTTTTTTAAGTTAAGTGATTTATAATGAAATTTATCCTTTGAATTATTTAAAAGTTTCGATTAGATTTAACGTTTGAGTAACTTCAAGGAGTTGGCCCATTTTGTAGTCATCTTATCATATCATTCCAGTGATTGGTACAATCTTGCAATGTTCCTAGTTGAGCTTACAATAATGTGGTAGGTCCTTAATGTTAAGGGTTTGTTTGGTTTGAGAATAAGATAGGAGAAGGAAAGGAAAGAGAAATTTTTTTGTGCTTGGTTTGAGGAGAAACAAGGAGAAGGGAAGGGAAGATAGGGCAAGCACATTAAATGGAGATGTAAAGTGAGTCTTAAAATGGAGAGAAAAGTGTGCGAATAACTAAAGAAGTCACATACAGCGAGGGGCAGCACAAATTTTTATTTATTTTCTATTTATAAACTAAGATGTTCTCCATTACCTTTGTTTTTCTGTCAAACTAATCAAGCAAGAGTAAAGATAACTTTCTCCCCCTAATTAACCCTCGTCTATTCCCTTCCCCTCCCTTCCGTCTCTTACCTTCAATGAGAAAAACAGAAAAAGGTGGTCCATCAATTCAGTAGATGGAAGATACTCTGGAAGCAACTATTCTTAGGTTGGCTTCTTCTTCAACCAAGTCTTCTCTTCTCTTCTCTTCTTTTCTTTTCAAAGTTCATATGGAATATTATTCGATACAGTAAATTATAATGCGTGTGGGGTACTTAATGCTCTTATTGTCAAAAAGTAAAAGAAAAGATAAACAATGCATGTGGTTACTTTCAGTCAATTGAAGTTAAGGCAGCTGGTTTATTTCAACATTTTGTTTTTTTTTCTCAAATTCAAAAGGAAATTTTCACTAGAATTTCGCTTCTCTAATCATCTTTGTATTTATTTCTTCTTTACTTTTATATTTTGAGTAATCATTTAAACTGGACTGAAATATCTAACAGTAACTTATTTTTATTTAACGAAAGAAAATAATGCATTTCGCCTACACCACCGCCCGTCATGATCCTATCCCAATTTCGTTGGTTCTCTCTTCTCACAAACGAAGGAAGATAGCAAAGAATGCCAATAATTCTAGTTATTGGTTTATTTTTGTTCCTTCTTTCAGCTATGCAATAATGCATGTGGGTTCTCAATGCTCTTATTGTCAAAAAAGGAAAAAGAATAATAATGTCGGGAATTCATATTTGCAGCCATTATTTTGATGAGTAGAGATTTAGAAGTTTCTTATGACAATTTTACCCCTGCAATGAATGAACTATTTAAAATTCCTATACAAGCTATCTTTCCATTTTAAAATTTTAACATGATTTTTTTCCTTTGCCTGAATAGAAACTTATATTAGTAAAATTTCACATATATTTTTTATAGGCTTAGTAAAGTTATTTTCTAAAAATGAAAAATATTTCCTTGTATATAGTGATTTTTTTATATGAATCCTTGTATATTTCATATCATATTCTAATAAATATATACTTTTTAATAAACCTTATTAAAAAATGCAACATACCAAGCCCAAATAAAAATGATAAAATGTACAATTGTTATTATTCGTTGATACATAAAGTTTTATTTATGGTTTTTTACATGAACTAAATGTCAAATTTTTCTGAAACATGAGCTTAATTTTATTGTAACATTCAATCACAATTTTATAGTTACTTATTTTCTTATTTATTCAGTTTCTCATTTTTTAAAAACTTAAGAATTTTTTTTATCCAAAGATATAAATAATATTCGAGATAGATTATAATAAAGAGCAAATAAGGAATCTTTTTTAATTTGGTTGCGAAGAGAATTAAGTCATGCATTTATTATAGGGGTAAAAACGTCATTACACATTTTCTTTGCCCGTTTACCTCAATTACCTGAAACATAATTAATATTACATCAAATTTCTGACACTTACTTTTTCATTTTTTTTCCCCTTGGCGTCTGATGGCAGGAAAGAAAAGTTTAACAAAACTCCTTCCCTTTAATTCTCGTAAAATATCTCACACGAAAAAGCCCGTGTCTTTTGTTTGTTTCAAGTCTCATAACCAAAAAAAGTACAAAAAAACAAACAAAACAAAAATATAAGAAAGTGTAGAAGTAAAAAACACATGCAAAGCACATGCATTTTTCTATGTCATAAATAATAAACCAATAACTTATTTCGAAAACAGAAAGAAAAGACTTGATAAAATACGACGGTATTGTATCACGACTGTTCACAACGGATCCAATAACATTATATATAATTTATTTTCTAATAACAATATATAGATAATAGAATATATAATTTATTTTCTAATAACACTATATACATAAAAAATTAAAACAATATATAAAATGGAAAAAACAATATATAAAATAGGAAAAACAGTACATAAAAGTAAAAAAATAAAAAATACAACAATAAACAACAATATATAAAATGGCAAAACAGTATATAAAATGAGAAAATAATATATAAAATGGAAAAATAATATATCTACAGTGCCGTCGTGCTACAGTGTCATTGTGTTTGCACATTTCTGAAGAAAGAAAACAAATCCATAAACAAAAAAGAAGTAACATAAAAAGCAAGTCAAGAGGGGTAATAGGAGCAAACAATTATTACATAAAAAAATTCACAAGACAAGACTTTCAATCTTCATATGAGAAAACGGGGCATTCCATCTCCGTAGGAGATACTTCCATCATCACTGTTGATCACTTCCATCTTCAAAAGAAAAACGAAACAACATTATGACTTTATAGAATTATGCATGCAACTTGCCCCACTTTTGACACCACTGTATACGGTTTTTTTAATTTCCATATACAATTACTATGACACCACTATAAACTAGCTGGTAGTGAATCCAAACATGATCACTTAAATTTTTTCTTTTTTCTTGTCTATTGTCTGTTAAAATAATAATAAACATAATATTTATTTAATAATTATATGTAGTTATGTGTGAAAAAGGTATGTAGTTATATGAGGAGTTGTGTGTAGGTGAAAGGGTGTGTATGTGTATAAATGACTATATCTAGAGGATAAGACTCTAGAAGGACATGCCTTTATATAAGAGTGTCTTGTATATGTTATTTGTAATGAGAAAATAATAAGAAAAATAAAAAAAAGAAAATTTGTGTTCTTCTTCTTCTTTCCAATTTCATTTTTTTAACATTGTCTAGATTACTGCAGTTTAAGTTTTCAGGGAGCAAGAATTGATTGATGCCTTTTTTTACGTTGAAGGCAAAAAAAATTGTACGGAAAAGTCGGTTAAAATTGTCAACGGATTCAAATATCATTGGCATCAAATAAAAGTCCGTAAAAAAATATTTCTCTATTCAGTAGGATAAAAATACTAAAATCAATTTGTACAATCCTACAAATGGGTTACGGAACCAGACCAGTACATAACCACTAGAATGTAGAAGATCAAGGACGTACCATAATCCTTCTCTTCCGTTGTCAATTTTCTTTTGCCTTCACTATGTTGTCGAGAATCAACTGGATTAACATCAATTTCTTGGGTTGCATGTGTGACAGGGTTTTCGGTCCTCGCTTCCATGTCCGAAACCTTTGAAACAAAAAAAAAAATTATATTGTGATTTTAATCCAAGAATTATGCATGTAACTAGGCCCTATTTGCATAAAAAGTTAAAAATTTGGATTTCCACACTATTACTATAGCAGTGACTGATTTTAATAAAAACTAGAGGGGGCACCGCTTCTTCCTAGATTTTGAATGATCAATATACATATATAGTTATGCTAGTGTATTCTACGATAGAATCAGAAGTTATATTTGTACATCGCCTCCCCACCTATAATTTGGATTAAATTGGTTGGATAATGTAGAATAAATTGGTCGAGCCATTATTCGTATTTATTTTTCCAAAACAACCTTAAATTGGTCGAGCCATGTATAAACACCTAGATGTAAAAAGAAGATGAAGTTTAACTAATATACGTGATGAATTAAAAAATTTCAATAGAAGAATGTTAGTATGAATTATGATCTGATCGAAATAAAGTATTTTGAGCAATGCAAGCATATAGAATACAAAATATAATACTAAGTTACCAACCCACTAACTAAAAGAAAATACATATATTGACAACTTAACATGGTTAATTATCATGAGAACATTTATAAATTATGAAGCAATTAAGTTTGTAACTACGCGAAAACTTGTCGTTTGTGTAATCACGTGTTAACAAAGAAATTTATAAGTCCCTTAATTCATTAATAAAGTGTATATGTGGAATTTGAGTTTAGGATGTCGAACACAAGAAAGGAAGGCCTTAAATGTTTTAACGTTCGATTCTCACTTTTATCTTAGTGGTGTGGTTTGAAAAAGTTGTTGTTGTTTTAAATAAGAAAAGTTGCAAGAAAAAGATAAGAACGAATTTCCTTTTTAAAGGTTTAAAAGAGAAATAGTAGGAAAATGATGATGATTTGTGTAACTTGAGAATCACTAAACACAAAAGATAACAAATTAATTATATAGTATTTATAAGCAATGTTTAATTAATTTCCTTCCAAAAATCAATTAATAAACTCATCAAACTTCAGATCCATTCAAAAACTTCTATTTTTAAATTTTTCTTATACTTGATTCAACCCTTATTTGAATAAATGAAAGCCTCTTCCAAGTCAATATTACTCAAACAAATCTAAACACCTCAAATCATTTTTCTAAATAACTCAACTTAGATCTCATGAAAAAAATATCAAGATTTAATCTTAAAATACCATAATAAAATACAAAGTGCCACTTAAGATTTCATCAACAAAAGTCACACAAAAAGTCTTTCCCTACTCTTAAAACTACTCACTCATATCCACAAAAACCATATTTACATATTCTTAATTCATTTTATTCATCCAAAAATAAAGAGGAAAATAAATCAAACCCTAAAGATGCGAATCGTTCTCGATCCTTCTTGATCGTTTTAGCACTTGCTCCTTCTAGATTAAGCATTTCCCTCTTTCTAAAATTCTACTCTCTTTTTACTCTCAAGAAATGAGGATTTAGAGCTTGTGGACATTAATGGTGGAAAAGAAAAGATGAAAAAATGGTGAAAAATGGATGAAGAAATGTGTGTAATGATAGATATGAGAATGGTTGTATGAATGGGTAGATGATGTCTTAGAGAGAGAAAGAGGGTGTATTTTTATAGAGAAATTTGACCTAGAAAATATTTGGAAATAAGTTTGTGGGACTAAAAGTTAAGCTTGATCCGGATTCTGTTCTGGGTAGCAATTTGGGAGGTATATAGCATTTTTTTTTTCCTTCTTTTCTATTCAATTCCAGCTTGGGTGCAATTTTCTGTGTGTTTTTATCAATTTCCCTCAATTCTATCCAAATTCAACAGACTGTACACGTGGCTTCCCCTGATTGGCTCCACTAAATTCTTGAATCTAATCCAACGAATCAGAGCTTGCCACTTGTCCTGGTCAAAGGTTTCCGTGACAACTCATCGCCATGTGTCGCGTTTTGATTGGGCAGTTTACTAACCTTGTACTGCCGGCTGTCAGTATTGCAGAAAACGCGTGAGCACCTGTCTCTATTTTCATGAACCGGACGGTCCATTACCTTCTCTTTCGCGCGTTAAAACATAAACGGAGGCGTCCAGTCTCAAAAGGACCAGAGAGAACTGAAAACGCGTTTCAGCTGACGCGTTTTGGGGTGATGAAATGCGCCACGTGTCGCGCGTCGATTCGCTATTCCGTTCATCGTACTGACGCTTGTACGGAGGTTTGTCAAGAAGATCAGTGGCGCTCCCCAATCAACATCTGCCACGTGTCTTCACTTATCCGATTTTTAATTGCTTGAGTCACGTGATGATTTTTGATTGGCTGAAATTAAACTTCCAGATTCTGTTGATTTTTTTGCGCGGATTGGCTCTGAGTTGAATAATGGGGTACGTGTTTCGATTTTATTCGTCCAGAGATGGGTTGACCAGGTCAAAAGTTGACTCTAACTAAGTTTGACCAGATCTTCAATCGCGATTTCTGAGAGTTCTAGAAGGCCTTTTTTCACGAGGTTTGTACTGTTGGATTCGTATCATCGTGCTTTTCGATTTGATACCCAGTTTGACCTCTTTTGGGAGAGTTGACTTTTGGTCAATTCGGCGATTTCCCGGGTTTGACTTTTCGTCTTTTTGTGGATTTTGTAGATTTTGGCTTGGATGGTCGGCGGATAAGGGTTATAAGAATTTTGGAGAAACGTGTGGGGTTTTCGCGGAGATTTGTCGAGAATTTCGGCTATCTTTGGCCTATGATTTTCGAATCGGTCATTCATTTGGAGTTGACTTTTTGCCAAGTCCTCCAAATATACTTTTCTTGGCCTTTTTCCCTGAAAAATCGCACAAAAGTGTATTAAGAGTTTTAAAAGTAGTTTTTATTAATTTTAAACATTTTTCATATATTGTATGTGATTTAATGGTGAATTTTATATGATAAAAATCCTAAAAATGTGTATAAAAATACACATTACAAAGTTACCTCGTCAGAGTCTCCCTTGTCACTATCATATGATCTCATTCTATCCTTGCTGGGAGTTTGTCTATGATTGCGGATAATTTCATCTTCAAAAGAAAAAAAAACCAAGGGCACTAGAATTTCCAAGAAGCACGCTTGTATTGAAGATAACCACTACTAGCTACTTCCAGGAAGAAGATTCCGACACGTAATCTGTTTTTTATATTAGTTTTTTTTTACGGTTAATATATTCTCTTTATTTGAAACAAAAACATTTTAGATCAAATTACTTTCTTCACTAAGTACATTAGTAATCCTTCAAACACAATCCATACTCAATCTCAGAATTTTTGCTTTTGGTTCTTGTTTCATTGCATTGTTTACTACAATACAATTTATAAGGAATCAAGTATCGATTAAGGTCTAAATATATGCTTTTATGTTGAATGCTAAATTGTACCAAAAATCTGCTAAAATTAATTGGTATGGTAGTGTAGACCGTACATATTGGTTGGGGTTATGGATGAGTACATAACATACTGTATGCGAAACAATATAATTACCAATTTTTATCATCATACAAATTGGATATGGAACCAGACCAGTACATAACCGCCACGCCAGTATGTAGAAGATAAAGGACATACCATAATCCTCAAATGGGGTTGGTTGTCCAGAGACATGTGCTTATCTCACAAAGCCACTCGAAGGGGCAAGTCCCGTGATGTCATGCGATTCATTGTTGTTCGATTCTATAAGCAAGCCTTTGCCCTTCTCTTCTGCTGTCAGTATTCTTTTGCCTTCACTAGGTTGCTGAGAATCAACTGGATCAACACATGTTTCTTGGTTTATATGCTGGGCAGGATTTATATCTGCTATCGCTGATGTATAGATTGCTTCTGAGCCCACTATAAACTCGTCCTTTAAAAGGAAAACGGATCAAATTGTTATTTCTAGTTCAAAACTGTAGCTGAGCACCACATTGGTAGAAAAATGTATCTCATATCAATGATTACCATACAATTACGAGAATAACTGACAATATGTATAAGTACCAGACATGAAGTTAAATTCTAATACAAGGAAAAAACTCCTTGTTATGGATTTTCACAAAACCAAATTTTTTTTTCGATGTAATACATGAAAAAAAAACAATCTTTTGTTGTTTTAAAAAAATAAAAAAAAATGAAGTCCAACATATGAAAAACACATTATTCGTATTTATTTTCCCAAAACAACAAAAATTGAAGTCTAATGCATGGAAAAACACCGTGGTTATAGATTCTCTCAAAATCACAAAAATCAAATTGAAGTATGGAAAAAAACAATTTTTTATTGTTTTCACAAAACCAGAAAAATTGAAGTCTAATACATAGAAAAAAACACAATTTACAGTTAAACTTCAATTTGGTTCTTACAAAATCATGTGTATACAGTGATCAACCAATTTAGGGCCATTAATGATTCATTTTATGTTTCCCAACTAAGATTTTAATCTCTCAGTTATGAAAGTTTCCTTTTTGCCCTCCAAAGTCATATGCATACTATTAAATATCATTTTTTTTTCCTGAAATCTGAAGTAGGAGATTATATTCAAATTTCTTGTTACACTTTATTTTTTTGAATTGTTGTTGTTATACTTTGGTTTGAATTTTTTTCTTCATGTTCTTTTTGCTGATTTTCTAGTTGAAGTAGGCTCGATTTTGGTGACAAAGTTGTTCAGTTTTTTTTTTCTTTTTTTCTTCATTTTGATATGGACCTTTCCATGTATTATACTTTAATTCGATTTTTGTGGTTTTATGAAAAATCTATAACAACGGACTTTTGCCATGTATTAGACTTCAATGTTTGTTGTTTTGTGAAAATAAATTCGAATAATATTTTTTCCATATGTTGGACTTTATTTTTTGTGGCTTTGTGAAAACAACAAAATATTATTTTTTTTCCTTGTATTACATCGAAAGAAGATTTTTTTTTGGTTTTGTGAAAATCAATAACAAGAAGTTTTTTTTCCTTGTATTAGAATTTATTTTTTATTGATTTCCAAAAAACAAAACAATTTATTTTTTTCCATGTAATGGATTTCAATTTTTGTGGTTTTGTGAAAACAACAAAATATTATTTTTTTTCATGTATTATAATTCAATTCGATTTTTGTGATTTTGTGAAAATCTATAACAACGGAGTTTATCCGTGCATTAAACTTCAATTTTTATTGTTTTGTGAAAAATAAATAAGAATAATATTTTTTTTCATATGTTGGACTTTATTTTTTGTAGTTTTATGAAAACAACAAAAAATTGCTTTTTTCCATGTACTACATCGAAAAAAGATTTTTTTGGTTGTGTGAAAATCAATAGCAAGGAGTTTTTTTTCCATGTATTAGAATTTATTTTTTGTTGTTTTCCAAAAAAGAAAACAAATTTTGTTTTTTCCATGTTTTAGACTTTAATTTTTGTTGTTTTGTGAAAACAACGAAAGATTGCTTTTTTCCATGTATTATACTTCAATTCGATTTTTGTGAAAATCTATAACAAAGGACTTTTGTCATGCATTACACTTCAATGTTTGTTGTTTTGTGAAAATAAATTCGAATAATGTTTTTTCCATATGTTGGATTTTATTTTTTGTGGTTTTGTGAAAACAACAAAAGATTATTTTTTTTCAATGTATTATATCGAAAAAAAAAATTTGGTTTTGTGACAACACATGAGTTCAAACCCCAAATGCACCAATTATATTTCCTTTATTTCTTACAAAACAATCCTTATTTGAGGAGTTAAAAAAATGAAGTTTAACTGCTATACCATATGATTACTCAGTTTGACTCAAAATTCTTCAAAAAGAAATGTTCGCCCATTAATATAAAAGATGATAATAAATCACTGATTGGCTAAAAGCAAATAAATATGGAAATGGTCATATTGATAAGTTCTCAATTGAAGCTTTACATCGTTAGTTCAGGAAAAAACGAAAAGAAAAAAAAAACTTACAAATGGTTTCGGCGGCCATGAAATGCTGTGATTATAGAAAACATACTTCCATACTTCTGTACTTCCAATGTGCTGGTAGGTGATAAGAAAAATTTATCATGTCAGTAATTAAACACAATTTGTTGATGAGTACATTCATGGTCACATACATGCCATGCATGGGAGGAAAAACAGGGGCTTACAATCTAAACACAGAAAAATATATAAGGAACAGCTGCAGTCTAAACTTGTTCCATTAAATCAAATAAAAAATTAACATAAAAAGTATGAATGCAATAAGTAACTGATACATGCAAGCATATATCAAGAAAGATGCTAAATCACTGACCGATCAAACCGAAACAAATAAGTTCATTTTAGATTAATCTCTCATGAGCAACATTGAGAACTTCATCACATTAATTATCATGAGAAGCCACAACTCCTCTAGTAGGTGTAGTTAGACACCACCCCATCAACCAACAGATTATGGGTTCGATACTCGTCAAAAATGATTTTTTTTGGAAAATAGATGAGGGGCATACATGAACTCACTCTATTGAAGAAAATAAAGAAGATGATCATTTGTAGTTTTCCCTCATTCTTTTTTTTTTAATTATAATGAGGAAATTTATTAACTAGAAAGTCAGTTACGTTATACCTCAAAATATCTCCGCGGATCAGAGTTATAATGGTCATATTCTTTTATTTCCTTGTGAAACTCGTTAAGCTCAAGTGGAATGTAATTGGATTTAAACATGAATCTATCATCGAGTGAGCACTGCTCCACCAATATAAAATTGCCACTCGCAATGTATATAAATTTTATGGAAAGAAGGTCGAGTACAAACGGAGGCAAATAGTCCAGAACTTGCAATCTCTTATGTACAAGACTCTTAATGAGATGAGTTCTCCGAACCATTGCGGTACTACAGTGAGGTTATTGCAAGATTTTATGGATAATATTTCGAGGGAGGTCATCTGTTGAATAATGTTTGGCAAGGTCCCAAACTCAAAATCACATTGATTAATTATTAGTTTCCTGATGGGTAATGTAAACGGGGAGTACTTTCGTGATGTCCTCGGATATAAAACACATGGGCTGTTGATAATACAACAGAGTTTGGTCCGAGGTAAAAAAGGATGGAATTTTAGCTTTGGACAGTTGTATACGTGTAACTCCCAAAGATCAGTGAACATAAACTCTTCATCACTGTTTGGAAGTTTTGTTGGCCATTCTTCCAACTCTAACAAAGAATCTAAAGTGAGGAACCATAACCTTCTAAAAGCCCCACTTCCACCAATGAATACCTCGTCAATTTTTCTAAGGTTAGGCAAATTACGTATAGTGAGCTCTGATAAATTTGGCAGGAGCCCAAGTGGATGGAGGTGCTTGCATGTTTTCATATTTTCTAACTTTAGCGTGCAAAGATTAGGAAGAAAATGTCCATTATTCATTAGCCAAGAAGGAAATTTACCACCTGAATAGCCATTTAGAGTAAGATTAAGGAGACTCTTAGGTGGCATTAGAATTTTCAAGACTGCCTCCTCCCGAGACATTTCTTCTATTGATGGGTGATTGGGATGTGTCCAATTCAGTGTTATCGTTTCGAGGCCGGTCTTTCTCGACAAACAAGCCTTCACAACACCTTTTGGATCGCTCACGTTCTCAAGGCAAGCAATTTCTAGATTACTGGAGCTTGTTCCCTTTAGTGCATCCATTTTATCAACCTCTACAATATCATAGGTATCAGTATTGTAAAGTTTGGCTAGAAAAAAATTAGTGGGTGAACCATGAAGTCTACTCAACGATATATTGGGGTATGCACTGCCGTACATACTTAGACTACTTAGTCTAGTTGAGATACAAAGAAAAGAGGGTGTGATACAAATGTTTCGACAGTACGAGATATCTAATATTTGAAGCTTTGTTAGGTTACTTATGGAATCTGGTAGCTTCCTTAAATTCACACAATTATTTAGCGATAATTGTTGCAAGCTCGTGAGAGTAAGAGGTTCAGGCAAAAACTTAAGTTTTTCACAATAATCAAGTATCAAAATTTGAAGCTTTGTTAGGTTGCTTATGGAATCAGGTAGTTTCCTTAAATTCACACAATTTTTGAGGGATAATTGTTGCAAGCTCGCCAGGTTAAGAGGTTCAAGCAAAAACTCAAGTTTTTTACAACCATCAAGCATCAAAATTTGAAGGTTTGTGAGGTTCCCAAAAGACACCGGTAACTTCTGAAAGTAATTATGTGGCATGTACAAATACCTCAAATTAATGAGGCCGCCAAATGATTCGGGCAATTCCACAAGCCCGACACTATCAGCATAAAGGTATCTTAATTGTTTCAATTTTCCAATAGAATCAGGGAAGGAAGTTAAGTCAGAGCTATAACTTCCATTGAGATGCAAGACACGCAAGTATTTTGCATGTAGAAGTGTATGTGTAGAAAACTCCATTTTGTTATTAGAAAACGTGCAATCATGGCAATGAATTGCCCTTATCTTGACGAGCAAAGTATGGCTTACATTTGTTAGACCATTGAAATTGAAAAGCAAAGCATAGCGATAATTGGGCTCGACATTGGTAATATGATCAGTGCCATTTCTTTGAGCATCCAAAACAAGAAGTTCATTACCAATGACAGATCTTGCAAGATCATGCACGAGATCATGCATGGAAAGTACTTCAGGATCATAAGTATTAAATGGTTGAAGAAATGACATACCCAAAAGATCATTGATATACCCCTCCCCATGCTTTTCCAATGACATACCTTTATCCGTGGGCTGAATAAAGCCAAGAGATATCCACTGTTGAATTAGTTCCTCTGAGGAAATTTTTTCCCCTTTTGGAAAAATAGAGCAATATACAAAACATAATTTCAGGTAAGAAGGCATAAGGTAATAGCTTAGCTTTAATGATGGTAGTATGGCAGTTTTAAATGAACTATTATTTGATTCATCAAACCTCCAAATGTCACTATCTCTCACCTCCAACCATGCCTCAATTCCCTCCTTTGATTGCATTGTATATCCAAGAGATATAGACGCCAATGGTATGCCTCCACATTTCTTTACAATTTCTCTACCAATCTTTACCAATTCTTTATCATTCTTTTTACTTTCCGTTGTGAATGCCCTTTGAGAAAACAATTGCCAACAATAATGATCCGGCAAACCCTTCAGTTTACATGATTGAGCAGCGCGAATCCGTGCTGCTACATTTTCACTTCTTGTGGTAACTATAATTTTACTACCTTGAATACCTCCTCTTAACATCCACTTCAACTCCTCTAGTTTTCTTCCATCTTCCTCCCATAGATCATCCAATACAATGAAATATTTCTTACGAATAATTGTTTCTTGAAGACTTATCCGGATGCCCTCTAAGCTGCTAGGAATATTTTGTGATTTTTCTCGAAAAGATTCAAGTAGAGCTTTCCCGATGTTTGTTGGATCAAATTCCATAGACACGTAAGCCCATCCTTGTTCATCAAAATCCTGTTTTAAACTCTCATCATTATAAAGTAATTGGGCTAGTGTGGTTTTTCCTATACCTCCGAGACCAACAATAGCAAGGATGGATACTTCAGGATCAGGTTGCAGTAACAAGCTCAACATCTCCTCCTTATCTGTATCTCTTCCCAAAATCATGGTTCCTTTGAAAGCAGAGACTGTCTCTCTCTCCTTGATCATGAATGCCTTGTCAAAATTATTTCCGCTTGTTAAACCAAAATCACTCCGCGTCTTGCCAATCTTGTCAAGCCTCTTCCTCATGTTTTTCATATGATTAGTCAAAGCAACACGTTTTGCCGCATCCTTTGGCACAGAGATGAGGACGTGCCTTAGCTTGTCAACCCAACCATCGCCTTCGTTATTGGAAGGGATTTTGGTCTCAAAACGGCACATAATATCCTCAATATCATAAGCTGCTGACTTGAGCTTATTCAGCCACAAACAAACCGATTTATTTGTGACTGATTTTCTTTCAGCATCGCCCAATACAGCCTCAATCATCTCCAGGTTTTCTTTCATCTCATTCATGTCGTCTTTGAAACCCCAATGCAAGCCGATCTCCTTCCACAGGGTGGATCCCAGCTTTTTCATCACCTCCTTCACCACCGCAGAAACAAGCATCTCGCCGAAACCCGACATGGCCGGAAATCTCTCAAAGGCTCTCTCTAATCTCAGGCCAACGAAAGAAATTAAAGAATTATTTTGTGAATGTTGGTAATGGTGACTCCAAGAAGGCACTTTGTTCTCTCCTCTAAACAAAATTGCGATCCTCTCTAATTGATAACTTAAAATGGAGAGTTCATTTGGTGTTTCTGTGTGTGTGTCTGACAGTATGCAAACTAGACTAATCCAATTAAGAAAATATGGAGGCAACAATCAAAATCAACACTTTGATTTCTTCTAAACGTATAATGTGGACACTTCACCTAACCCTCAACTCACCTTTCAATTTATCAAAAAAAGAAAGAAAGAAAAGAAACGAGACACACAACTAGATAATTTACTTTGATCCGAGAGGGTAGGTTGTATTGAAGGAAGGGGCAAGACGAAGCTTCCTCTTCATTATCTTACTATTTTTAATTTATTCCCATCGGTGCTGCGTAGAAGAAGTTGGGAATTTTTATTTTGATTATGCGTGAAAGGCAAGATCAATCTATAGCCAACCCTTTGAGTTCCCCCTGGGTTGCTTGGATTGAGGGGAAATTAGGGTAAGGGAAGTAAGGGAAATAGAGTAGAGGAAAGAAACGTAAAGGAGTACTCATTCTCCTTGTTTGGTTAAGGCGAAGGGGAAGGGAAGTAAGAGTAAAAGGAGAGAAAGTTTTAACTAAAATATAAAAAGTTCAAAATAAATATAATTTTTAACTAAATTTTATATATATAAATATTCATAATTTTTAATATAACAAAAATATCATAGCATTCCAACTTTTTTTTAATATGATATTAATATCACCACACATATATATTGCAAAATTTATTGTTTTTCAATAAATTTTATGGAATATGCAAATTTTTATTTTGGAAAAAACGTTTTTTTTACATGATAATTCCAATAACATATTTGATACATTATCATTTTATAATATAGATGGTTGAAAAAAATGAGTGCTATATTCAAATTTTAAAAGATAAAATATGTTAAGTTAAGAAAATAAAAAATTTAATATTAATACCTCCATTTCATGTTATATTTAACATCTTCATTTCTCTTAATTCCCCTTGGTTCCCCCAAGCATGATTAAATCTTTTCTTTTACTTACCTTCCCAACTCTACTCCCAAACCAAGCAAAACTTAAATGAAAGAACATGGATACTTCATCTTAAACCTAACTCACCCTTTGATTTATTCAAATTGAAATTAACAAGACACACAACATAAATAAATTACTTCATCTTACATGTCGCAACTTACCATTTAATTTATTCAAATAGAAATAAACAAGATAGGCAACATAAATAAATTGCTTCAGCTTACGCCCAACTCACCCTTTAATTTATTGAAGGGAGCACACAAAATTTATCCAACGTTACAACAAGGAAAAAAAGAAACAGAAAAAAACCCTCAGTTGCAGAATATGTTGAATTATTCTTCTCAAATATTTCATTCCACTCTGCATTTAGTGCTTCCAGTCTTGCACCTGTATTTTGTTATACAAAAATAAGAGTAAGATTAACTTTAATCACAGTAATTATAATGATAAACATAATATATAGTATAAACTAACTGTATTAACAAATAACTAACAGCAGGGTTAAATTATGAATTTCTAAAGAACAGAGGGCGTTTTTTGTTTTTTGCAATTTAGGCATAATGTAGGGCTTTTTGCCAATTTTCCTATAATCTTTTTTATTATATGATATGAAAAGCAAGACAATGAGAGAGATTTATTTTCACCTTGAAATTCAGTTCAGGCAAGGGAGGCAAATCCTTGAGAAATCAGCCCGTTTTCTCTTGCTTCTTTTCATCTCCTATGTAAAAAATTCCAAAAAAAGAATTTTCAATCAATCAATTTGTGTACTGTCATGTAATTCGTGCGAGTTAGTAATAAATACAACAATTAGAGGCGTCATTGCAAACCTCTTCAACAAGACAATCCACGTCAGCCTTAACCCTAAGGCTTCCGTAATCATCATCAATGTATGGCAACGCGTCGACGAGCACCACGTCCGGCTTGTCGCGCCACCACTCTAACTCCGTCGCACCAGTATCAAGAGTCTCAGCAATTGATTGTATGGCAACGCCTGTGAGAAGAAGAAGAGCAGGGAGAGGGAGAAATTTGTATTTGGGCCGAAAAGAAGGACAGGAAATGGCGGGAGGCTTATTAAGCCCACTCTCTCGCAATTTGTATTTGCTTTATATTACGTCTTCCAAGTTCCAATGTAGGCATAATGAGCCTTCCATTCCAAGTCCCAATGGCGATTTTTGGTGAGAACGTTATCAAAGATGAAATTGCCAGTTTTTATGAAGCGTATAATGTTGGATCATTAATTGGATGTTGAACTCAAAACATGTATGTTGTAACTGGTAAGGAGCTGCTGTATACTTAAATTGCAAAGTTAGTTTATATTGATTAGTGAGGCCCAAAAAGCTTGTACTAATGAATCTACCAAACTCCAGAAGTAAATAACACAATGTTTTAACCAACTGAGCACAGCCATATCTTCAGCTAAAATTTGCAATACAATGGAGCAATAAAAAAGAAATTATACTTGAAGATGATAAAATCTCAAATATTGTCTTTTACGTTTCAGTTCCTTGTTTCATAACTTCTCATAACCAAATATAGAACGCGTAAAAAAGCACACAAAAATGTTAGAAAATGATGAAAACCAAACTAATAGAAAAAATGCATGTAAAGAAGACGCCATTTCTTGTCATGCAAAAACAGACCAGAGCTTCTTGTTTCAAAAACATAAAGCAAATAAAAATAACAACAAGAACATATAAAGAATAATGCGAGCAACAAAAATCGTATAAAAGTATAGCAGATGACGATTCCTCTTTTCTTTCAGAAGTTCCTGTGTACGAATTGCAGTTAATTTCCTCCTTTCAGAGCTCCCTATTCACTGTCTCTCTGTTTCAAAAAACAAAATAAATGATCGTTTGAATAAGTTTTGTACCAGAACAGACTTATCTTATCATAACTAGGTCCAACAAGGTCTCAGCAATTATATTTTTTAGCTTAATTTTTTTCGAAAGATTCTTTTAGCTTTATTTTACTTCCATTAATTTTTTATTTTATTTTAAGGAGTAGGCTCAAAGTCCTACTTTATTTGAAAAACGATGGTGGTTTACAGCAGGTCAGTTCTCTCTTCATTAAGTATGGCAGTGCTACTTCCTTCTGTCAAATGAGATATTCAGAAAATCAAAATTAACATGGCATAACATGTGGACTAAAATTGACACATTAACAATAAACAATATGCATGCATACTAAGAATAATTCATCAAAACCAGACCTGCTAACTATTTCCCACGCATATGGTTGAATCTGATGATAGAGTAATCCTGAAAATCAAAAACATTAAAACATATGATGAGAACAGAATGAATCATGACAGAAATTCGTTTAAGGAATTAATAATGGCAATCATATATCTAATGACCATCAGATACAAAATCACCAACTGGGAAATAAAGTACTTTGAGATTAAGAAATAAGGAAATTTATAAATTAAGTTACCTCGTCAACAGAAACCTTAGTGATATCAAATCTGTTGTCCTGTGAGCACCACTCCACCAATTCTTGGTTGCCACCCCAAATGTGTATTGATTTCATGGAAGGAAGCTCAAGCAATGACAGAGGAAAAGAGTTTAAACTCTCGCAACAACTAATCTTTATCCGTTCTAATGAGGTGAGTTCTTCCAGCCATTCTGGCATTTCAGTGAGGTTATTGCATGATCTTATCTCTAATCTTTTGAGGGGGGCCATTCCTCGAATTATGTCTGGTAAGGTCTCTATTTCCAACTGGTATAATTCAATTGTCAAATTATCAATTAATCTTAAAGAGGTAATACACCTATTGGTTGCTCCCAAAGATAGTATATGTGGACTTTTTTGGATCCGGCATATTTTGCTCCCTGGGATAGAAGGCTCAAATCTTAGATTTGGACAGTTGTTTACTTCTAAGTAAAAAAGATTGGTGAATACAGAATCATCACCACTGATTGGCAGTTTAGTTGGCCATTCTTCGAGCTCCAACAAAGATTCTAATACTAACACCTCTAATCTCCTAAAAGCCCCTTGTCCGCCCAGAAACGCCTCATCTATTTTCTTAAGGTTAGGCATATTACGTAATTGGAGATTAGATAAATTCGGTAACCACCCAAGAGGAGGGAGGTGTTCACATGTTTCCATATTTTCCAAGTCTAACAAAAAAAGATTTGGGACAAAATCTCCAATATTCATTAGCCAAGAAGGAAATTTAGGAGCTGAATAGCCATCCAGAGTGAGCTTCTTGAGAGCTCTATTCGGCATTAGATTTTTTAAGATTGCCTCATCCTGAGCCGTGTTTTCTAATGACCGACTTTCGGGATATGCCCATTTCAGTTTTATTTCCTCTAGTTTGGGTTTTGTGCACAAACTTGCTTTTGAAACATCTTCTGGATTAATCACGTTTTCAAGACCAGATATTTCTAACAAACAACCTGATGTAGTTAGTGCACCCATTGTATTAAGATCAATAATATCATAAAGACAGGAAGTACCTTCCCTGACTAGAAAAAAATTGGTGGTCAAACCGTGCAGGTTACTCAAAGATAAGGGATATTGGCTACCTTTCATATTCAGTTCATATAGACTATCAATGATACCGATAAAAGAGGGAGTGATAGAAAGGCTTTGACAATGTGAAATATCTAAGACCCAAAGATTGGTTAGGTTGCCAATGGAACTAGGTAGTTTTCTCAAATTCTTACAATATCGGAGAGATAAGTCTTTCAAATTCATCAGGTAAAGAATTTCGGGCAAAAACTCAAGTTCTCCACAATAATCAAGTATTAAAACTTGTAGGTTAGTGAGGTTTCCAAAAAGCTTCACTAATTTCTTAAAGCGATTATAGGATATATTTAGATACCTCAAATTAATTAGGTTACCAAAAGATTCAGGCAAAACCTGAAGCTCTGCATCAGAAGCATAAAGATACCTTAATTGTTTCAATTTTACAATAAAGTTAGGGAAATTGGAAAAACAATAGTTATGGAAATGCAAGACACGCAAGCAATTTGCATGTAAAACTACATTGAGAGGAAATTGCATTTTTTGTGAAGAGAGATTATAGAAAATAATTGCCCTTATCTTGCTAGATAACTTCTGCGGTAATTTTGGTATATCCCTAAAGTTTAGAAACAAAGCATAGCGATAATTATTACCAGCAATAGGGTAACTGCCATCTTTTTCAGCATCCAAAACAAGAAGTTCATCACCAATGATGGATCTTGCAAGATCGTGCACAAGATCATGCATCAAAAATGCGTTTTCTGAAAATCCAAAATAAAGATGAAGAAACGACATACCCAAAAGATCATTGATATACCCCTCCCCACGTTTTTCCAGTGACAGACCTTCGGTGGGTTGAATGAGACCAAGAGCTATCCACTGTTGGAGTAGTTCATTTTTACCAATCACCCGTCCTTTCGGGAAAATAGAGCAATACCCAAAACATAATTTTAAATAAGAAGGCATAAAGTAGTAGCTCAATTTCAGTGATGGAAGCATGTTCGTTTTAGATGAACTACCATGTTGCTCCTTCAACTTCCAAATATTACTATTTCTTACCGCCAACCAGGCCTCAACCCCCTTCTTCAGTCTCATTGTATAACCAAGAGCTTTCGCAGCCAATGGTATACCTCCACATTTCTTTACAGTTTCTTTACCAATCCTTACCAATTCTTTTTCATTTTTTTCACTTTCAGATGTAAATGCTCTACTAGAGAACAAGTTCCAACAATGATCATCCGATAAAACCTTCAACTTGTGTGATTGAGTAGCATGGATTTGCACTGCTACATTTTCACTTCTTGTGGTAACAACAATCGTACTACCTTTTATACCCCCTCGTAACAACCCCCTCAATTCCTCCAATTTTCCTCCATCTTCCTCCCATAGATCATCCAACATGACAAAATATTTTTGACCACTAATTTTTTCTTTGAGAATTGCACGCATACCCTCTAAGGTGTTAGGAATATTTTGCGATTTTTCTCCAAAAGATTCCAGTATAGCTCTTGCAATGCGCTTCAAATCAAATTCCATGGATATATAAGCCCAAGCTTTCCAATCAAAGTTTCTTTGACTATTACATCATTATAATTAACTGGGCCAAAGTGGTTTTCCCTAAACCTCCTAGTCCCACGATAGCAATAATAGATTTGTCTGATTGCATTAACAAGTTCAATAGCTCTCTTTTCTCTTCATCTCTCCCTAAAATTTGGTTTTCTTCTTGAATATCAGAAAATGTCTCTCTCTCCTTGTTCACCGCCTCCTTATCAAATTTAGTTCCGGTGGTGAAACCAAACTGGCTCCTGCGCTCGGCAATCCTCCCAAGCCTCTTCCTAATATCATTCATCTGATTAGCCAAAACGAATCGTTTCTTCCCCATCTTGGCACTGGAATGGATCTTATGTAGCTTGCTAACCCAACCATCACACACGTTATTTGAAGGGGTCTTGGTCTCAAACCCCCTCATCATATCGTCAATATCATATGCAACACACTTTAGCTCCTTCAACCACAAACAAACGGAATTATCCGTGACAGATTTCTTTTCTGCATCATCTAGCACTGCTTCAACCATCTCCAGGTTCTTCTCCATCTCCTTCATCTCGTCTTTGAAATTCCATGTCAAGCCTATTTGCTCCCATATGGCAGAGCTTAGCTTGCTCTTCACCTCCTTCACCACAGCAGAAGCAAGCATCTCGCCAACACCTGACATTGCCGGAAATCTCTCAAGAGCTCTCTCTAATCTCAAGGTCAGTGAAAGAAATTAAGGAACTGTTTTGTGAGTGTTGGTAATGGTGACTCTTAGAAGGCGCACCTTGTTCTCACCTTTTAAGAAAATTGCAATCCTCTCTAATTTCCTACTTTGAAATGGAGAGTCCATAGATTGTATCCGCAAGGCTGACAGTATACAAACTGGACTAATTCAACTAAGAAAGAAATGGACTTAAGATCAATCTAAAGTCAAACCTTTGATTTCTTCGAAATGAAGAACGTGGCCACATCACCCTAATCAAAGTCATCCTTTGATTTTTTTTTCAAATTCAAATCAATAATATAATCAACATAAATAGATTACATGGATCTGAGCGGGGAGATTCTACTGGGAAGACGCAAGATGAAGTTTCATCCTCATCTCCTTGCTATTTTTACTTGGAGAAATTCCCCTCAGCGTCTGTAGAAGAAATTGGGAATTTTGATTTTGCTTAGTATTTTGGGCCTTTTTAATTAATTACCTTCAAGTAAATAGTAGTATTTTGGGCCTTTTATCAGAAAAAGTAAAATTAAAAAAATTGACTAAATTTCTGTTAAATAAATTACATACATAACCAAAATGTGACCAAGATATATTGTATTCTCTAAACAGCCCACAATCTTACTTCTTAGAACGTAAAAACAAAATAAAAATAAAAATACGAACATGTAAAAAGCAACATTAGCAAATATAAGCATAATTACAGTAATCATAATAAAAGTAGAGCAAACAAGATCCCTCTTTTCTTTCTGGAGTTTTCACTGTGATTGATTTTCTTCTTTAGAACTTCTTGTAATTTGTATTATTCTGTTTCAAAGACAAAAAAAAACAAAAAAATAAAAAGAACATGAGGACTTCCAAGAAACAAGTTCATATTGATTATTACCAATTTACCTTACTAGCTTGGTACTAGAATACAAGCCAGAACTGGATTCAACAAGATCTTAACAATTTTACTGTCGGTTTAATATTCTGCAATTAATATTTACCCTATAATTATATTGGTGCTGCTTTTCTCTTGCTAGATAAAGAGATTCAAAATGTCAAAATTATTATGACACAACGAACTGGTACAGCAACAATTAAAAGTATATGTGCACAATAAAAATAACAAAATTTTCAAAAAGAGACCTGCTGACCATTTCTAGTGCTCCTTGTGGAATGTGATGGTACTGTAACTCTGAAATTGAAGAACATTAGAACAAATGAGAAATATTAAGAGATGCATGTGATTTCTTAAAGGCGAAAAAGAAAAACATGTAATCTAGAGAACTAAAATCTTAGTTGGGAAACATTGAATATTAAATTAACTTTTTAAAAGAAAAAAAATTAGCGTGATCAGTAGTAAACTGCATGATAACAAAAGCACATATATAGTGCAAAATCTGATACTAAATCACAGACTCATCAAAAGAAAATAAATAAGGTGATTTGAGCATCTAAAGAAAATATATAAAGTGATTTGAGATTTATCCATTACCAATGTTTGACAGCTTTAATTAGGCCAACAATATAATTAGGAAGTTTATAAATTAAATTAGGAAGCATTTAAGTTTACCTTGTTAGGATTTGCAGCGATTTTGAATCTATCATGCTGTGAACAGCATTCCACCAATGTTTGATTGGCCTCAACAATTTGTATTGATTTTATGGAAGGAAGGTCAAGTACAGACAGAGGCAAAGAGTTCAAACTCTTGCAATGTCTTATCTGCAAGTGTTCTAATGACGTGAGTTCTCCTAGCCATTCGGGTATTATGGTGAGGTTTTCACACGATTCCATACATAGTGTGTGGAGGTTGGTCATTCGTCGAATGATGTACGGCAAGATCCCCGACTCAAACTCACATGATTTGATTTCCAGCGCTAGAATTACTGTTAAATGGGTACTCTCATGCGTTCCCCTGGAAGATAATACATGCGGACTTTTTTCAATACACCAGTTTTCACTTCCAGGAAAAGAAGGTTCAAATCTTAGCTTTCGACAATTGCGTACTTCCAGGCTACGAAGGTGGGTGAACACAAACTCTTCGACATTGCTTGGAAGTTTGGTTGGCCATTCTTCCAGCTCCAACAAAGAATCTAATATGAGCACCTCTAATCTCCTAAAAGACCCTTGTCCACCAAAGAATGCCTCATCTATTCTCCTAAGATTAGGCATATTATGCACTTTGAGATCAGATAAATTCGGTAGCAGCCCAAGTGGAGGCAGGTGCTCACATGTTTCTGTATTTTGTAAATCTAATCTTGTAAGATTTGGAAGAAAATATCCAATATTCATTATCCAAAAGGGAAAGTTGAGACCTGAATAGCCATCTAGAATGAGCTCCGTGAGACCCCTATTCGGCATTAGATTTTTCAAGATTTCCTCATCTCGAGCCATGTCATCTACAGACCGGATTTGGGGATATGTCCATTTCAATTTGATTGTTTTGAGTTCACATTTTGCGCATAAACCGATTTTTGATACATCTCCCGGATTGTTGACATTCTCAAGACTAGCTATTTCTAGAAAATGGCTTGTTGTCTTTAGTGCATTCATTTCATTAAGCTCTATAATATGGTAAAGATGGGAAATGCCTTCCTTTACAAGAAAAAAATTTGTTGCAAAATCCCGCAAGATACTCAAGGACAACGGATACTGGCTACCTACCATATCTAGCTTAATTAACCTACCCAGGATACCGACAAAAGAAGGTGTGATAGAAAGAGCTCGGCAATATGAGATATCTAATATCCGAAGGATAGTTGAGTTGCCAATAGTGTCTGGCAGTTTCCTCAAATTATTGCAGCCTTGAAGGGATAATTCGTTCATGTTTACCAGGTTAAGAGGTTCAGGTAAAAACTCAAGTTCTTGACAACCATCAAGTATAAGAATTTGTAAGTTAGTGAGATTCCCAAAAGATACCGGTAATTTTTTAAAACAATTATATGAAATACACAAATACCTCAAATTAATGAGGTCACCAAAGGATTCAGGCAAGACCTGAAGCTTTGCTCCACGAGCAGAAAGATATCTTAATTGTTTCATCTTTCTAAGAGAATCAGGGAACTCCGTTAAGTAACAGTGGCCAAAATGCAACATCCGTAAACATTTCGCATGTGAAACTGTATTTACAGGAAACTGCATCTTTTTTCTGCAATCATCGGGTGACTTTTGAAAGTGACTACAAAAAAAGATTGCCCGTATTTTTTTACGTAAATTCGGATATACCCTTGTTATATCCTCGAAATTGAGAAGCAAAGCATAGTAATAATCATTACCAACAAAATGACTACTGATGCCTTGTTTAGCGTTCAAAATAAGAAGTTCATTACCAACAATATATCTTGCTAGATCGTGTACAAGGTCATGCATGTGAAACTCGTTAGGGAAATGGCCAGACGGCCCTGTAAGTTGAAGAAATGACATACCTAAAAGATCTTTGACATATTGCTCCCCGCGCTTTACTAATGATAAACCTTCATGTGTTGGTTGAATGAATCCAAGAGCAATCCATTGTTGAATTAAATCATTTTTTCTTATCTCAGATCCCTTGGGGAAAATAGAGCAATACACAAAGCATAATTTCAAATAAGAAGGCATGAAGTAGTAGCTTAGTTTTAACGACGGTAGCATTGCTGTTTTAAATGAACTGCCATTTTTCTCCTCAAACCACCAAATGTCACTATCTCTTACCTCCAACCATGCATCAACACCCTTCTTTAACCGCATTGTGTATCCAAGAGATTTAGCTGCCAATGGTACACCTCCACACTTTTTTACAATTTCTCTACCAATCCTAGAAAGATCTTTATCATTCTTTTCACTTTCAGACGTGAATGCTCTTCGATAAAATAAGTTCCAACAATGATCATACGATAAAACATCCAATTTGCATGATTTAGTGGCACCACTCAACGCAGCTACATTTTCACTTCTTGTGGTAATTATTATCTTACTATCTTTGCTACCCCCTTGTAACATCCCCCTCAATTCCTCAAGTTTTCCTCCATCCTCTTCCCACAGATCATCTAACACAATTAAGTATTTTTTACCACTTATTGTCTCTTTGAGACTGATACGCACACCCTCTAAGGTGCTTGGTATTTGCAACCTTTCTCCTAAAGATTCCAGAAGAGCTTTTCCAATATTTTTTAAATCAAATTCCATAGAAACATATGCCCAAGCTTGTTGGTCAAAAGCCGCCTTTACATTCTCATCATTATAAAGCAATTGGACCAGAGTAGTCTTACCGATGCCTCCAAGTCCGACAACAACAATAATGGAGATGTCCTCCCTACCATCAGAATGCATCAACATTCGCATTAGCTCTTCCTTCTCTTTATCTCTCCCTAAGATTGGGTCGTCTATGTTGATATCCGAAAATGTCTCTCTCTCCTTGATCACCACCTCAGTGTCAAATCCAGTTTTGGTGCTCAACCCGAACTGACTCCGTCGCTCGGCAATTTCGCTTAGCTTCTCCTTCATATCCTTCGTTTGTTTTGCCAAATCAAATCGTTTCTTCCACATCCTTGTGGCAGAAAGGGCCTTTCTTAGACTGGCACCCCAACCATCGCTCTGGTTATTCGCAGGAATCTCGGTTTCAAATTCGCACATCATATCCTCAATATCATAAGCAGCCGATTTAAGCTCCTTTAACCAAAAACAAATCGATTTATCCGTGATGGATTTTCTCTCAGCATCACTTAGCACTGCCTCAATCATCTCTAGATTCTTCTTCATTTCCCTCAAATCATCATTCAAATTCCAGATCGATCCTATCTTCATCCACACCGGGGATCCCAACTTGTCTAGAACCTCTGACACCACAGCAGAAACAAGCATTTCACCAACATCAACCCCTGCCATGGTTGGAAATCGCTTGATCTATGGATCTCTTTGAAAACACTACTAGATAAGTAGAGAAGGTGTTGTTTATCACCAGATCCCAGTTAACAGTCAAAATTCACAAATGTCATGGCCACATGCTTCATGAGTTACCTAAAAATATTGTTAATTTGAGTGTTAGTTAAATAGCGTAATAATAAAATATTTTTCAGTTTTCCCAAATTAGCTTATCTAGTTAACACTTAAATTCACTGTCGAGTTAGTTAAATAGTGTAATAATAAAATATTATTCGGATTTTAGGTAACACTCAAATCACGGTTCGGAAAATCAGAATGGGAGTCGGTCCCTTAAGATAGCGATATTTAGAATCGGCTGAATCGGATCGGAATTGGTCAAATCATATGAAGAATCGGACTAATTTATAGAAAAATAATAATTTTATATAATCGTGAGAATCGAGTATTAATCGGATCGGAGCTTTCTGATTCCGACTCGAATCGGAATTGGCAATTCTTAGAACCATGACTCAAATTCACTATCAAGTTAGTATATTATGTCATAGTCAAAACTAAAATTTTCTCAAATTAGCTTTTTCATAATAATTTAGAATTTAGTTATAAGCATGAAGGATGTAGTAGAAGAATAAACCTCTCTCATTGAAGAGCTTCCATTCAGCATTCTCAAGATGTTTACTCAAATTCTCACAAGTCCCTAACCTGGTTTCCTCCAGATCAGAAATATACATGTTTATAGACAATATACTAGGTATTTCAGAAATTCAAGTATAGATTTAAATAAGTACCTCAAAAGGTTACTTCTCCAATGTTGCTCTCCAATCCAACCCGAGCTCCTCTCGTCCTGTTGACAAAAAAATGGTTTCTATTCGCTAGAGGTATTTCTCCTCACTGATAATCACCTTGTTGACCCAATTTGGTTTGATGTACTTGTTCTTTTTGTTTTTATCTGTTATTTAACACTCCTTTTTTTGCTTCTATACCCGTGGGCTTTCTGTTTATAACACTTCTCAGAGTTTAACAAGGGAATTGAATAATTGTAGTAGTTTGGTAAGGTTCGCCCTCCTCTAAGTTCTGCTCTTCTAAATCTTCTCTGTGATTTCTAGTACTGGAGAATGTAGTTATCATAGTAATGATTAAAATAATTAATTTTGGAGGATTTTGAAAATTTTCCGAATTTTTTTAAAATATTATGTAAGAGATCAGTATATTGAATTTTGAAATATATTGCAATGGATTTTATTATCTAGTTAAAAATTAATATCAAATAATCTCCACATAATTAAATTAGCTTAGTAGAGTATTGATCACATCACATGCTTGTGAGTAAGAAGCCATCAAATTTGGCCAAGTTGGATCATTCATCCCTTTTCCAAAATAAACCTTAATTTGAATGAATATGTAAACCAATTCCTAGAAGATTAATTCCAAAATGGATCGTATTTTGTAGGGTTTTTTCAGTTCCTCAACTCCTAGTCCTCTGAATTATTGTTTTATTACTTGTAACATTTTCATAATAAATGACCATCATCTATCATATCATAATTATTATAATGATGATAAATAGATTAGTTAAATGATTGTAGTTGGTTAGGGTCCTTTCTCTTGTTTAGTTCTAGTTCTAGTTCTAGTACTCTTCTCTGTGATTTTTTATACTGGAGAGTATAGCGCCATAATGTAAGATTTCCATTTCAAAGAACTGGTGGCAGGAAGGGCCGATAGTTCTCATTGACAATTGAGAACCAGATCCGTCATTTACTCCTTGGATTAAATTGTGACGTAAATTTCCATTTTAATAATGTTAAATTGTGACATAAATTTCCATTTTAATAATGTTAAATCAACAGCTGGAAGTAATTTTAAAAAGAAATGGAAATCAACAGATCAAACTGTGACATAAACATAAACATAAATCTACTAAGAAAAAAAAGATTTACAGTCAAATTAATCCAAAAAAAAAGATATACAGTCAATCTACTAAGAAATCAGAAACCCTTGAGAAAATACTAACGAATAAAAAGAAAGGAAAGAAAAACATAAGTTCAGTCTACAATCATACAATAAAATGTCAAACCATCTCTCTCCACGAACCAAAATTCAAATGCATCAAAGCTTAAGAACACATCCAGCTGAATTTGGAATAAAACCATCCGATATAGCGTGCCCAAAATGGTATTTGGCAAGAAATCAAAAGAGCATATAAATCATTATTTTCTTAGTTTTACAGCATAAAAGTGTACATATATATGCCGAATTGAAATTGTTAATATTGCTTAACCTATATATATACTCTTTTGCGTTGTAAAATAAAAAACAGCAATTCATATACTCTTTCAATTTTTCCCAAAAACTCTATGGACATGTTTTTTCACTTTCCAAATTACATGTCAAGGTTTTCCAGGATTTTTAGGGATATGACGATCATTCGCTCCAGGAGTATAGTCTTTTGTTTCGATGTCCATCCTTCCATTAACTTCAAACACCTCTTCCATTTCCATATCATTGCTAAATAACTATTTAAAGAAAAATTAACTGTATAAATTAGTATAAAAATTTTTGTGCAATTTTTTTTTTTTTTTTTGGTATTGGGCAATATTGATTGAGTTTGTCTTGAAAGTGGATTGATAAATTGATGAAAGGTTTCAATTTTCATCATATTTTTAGGCTTCATCTTCAATAATTTGAAATTTCTTTTCAAAAAAGTTGAGAGAGAGAGAGAGAGAGAGAGAGAGAACCTGGTCAGTATCTTCAAACAGTACAGCATGTGATTCTTCATTCTTCAACTCAAGATCCCCTGAAAATCAAAATACAGAAGAAATTATCAGATGAATGACCAAATTTTCTTCTTTTTACCAAAAATTGACCCAAAATGAAGAAAGAAACATAAATTACTGCTGAGTGGTATAGCAGCATGAAGAGAAATGAGGCATGAGAAAAGCAAAAATAATAGA
The DNA here is from genome assembly GCA_024447665.1 of Juncus inflexus. Classification (NCBI taxonomy): domain Eukaryota; kingdom Viridiplantae; phylum Streptophyta; class Magnoliopsida; order Poales; family Juncaceae; genus Juncus; species Juncus inflexus. Next base: position 6,508,571 of record JAJHPC010000002.1, on the reverse strand, counting down.
AAGAATTGAATCAAGGCTCTTTGTGAATTAGGCATTGGTTTCTTCACAGCACAAGCACAAAAAAAGAAGAATATTTTCTTTAAAGTTTCAATCTTTTTAGCTCATCAATATATTGGCTTGCTATGCCATGTGTAATAAGTTTTGAGTAGGTAAGATTTTATATACTTTGCCTAGGGACAAAATTCACACCTTATAGTCAACCTAGGTTATCTATTTTATTTCATTTCATTTTATTTATTTTATCTTTTTGATGAATGGAGAGGGCAATTAGGCCTTTTTGTTTTTAGTTCTGTCTGTTTATTGAGAAACTACAAGCATATAGACTATGCATGTGGAGCCAGCCACCAAGCCAATGAGAACATGCCATGTCACTTGGTTCGCTGATATGGCATGTTTCCATTGGATGGATAGGTTTAATGAGTGATTAAAATGTAGATCTGCAATCTGATTTTTAATGTTAAAGTTGTTTCTGTTCAATAATAAAATGGAGGTTGTTTAAGTCGTAACCACTGCTATTATTGATGCTTTGCTAGAGTTTTATTCCTCTTCATTCACCAAAGAAATGGAGTGTTCCTTTTAGGGCAAGGATGCCAAGCTCAATGCAAGCACAAAAAACTAAAATAAAAAAATTTTGAGAAAAATTAAAAGGTTTGTATTTTGTATATATAATCATTTAACTAATTTACGAAAATAAATAAAAAAATTCAGTATTTTAGATTTATTAATTTTCGAATAATAAAATTGTGCCAAATTTTAAAAATTAAATATGTACCATTTGTTAGCCATGAAAGAATGTGGTATTCAAAATTATTAAAAAAGTTGAGTATTTTATAGATATTGGCCTTCAAATAACGGAGTTTTTAGAAGGAAAAAAAAACTATTTAATTCGCATTAGGAACTTAATAAGACTCTTCTAAGTACTGATCATCATAACAAGAACACCAAAATTTTCCAAAAACGGAGATCTCCTTTTCGACACTACAGAAGAACTTCTGGATAGAGAGCTTAACATAATCACACAGATGGAGTCAACAACCATTTGACTATAATTAAACTATAATGAAGTAAATAAATTAAGAACTAAACAAACAGTGGTTGGAGATGCAGCCAGTGTGTGCAGGCTTTTTTTAAAAGAGGATTAAGCACAGGATTCAACAGAAACCCCGTGACTTCACATGGTTTCTTATGCTCTTAATTCTAATTTATTACCATTTTTTTGTTTATTTTAAGGGGTCAATAATAGAGATCAAACACCAGTCGATTTGTTTTACGCGATCGGTCTGAATATAGAATCCAATGCACTCCGTGAATATACCATTTTGTGGTAAATAGACCATTTTGGTGAAGTGAAGATTGATCGAGATTATGTTCAATACATAATCATTCATCAATATTCCTTTTTGTATCTGAATATAACATGTTAGTGTTTATCATGAACTTCTACACTTATCCTTGTTAGAATGCAGCAAAAATCGACTCATTGCCACCTCCATATTTTGTCGTCAAATGTTATTATATTTAAGTGTTCTAAACATTAAAGCACAGTTGTTCTTAGTTAATAATTGAGAACCTTTGTTAATTCAGGAAGAAGTCAAAACAAACAAGAGGCTTGTTTTTAAAATGGTACAGTCAGTTCGCACCTTTCATATTGGGCCTACATAACGAGGTGGAATAAATATGGCAAAATGCAACATGAAGATATATACAATATTTATAAAGTTCTTCAGTGTCTAGTTAGTGAAAATGCACCTAAATTAGAGAAACTAAAAACAAGTAAAATCACAAAGAAATTTGAGGAGTGATTAATTAACATTAATTAAACATCATGAGAAGAGCATCCAATATGAAGAGCCTTTACAAAATCTTGTGGAGTGATTAATTAACATTAATTAAACATCATGAGAGGAGCATCCAATATGAAGAGCCTTTACAAAATCTTGATTTTGGCCGTTGGAATAAAACTGGTAAGGCCGATGAACTGGAGGCAAGAGTAAGGCTAGAGACTTGTCCATTGCTAAAAGCTTCCCACATTTACTGCATTTTAATTACAAAAAAAATATATTATTAATATTAATAATAAAAATTAAAATACAGAAGTTTTACTAATGATATATAATATATACGAAAAAATGGTAGATTCTTACCTGCAAACTTGTGATAATAATGATTGGTAGCTACAGACCCATTTCTGCGTTAGAAAAAAAAAAATTTTTAAAAATATTAGATAAAATATTATATTTTATATTATATTTATTAAATTATATTATATTATATTATATTATATTATATTATATTATATTATATTATATTATATTATATTATATTATATTATATTATATTATATTATATTATATTATATACGATGATTTGAAATATATTTAAATCATTTTTAATTTGTATGTACCAAAAGATGAGAGAGTGCCTTATTTGGATCCACACTAAGGAAATATTGCAGTGCCTTCTCAGCATATTCCTATCAAATAAAATAGAACACATTTAACTTTTAATTAATTATTTTTTTCATTAATTATAAAATTTATAATTATTAAAAAGGAAAAAGAACTAATTTGTCTCTTACAGTGATATTTTTAAAAACATTATGCACTGAAACTCCTCTTGCATGAATATAGCTTCCTCCCTATTAAAACAACAAATTACATACAAAAAACAATTTTATAAATAAACCCTTCAAAAAGAAACATATTAAAAATAAGTACAACAAACAAATTCAGTATTCAAACTTATGATCTTAAATGTGATATAATGACCTTACAAAATTCATTATCCTCAAACAAAAAAAGAGTTAATTTGATTAAAAAAAAAACTCAATTATTCTACTCTTAACTCATTTTCTTTACATTTTTAACATCTTATACTTATTAATTACCTCAACAAATCAAATATTCAAGACTTACGATCTTAAAACATGATAAAACAACCTTACAAAATTCATACCCTCCAACATAAAACAGTTAATTGGATAAAAGATATAAATACATAATCCCTCATTCTTTTTATTTCAACCTTTTTTTTTCATTTTTCAAAAATATTTTTTAATTATTACCTCATCAGGAGAGAAAAAAGCAAGAGAGTCAGGCTCAACCGACCCAGCCGAGTGAAGCGAGACCAAAACCCTAAAAACACCCGACACAAAAACCTCAATTATCGCCACATCATCAAATTTCTCAGTCAAATTCCCCAAATTCTGAACCTCATTCGAATTACTATTCAATTTTTCGGCCCTTTTGGTCCACTCGAGCCTCCGATACGTCGAGATCGCGACACCTGGCAACTCGGATTCCAGGGGTTTTAGGATTTCGGAGAGAGAGGGTTTAGGGTTAGGGTTAGGGTTAGGGTTAGCGTTAGGGTTTAAGGGTGGGATTTGGGAGCGTTTGGGTTTTTTGGTTGAGGGGGAGTTTGTTGTGTCGTCTAATTGAGGGAAGAATCGTTTTTTCTGATCAGTAAATGCTTTTAATGCCAATCTGAGGAAAAAAGAAAAATATAAATAATACTCTTTAGGGATACCATTATTAAACAAAAAATATACAGGATACATGGGTACCATAATTTTAATTAGGTCAGTTAATATTATTTTTTTAGGGTTTAATTGTGGATTTGTTAAAGTTATGCCTTACTCTTCACGATATTTTGAGATTTTATAGCAGTATGGATGAAATTTTCTCCTAAACTAGAAGTCTGAAATAACTAAATAACATGAAAAACAAAAATGAAACAGAAAAATACACAATAGTCTTTAGGTATTTTTCTAATATTTTAAGATTGTACAGGGGTATGGATGCAACTTTCCAATTTTCTCTAACTACCTGGCACGGTCAACAGCGGAGGCGCCAGCCTGGCCCGCCAGCTGGCGCTTCCATGCGTAGGCCACGACGGCGCCATCTGGACAGACGAGCGGCATGTGCAGGCCCCATGAGTTTCCTCTCGATTTTAGAGCTCCACTCAAAACTCCTGATTCTTCTAATTGCTTTCCTAAATGGATAAAAATGAAGAAAAATCGGGAAAAGGAAGGAAAGGAAAAGTAGAATGATGTGTTTAATTAGGGTTTGGATGTTAGTAATTAGGGTTTTAGGGCTTTGATATTCCAGTTTCAGCTGAATTATCAGTTACATTAATAGGATTGATAGGAAAAGTAACAATAAAGATCAATTTGATGCACAATAAGTACAAAATCAGAAAAAAGTAGAATAATATGTTTAATTAAGGTTTGGACATTGTTTAATTAGGGTCTGAAGTTCAAGTTTGAGATAAATTATCATTCAAATCAATGTATTTCGTAACAAAAAGTAACAATAACGATCCATTTAATGCGTATTAAGTACCAAATCAAGAACATAAACTACTTCCCAAGGGCCCAATCGCATAAATCACCCTACATAAACAACAATTGACATTCGAACAGTACCTATCAAACGGAGATCGAGAAAGTGGCGGCGCATGGCGGCTTCTTCCCCGAACACCAGCTCAGCCGCCTTCTCGGAGTGGCGCTGCGAGTCCGAGGCGATGAATAGGGCCTCGAGGATCCGGTCCGCGCCGATCCGGATCTCGGCGATGAGCCGCCCGGCCCGGCTTAGCCGGTCCATCGCCTGCGCCACCTGCTTGGGCGGCGCGCCGGCGCCTGTTGGCTGTTGGTCCATTGGTTTTCTTTTTTCCTTTTTCCTTTTGGGTGAGTGAGTGAGGGAGATTAGCTTTTAGTTTATTAATTACTGGGCTAGAATTATAAATTGGGCCTTTGGAATGGCAAATAATCTATATACTATATCTTAAAACGGGGAACCATGCGACATTTCGTTGACACTTAACCATACATCACTTGACAACTGTGCCGGCCCACTCAACAATCCAATGAAAATTCAACAGGTCTACGGGCCTTCCTAACTCAATTTAAGAATATAATATATTTTTTTGTATACAAGCGGTTTACATACACCACATTTTATTTCTATCTATGGTTTATACAGACCATGCTCACATTTGTCTCTGAGAAAAATCGTTATATAGACCATGCTCACATTTGGCTCTGAGAAAAAACGTGTAGAGTGTGAACATAATGTTGTAGTAGTTTCTTTGTATAAACGTGGCTCATCAAGACCAATACACCATCAAAAAATAGTTCACATGAAACAAGTCTATATACAAATATTTAATGGGCTTGGGCTTTAATCAAAGTTTTTGTGATATTTATGGTGCCGTCAACTTTACATTTTGTGTAGCGGGTCACCTTACAATAATGATATGACCCGTCTAGAATATTTGGCTGACTACTTGCATTACAATTTTGATTCATTTCAAATCAAATAAATCCATATTTGAATTCTATGTTATATTTTACCAACAATTAATCTAAAATAATGGAAAAATATAAAAAATAAAAGAAATAGATATATTTGAACAATTATACGAATTGCTAAATTAAATTATTTGTTTTTTAAATTATATAAATAACGCACAACAATAATTATAATATTGCTACAGGGCTTTATAATATAAAGTTCTTACAATATTTTAAAATCAATTTATTGGATACATATTTTATATTTTCATGTTTCATAAAATATCGTCTTTTAAAAATAATCCTATATGCAATACCTACCATTTTATAGAGAAATGTGAAATCATGATGGTCTAAAGCACGATGTCATTTATATATACTATTTTTCCATTATCTTGCTTTCACTATTTTATACATAATTTTTGTGTATTATTTACTCTTTGAATTTGTATACACTGTTTCTCCATTTTTCAATATATTATTTCTTGTAGACATATTATTTTCATTATTTACATATATATTGTTTACAAAAAAAAATTATATATATTATTTTTTATATTTTAATTAACTCTATATATACTGTAGTCGTAGTACACAACTTGAAACCCCCCATATAATATATTAGATCTTTTTTATAAAGATTCTAGACACAAGAAATTGTTCATTGGATTTGGTTAATGTCTAATTGCTTTAAGTTGAAAGATAGCGCGTGTGATAGTTTGAACAGGTTTAGCAACAGTTTTATGCTTCTATACAGGTTCATCAACACGGTTGGTTTTTCAAAGTTATGGTTCACATGTATCCAGTCTACACTAAGCTTGTCATGGGTTTCAGTCAAAACACTCTTTATTGCAGTATTTGTGGTATAATTAGCAATATTCTTTATGTTGTGTTCAATATTCACTTCAAATCTAATAACTCATTGATTGTACGTTGTCTCAAAAATATTGTTTGACTATTTTATCATTACCATTTTATTATAGTATTTTTTACATATAGTACAAATTTATAAATTGTGTTTAGAAAAAAAGTTGGATTGTTGTGTGTTTTATAGATTTATTAGAAGAAAATATTTTTCTCACATACAATAAAAAACAAGAAGAAAGGAGCAACACAATTTGCAAAAGATGAATTGAAACTGCTGAGAGGAGAATAATTTCACAAGGAGTAAGAACACAATACTAAAAAAGTGACAGAAAGATCAGATTTGGGATTCAGAACTCCAAAAAGAGCGATCTCGCATCGCGTAGGAGATGGCTAGCGAGAGACAGATGAGACTCAACAGAAAAGAAAAGAAAATTCAAAAGACTATGAACCGGATTTAATTAAGAAGAGAGGAAACTAAAAAAAACCGAGACCGGATCTGGTTTATACCGATTTATTTGTTATAAATGATCACTTTGCCTTTACAATTTATTATGTGCGGATTGAATGTTGACCATCTGATCTGCAGATCCAAGGGTTTAGATTTAATAGATACGTTTGAGATGTTAACTGGTGGTTGGCTTTTGATTTAATTAATATATTTACATGTAATATATTTGTGATTTAATTAAAGTCATCAATATAAAACCAAAAGATAAATCTGTGTATAGAAAATGTCAAATGTCCAGCTATTAAGCTGAATGCATCGTTTTTGTGAGCCTCTTTCATGCGCCACAGATACTTACTATTTAATCAGAAGAACAGCAAAATTATAAAAAATTTGGTGAGTTTAAATCACAAGTTACAGTTTTCCAATTATAAATGCATAATTTGAAAACATGAAATAAAAAATGAAGTTTGATCAGGCAAGATCACGCGCAACGCACGTACCCCTACTAGTTAATATAGAAAACAAAGCTCTTCTCTCTCTCTCTAACTTTCGCGTTCCACTTTCCACTCTTCTGTTCTTCCCCACTACTTTTCTTTTCTTTTCTTTTCCAGTTTGATTTTCATTCGCTCTCCCGCCCTTTCACGCTCCGCCTTGAATAGAGAAGGTGTGGTGCAGAAGTTACAATGGAAGGAGCGACGGGCAAGAAATCCAACGCTGACCACAGATCCAACCCGGAACGGGATAAAAGGGGCCTGTTCGGCAAAGCCTTCCGTCAGAAAGGCGAACCACCACCTCAAATGGCGTCAAAGGTGAATGAAGAGAGAAGATGGTCGTATAGAGAGGATGAAAACGAGCAGAACAAGCATGCGCTCGCTGTGGCGGCAGCCACTGCCGCCGCCGCCGATGCTGCCGTCGCTGCAGCGCAGGCCGCAGTTGCCGTGATTCGTTTGACTAGCAGTGGCCAGTGTGTCGCCAGCAGGCGTGATGAAATCGCCGCAGTCAAGATCCAATCCGCTTTAAGAGGCTATTTGGTAAGTAATAATTTTACTAATTCATAATGATTTTTTCGCCTTTGGTGTTGAATTATGAATTGAATCGGAATGATGGTGCAAACTGTGACATTACTTAATGGGGAAATACAAATATTGTTTCAAAAGGGAAAAGTGAGAATAATTTGTGGATTATTCTGAGCTCTTTGTTTCGATTTGGAAGAGTGAGTTGTCACGCTTGATATTCAAGGGCCATTGCTGTCACCTCAAACTTACCATTTCTCTCTCCCCTCTCTATTGTCACTACTTCCTCCTCCATTCCCTTCCTATTCTTACCATTATCATTTAGGTACAAACAGATACATAATAGAACAGAGCTAGAAAAAGAACCAATAATCATTCTGGTGCATTCCTTCAATGCTCTCACTAGTGCATTTAGGTAGCTTTCCCAACAAGAAGAAAGAATAATGCAAAACCAATAGTTGCCAATTCCCCTTTATATTACAGTTTTACCTTCTCCTTTCTAATCCTTTGTCAGGTCTCCTCTTTACCCAAAGGTCAAAACAAACCAAATCCGAACTATAAAATTAGAGGAATCCATATTTTCCACTTCTTCTCAACATTCTTTTAATGTTTTTTAATTAGGTGAGAAAAGCGCGGTTGAGAGGCTTGGTCAAATTGCAGGCATTGTTCAGAGGGAACTTAGTGAGGAAACAAGTGCCTGAGATGCTTCGGTGCGTGCACGCCCCACAAGCCAAAGCTTCCCACACTGGACTTGCCCAGAGGTATAGGTCTGATCGGGGCCTACTTGTCAGTAGTGCTAATTGTGTAAGCACTTTAAACTTTTTTTTGCATAAACTTATTCTTATTTTAGGTTTAAAGGTCTTCTTTTTTGTGTTTCGTTAATAGTGTGTGATGTGGATTTGCACTGATTATTTATCCATCAGAACAATGTATTTTCATATTTTGAAATGTTACAGTACCTATTGCAGAATAAAATACATCAATTTATACCTTTTTCCTAATAAAACTGTTTGTCATGGTTCGAAAAATCGCAAGCTCCGATTAATCCTTGATTGTCACGATTATATAAAATTAATTTTTATATTAATTGGTCTGATTTTTCATCTGATTCGACTGATTCAGATTCATTTCAGCCGATTTTGAATCACTATCCTGGCGGAGCGACTTTGATTCCGATTTCGATTTTCCGAACCTTGAATTTTCTTATATTTTTAGGGTCCTCCTACACCTGAGAAGTCTGATCAACCGACTTGATCTAACGGTTTCAGATCCGACCGTTCTAGCCCTCTCAAAGTAATTGGGGAGACTCAGAGATTAGATCTATTAATTTATTGTCAGTGAAATCTGAATTTTTTTAATCTCAAACCAGTTCATTCAACTAACTTAAATATGGGTCTTTGGCCTTTCCATATTTGGATGAAAAAGATTTTGTCTAAAGCTTAGTAATTATTGCTGTCATCATGATTGAAGTTTAATGTTAAGCAGACCAACAAAACTGCAATCAAGGTCATAAACTACTAATGCATGGATCCGTAGCACGTACTTGTTTTCATAAGGTTTTTATTGCAACTAACTGCAGGAGTCATTTGAATACCAAAATGACATTTCAAGATTGGAAGATCCCCATTTACCCATAATTATAAAAAAGCTTGAAGCTTGTGTCCTACCAACGGTGCTTAGATCCACTCTTCCAAGTTTTCAACCGGTGTTCATAAAAATCGAAGGTTCCATGAAGCAAGTTAAAAATACATTTTTGGTGATGCTATCTTTCATAACAATAGAAGGGCAGCAGTCAAATTCTATAACCTTCAAAGCCTGGATGAATCAATCGACAAAAACTGCAAAAGAAGTGGAGGAGTTAGTTGATGAGTATGCTTCTCTCATCCATGAAACAAAAGAGAAACCCACTGGTGATAGAAACTACCGCGATTATCTTTCTGATTCATGGGACTATATCGCCGAACGTTTCAAGCAAACCACGTTTTTGCTTCAGAACCTGGTTGACTTGAAGGATGATTTTTGTAGTGCTTGAGAATCAAGAGAGTACTCGATTGCACATAAAGGTTAGGAATTGCTATTTGGTTAAAAAATTCTAGGGACCTAGAAACCAATTTAGATGTAACTGCCATCTAAATTAAGGTGAAGTGGGATTTTGGTTTGCATTTTAGACGTGCAGGATTTCTTACAGTTTTGAATTTGCATGTATATCATTTTGAGTTTTTTAAGATTTAACAGTATGTATATGGATTAATATAGCTTAAGTAGAAACTCTATGACTGTTTTTGCTTTTTAGTACTAAAAATGTGTACTTTTTTCTGTATTTTTACCTGATTTGATTCTTCTAGTCATCATATTTGCATATTTACCTCACTGTTAATGCATATCTTGCGAAAATTAATGTACACAGTCTATCCCATGAAGGGAAATGTGCAATCACGATGGTTAAATCACTCTTATATCATTCCGGTCAACTGTCAACTTTTGACTGGTTGCTCGTTGACTTTTCTTTAAAAAAAAATCGTTATATACTCTTTTGATGTCTTATATGCTGTTTTGTGTTTCATATACTGTTTTGATATGTTACTTTGTGTATTTTTATATAACTTTTTTATCTATATACATTTTTGTAGAATATATTTTCCATATTGTTTTTTTAATATATTGTTTTTCTATTATTATATACTATTTTTTGGGTTTCATATACTCTTTTTTTGTTCTACATATCGTTTCCCTAATAAAAAAATCGAATGATAGTGCTGCACTAAGGAAACCTCCGGCATGCAGCAACGAATCCCTACAATGATTGTCTTATTTTGTTTGGCACCAAATATGAAATGTGGTTACTTCTAGTACTTTAATTGATGAGTATTCTAAAATGGGTGAAGTTGAAATGGCTTGGTTTCTGGTAAGATGGAGTCTAGTGATGCAAAACTGAATTGTACGATTAATACTGAACTCATATATGGACTAGGGGAGAGTTTGATAAGGAAATTATACCAAGTTTGAAGAGGTTGGCGATCTTTTATTTTTTTTTGTTAAATACAGTTTATACCATAAATATGAAAACCTGTCCTTTGTTCTTTTTGTTAATTCTAGTTTGTCCCATAAATATGAAAATCTGTCCTTTGTTCTTTTCGTTATTCTTTTCGTTAATTATAGTTTGGCATTTGGAATTCATAATGGTTTAAATATAATATTTATGGTATAATATGCAAATTATTTTCTTTATAATTGATTGATTTTGTTTTAGGACTAAACATGTGAAGGGAACAAAGGGTCCACGTAGTCTCCAGGATCAGCTCTCATTCATATTTGGAAATTTGTGTATCTTATTTGATATGTTGTATTACATGATAAAGTTTATGGTGTATTGATATGATGATTTGTGGTGTATTTGATGTATGAACAACATCATATTGTGTCCGTTTTTATTTTCTTAAGGATATGAATTGAACCTTTGTTTCTTTTGAATTTGAAACCATGGTATTTCTTTGCTATGTTTGTTATATCAAAATGTTGGCGTTTTGATTTTCAACATGTTTATTATCATTATTGTTGTTTTGTTGTTAATTTGATGTTTTGGGGTCAGTTATGAACTTTTTTTTTGAAACAGTAGGCAAATAGCCTACGTTCAAACTTTTGATTAAAATAAAAAAGTAAGTAGCGGCTTAACATGCGATAGAATATTTACAGACAACAAAATAAAAAAAAGCGAAAAATATAGAAAACAACTAGCTAAAGCACGATTACAACAGACCCTAGCTAATACTAGTGTAAAGAGTATCCAAATGCTCAAGGTGTCATAGGCGGTCTCCTCGTTCGAAGTGTTCTCATCCAATCTTTCGCCTCTAGTAGAGCTAGTATTATAGGTCTGGTGGTTGCTTGACCTGGAGTTTTCGAAGATCACTGCATTGTGTGTTTTCTAGATTTCCTAGCAGCAAGCGGTCCTTAGAGATCCCCATTCTTATTTGGCGGTGGGGTGTAGTCGCTTGGAAGTTTCTTTGAGGACAAGGATTTTTCTTTTTTAATTAATGCAACAGCGTATAAGATATGGCTTTGTACCCTCTCATCATACAATTATCACCTTGATTTCATTATTTGGTTGTAAAGGCAAGCTAGCTCCCCGAAAAGAAAAAGGTAAAAGCAAGATACGAAAGATGCACTTAAAGTGTTTGACTCAAAGCCCGATCGAGTAAATTAGACTAAACCTCTGTATTTTGTAAACTAATCATCACCAGGATGTAATATTTGAGCTATGAATTATGTAAACTCTATAGTAGGAAAACTCAACAGTTTAATCGGTTGAGCCACTGATACGACCAATGAACCAGTGACCCAAAACTCAGTCGGGTCGATGGCTCATGGTTTTGATAACATTGCTGAAAGTGATAGATAACATTGCCAGTTTGAATAGATAACCCCTTCCGTTATCTATTATGAAGAGTGTATGTGAATAATTTTATTTGTGTCTCCTTTAGGAGGCGTTTGGTTCGAGCTATTGTTTGTGGATGCCTCAGCATCCATCAACATTAATTCCATTCTTATGTTTGGATGAGCCACTAGGTAATACAGTAACTGCATCTTGGATGCCCTGGCTAATATTTGGTGGAATCGAATAGCCATCAAAATTGGTGATTTTTCTTATTCCTTTGAGAAGGGAATGCGAAAATAAGGAAAGAAAACATTTATGAAAGAAATTCTCTCCATGAGTGTATCTAAATAAATTTTACAAATTTGGAATCAAATAAATCAATATCTTTCACATTTCTTGAAATAAATAAACCACATGAAAATTACACATGTCTTAGAATTGTATTTGTTAGAATCCATACATTCCAAGACATCATTCAATACTCGAACCAAACAGCCCCTTTTAAGCAAACTTTTGTTTCGTTTTGCAGCTTGTGTCTACATCATAACTAATCAACCAAACTATATAATAACTAATAAATAAAATAAATAAACACTTGTTCAATGATAATTCAAAAGATATTATTTATAAGAAAGTTAATAAATTTTGCAAATGCCTCAGATCTAAGTAGTTCATAACATATCAAAAGTTAAGTAGTTCATAACATATTCAGAAAACAACAAAATCTGCCCTCATTACAATCAAATGAATATTACATGATAAGTTGACCTTCAATACAATTGATTTATCTGGTAAGTAGAGAATTCTTGCTCAAACAATGAATGAGTTTAAATAAAAAGCATTTGAAACATATTACCAAACAACACATAATTGATTCCAAAATGGATTATTTAGTTTTTAAGACCTTTTAAAGTGGCATAATAACTAAGAGCAGTATATATGGTTTGCAACAGGGTAACAACACAAAATAGTATCACTCCTAGGGTTACCCAAAAGTTAGAGCAGTACTGTAGCTTGAACGCCCCATAGCATCGACTTACACTGCCTTCATGATGATCCCTCACAATTTTATACATGTCATATAGCTGAGGAATTTCCTTGGTAATTTCGGTCTCCCTCTTCAAACCTTGGAAGAAATACACTGCTTCAATATCAAGTGTTGGGGTGTTTGGCACAATCCTATTCTTTTTTAGGAGCTTTACATCATCTTCACTCTGCAATAGGTGAGCAAACCATGCCACATAGGCTGTGAAGTAGCCCCCAACAATTTCGGTATTTTCTCGTTCAAAAGCAAGAAGGTTGTGAAAGAGAATTCGGCAATACTCATTGATATGAACAACAGGGATTTTGAATGTTCCAAATATCTTAAAACAACCTTGCTCGAAAGTAATATCCAGGAAGCTTCCAGGGCGCTTCATTTTGAATGTTATTCCGGATTGTCGAAGCTCGGTTGCACTAGGAATAAACGGTGTTTGACGCTTGTCTCTTTTGATTATCCTATATTTCTTACCATCTGGGGCCCGCGACCAATGAAAAAGGTGCAAAAGGTGAAGAAATTCTGGAGAATTTTCCGGTATTAATTCTTCATTTTGCTTTGGGTAAATATCAGCAAAGAATAATAGTGCAAGATCTCGAATTGATCTTTCATCGATAAAGTTTTCAAGATTGGGGTAGGTTTTTAGTAGTTCTTTAATAACAATGAAAGGTATTTGGTTTTCAAACATTAACAGATCGAGCTTGATATCATCATAGTGGTGAATTATGTCTGCAGCCAAGTAATTTGTTTCATTCCATAATTGCTCACTATCTCCTTGAACCGGCATTTTTCGTATAGCATTATGCAACATCTCAATTGAATCACATCCAAACCTTCTCACTGCAAAAAATATAAAACAACTATCCAGCAGCAACATCCTTGCAAATTCTTCAGAACTAATAACAATTATATCCGGATCGTAGTAGGTTCTTTGAATAGAATTAATCTTACTATTTATCCCTTTAAGAAATTTTTTCTCATCAAGTGCAAACACTTGGATCATCCATCCAAGGATACGTAATTTATACATATCTGAGAAGTACAGATTCTCACTGTTATGGTGGTACGGTCCAATTGCCACAACCTTTATCTCATTGTACTTATTTTGTTTACTAAGCCTAGATGTTATATTGCTTAGTCTCTTCTCTAAGCATGGAGAAGTGATTGGTCTTTTAACATCCCTCTCAAGAGTCTGCCCAGTTGATTTAAACGTCAGAGCCAACCTAATTTCTTCGGGACAAACTCCTGTTACGCCAGCTTCTAGGTCTGCAACAATTCCAGTTCATTTTTAGTGAAAAAGCTTAAATGATAATGATATTCCAATATATGATGCTATCAGAAAAGAATTGCAAGCAAGTTACCTTATATTCCAATTGTCATTTACATTTATACCATGTATTATAGCCTATAGGTATCATGTCTTGTAGGTTACTTGTTTATGATTAATCATGCTTAAGCTTTATCAAGAATTTGTCAGATCAGTTATAGAGAAAACTTAGGTTTTTCGTCCCCAATTAAAGGTGTTTGTTCACTTCATTCCCTCAACTCAATTTGTTCTTTAGTAAAGAAAACTTCATTTTGTTTTTTATTCAAGAAAACTTTTTTTTATTCAGAAACGAATTGGCTTTAAGTTAAATACTTCTTTTTTTAAAAATTATATCATTAGGAAATAAATTATGTCAGGGGTATTATACCAAATTTTTGTGATGCCTAGTATGTTATATTTTACTATATTTTATTAGAAACAATTTCATATGGTCATTGTGATAGATCTTTACTTGTGTTGGTAGTAGTGCCTATGTAACACATCTAAAAAAAATTGTTTTTTTGGATAGTGATATGTTAGTCATATTGTTTCCACATGTTGAATAATATATTCAAACTTGGAAGAAATAAAATGAACAAATAAAAGAAAAAAAATGGAGACTAAAATATAATTAGCTAAAAGTGGAGGGGTATATTTGCATATTTCTGAACCTAAACCCTATCTCGTTTGCTTTCTCTCTGACAGTCGCTTATTTGTACTCTTAAAATAAAAGGAAAGGAAATAAGGACAAAAAGATAAGGAAAGTTAATAGGTGGCCTAAATAAAATAAAATAAAATCGCCAGTGCCTTAATTATTCATATCAGCTAACCAGAAAAAATAATAAATAAGAGCAATGGAATCTTAAGAGAGAGAGAGAGAGAGAGAGGATGAATTAGAGTTTTGGGGTTAGATGCATTCGACCAATTATTTCTTTTCAATCGTAAAAGAGAAATTTGCGAGACAAAGCTATCGAAAGTGGCACACAAATATGATTCAAGTTATCTATTTATCACGTAACCAGACTTCTCTATTGTAACCGTTTTGTTTTAAATAGTTTTCTATTTGAATTGATGGTAATTCAGAATCTATTATTTTTGATTAATTATATGATATTATTATGTTGTATATGTGGTAAGCTATTAAATTTGCAGATTAATTTTTGTCACTAAGATTAGAAAAATAAATAAATAAAGAGTGGGAATATGAATAAACAAGGCTGAGAGGAATTAGAAGAGTTAGTTTTAAAATAAATATATAAGATTAGACTAATAAATATAGTTCCTAGTGTGGACGGACAATTAAGAGGTCCATCCGAAACAAGTAAGATATTTCGGAGCACACGAGGAATAGGGAGATTCGTGCGTTATGGCAAGTAAGAGGTCTCGGGTACGCACGGAAAATTAATTAGTATGTTAATGGCAAGTAAGAGGTGCCTCCGAAACAAGCAAGAAAGGCCACAAAATTTACCACATTACTATTGGAATTAGGGATGTGAAACAAAGCTTGACGAAAGCCCACATAATCACTTAAACAAATTCAAACAAAGGGCTTGAAGAAAAAGTGAATAAAAATCACAAATTGCAAGTTACCATTGGAATTGGAGGATAAAGTGAATAAAAATTAAGGTGAAACTGCGAAATTGCTAAAGTGATAAACAACTATGAATTGGGGGGAGAGCCATTTTGAGAGTGGGAGAGAGACGAACTGAGGACACATCTTCCTTATTTTTCCTATATAAACATATAAAACGAGTAATGACGCAAGTAATGACATATCATCATTCAGTAGCCACATCACTTTCTAAATCTTGGAAGATAACTAGATAAGATTGTACAGAATAAATAGTTGCACAAAGATGTTGAAAAATGTAAATGCACAAACCCAAAAATTAAGGGGTTAAAATCAGACTTTTTCCTTTGTATTTGTTTTTTTAGTTCTTTCCTTATGAGAAATGGAGATATGTTTTCACCCGGAAAAATACCATCCATACAAAAATTTTAAAGGAAATACTCAGAAGATGCAAATTTAAAAGAAGGGTCAGAATTAGCAGTTTTGGACTTTTAGAAGCTGAGAAAATTGAAATTTCGGTCTTTGAAAGGCCGAAAGTCATTAGCTGATTTAATTGGAATTAAGAATTGGTCTTTACGAAGTCCAATTTTGAAACAGAACAATCAAATTAAACTTTTCTCATACTCTTGCAAAATTTAAGTAAAAAAGAATTATATATACTCTTACAAAATGATAACTATCTTATATTAATTATGACTTTTGTTTTCTATAATATAAGTAAATATTTTTTTTTATTTTAACACTTTTGAGTATGAATAAGAACGGAAAATAACACTTTGAATATAGCTTTATAGTATAACACACTTTCTTAGATATATGATATTTTTATTAAGGTATAAATAACAAAAAGAAATATTTACATTAAAATATTGTTTATGAAACATAGATGCGCTAAATATTATTATACATTATTATTGAAATACTTATATAATTTATAATGAATATTAGCATTGTTATGGATCAAATAAGGTCCACTGTTTTCAAATTATCCAATCATGTCAGCAAAAATATGAAATCAGGTGAGGCGTGAAAATTGGAGGAAAAATAGCGTAGAAAATATGATTTATATGAGGGTACATAAGAAAATTAGGTCTTTTATATGACCAAAAAAAATTAGTTAATTTTTTTTTTTAATTCCGGATTTTCGAAGTTCATTGTTTTCTTATTTAGACATATTTTTTTCACATTTGAAACTAACCAATGACTCTTGCGCTTTCAAAAGCTGAAATCTTATTTTGTCGGTTTTTCAAAGACTGAAAATGTTCATTTGTTTTTAATTAGATTTGGATTTTTGTATTCTTTTTGAAATGTGGATGAATGGAAATTTTCCTTCCAACCACTTCAACACATGGTTAGCTTTTAAACAAATAAATCAATGGAGTGGACAAGTTGAATCTGGATCTCCTCTAGATCAATTAAATTTGAATGTGGATAAGTTGCATACCGTTGGATGTGCTAGACAGGTCGGCTCCGTTTGTCTCTTTCACGCTGATCTCAATCTCTGGTTTACGGGAGGAAGACTCTCCTAGTTCTAGACCCATTGAAGCCCTAAAAATGAGAAATGCCAATGATGAATCAATATCACTCTGCTCTCTTTTTCTCTCGCGCTCTCTCTCTCTCTCTCTCTCACAGTCGGGGAGGGTACTTGCTAATTTACAGTCAAACCCCTATATTTTATTAGAATTATAGAGAATACTTGGATACATTTGTATACCAATTTGGCAAGAGCATAGTTTAAAATATCGGTCTTGGCGTCAATGGCGGAGCTTTATAGAGACTAGAAGATATCATGGACCCCCAAGATTTTTGATCAAGTAGTGTATATTATAAAGGATTAGTATACAAAATTCCGAAAACTATTAATATATATGTATATTGACCTCCTCAAATTTTATACAACCATATTCATTGGTGAAATTCTTTTTTTTTTTGGCTTTCTAAAATACTGAGTCAAGATTCGCCACGACTTGACACTGAATTAGTTAGCGCCTAGGTGCTTCACGGTGCCCAACCGTCGCTGAATATGACTAATTTGTTAGCCTTGTTGGTTTCCTACCAAGAGCCAAGGCACCGTCAAGGCTCAATTAAGGCTATTTTTTCCGCCAAGATCCAATTTTCCCCCTACTGTTCTTTATTATTATTTTCTCCTTTTCTTCAATGGACTTTTGAGTGTGTGTTTAATGTTTATCGTGTTATCTAAATTTTGAATATGTGGTTGTTTTGTATGTTTTAATGTTATTTTTTTTTATATATGGTATTCCTTAATATATAACAAATATTAAAAAATTAAAAGTCCGCCTAGGTCTTATTAATCCTGATTAATTTCAATTGATCCCTCACGACACTAAATGGTAGATAGATAATTAATTTCGCCGAATATTTTCTGTATAAAGAGTAATCGCCGCCCATTGCAATTGCCAGCTATTGGTATAATACATTTAATACAATATTTTGTTAATGTAATTAACCAAAAAGTCTTGAGTTTTAATCTTTTGTGCCTGCAAATATTAACGGCATTACTAATGATAAAGTATCTTACTTGAGGTATAAGAGCTCATTAGTTCAATCCTCATACTAGATACTAGAACTGACTCAAAAGAGGTGGACAAGGTACGAGACTCTGTGTTTGTTGCATAACATTCTCCATTGAATCTGTGGCGCATTTATTTTTCTATTGCAATTTTGCAAAAAAGATGTGGCCGAGAGTGATTCGAGAATCTGACATATCAAACATTAGGGCTCCATTTGGCAATGATAACTGGAACGATATAATTAGGGGAATCGATAAGGATAAATGTAGACGATGAGAATGTGGCGAGGATGGACTTGTTGGAATTTGTGGATATCGCGAAACAATGCTAAGTTTTAATGGACAACGGCTAAGATAGAAGAATGCTAGTGGAAAATTAAAACTGATGTGTTAATTCATGATTTAGAAATTCTGAAGTCTAGATGTTTTTCTTTTTCTTTCAAACTAGCAAATGTAGTAGATGATGAATTAATTATAGTTGTAGCTTAGGTGATTAGGGGCAATGTACTCTTGTATATGTGAACATTGTAATTACAAGTTTAATTAAATGATTCAAAGGGTCTGTTAGTAGCCCTCGCTTCCTTCAAAAAAAATTTCGTTTTTTCTTACGAAATAAGCTTAAGGACTTAAAAGAAAAAAGATTTTTTCATGCGGAGCGGCTCACATGGCAAAAAGAGAGTTGAGACAGAAACAAAAAATGGGCACAATCTCCCGTATTTCTTTTCTCCAAATTAAATTATGTTCTTCAAAACCCCCAACTTTTTTGGATATTATCAAAGAAACTTCTTATTTTTTATTTCTTCAAAACTCTCCTATAAAATATGTTGAACTTTTTTTTACCTCCCCATAATTTAACTTAAGTTTTCATACATTAAAATTTTTAAATTACCAAAATATCCTCATCAAATTTCTTTTATTGTTGAAATCAAAATAATTAATAAAAGGTTATATTTTATTTCAAATATCAAATAAATGAAAAATGAAAATATAAATAAAATCACAATAAATAATAATAAGCAAGAAAATAGTATTTTACATAAAATAGAATTATAATTTACACATAAAATGAGAGAATTATTTAATGTAATATAATATTATAAAATAAATTAATGCATAATAAGATAGTGCCATAAAATGTCATCAAAATAAATGGAATATTATGTTGAAAAATATTAATCTTTATTTCTATATTATTTTAATAAAATAAAATATGAACATATTTTATGTGGACATTTTGGTAATTAATAGATGGAAAAGTTCGAATTAACCAGTGGGGGGCAAAAAAATTCAACCCCTTTTGTAAGGGGTCTTTGAAGATTTTTTTTTTTGAATTGAATAAATCTAAAAGTTAGGGGAGTTCTAATGATATTCAGAAAAAAAAAAAAAAAAGCTCGTAATAAGGACTAAACTTTAAAGTAATTAATATCATAAGGCTAAATTGCAATTAGGGAAGGTAACATTTATCCCAAGGCCAAGACTGTTTGACTCGCACTAAGAAGCCGCTCCTCATCACTTATGTACCATTATCCCAAATCAGATTGCTTCGTTTGTTTACTTAGTTGCCTCACTAGCCATCTACATTTTCTATCTATCTGAATAATAAATCTGGATCGCAAATTAGTAGTTTGTGTACTTCCGTCTTCTCAATTTGTCGGCTCAAAAATCGGTCTATCGTCTATATCATCTCAGAGGTAATTATTCGGAGGCAAATTTTACTTACTCCCTTAGTCCCTTGTATGAATTCCATATGTTTCCTCTCAATATGAAGAATCAGTATAATAGATTCTATAATTTCTGATTCGTTTCTTTAAGTTTGTTTGTTCAGTAAATCCTTCCACTTTTAGCATTTTTTATCAAGCCCTCTTGTCAGTTAGTGATATCTATCCTCCGCTATCTCTCTTGCTCCAAGAAACCTAGCCTCTCGTGTAGGACTGTTAACGGATCGGATTCGGGTTGGATTCAAAGAAAATCCCACTCCAATAACAATTTCAAAGATCTAAATGTGAATCCAAATCTAACAACAAAATTAAGATCCATATGAGAATCCAAATTTATTAACTAAGCGGTTTCGAAAAAGATTTTGAGTTTTGCTGTCAATTTTTTTTAAGAAGAAGTTGGGCATAGCTCCAACATTAGGTTTTTGCAATAGAGAGAAGAGAGAAGAAGAGAAAAAAAATATTTCATTGGTTCATTCATTGCGCTGTTGGCATAGTTCCAACATTGGTATAATGGCATTTTGCAAAATAGTCCCTTAAACTGTTAAACATAAAGAAAATACTTTTGTACACTTAAACCAACAGTATAAAATAGGGAAATGTGAAATCACGACGGCCTAGTGCTTATACATATTTTTGTTTTATGTCCATTATTTATTCTTTGGAATTTTTATATACTGTTGTTTCGCTTTTTAATATACTATTTCTTTTCTATATATTATTTATGTATATACTGTTTACAAAAAAATGAATTATATATATCCTGTTTTTCCAATTTTGTATATTGTCCATTGGCTATATATATTGTTGTCGTGTTGCATGACGGGAACCACCCGTCGTGACATATCAGGTTCCTGTAAAGTATACATCAAATCAACTACTTTCACCAACACTTCCTCTCAAGTTGGAACGTAGATGTTTATCATTCTCAACTTACCTTGTCCCTGGAGGCATGGTCATGGTTCTGAAAGTCGGAGTCAATCGCTGACTTTGGATCGGGAATCGGCTGAGACGGATTGGAATCGGGCGAGAAGGATCAGAATCGAGTGAGACGGATCGGAGTCCGAATCGGATCAAAGAGTCAGGTTTTCTTAAAATATTATTTTTAAATGTAAGAAAATGCAAAAAATTAAAAAATATTAAAAAACATAAAATAATTTCAAATAATTGATTGACAAAAATTGACTAAAAACATGTATTAGTAGGACATTTATGTTATGTTTGTTATGTCAGAGAATAGCCCTAGACCTGAATGATCGTTAATATGAACGACCCAAAATCCGAATATCCCGTGACTGTAATAATCTGTGAACAAATTAATCAGAACTCAACATTGACCTGACCCACCCCACCTGCCCATTTTCCACTTCTAGTTTTTTTTAATGGCGCAGCGAAATCGAAATTACTAAAAATTGTAAGTAACTAAATCATCAAATATATTTGTAAAATAATTCTATAGAAAGTCAATAAAATTTTATTTTGCTTTAATTTTTTATTACAAGACGAGATGTTCGGAATTGTTGCATCATATTGTCTAGTCATTCTTTAGCATATAGCCGACATGTTGTATGCATCCATCCTTCCTTTTCCTTTCAAAATAAAGGCCTCAGACCCTTTTTCTTTTTCTTTTTCATTTTGTTTTATCTCTTGTAGAAGGCAGCAGAGAGTATAGAGAAATAATGTTAGGTTTTAACTTTTACGGTCAATATGCAATTTTGCCCACAACTTGATATTCACATTTTGGTAGACTTTCACAAAAAAAAATCGAACTGAAGTGTAATACGTGGAAAAAAGAAATCTTTTGTTGTTTTCTCAGAACCACAAATTTTTAAATCAAATACATGAAAAAAACACAATTTATATTGTTTTTTACAAAACCACAAAAAATGAAGTGTAATTCGTACCCCTATAAAAAATGAAATATCACTAATACCCCTTCCCAAATCACTCAAATATCATGGATACCCTTGCAAAACCATACATATATCATGAATACCCCTAAAATTTTTTTTTAGAGAATTGTAAGTTTTTCTCTCAAACATATTCATGTGGAACTTACCATGGATAAATATATAAACTAGAAAGAACATAAAATGACAAAATATAAAACATAACCATATTTACGTAAAGGAAAAGCGGAAAAAAAATATTAATCGTAACACTAAATATATCATAGGGGTATATATGAATTTGAGTGATTTTGTAGGGGTATTGGTGATATTTCACTTTTTGTAAGTGTATACGTGAAATTATGATGTTTTGTAGGGGTACTACATGAAATTTGGTTTTTTTCTTTCTGTGTGTTAGCGGTTTGTAGCGTTCAGGTTATTTTTAGAGCGGATAGCGTTTAGCAAACGTAATAGCGGATGGTATAATGGATGTTATAATTTGTAGCGGATGATATCATTAAGAATTTATCAAGAGAAAATACATGCTTTTGTAAAATGAGAGTGATTGTTTGACTTATCTTTAATCAAAAAATATTGTAATTATATTATTTTTTCATTGAATGAGTTCTTAAATTCAAGCATCTCATTTCTTATAGCCCAAAAGAGGTATTTAGAGTTAAAAAGATATAGCGGAAATAAAATCACAATGTGCAATGTTTAGCCGCTAACACGTAGCATTTCGTGCTATAGTGTGCTATTTGCAACTATGAAATTTTCTGATTAAATTTTGTAGTTTCAGATTGGCTCGTCATGGCTATTCAAGGTCAATTGCAGGAGGATCGCATGCAGGAGCATGTCCTCCGAAAGGAGTCACACTAATTGTGAGTTGTTGATGTATGTCATGCAAGACATTTTAATTGGCAACAATAACTTATGCCTTTTAACACCCTACTTCAATTCCAGAATACCCAACATTAAACAAAGCCTCTATATCACTGCTTTGCTTCCAACAAAACAACCAGAGAGACTTGTCAAGTTCCCAATGGGACTTGGTGGTGGACTCATTTGTGGTTAATTACTGTTGTAAGTATTTGTTCAAAAGACTGTCAATCTTACTTAATATTATGATTTCCTTCTATCCCCAAATAATAACTTTTTGGATTTACAAACTGCAGGTTTGCTAAAGCCTGTTTTGTTGCTCTATTTGTTTCCAAAATCTTGAAACATGGCAGCTGAATTATTGGAGGTTGTTATCAGTAGGATAGATGAAACTTTAGGGCCAACACACAAGCCTACAAGAGACAATTTGCTAAAACGAGTGTTAGTGTTAATCGAGTTCGAAAGAATTCTTAAAGAAATTCAGTGTGATTTCATTATCTTAAATGGTCAGTTACGTGAAAATGCTATACAAGTCGAGCAAGAGGAGTTAGAGAGAATAGGAGAAGTGGCATCCAATGTTCAGAAGATAACAGGGGACTATACTTATTTCCTTCAGGAAGTAGATAGCCTCAAAATTCATGAATTGAAAGTCACTGGTAAGAAGCTTAAAGATAGGATAGTTGCGGTTCCTAAGATCAGTCTAAAAGTATACAAACAGAGGATACTGAGAACATTACAAACCGAAGATAGTGGTAAGCTTACTGAATGGTTAACAGATTCAACACCAGGCAGAACAATTATTTCCATTTGGGGTACAACAAGCAGTAGTAAAGCTATTTTTATGAAACAAGTTTGTGAAACTGATGAAATTAGAAACAATTTTGGTTGCTACGCATGGGTAGATGTGGCAGATTTCCGTTCTTTAAATGATTTTTATATTCCTCAATTCCTAAGAAAACTTGCAGACCAGGTTATGGGGGGTCAGAGAATTGAAGATGATAATTTAAAGGACAGATTAAAGGATTGTTTAAATGATAAAAGGTATCTTATTGTCTTGAATGGTGTGGATGATAAAGAAAGATGGCTTTTCCTAGATTCTATATTTCCACAAAATAGTTTTGGATGTAAGGTGGTCATTACCACTCATTCTAAAGAGGTTGCTTCACTGGCAGATGAGTCTCGTATTCTTAAGAGGCATAGTTTTAATGATTTGCCTCCTGATTTAAAAAATTGTGCCCTATTTTGTGGGTTATTGCCGAAAAATTATTTGATTAAGAGAAAGTGGGTAATTGGATTATGGATAGCTGAAGGATTTGTGAATAGTAGGGACTATAGCACCCAAACTTTGGAAGAATTGTCTGAAGATTATATTAATAAACTTGTTGAGTATTCTCAGATTCAAGTTCTTGAAAAAGATATATCGGAAAGGATTAAGTATTTCAAAGCTCATGATGGTTGTAGAGAAAAAGCCCTAAAAGAGAATTTTGGTGTTGTTTTGGATGATTCAAATATTCCAGATTTTCGCTGGGATGTGCCGCGTGTTTTTGTTGAGAAGGGCAATGAGAAAATCAAATTTAGTGCAACAACGAACAATGTCGAGTCCTTTATTTCATTCGACAAGGATGCATTTCCATCATGGAGTGTCAAGAGAAAAACACTTTTATCATGGATAGGGCTTGCTTCCACAAAATCTAAACAACCAACAAAATTTAAACAATTACGGATACTATGTCTAAGGTCTGAAAAACTTGATGTGGTTCCTGATGATATATACAAGTCATATAATTTACAGTACCTTGATTTAGCCTCCACAAATGTGAAGGAGATTAAAAGTTTAGTAAAATACCTCATACTGCTAAACACACTGGATCTTAGGGGTACTTGTGTATCCTCATTGCCGAAAGAAGTAAAGATGTTGAAATATCTAAGGCATCTTTGTGTGGCACCGAGTTCCGTGCCAGTTAGCAGTGATATTTGTGAACTGATGGATTTACAAACCTTGAAAACAATAAAAGCTGACGATGAGTTAGTTTTGCATCTTCGTAAGTTGAAAAAGTTGAGAAACCTTTTCATTACAGAGGTACAAAGGTGCTTTGCTGAAAATTTGTGGGTGTCCCTTTCCGAGTTGCCTAACCTCTGTACCTTGGGTGTGGTGGTAGCTGATAGGGATGTTCTTAATTTGGAAGAAATTAAACCTTTACAAAAATTGGAAAAACTCTACCTGGAAGGCAGGTTAGAGGAACGGGTTGATCAGAATGGAGTAAAGACGGTTCCCTCCGTATTCGACCGCTTTGGAATGCTTAAGGATTTCCGCATGATTATGTCAGATCTAATGGGCGATCCTCTCCATTCCCTTTCTGAAATGAAGGGCCTACTCAAGCTCCACCTCGAAAGAGCTTACAATGGGGATGAGTTGGTGTTTTGTGATGAATGGTTCCCTCACCTCAAGAAGCTTTATCTGGTTGATATGCCGGAACTGTCTGAGATTGTAATAGAGAACGGTACCATGAAGAACCTAAAATACCTAAAATTATCTATGTTACCTGATCTGAAAGTGCCGAAAGGTATGAGTTACCTACAGAATCTGGAAGATCTTTTCATAGTTAACATGGAAGTAGGGTTTATACAAACATTAAACGGAACCGCCGCCAGAGCCTCTGTTCAGCATATCAAGAATGGAATCACCTATATTCCTAGCTTGGCTGCTCCATGACAAGTAAGTTCTCACGTTTCCTTCAATAACATGCTTGATTGATATTCTTGCATGGCATTCTGATGTAGTTTTCACGCACTCATACAACTTAGTATTATTGTCCTAGTTAATCTTACAATGGTTTATTGTTAGCCTGCACTCCTTAATGCATAAAAAAATGTCAATTAGCAGCTACAACTTTTTTCTTTTTCTTCCGTTTACTTTTCGGGATGTTTCCATAATTACTAAAAAGTAAAACGATGTTTCTGGTAACGGTGGTAAGTCAAACGGTCTCCATTTGGAGTTTTATCAACATTTGTTTTCTCCTTATATTTTACCCCAAGTCTTGATTGTTACTCCTCACAATGTGTACATAGAGTAAATTTCTAATGTGTGATAATGCGTTATGTTAATTCTGATAAATTCATTTTTATACTTGCAATTCGTAGAATAAATTCATTCATAACATGAACAGGGACTTATGTATTCATATTGTAATAATTAATTCTTATACTTGCAATATTATCAGGGAGAGAATGCTCGTCGCAAATCAACATGCATACTGTAAGTTTCATTCGAAGTAGGCATAAATGAGATAAATTTGGTGATAAATTTTAAAACATGTGTTCTTGATGAAAGAAAATTATTTGAAGTATTAGTTTCTTTTCTTGATTCCAATGAAAATTTGTAATTTTTAGTTTTTATTATGTCATCTTGGGGTAATTGGTAGGTCCGTCATCAGATATTTTAAATTTCTGTTTCAGGGACTTATGTTTCATTTCTTTTAAATTTGCAGCATTAAAAAGGGCTTCTTGTTCATGTGGATTCGGTGACAAGAAATATGATGGTTTACATTATGCGATCTGGAAAAGATTGTGTCAGCCTCCCTGTTTGTTTCTTCATTTCTTGTCTTGTTGTAGTTCAAATAAGAGAATTAGTCTCAGAACCTAAATCACTTCATTGAATTTTTTAAGTCGTAATTTATGATTCTATGATTGGTGTTTGTTTGAAAAGACATTCTTCACATCTTTTTATGTACTACTTTATTTTTCAATTTTTTCCCTTTCCAATTGGCTTTGCTTGTAATAATCCAAAATAGTTTGTAATAATCAGAGTCGATCGGTGTGAGTGGTGTGTGTGGATACAACTTTTAATGTTTTTGAGTTGCATGTTTTATTGGACAGTATGATGTTATTGTTCTTCATTTTCTTACATTGTCTTCTTTTTATTATAAGAAATTACTCCGGAAAATTTATCCACAACCATGTTCTTTTTCTTTTTCCAAACAAGAAGTGGAAACCAAACAAATTAAAACAAAAAAAAGGTCAAACCATTGCAGGATTTATTTGATTCCATTATTCTATTTTTGTTTCAAACTCGTAACATACACATCATCAAAGTTGAAAGAAATAAGACTGACCCCTTGCCACTGATTTACTGTTATGAGAAAGATTAGAAGTAATTCAACCGAAACAAGATAGTTTGGCATATTTATTATTTGACACGGAAGGACGATAAGCAGCCTATCATTTACATACAACCAAACTCAATTCACAAAAACAAAACAGGAAATCTAAATAACTCAACACTATATAAGCTTTAATTAAATAAAACTCCACACTTAGAGTGAGCCTCTTGATTTCTTAATTGTACTTTTTTCTGAGTATGATGATGATGACATGGCAGCATGATATGACGATGAAACTAGTTGTGCAGTTGCTGGTACAGCTCCACCTGCCAAAAGCCAATCCAGCACAGGCTGAAGAGAAGATAATCACTGGTGGTGCCTGCACAACAAAATTAAACATAAAAATAAATCTAATTAATGCAAAAGAAAAAATGAAAAATAAACTAGAAATGAATAATAGTTTTAGTTTAATAATATTAGAAAAATAACAGGAAAGTTTAAATATGAGAGATGGGAGACTCACCAACAAGGAAATGTAACCACATAGGGCCTTTAATGTACCGTCTCACAACTGGCATAGCTACACAAATATAATGTATTTATCAAATTGGGTAAAGTTCAATACATTTAATTAATATAATTGATAAATAATTTCCAAGTGCATAATGACTAAATATGCAATTTGAGGTCAAGCAATATACCATGATTTAATCCGTAAAGTGCACTGGTTGTACCACCAATTGCTGAACCTATCTGTAGAACAAAAAAATATATAATATTGTTTTAAAATGAATGGTTTAATTTTAAGAGAAACATTAATCCACAAACACCATCTTTCAGACTTTAAGACAGAGAAGCTCTATCAATTGGATATATTAAGCGAAATCTTGCAAAATTAGACAATAAAAGAGTTAATTCTTTTCCTATTTCATTTATTTATAATAGAGAAACTGTCTCTGACCAGGGGCACAACAGTCCATCTACTCGTCTCCTAAGAAACAGAAAATAACGAAAAAAAAAAAACTCAAAATGGTCTCAATAATGAATGAAATTATGAACCAAATAGAACAGGAAGATTCATTCTACAGTTCGAGATAATAAATTATGGGATATCAATCATATCATCAAAACAGAATTGCTACAGTGATTTGCCACACAAAATGTTAATAGAAAGCCTAATCGATTCCAGAAGTGGTCAAAGGCATACTCGAATAAAGGAGAGATCCCAAGTTCGAGCCCGATTTAGCCGGGGTTTTTTCTTCTGAAAAATGCGTGTGGGGATGTATGAGCCACCGTATTAAAAATTTTAGAAAAAAAAAAAGACTATAGTATTGCATGACGGGAGTTGGGAAAACCCCGCTGTAAGTTCAAATTTCATTAACACCATCATTCTAATTTCTTTAAATATGTATGATTGTTTCTCTAAAAAAATAGCCTCTATTATAGTTGGCATCAAAAAGATATGAGAGATTGGAAATTGAAATTCTATTTGCAAGAATATGGTAGTAGGTTTAGAGTAGTTTATTCAATCAAAAGAACTCTATATAAGAGAACAAAAAGAGCAATTTTCAACAAACTAGGAAAATTCCCGCGCTTCGCCGCGGTTTTTAATATTTTTTTTTTGTTTACATCTGCGTAATTATTTATATTTATAATAAACTTTCTTAATCCGTATAATTGTTCATAATAAATTTTATGAAAACAGCAATTAACAAAATAATGTTAACAGAAAAACTATGAATCAAACATATAATAATCATTAAAAACAATGCCATGTTACCAACATATACATGTTAATTTGTACTAATTTCATAAAATTAAACTTGTAAATCAAACATATATTGCCAGGAGTATTAAAAACATGAGAAGTTATCATCATATGCATGTCAATATGCACTATACAATTAAACTAATAATATTGGGCATTTTTTATTTAAAATAGCCCAATAGATATTTTCAAGAAATAATTTGTAGGCTTTACATTTCTTTTAGAAACATAAAAAAATTGGACAAAGAACAATACTAAGAATAACCAACCACAGTTAAGTCTAAATAGGACCCCCTATATTGGTCATACCAACTCATAATTATGCAAAGAATACATAACAAAAATAAGAGGAATTCTATCATGACGGCATCAACATTTTGTAAAAAAAAGTTTTATAAAATTTACCTGAATAAAAGATGAAAAACTAAGCAAAGATGCTTCACATACTTCATGAAAAACGAAGAATTGAATTTACATGAGGAAATATCAAGTAAAAGTCATTCAAAACTAAACATGGTAATATTTGATATTATTTTAATAATAAAAAAATTCGGATACATTCAGGATACGGCATGATACATCATGATACTTCTGAGATATGTTTATGATACGGATGAGAACACTTCTGTTAGGATACTTCTATTATATAGTTTAGTCCATAATACTTTTTATTTAGCCATTTTTGTTCTTAAATTAAATTTTGACCCACATTCAAACCAATAAAAAATTTATTTGTATTCTATAACTTACATTCTTTATTTTGTCTACAACTTACATAATTAAAAAGATAAAGAATCAATTTCCGAGAAATTCAGAAATCGTTGACTTTGCTTAATTCAAATTTTGAATTTTACGAACATAAATATCAAGTATATATTTAGTTTGGTTAACATATTTTAGTATTAAATTTGAAATATTGATTAGTATTATTAATTAATTAATTTTTATTATTATATTATATAAATATAATTAAAAATAAATATATATAGCCATATCCGTATCCTAAAATTTTTGAGATTTACCGTATCTCCGTATCCGTATCGGAAACGATACCCGTATCCATGCAACATAGCGTAGAGAAAAATAATGTTATTCTGTGCATTTGAAAGGGACAGGTCATACTTGATCCGGTGATTGAATATAAAATACTATAAGAGCTAATCAAAATGATACACATCATTGTTTCAGAATAACATTTGCATAAAATCAACAAAATTAATAGAATAAAAGGCCACCAATCAGCCACATCTCTCCAAATAAGTGGCCCATAAAAAAGACCTACGTGTCCCCTCAAAGAGATGCAAAGGGCACTGCCTCTATATGGCGGGGTCAATTTGTGAACTGATTAGGTCGTGTGATTCATGCTTGGAAACGCGACGGTGGAGCTCCATAACAACCAACTTCTCAATAGGTTGAAAACAGTTGATGTCCATATCCGTGAAAACCAAGAGTTCAGGAGTGCTTCATCGGTTAACATGGTTTCTACCATGGTGGATGAGGAGGCACCGTCTAACGAGATAACTTCTACAGTGGTGAACGTGGAGTCACCCGCACAACCAGGTAAAACTATTCTACGCTAATTCTTTGATTTTCATCACTTTTTCTCTTTCAGTTGTATACTTAAGTAAACAAAAAAATGCCCATAAAATTTAAATTCACAACTTCTTGATGCAAGTACTCTCTCAATTAGACTATGGCCATTCACATATGAATAATTAGATTAATAATCTCTTTAAATCTTCTCTATATACTTAATATATTAAAAGAAGGAATAAATGGGCCCGTTAGTAACTGTACTGAAAAATTAGCTTGGAATTTAGTCTCTGTATTACACATCTTTTTTTTTAAGTCCATATACTTAATAAAATAGTGTATATTTATTCTCGAACTTAATGGAACATGGTAATAAAATTAATATATTTTAAAAAGTTATAAAAGAAAGGGAATTTTTTTTAAAGATTAATAAAAAAATCACTAAAAATCCTTTAGAAATTTTTGAAAAAAAATGTTTAAAATTCAGAAGGACAAAATGAACTTTTAAGAAAAATTAAGGTGTTAACACGTTCCATTAAGTTAGGGACTAGATGTACACTATTTTGTAAGTACACGGGCTAAAAATATTAAATGTGTTGTACATAGACTAATTCGCAGCCCAATTAAAGTACATGGGAGCAACATTGTATTTATCTCTTAAAAAGAAAGGATTATAGATATTTTGTATCGGTCAGTGATGGTGTTAAAATTGTAGTTATTAGAAGAAAAAATTATGAATTTTATTTTCTGTACACTAAATTGATTAAATTCAAACTCTTATCTTAGTTTTTGTGTTAACACTCTGCAATGAAATAGATCCAGAGTTGGTTAAGAAAGAGGCAGTGTCGAAGGAACTTAAAGAGATCGAGGAGAACAAAAAAAAGCACAAAAAAAAATGCAAGGTTGGTTGTTGGTAGTAGTCTCGGTGTACATCGCTATGACATATCAAGCCGGGATGTCTCAATGGCGGGCTTTGGCAGGACAATTCAAACAACTCTTCTTGTTCTTGTTCTTGTTGTTGTTCTTCTTGTTCTTCTTGTTCTTCTTCTTCTTCTTCTTCTTCGAACATTGCAATTTATGCCACCCAAAAGTCATCGAGCAATAATACTGATATCTCATCCAATGTGACAAAAACTTATGACTCTGACGAAGCCGGCAACTCAATTCTTAATGACAAGCACTTTACGAAATACGGCGTCTTCTATTATGCAAATACCGTGGCTTTCAGCCTCTCCTTGATCATCATTGTGTTGCTATTATCTGAAACGTACACTACTATAAATCTGAGTATGGTCAGTAGTGCCATAAAGCCTGTAATTATCTTGGCCACTATACTTGTTGGAGTTGCATTTATAGTTGGCAGTGCAAACAACGGTGATAAAGTAAATTATACAGCAATAGCCTTCATAGCGTGGTGCTTACCTTTATATGCTTTTGATATGTACCGTCTGAAAAGAATGTTTAAAAAGATGGTGCAAGCATATAAGACATGAATATCATTCATCCTCGTAATGTCCCCCTTTATGTTTGTAATTTTGTTTGTATGGTGTTCAGATTGCAGTTATTGTACTAAGATCGATGTTGGTCTACTCGGTCCTTCAACCTTGTATATTTTTTCTTTTTCTGTCTAAGATGTTTGAAATTTTTATCCTTCTTGTAAATTTGTGTCTATAATGATTTGCAACATTTTTAATAGAATTATTTGTCGTGTAGATAGAATTATTTGTAAATTGACGTATGAAGAGAGAACCAGAGTTGATACCTTAAAAGATCCAAATTAATTAACTGACCTTTCTAATTAACCCAATCATTAGACGAAATAAACCCAACAGTTTAACTCACCCATCTAAATTACACGATTAGATCAATGCATCAGATGCTGATTCTACTGAAACACACCCATTCAAATCAGAAGATCATAGGTTCCATTACCAATTTCAATAGAAGAAGACCAATTTCTTTCTACCATCCAAAGATCCATTTAAAAAAAAAAAAAATTTACAACAATACTCACTTCAATAGAAAAATACCAATTACGTGTAACATACCAGTTTCAACAATTTATTTTTATTTCCAACAGAAAACCCAATCTCTTCCATAATTTAGAATATATATTCTAAACAAATAATTGTAGACAAAGATTTGCCTCAAAACAGTGACACCAACGAAGCTTACTGGAGATCGGCCAGGGGCGCCAGAGGAGTGGAGGACCTTGCATGAAGAGATTTGTTGTTGTCCCATATTTTTTCGTCGCAAGACAAAATACAAGATATGTCAAAACTCAAACTACTCGAAATCGAACAACAGATTTTAATGGGATCCGGGATTTAAGATTACAAATGCTTCAAATACATAAAATCAAACATGCCCGGTATTTTTCATAAAATACTACATTTTATCTCTATTTATGTTCTTTTTCTTGAAAGGAACCTCTACTTATATTCTTTCTTGCAATTTATTATACATTGTATCCCTGGTTATCTATCTTGCAATTTGCCACCTAGATCCTCAATTGAAAAGAAAATAATACTAAAAACAAAAACAAGAATGAATAAAAAAGTTGAAAAGAAAATAATACTAAAAACAAAAACAAGAATGAATAAAAGTAGGCTCTTAGCCTACACGTTCAAAAAACAGAAAAAAAAACCAAGGTAATCAGTTTTATTTATTTAACACTCAAAAAGGTAAATAACCATCCTATCATTTACACACAACTCTGCATAAATTCAGCAAAAGAACAAAAAACAAAAATAGTAAGATAAAAGCAACTCAACACTATATAAGCGTAGTTAAATATTGCCTCTTGATTTCTGAATTGTGCTTTTATCTGAGGAGGATGACTTTGACATGGCAGCGTGATAAGAAGATGAAATTAGTTGTGCAGTTGCAGGCACAGCTCCACCTGTTAAAATAAAAATAAGATATTATTATAAGGGAAATTTGGAAAAAGACCCTGCATTATGCCTAATTTGCAAAAAAGCCCCTTTGTTTAACTAATGGTAGCGTTTGTTTTTCATTTTCTCATGAATAGAGGGGCTTTTTTGCAATTTAGACATAATGCAGGGGCTATTTGCAAATTATTATTATTATTATTATTATTATTATTATTATTATATGATGACTAACCTGCCAATCCAGCGCAGGCCGAAGAGAAGATAATCACAGGTGGTGCCTGCATTGAAAGAAAAAAAAAAAAATAATCAAATTAATTAATGA
The DNA here is from genome assembly GCA_024447665.1 of Juncus inflexus. NCBI lineage: Eukaryota > Viridiplantae > Streptophyta > Magnoliopsida > Poales > Juncaceae > Juncus > Juncus inflexus. Next base: position 6,475,039 of record JAJHPC010000002.1, on the reverse strand, counting down.
AAAAAATAAAAAAGATAAACAAATTATAGTATGTGCGGTATTTGGAGTCTTACACCAACAAGGAAATGTAACCACATAGGTCCTTTGATGTACCGTCTCACAACTGGCATAGCTACAAGTAAATAAAATATACTTATCAAATTAGGCATAAAATTATTAAATTTTATCGATATGATTAATGGATAATTATTCCCAAGTACGTAATGAACAAAGATAGAATTTCACGTTAGGTAATATACCATGATTAAATCCGTAAAATGCACTGGCTGTACCACCAATAGCTGAACCTATCTGTAAAATAAAAAGTCATGATTTTTCAAAATGATTAGTTCAATTTTAAGAGAAGTATTAATCCACAAACACCACAGCAAAATTAGACAATAAAAAAGTTAAATTCTTTTCATAATCATTTTATTTACCATAGAGAAGCTGTCTCTGACCAGCGGTGCAACAGTCCATTTACTCGTCTCCTAATAAACAGAAAATAAACAAAAAACAATGCAAAATGGTCTCAGTAATGAACGAAATTGTGAACCAAATAGAACAGGGAGAGAGTGATTCATTCTACTGTTCGAGAAAATAAATTATGGGGAATCAATCATATCATCAAAACAAAATTGACACAGTGATTTTCCACACAAACTGCTAACAGAAAGCCTAATCGATTCCAGAAGGGCGTACAGACAAAAAATTAGAGAGAAAAAAGCAAGATTTTGGCAATACCATCTCTTTGGAAAGAGGACCACCACAGTGACGACATATCTGAGGAGGATCAGCAGGCTTTGAATCCGCCATGGCTGAGTAAGATCGCCTCAAGCTCTCTCCCTCTCCTTCTCCTATCGGCAGTAGAAGAAGAAGAAGAAGAAGAAGGAAGAAGTTTTCATAAGCACTTTGACGGCCGCTTGGTTTGAGAAAATCCGGGCCGAATTGTGGGCATAAATGGGCCTTGGGCAAAAGCTACACTCCAATTTGGTACATTAATGTTCTAATATTATTGGGAAATCTGAAAACGGGACGGGACGGCCGTATAATATTTTTTCACTTTTAACTGTATATTTTATTTTTTATATATTATTTTCATTATTTTATGTATATACTGTTTATTATCTCTAAAAATGAATCTATATATTATTTGTTTAATTTTATATAGTGTTTATTACCACCTAATAAAATTATATAATGTTTATTGTCTCTAAATACTTAATATTGTTTTTTCGCGTCTTGTTGTACGATGATCTTTATATACTGTTTATTGTCTATATATATTATTTTTTCGCGTCGTGTTGCACGACGAAAAAGCCCGTCATACAACATCAGATCTCGATATTATTAATCAAAGTAAACACTTTATTTTGAGCATTAATTTACAGTAATATATTGCATGATAATAAGCATATATAAAAGTCTAACTTGATTAAAAATCCAATAATTGTTTGATTTGTTAAATCAAACACATGCCCCATCCTTGCTTGTTTAATCAACAGTTGACTAACTGTTTCAATCAAAGGATTTAAAACTCAAACATGCCTTTTTCTCGGATGGATCAAGAATTTGACTATTCACTTACAAGCAAGTCATGTAGGCATTTTGTTCTCATAAAGGAAAAAAGATTTTCATCACATGAAAGGTAGCCGGCCCAGCAACTAACATGTAGTCTAACTTAAGCATCAAATTATTTTACTATTTGATTAAATGTCAATATGCTTATTTTGGCACAGATTATAATTAAGCAATCAATATAATACTTTTTAACTAAATAGTAAATTAACGATCTTGATGAAGTGAGTTCCAAAATGGAATGTTTGTAATACAAAATGGGCTACTTGCATTTCAAAAAATAAAAAGATGGATAAGTTGCTTAGCTCTTCAAATGAAGCCACAATATTTCTTTAATTAGAAATGTATGTTTTCAATGAAAGATGACAGGTTTTAGGATATTTTAGTGTCTGTATAATGTTATTAAGCATCAACATATCTTTTTAATGACAAAAATATAACTCAGACAAGATCACATTATCATTCTCTTTCGATCATTGCAATAATATTCATGATCTTTTCTTCAGATTAATAATATATGATTTTGCAAGAGAAAATTTCACTGTCAATACTTTTTTTTTTCTATTAGTACGGTCAATACATTTTCATTAATCAATATCAACATCACTTTATAAAAAACCATTATCTTTTCTACAACTAAACTAAACAACCACATTCTTGAGGTGGATTTGCAAATTGTGAGCTTTGCAAAAGATAAGCAAGCAGGCAGTAAGTAGTGCAAACTTAATGGTCAAATTTATTTTCACCTTTTACCTCTTTTCAAGCTGCAAGTAGCGCAACTTAATAGTCAGATTTATTTTCACTTTTACCTCTTTTCAAGCTTTACAGCAAGTTTTTTCTTTTACAAGATACAATAGGAGAGCTTAAACTGTCTAATTATGTTTGTTGACTTCTCAAAACTATATTATATTTGTTGACTTCTCAAAACTATATTCTATTTGTTGACTTTTCAAAAGTATGTTGAATCCTTAACTCTGGGAGATGATGCGTATGAGAGTATTATTCTAGATAATAATTTGGATTTGAAAAGAAGATACTAATTAAAATGGGAAAAAATATACATATTGGGAATTCACAGAAATAACCTTGTTCGAATTACTTAATCAACAGGGTCATTTTTGTAAATTTATCTTTTTGCTATTTTTTTTGGGAATTAATATGCACCGCCGACTCATTTAACATTCAACATTGACTGAATTCAAAAATACATATAACAAAATTACAAAAAGTTATATTGATAAATAGAAAAAGTAGAACGAACACATATACCGGTATATTAATATACAAATAGTATTATTTTTTAATTAGCTCAATTAATGGACAACTACAAACCTATAAATATATGTGGTGTTGTTTAGGCACTGTTTAAATAGGCGCTCCGAATATTTTCTCTATTTTTTTTTATGTATCAATTCTTGTCTATAAATATGTTGACTACAAAGAGAAACTCACAGCTCCCTCACTAGCTTTAATGGCAGATATGAGGTGTCAAGTAATGATTTCTCTTGTCCTTGCACTTATTCTCTTCAATGGTGCATCCGCCACGTTTGAACCATCACAGTCTATGGTATTGTTATTGTTTGAATGATATATCGATTTAATATAATTATTCAAAGGCAATCAGTTACTGAAAATAATTATGTCAAATTAAGACTGGGCGTGAACAGTTAAGTTTGTTTTAAGTACAAGCATATATAGCACTTCAATTTCTCACAAATGGTCGAGTTTTATCTCAACATGATTCAACCAAGTTAGAGTAATAATATATCACTTTCAAAAAACAAACAACTGAGATATCTACTTACTAAAAAAACTAAATCTCATTTAAATTTTTGAATTACAACAGGAACCGGAAGGAATTTGCCTCGAGAAAATCGACAACGGGACCTTGGCATTCACCAACATGGCTCCTCATCCGGACAATTCAGATAAAATCTTTCTGGCAACCCAAATCGGCAAGATCCTCTTAGCCGAGATGCCCAATGGACTAGGCCAAACCTTGAGTATAAACTACTCTTCTTTCCTCGATCTCACGGACCGGGTCTACATGGACTACGAATTTGGGTTGATGGGTTTTGCTTTTCACCCTAACTTCTTGAACAATGGAAGGTTCTTCGTGTCATATAATTGCAACAGTACAAAAACGCCTGATTGTCTTGGAAAATGTGCTTGCAATCCGGAGATTGGTTGCAATACGACTATTTTGGCTCCTGAGAATGGAGAGTTCGTCAGTACGAACGACACATTTCCTTGCCAATTTTCGGCTATTGTTGCTGAATATACAGTTAATGGAACCTCTTCCTCACCTGCCACAGTATTTTACTCTCCCTTTGTCTTTTATAGATATTTACTATGTTAGCATTCTTATATATTGATGCTTAGAACAAAAATGGTTCAAGTGACATAAAAGTAGATAGTTCTAATTGTAAATAATTCAGATCATCCCTATTGGGACTATAATCCAATCGAATTTTTATTATAAAATATGAATTTGTTGTTGTTATTCTAATCAAATTTTAGGCGACATATGCCGTGCCGACGGAAGTTAAAAGAATATTCACTATGGGACTCCCTTATACGACTCATCATGCAGGCGAGATATTCTTCGGCCCAGATGATGGTTATCTTTATTTCATGATGGGAGATGGAGGAAGCAGTGGAGATCCCTACAATTTCGCTCAGAACAAAAAAAGTGTGCTTGGAAAAGCTCTCAGACTCAATGTAGACGTATCGCCAAGTAAGTTCGTCACAAGAAATTATCTAATTGAATCAAAGGAAATTAATTGATCAATCATTTTACCTTTTCCAATGATATTATACTTTATGTTAATTAACTTAATTTTCAGCTCCAACTGAGATAACGAGCCTTGGATTATGGGGGAATTATACAATTCCAAGTGATAATCCGGTCTATACTGATAGTGGATTCAGACCTGAGGTTTGGGCGTTAGGCTTCAGAAATCCATGGAGATGCAATTATGATGCAGACAGGTCCACTTATCTCTTCTGTTCTGAGACCGGCGAGGTACTACTTTTTTCCCCCTAAATGATATAAATTAAAGACTGCATGCTTGATAAATATAGTAAATATAAAATATAATGTTTTATTTTTTTTATCAGCATAATTTTGACGAGGTGAATCTACTCACAAAGGCTGGAAACTATGGATGGAGAGTGTATGAGGGCAATAATCTGTACAATGCGACCATTACGCCTGGTGGTAGCACTTCACCGGGCTCAATAGACCCGATTTTCCCCACTTTGGGTTATTATCACTCAGAAGTGCATAATCCTTTTGGGTTTGCTGCTCTTGTTGCTGGATTTGTGTACAGGGGAACAGCTGATTCTTGTTTATATGGAAGGTATTAAAAAACATTCTGCTAGTCCCTAATATTTATCAAAATCATCATATAGTCTATTAATATCAATAAATGAGGTTAAATATTTCATCTTCTTTTTTTTCATGATTTTAGGTTCCTATATGCCGATTTATACGCCTATGACATGCGGACGGCTATTGAAACTCCTTATGGAAGTAGAACTTACACCACAAACAGTGTAAACTTCACTTGCTCAAACGCAACTCCAATCCCATGCAACTATATTAACTCGACTGCACTCCCTAATCTGGGCTACATATTCTCATTTGGCCAAGATAATAATAAGGATATAATTTATTTGACTAGCACGGGCGTTTATCGTATAGTTAATGGAGTCCATTGCGGATATAACTGCAAGTCAAAATAAGGATACAAAAATTATGTTATTTTGCTTTGGATTCAGTATTTTTCCAAGCAAAAATATAAATAAATCAAGTTTATTATCCAAGACAAGTAATGATGAAAATGCATTATGGTTATTTTCCTAATATTTAAAGAAATTGAATAATCGTACACACAGAGTATGCACTTGATATGGATTTATGATTGATTATGTACTTGTGTTTCCAGATGCTAAATCGATTATTGGAAAGCAAATTAGAAATTAATAAAATCATTTAATCGTAGTTACCAACATAATAATGCAATATTTAGAAAGAGGGCCAGCACAATGTTGACATACTGGTACAATAACCCTTAAATTTCTTCAAAAGGTAAAATAAAATAAAATTGATAAACATCATATGAAAGAGTTTTCCAACAAAATGTAAACAGTTCATTAAACAGAGATAATTAAAAGACCATACAATGTCCTCAGAAATAACCATAATTACTCAGACAACACACACAAGCACACAACATAACAGAAGCCAATTATAAAGGCTATGGATGAAATGCACCAATTTATTTTCTAAAGCAGTTATTAATTAAAGTTGACTTCAAACAGGCTACTGCAAATTCTTCTCAGATTTTTCCTGCAATGAGAGGTTACTCGATAGTCAATATCAGACGCAGAAGTAATGAAAATTGTAATTTCAAATAGAAGAGAAATTAAGGTAAAATAGAAGTTCCAATTAATTTGTACCGACCAATTATACAAAAATATTTTTTATTACAAGTGCTAAAAAATAAAAGAAAAACGGTCATAATTGAACTTCGGCAAGTTTCTATAATTTAACCCAATATTTTGAAATCTCGCCTCAAATAAAAACGGACTTCACATCTCAATTCATGATTAGCATGTTAAAAACACTAACCAAAATCCGAGTCATCATGATTTAAAATATAGAAATCCCAATTTTTCATTTGGATTTTAGACTCTAAACCAGGTTAAATTGGGGGGTAAACACAAAAATATTTGTTGAACTTCACAATTATTTTTTGAGAAACGACTTACAATAAATCAATAAGGTTCAATCCTCCAGCACTGATTGTCGCCCTCACACCACTTCCAAAGCACGAGTTTGGTTCCATCATAAACCCCTCCATGATCTTCGTCGCCATGAAAAGCGTCAAAGTTGAGGTAAATGTTGTTGACCATCCTGATGCATCGGAATCCGCACCCCACATCACGGCTCTCGGTCCAGAGCACGGACTCGTCCAGGTAGTTTGGGAAGTATGGGACCAAGCGAACCTGATAAATATTGATGCAAACTTCAAGTTTTCGATCTTGCATGATATTGATTGTAGTTTTAGATTGTTAGTGTGGGAATTTAATAATCAGGCAAGCATGTATCTTATTAATTTTGATGCCGAATAAAACAATTTGGTTTGTTTATTACATGCCATGTCTAAATATTTGACTCATTTTTTAAATAAATTGGTTGATTAACACTACATAAAATTACAAATTAATTTCATTTGCATAAATTTTTTTATGAACTAAATTCAATTCCTAGCTGATAATTTAAAAAAAAAAAAATAACTTCAATGAAAGTACTTCGGCAAAACAAGTTTCTTCTTAATATCACAAATAACTAGCTTTGAAATATATACTAAATATATAATAGACATTAAAAGAAGAAGATTAATTTGAATTGTAATATCTTTATCTTACAGGGTGAGATTCGCCGAGCGAGTGTTTCAGAGCTTCTCCAGTGACTTTGTTGACAAGTGCAAAAGCAGGGTGGCCTTCTTCATCTTGGACCTCATTGCTGTATGTCATGTCCTTGATCCAGTGCTATATTTAATCACAGAAAAATGAATTAACTATATAAATAAAAATTTATAATAAGTTCAAGAAAATAAATAAACCAATACTTCTGGTGAAAAATAAATGAATAAAATAGAAAAAAATTGATTCTTTGTTGCAAAATTCACGACTTGTAATTTCATTTGAAAAATTAAAAATAAATCAGCATATATACACTTATATTAAAATAATACACTCGATAATTTTCTTCTTAATACCCCCACACACACATATACATGCACACACACAAATTATGTAAAATCTCACAATGCATCCACTAAACAATCAACATGCACAAACAATAATCAAATAAAACCTACAAATTAACACCTCAAAAGTCACAAATGATATCACGTAATTCATTCAACAAAACTACCTGATAATCATCATTTGGATCAGCTGGAGCAAGAACAACATGTCCATCCCTGACCGTCAGACTGAAATCCTCAGCAGCCCTGCAGTAAATCCTGACCGTCGGTTGCCTCGGCAGATCATTTGCATATTCATAAGGCAGATTTGGTGGAGCGTAAGCTGGAGTGTGAAACCCATAAGGATAATTCGCCATTCTTAACCAAAATCTCTGCTTCTTGAATTTATTTTGTGTTTTATTTGATAGAAGGTGAAGTGAGGGTGTTTTATAGAGGGATTAGTGGAGAAATAGTTAATGCACTTGGAGTTTGTTGTTAAGAGTAAAGACTGTTGTTAAATACAGTAATATTTAGTGGATAATTGTGTTAAACTATGATGGTGTTTAATTAACGGCAGTGAATTGAGTTTAGATGAAAAATATACAGAGAAAGTGGGAGTTGGCGAATGAGAGAGAGCGGTAATTACGAGGGAAGTGTTTATTCATCTCCAGTTATAAGAGTTAATTCACATTTCAAAAATATAAAAATATAAGAGTTAATTCATCTCCAATTATAAATGATAGATTGGTCTATATGGAAAATGGGATACAGTTTTAGAACTACTGGAGATGAGATGGTAAATGAAAACGGAAATTTCTTTTGACTGATCAATAGCCGTTTCTGTTTACTGTTGTCTGCTTTGGCCATTTGTCAAGAAAGATAACCTGCTTTACAGAATGAGTTAGTATTTTTCCATATGTCCCCTTCTAAAGAAGGTAAATTTGGTAGGAGTCTCCGGTCTCCATGCTGTAAATATGTTCTTATATAAGTTAATACATTTTTTTCTTGAGAAAGTATAGCCCAAATTTTGGAATTTTTTTGAATAGTAGCACTATTTTGAAGAATAATTAATTAGATAACATGATTTTCAAAATATTTGGGTAGGTAGCACTTCCGCCAGACCTTCTGGCACTTCCGCCAGACCTTCTGGCGGAACTGAAGTAGTTCCGCCAGAGGATCTGGCGGAACTAGGAAATTTTTTTTTTTGCTAATCTCGGCCATTTGGCACCCTTAAACAGCCTTAATTAATGAAAAATGCTAGTTCCGCCACCGGGTCTGGCGGAACTAGGTAAAATTTATTTTTGGCCCAATTTAGACGGTGAAATTGGCCCAAAAATGACGAAAATATAGGTTCCGCCAGACCCTCTGGCGGAACTAGCTAGTTCCGCCAGTGGGTCTGGCGGAACTACACATTTTCCCAACTTACAATCTGACCCAAAAAGTCCAAAACAATGGTCTAGTTCCGCCAGTAGGTCTGGCGGAACTAGACAATTTTCCCAACTTACAATCTGACCCAAAAAATTTCAAAATTTAGGGTTTAGTAACGGTTTTTAATAAAAACCGATACTAAATATTAGTACTGTATCGGTTTTTTCGGGAAATTTTTTTTCATTTAGTAACGGTTTTTATAAAATAACCGTTACTAAATCTGATACTTAGTAATGGTTCTTTCCTAAAAACCGTTACTAAATAAGTAACGGTTCTTCTATAACAACCGTTACTAAATTTCCTCTTAGTAACGGTTTGTATGGAAGAACCGTTCCTAACTCATTTTAGTAACGGTTTTTAGGGAAGAACCGTTACTAAGTGAGATTTAGTAACGGTTATTTTATAAAAACCGTTACTAAATGAAAAAAAAATTCCCGAAAAACCGATACAGTACTAATATTTAGTATCGGTTTTTTATTAAAAACCGTTACTAAACCCTAAATTTTGAAAATTTTTTGGGTCAGATTGTAAGTTGGGAAAATGGTCTAGTTCGCCAGATCCACTGGCGGAACTAAAGCATTTTTTTGAACTTTTTGAGTCAGATTGTAAGTTGGGAAAATGTGTAGTTCCGCCAGACCCACTGGCGGAACTAACTAGTTCCGCCAGAGGCGCCAGAGAGTCTGGCGGAACTAACTAGTTCCGCCAGAGGGTCTGGCGGAACCTACATTTTCGTCATTTTTGGGCCAATTTCACCGTCTAAATTGGGCCAAAAATAAATTTTACCTAGTTCCGCCAGACCCGGTGGCGGAACTAGCCTTTTTCATTAATTAAGGCTGTTTAAGGGTGCCAAATGGCCGAGATTAGCAAAAAAAAATTCTCTAGTTCCGCCAGACCCTCTGGCGGAACTACTTCAGTTCCGCCAGAAGGTCTGGCGGAAGTGCTACCTATCCAAATATTTTGAAAATCATACTATCTGATTAATTATTCTTCAAAATAGTGCTACTATTCAAAAAAAAATTCCAAATTTTGAAGAGTCTTGCTGTTGTTTAACTTTTGATATTTTAGGTGACATTAGGTTTTCTTCTTTTAGGGCTTTTCTTCGAGATTAAGCCTTAATGTTACAACAATACAATAATATATTAGAGAAATAATAAAATAATAATTATACCATTTAAACAATAATAAAAGAAAAAATTATGTCATTTAGCCTTGTGGGCTCATGACCAGAAGGCCAATAAGTAAGCAAGATATTTCATGGCCAATACACCAAATTAGTGAAGCACACATCAAAATAATCAGAATGTTAAGAGAAGACATTATAATCCGAATATTAAGAGGAGAAATATTATATTAGGTTTAAAGATACATCCATAGTACACACAATAGATTAACACATCTTCATCCTCTCAGACATCCCAAGACACATAATTTATTTTTCCCTTATTTAAAAAGCCACAACCTCATTATTCAAACAACTTATTAAGCAATAGCATTTTTCCATCTCCATTTCTTCCTACAATAAAAAAAATTACACACTTTAGCAAATAACCACTAATTTTTGCGAAATAACTTGACTAAAAATAAAAAAAAATAGGTTAATATGATAAAAATTTACGTACACTTAATAAGGGACGACTTTCCAACGCTGATTGTCACCCTCGGCCCACTTCCAGAGCACGATATTGGTTCCGTCACGGACACCGCCGTGGTCCTTGTCACCATGGAAGGCATCGAAGTTGAGGTAGATGTTGTTCACCATACGGATGCATCGGAATCCGTGCCCAACGTCCCTGCTCTCAGTCCAGAGGACCGACTCGTCAAGGACTTCCGGGTTGTATGGGACCAAACGCACCTGAGAGTAAAATGGTCAAGAAATCAAGAGGATTTGTTATTGGGAGTAAGTATAATAAATGAATTATGGATTAACAAGTTTCCACATCCAACTTCTATAATTATTCAAACACTCAAAACAAGCTTATTTTCATAATTGTATTGGGATTTTGCTAATATTGACTCACAGGGTGAGATTCTCCCAAAGAGTGTTTGATTGCTTGGCCAGTGACCTTGTTAACCAAGGCAAAGGCCGGGTAGCCTTCTTCATCCTTCACTTGAGAACCATAGCTTGTGTCCTTGATCCAGTGCTGCACTCAATTAATTGCAATTTTATTTTAGAGAAATTTAATGAGAGAACTTCGTAAAAATATATTTTTTATATATCTTTTTGTTTAAGCCTAAAATTCGAAGCCAACTTCTGTGCCTTATTTTAAAGTAACTTATTTTGGCTTTAATCTACGGATTAATATCCTAGAAAGAATAAAAAAAAATTGTAAGTAGTCTGTATAGTATTCATTTTTAATTTATTGAAGCTAGAACTTGAGAGCCTACTCTAAGTCTAATCCATCAGAAAAAAAACCCATTAAAAACATAATAAATACAATAGATTATTCAGCTAAATAAGTAGTTCAAATCTCTACACAATACTCCAAACAAAACTATAATCTCATTTTAATATCAAGAGTTCTAACAAAAATATAACGCAAAAAAGGAAATAACTAATTCTACCTGGTAGCTATCATTTTTATCAGCAGGTGCTAGAACAACGTTACCATCTCTCACAGAGAGGCAGTAGCCATCATTGGCCTTGCAGAAAATCTTGACCGTCGGTTGCCTCGGCAGCCTCGTCTCACCGGGATAGTCTGGTGGAGCATATCCGGCCGTGTGGAATCCATGAGGAAAGTGCGCCATTGTTGGTTGGTTGATAGTGGGGAGTTCTTGAGTTTTTGAGTAGTTTGATTGGAATTTGGTGAGGTTGTTTTGTTTGAGTTTAGGAGAGGGAGGAGTGGAATTTATAGCGGGTGATGAGATGGGGAGGGGCAGGGTAGAAATAATTGGATGCACTTTGAATCAAGGAAATGAAAAGGAATTTTTATTTATTCTTTATGTATGAATGATACTAAAAAAATTGAAATATTACATAAGATTTCAAAAAGTTGAATGGAAAGATAAAAGAAAAAAAAATCGATAGATTGACAAAAAGAAAATTAATTTCGAGCATCATGCAGGGTCATTTATGATAACAGAAAATAAGGCATTAGATTTCAATTGAAAGTTCTAATATTCTTCTTATTTTCAAAATACATAACTAGTTAAGAGTATAGCGCCATATCTTGTTTCCCTTCTCCTTTTAAATGTTTTATTCGTCTTCAAGTGTATAAATCGTTCATATAATGATCACTAATATGCCAGATGTTTATAATAAAAAAGTGATTCTAAATTTTTTTCATGTTATTCACAATTAAGTGTTATTTTGTTTCAAATAGTTAGACCGTGAATAGATGATATGGTAGGAAATGCGATTTTCTTTTCTGAAAGATTTGAGCTGTTAGTAATATGTTCTAAATTAAGAGCCACATAAAGATCCTGACCTTTATGAGAATTTAGTCTTTCAAATTAGATTGAGGATATTGAAAGATTCAGGAAGTCTATTGTAGGCTGCGGATATTGAAAAAAAAAATCCATTGAAAACCTATTTTCATTTTATTGATTGGGGGAACATCTAAGATTAATAATCTGTAAAAAAAATGAAGTTTGACTATGTCGATCAACAAAAAGAAAAGTGCCGAAATTTTCACAATATTTAAAATACCATGTTATCTTTTAACACAATCATATTAAGAAATGCATGATAAATATTTCATACTTATATAATAAAATAATGATAATATTTGTGTGATTTAGAGAAGTTACTAATATGTTCAGAAAAATGAAACTAATTTCCTCCACTTTAGCATATATTATGTCTCTTATTATTAAAAAAAAACCCGTTATTAATACGTAAGTTATCAGTCTAACAAACAAATATTAGTATTACATATATTCAACAATAATATTCTAATACTATATTTTGATACTAATAATATAGCTACTTTAATGTAAATCTTTATTAAAAATATTACTTTATATCAAATCATCATTATAAATATATCCATATTAAAAATATAAACGTAGTAGAGAAGAAAACAATGTAAATCTGTGATGTATTTCCTACGTTGATGAACCGGACGTACGAAATAAAATACAGAAGTTGACGTGACTCGGCGAAGAGAATAAGGTGGGCAGATAAAGTCGAACCGGATTCCTCGCTAATCAGTCAGTAGTAATCTTTTTTTTGTTTCGTCATTTTCCAACAATTCAAGCACAGGTCTCGAAAAGGGATCTTAATATTGGAAAAACATGTTGCAAAAATATGAGAAATTGTTTTTGCATGATATGAGAAAAAAGTTTTCAAACTTGAAATGACTATTTAAAACGATCCACATCATATATATGGATCATTAAGGAAAACTAATCAAATTGTTTCATCATATGCATGTTGATTATATTTCTAAAAGAAACAATCAAATATGTTAATCAATATAAATACAAAAATAATATTAAAATGAGACAAATCTGAATGTAGTAATGTGATGGTGTCATGATTGCTCTAACTAAAGGTATACTAAGGCTCCCTATTGTAGATATTGTCGTTTTTCCATTTGGACGTACTTTCTTTCTGAAAAATACACAAGACATGTCTTGTATCTGTTATAACCCATATGTTTTGACTTTTTTTTTTTTTTAGCATTATTTATGAAAATAATTCAAGCAAATAAAGACTGTTTTTTTGAAAAAAATTAGGTAACCAAGCACTACCGCCATCGGTGGTGGCGGTAGATACCTTCTACCGCCACCATCAATGGCGGTAGTGTGATAATTTTCAAAATTTTCAAAATTTCCCGTAAAACAGGGTAATTAGATACAAATTAGGCTCTACCGCCAGACCTTCTGGCGGTAGTGGCATTGTTGTAATTTTTTCCTGATCCAATCGGGTATCAAACCCGTTAATAATAATAAAAAAATATAAATTTACCTCTACCGCCAGGCCCTCTGGCGGTAGAGGTATTTTTTTTTTTTTTTTTTTTTTTTACGGATTTGATACCCGATTGGATCGGGAAAAATTACAACAATGCCACTACCACCGAAGGCTCGGCAGTAGAGGCTAATTTGTATCTAATTACCCTATTTTAATTCCATTGACGGAAAATTTTGAAAATTAAGCACTACCGCCATTAGTGCTCGGCGGTAGAAGATCTCTACCGCCACCACGGATGGCGGTAGTGCTAGTTACCTAATTTTTTTCAAAACAAGTGCTATTTCTTTGAATTATTTTCGAAATAATGCTAAAAAAAAAAAAAAGTCATATTTTTCATAAATAATTTATCTTGGGGTATTTTTATATATTTAAATATTTACAAATTTTAAGTCATATTTTCAAAATTCATTATATTATAAAAATGATATTTTATATATTTTGATAAACCGAAACTTCATAATTTTTAAATTATTATTATTATTATTATTATTATTATTATTATTATTATTATTATTATTATTATTATTATTATTATTATTATTATTATTATTATTATATTTAAAAAAAATTATATTCATTGAATCAATATTGCTTAATATCATCTAGATTAATGATTAATGCTTATTGGTCAAGAGTGATTAAATGTATTTATGGATGACGTCATATTTATTTATGATACATTTCATGTTTATATTATTTCGAAGTTTTGACTAGTCAAATGTACGAATTTATTAATCCGGTACATTCACTTTGATTTTATGAGATGCAAGATTTTATCTCTATTGATGTTCATAATTCTTTGAATCAAGAAATCCATTCATCTATTTATATTTAGTTCTTCATATCATAATAAAATTACAAAGTGAAATTCTTTTTCCAAACAAAATAACTATAATGATGGATTGGAGTTTTGAAGCCTTATTTAGTCGAGTCATGAGTCTTTTGAGGTAAAGATTCTTGCTCGTATATGTTTTTTCCTTAATTATTTTAATATTATAATTATTTGTAATATTAATATAAAAGTATTTTGTTTTTGACATAACTAGAGCTTATATGGCTCAAAGCAGATATTTTAACAAGTCATAAAATAAAGTATTTGAGAATAATATATATTTTGAAGAAAATATTTTTGGATGCAGGATATAGTGAGATATGTGAAAAGTAGTAGTAAGGCGAATACAACTGTACTTGGTAGATGGAAGCCAAGACCGTTGATTTGTGTATAGTTGAAAGGTGTATTTAGTATGTGAAAGCTAGGGCCGTCAATCACCCGATAACGAGATCAGAAAGATGTGTATCTATGCCGTACTCGATGCCATGGAGCATTTTCTAGTGTTTATTCATGTGAGATGACAAGTGAAAAAAAAATATATATCTCAAAGATAAATTTTATTTTCTAATGGTTATATTCACTAAAATGAATATTTTTATATATGAATTTATATAATCATTTGTTTTAATAATATCATTTATTTAATTGTATGCGAGCATACCTTATTGAGTATTTTTGTACTCATCATTTTGTTTTTATAAAAAATTTCAGGTTCATTTAATTGGGAGACCTGGGGTTGAGCGTCGTCACAACATCAAAAAAACTAAATAAATATAAAAAAAATTAAATATAATAAATTATAGATACTAGATTCATATATATTCCTTGTATTCTTCCGTTATAATACAATTTTTAGTATCGTATATCTTTCGGGATATACGATCGTTACATCTCGGGATTAAAATGGATTCCGCTCCGTCCGAGTCATCTCATCCAAATCTTCCTGTTGTTATATATACATAGTAATAAAGAATTACTATGATTTTATATCTCTCTTATTATCTCTTAGATTTATAGCGAAAAGTTTAACTAGGATCATATTTTTGTGATTTTGCATCCATTAGTATTATATTTTTTATCTATGGAAAAAGACAATAGAAGTCTCTAGATTTGTGATGTTTTTCAGCCTACGGGCTCACCGCCCATTATTGGAATATTTTATACGCTACCATGGTACATTCCGACAACTGCCCGTAGGCTATCATGGTACATTATTTTACTTTTTTTTAGCCTCCACCTTATCACACAAATTGGAACAACTACGAGTGTCGTTTTGAATTTTTCCTTTCCTCATCATGAAAGAAGTGGTTGTCTGTTTACAAATTAGGAATAATTTTTTTTATCAAACAATATCTTTGTTTTAAAAGATAAAAATAATAATTGCAATGGAATATGTTGAATAGAAATAAAGCATCTTTGCATTCAATATATTTTAAGCAAAATAATTTAAAATTATTGTTTGTATTTTTTATTTTAAATTTTAAAAGTTTGAAATATATTTTTTTATTTTTTCGTTGTGGTAATAGTAGTTCAAATTCCTTCATGTCAATAATATAATAGCGCCTAAAGTGTGTGAACCAAAAATATATTTCTTATTTTTGTATGTTTGTTTCATTGATTTATGATTCTCTCACCTTTATTCTCTCTGGAAAGGAAGAAAATGTATAAGATGATATCAAGAATAGAAACTTAAAGAAAGAAGGACTTTGTGGGAAGTTTTATGGGCAACTATCAATTGGAATATCTGGAAGGGACGCAACCAACTAATCTTCACGGCCAAGAGAAGATCGCCACTAGCAGTGGCAAAGAAGACAATAGAAGATGCAATTTCCTAAATAAGAATCTATTAAGATCTCATTTTTCTATAAACGGACTTCAAGTATATCTTAACCTTATGTAATAGCTTGAATGGTTTGCAACTTGTGATCATTCATTTTTTTTGAAACTTCAGATGGCGAATTGCCACACTGAGATTCTATTGATTAAAAATAAAAATAGAGTTTTGATTGTTACAAACAGACAGAAAGATAAAGAAAGAATGAGACAATTATTTACAGTCCTGTTTAATTCTTGTTCACTCGTTAGTCAGGTAAGAAAATGGTTTATGTGAAATATGCAAAAAAGAGAATACAAGGTATATTTATATGAACTATGCAAAAAAAAAAAAGAGAATATACGATATAGAAATAATGTAAAAGTGATTTCAATTTCTTTTTTTTAATATTATTTTACTGATCTTGGGCTTATAATCCTTTTGGGCTTGCTTCTCTTGTGGCTGGATTTGTGTACAGGGGAACAGCTGATTCTTGTTTATATGGAAGGTATTACAAAACATTCTGTTAATATATATATATAAATGACACAAGCATCATATAGTCTATTAATATAAGTCAGTGAGGTTAATTATTTCATCTTTTTTTCTTCTTCAGATTTTAGGTTCCCATATGCCGATTTATACGCCTATGACATGTGGACGGCTATTGAAACTCCTTATGGAAGTAGAACTTACACCACAAACAGTGTAAACTTCACTTGCTCAAACGCAACTCCAATCTCATGCAACTATATTAACTCGACTGCACTCCCTAATCTGGGCTACATATTCTCATTTGGCCAAGATAATAATAAGGATATAATTTATTTGACTAGCACGGGCGTGTATCGTATAGTTAATAGAGTCCATTGCGGATATAACTGCAAGTCAAAATAAGGATACAAAAATTATGTTATTTTGCTTTGGAATCAGTATTTTTCCAAGCAAAAATATAAATAAATCAAGTTTATTATCCAAGATAAGTAATGATGAAAATGCGTTATGGTAATTTTTCTAATATTTAGAGAAATTGAAAAATTGTACACGTGCAGAATATGCACTTGATATGAATTTATGATTGATTATAGACTTGTGTTTCTAGATGCTAAATTGAAATATTGGGAAGCAAATTAGAAATTACTAAAACCTGAGTACAGAAAAATATGTTCTGTTTTTGTTCTCTCTCAATTTGCTTTATATCTTCCATAAAAGTGTCAAATATGAATTGGAAGATAAAATTTGAATATCTAAATAAAATCAATGAGCGGAAGGCAGTTTATTTTTTTGAATTTATTGTATTTAATTAAAAAAAATTTAACAAATACAAATTTCTTGGAGGTGACGTTCAACTGAAAACACCATTTGAAATTGAGCAACCCGAAAACTCATTTCGGATGGAGCCATCTTGAATTATTGTTCCATTTTAAAAATACTATCTTTTGCAAACAAACAAAAACTAACCCTATCCGCAAAATAAAAGAAGAGCAATATATTTCACTAAACAACTTCTCAATATCAGATCTACAAGGCTAACTTACAAACAGCCATAAAGGAAAAAAGAGAACAATTCTTTTTAAAATCAATCAAGGCCGAAAGGTGTACTTTCTCCCTTTTATTTCCCACCATCTTGCGATATTATTTAGTATCAGTTTGGACAAGACAATACCAGATACAAGTACAAACCCCGCAATCAACCCAAGTGCCTCGGTCAAATTCCGTGCCGAAACAAAAACACCAAGAAAATCTTGGCCAATGTTTCGAGACTTATCAATTGGTACTCCTCGCTATTCATTCTCTCTAAGAGCATTACTATTGCCATTAAAATAGAGAAAATGAATGCGCAAGAGTTGCAAATATAGAACAAATTGTACTGCAAATTTTTCGGCCGCTCTCCACCTGCCAAACCAACCACTGCTTGATATGATATCGAAAACGCAACGGATGCCAGTACTAGTAGCCAACCCCGAATATCCCTCATAAGCTGCTCCCTTTTCACACTTCTACTCCTGTATATATGTGGCCAATTTACTTCTAATTAGATGATATATGATAAACAATAAAAAAGTTTATCTTATAATAATATTCAAGGGAAAATATTTTTGATCCCTTATCTTCCGTCCAGCGTTCAGTTTGGTCCTTTAATTTTAAATTGTTCAATCGACCTCTTTATCTCTTACATTTTGTTCAAGCAAACCATTATATGGTGTAATACTGTAATATACTTTCTTTCTTTCTTTTACTCCCAATATTCTCTCAAAATCAGAGACAATGCCTAACGTCTCCTATTAAGTATTAACCTTTATAACATCTAATTACCACCACAAGGATCAGATTGAACACAATATATTAGAGCTAAAGAGATAGATCACTAATCGAAAGATCGAGGACCTTAAAACGTTAGATAAAAGATGAGAGGCTAAAATTAGACTTTTTCCCAAAAATCAAATGACAGTATTTTGAAAATACTCATATTGAAACTCACAAAAGACTTTCTTCATTTTGGTGAATGATGGATAATGATGTCTCGATATTGTGGTTTCTCATACCTGCGAAATGATGAAGGATTTGATTTCTATGTTTCCAAAATAATTTCTAGAACTTGGCATCTCAAACTCATATGGAAGTTTTATCAATTTATTTCTTCGATTTGTATAATAACTGCAATATTTTTGTATGAGTGCTTCAAAAACTGTAGAACATGATATCTATGTATATAAAGCTTTATATTCTGTAACTTAATATTTTTAACCTTTTTTTTTCGACAAAATATTGCCCGTAGGCTAATATTTTTAACCTTACTATATATAAATATTTGCTTTTTTATCATTGAATCAAACCCATCATCAATTAATTAAAAAACTTGTTTGCTCAATAATTTAAATAAGTTTGTTGGGATTCGAACTTCAAAGCTCTCTCCAAAGTTGGAGGGTACTTAACGATTTAAGTTAACAAACTTTAAATTTATCATTTATTTAAAACATATATTATATTTTTTTTTTTGAAAAATAAAACATATATTATACACTATTTTTTTTATTTTTGTTACTTTTTATATGTATCATTTTCAAGATAATTAAACTATTTCATTATATTTTTTATACAAGAAGAATATAATAGATATATCATTTTGCTATGAGAAATTCTATATGGTATTTCATGTTTGTGAATTTATTAGATCAGACAATTCATATTAAATCTAAAATGGAGTACAATAGATATTTTTATTTTTTAAAATAGATGAAGACGGAATTTTATCGTGCTAATTAGTTTTTTTTTCTTTTCTATTGCACGGTTCCTCACCTTCTCTGTTCCTCTCTCCCTCATCTTAATTATATTCAAGTATTTATAATTTGAACTACCACCAGTATGACTCAAAGAAATAAAATATATACTACTAGAAATGTTCATATTATGGTGATGTATAATTTTGTCATGCCTGCATATTATTTTATAATATTTATATATTGGTTATAATATCAATACATTACTTACTAGTACAATTTACCGTTTGTTGTGCCTATATATTTTTTCACCACACTCGAGGACACATCGCGGGGATTGCTCGTGTTTTGATTTAGCAGAAAAGGCGAAAATCAGTAGATTTACCAAATAAAAGTTGTAAATTTCTAGTTGTTTCAGTTCGTGAAGAGTTGTCCCCTCTGTGATGATCATCAATGTATATTATCGTATGATCTTGAATGGCGGAGGTGCCTAATAGAGGCTTTGGATGATCAGGTCGGTGACACTACAATTCAATTAAGACTGAACTAATTCAAACATCAAAACGAAAAAAAAGAGAGAAAAATTGATTGGATTGAAAGGCAAACCTCCACACGGGTAATCTCTTCTTTGGGCATTAAATTCATCCTCTTGGTATTTTTCGGTATTTTGTTCTCTCTGTTAATTGCTCTTATATAATGTCAGATCTATTTGCCAGTTTACTGTTGCTTTTTTTATTTTTATTTTTTTTATAACAGGTCACCGCCATATATTTAGCAAGAAAAGGTCTTTCTGATTTATTATATGTTCTTACTCCAATAAAATATTGAGAGGAACTTTCGCAAAGAATGGCTACCGCAACTTTTATTTATTAAAAAAATAATAAATAAAACTTTGATAAATTGTCGTCAATTTAATCGTACTTCTCAGGAAATTTCATTGCTAAAAAATAATTTTCAATCCTGTGACGAAAACAAAGAAAAAAACTTCATTTTATTCGACAAATTGAGTCATAGGACTCAAAAATTATATTAAATTCTGATAAGAATTGACAGTTTAATTAAAAATGTGACATGTCCTGGTAATGACTTAAGGAGCACCGTACCACGGTACCATTATCCAAGTTCTGGTACATCAACCCGTGGCAAAATTCAGATGAAAGAGCTTTCGAACAACATGATAAAATAGTTCATTAAACTGAGATAATTAAGAGACATTACAAGTAATAAAGTCCTTTAGAAACAACCATAATTATGCGCCCTTACAAATAACCACAGTTACACAACACACATAAACACGAGATAATATAATATCCATAACATAACAGAAGCCAAATTATGTTTCATAAAATTCTTAATAAAGAGTAATAGCAAACAATTGCTATATATTATTTAGAAGATGACTTGACGCAGGCTATTTTTTTTGAGGCAAAACTATGAGCGTTCGCTCGCTTAGTTTTTCATTAATAAAACAAAGAACAAAAGTTGCTACATCAGTTTGTAAGATACAAACACACAATAAACCATTCATCTTCGCAATTACAAACTGGTGAAAAATAAAAGATGAAATCACATTCGTCTCTTCAATTTCTTCTCAGTTTTATATTCCTGCAATAAGAGTTTAGGCAATATGTCAGAAACAGAAATAGATGAGAAATATAAGTCCAAATAGAAGAAAAATTAAGGTATGATGAAAAGATTCAATTTGTACTGACCAAATTATACAAAAATAATTTCATTATAAATGAGTGAAAAATAAACGAAATATGTAATAATCAAACTCCGGCAAGTTTCTATATATAATACCTGTTAGTTTTCCAAACTCTCGAAAGTCAAACTAATCTGATTTTCAACTTATTTTTCTCACTAACCCATTTTGGAATTTGAAATCCCACCTCAAATATAAAAAATGAATTTCAAATTCAACTCTGCAATTAACATGATGACAACACTAAATATAGAATCAAAGACGTAATTTAAAATTTTTAAATCCCATTGTTATATTATATTTGAGACAGGATTCGCTCCGAACAAATTAATCAGGCAAATAAGTTGAAAATCAAGTTACTTTGCATATATAAAATTTTTATGAGAGCCAGGTACACAGAAACATCCGTTCAACTTTTTTTTTGACAGGACTTCTTTCTTCCAATATGGTTTCGATCCTCCAGCACCGATTGTCGCCGCCCTCGCACGGCTTCCAAAGCACCAACATGGTCCCATCATAAACTCCACCATGATCTTCATCTCCATGAAAGGCATCAAAGTTGAGGTCAATGTTGTTGACCATCCTGATGCACCGGAATCCGCACTCACATCACGGCTCTCAGTCCAGAGCACAGATTCGTCCAGGTAGTATGGGAAGTAAGGGACAGCGGACCTGGCAAATATTGATGCAAACTTAAGTCAAAGGTTTCAATCTTGCATGATATTAATTTAGTTTTAGATTGTTCGTTTGGAATTTAATAATCGGGCAAACATGCATCTTAATAATTTTGATGCCAAGCAAATCAATTTGGTTTGTTTATTACGTCATATCTAATTATTTGACTCTTTTTTTAAATAAATTGGTTGATTAACACTAGCTAAATTACAAATTAACTTCAATTACATAATTTTTTTTATGAACTAAATTAAAGTCCAGACTGATGATTAAAAAAAATTAAATGAGAGTACTTCTGCAAAACGAATTTCTTCTTAATGCCGCAAATAAATAGTTGTGAAATATAAATATATGATAGATATTAATAGAAAAATAATTTTGAATTTCATTTTTTTTTTTTTTGAAAATTAATTTGTCTTGGACTTCAAAAAAAAATTAATTAGTTTATCTTACATGGTGAGATTCACCGAGCGAGTGTTTCAAAGCTTCCCCGGTGACTTTGTTGATCAGTGCAAAAGCAGGGTGGCCTTCGTCTTGCACCTCGTTACTGTATGTCATGTCCTTGATCCAGTGCTTAATTTAATCACATAAAAATTGGTAAATTTTTTTTATTAGCTATATTAAATGGAAATTTTAGAATAAAGAAAAAAAAAACAGAATTTCTGGTGGAAATTAAAAATAATAAAATAGTATAAACAAAAATTTAGAGTGCATGTGACTACATAACAAAACTTCACCACTCATAGTTGTATTTTAATATTAGAAAACATAACAGCATATATACACTTCCATGATTTTTTTTTCTTAATACACACATATGATACACATGCACACACAAATTATGCAAAATCACAACATGCATGTACTAAAATATCAACATGAACAAATTGTAATCAAATAAAACTTGCATAGAAAATTAATTCACTTCATTCCCTCTACATGTCCATCCCTTACCGTCAGACCGAAATCCTCAGCAAGCCCTGCAGTAAATCCTGACCGTCGGTTGCCTTGGCAGGTCATTTGCATATTCATATGGAAGGTTTGGGGGAGCCTAAGCTGGAGTGTGAAACGCATAAGGATAAGGGAAATTGAAAATCACGTCGGGATACTGTAGCGGCACTGTAGCGACGGATTGAAATTATATACTGTTTTCTCACGTTTTTATATATGCTATATACTGTTTTCATTTTTTTAAATATATGCTGTTTACCGAATAAATTTTTATATACTGTTTGTTTTCAGTTTATATGTTTGTATATAATATTTTTATTTATTTTTAAATATATACTATTTTATAAAATTAAATTTTATATACTGTTTGTTTTCAGTTCATATTATCGTTACATTATCGCTACAGTAATGTTGTGCAGTATTAGCTCCCCTAATATTAATAATCTGTAAAAAAATGAATTTTGACTATGTCGATCAACAAAAAGAATAGTGTCGAAATTTTCACAATATTTAAAATACCATGTTATCTTTGAACACAATCATATTAAGAAATGCATGATAATATTTGTGTGATTTAGAGAAGTTACTAAAATGTTCAGAAAAATGAAAATAATGTCCTCTGCTTTGGCATATGTTATGTCTCTTAGTTCTTCTACTTATTATTATAAAAAAAACCGTTATTGATACGTTAGTTATCAGTCTAACAAACAAATATTAGTATTATATATATATTCAACAATAATATTCTAATACTATATTTTGATACTAATAATATAGCTACTTTAATGTAAATCTTTATTAAAAGTATTACTTTATATCAAATCATCATTATAAATATCCATATTAAAAATATAAACGCAGGAGAGGAGAAAACAACGTAAATCTGTGATGTATTTCCTACGTTGATGCACCGGATGTCGGAAAGAAAATACAAAAGTCGACGTGATTCGGCTAATAGAATAAGGTGGGCACAGATAAAGTCAAAAAAGGATTTCTCCCTGATCAGTGATCAGTCACCTTCTTTTGTTCCGTCATTTTCCAACAATTCAAGCACAGGTCTCGAAAAAGGATCTTAATACTGGAAAAACATGTTGCAAAAACATGAGAAATTGTTTTTGGATGTATGAGAAAAAGTTTGCCAACTTGAAATAAAATAGACAAATCTGGATGCAGTAATGTGATCGTGTCATGATTACTCTAACTAAAGATATATTGAAGCTCTCCATTGTAGATATTGTCGTTTTTCCATTTGGATGTAGTAATGTGATCATCTTGTAAGTATTCTGGCAGCATAGTTATAGAACGAAAAACATTCTTTCTGAAAAATATGCAATATCTTGTATTCGCTCCGTCCGAGCCATCTCAACCGAAATATTACTGTTGTTATATATATATATATATATATATATATATATTAATAAATAATTCCTATGATTTTATATCTCTCTTATTATCTCTTAGATTTATAGCGAAAAATTTAATTAGGATCATATTTTTGTGATTTTGCATCCATTACTATTATATCTTTTATCCATGGAAAAAAGACAATAGAAGTCTCTAGATTTTTGATGTTTTTCAGTCTGCGTGCTCACCGCCCATTATTGGAATATTTTATATGCTATCATGGTACATTATTTTACTTTTTTTTAGTCTCCGCCTGCTATCACAAAAATTGGAACTACTAGGAGTGTCGTTTTGAATTTTTCCTTTCCTCGTCATGAAAGAAGTGGTTGTCTGTCTACAAATTAGGAATAATTTGTTTAAAAAGATAAAAATAATAATTGCAAGGGAATATGTTGAATAGAAATAAAGCATCTTTGCATTCAATATATTTTAAGAAAAATAATTTAAAATTATTGTTTGTATTTTTTATTTAAAATTTTAAAAGTTTGAAACATATTTTTTTATTTTTTCTTTGTGTTAATAGTAGCTCAAATTCTTTCATGTCAATAATATAATAGCACCTAAAGTGTGTGAACCAAAAATATATTTCTTATTTTTGTGTGTTTGTTTCATTGATTCATGACTCTCATCTTTATTCACTCTAAAAAGGAAGAAAATGTATAAGATGATATCACGATAGAAACTTAAAAGAAAGAAGAACTCCGTGGTAAGCTCTATGGGCAGCTATCAGTTGAAACATCTAGAAGGAGCACAACCAACGAATCTTTACGGCCATGAAAAGATCGCCACTAGCAGTAGCGAAGAAGACAATGGAAGATGCAATTTCCTGGATAAGAATCTGTTAAGATCTCATTTTTCTGTAATCGGACTTCAAGTGTATCTAAACCTTATGTAATAGCTTTACGATTTTTAATAAAATTGAATAGTTCGCAACTTGTGACCATTCCTTAAAAAAAAAAGCTTAAATTCTTGTTCACTTGTTAGTCAGGTAAGAAAATGGTTCATGTGAAATATGCAAAAAAAGAGAATCCAAGGTATAGAAATAACATATAAGAGAACAAAAAAAATATTTTCATAACAAAGTATATTTATGTGAAATATGCAAAAAAAGAGAGAATATACGGTATAGAAATAATAATATATATAAGAGAACATAAAGAATATTTTCATAGCAAAGTATATACGATAAAAAAAAAATTTTTTAATAAAAAGGTAAAAGTAACTTCAATTTTTTTTTTAAATATTATTTTACTGATCTTGGGCTTAATTTTTTATTTAAAAAGACCATAGAAAAATGCTTATTTTTAGCTTATTAAACTTAGGCCTATCTTACAAGTCAATTAGGCCTATATTATAACTTTTGAGCCCAATTTAGAACCATTAAAAACAAACCAGAATTTGAACTCTCGGTTTCCAAATAAGCTTGCAAAATTTCATTTCTCCGTTTTCATCAAATACAGTATTTCAAATACCAGTTTTGTAACAACAACTATTTATTCAGGATTCCATTGTTATTTGTTAGTTCTGTAAATCAATCAAACATGAAGAAGCTCAGTCAAATTCTCCAAACACTCTGTTTCTCTTCTTCATTCACAAAAACACCTACAAATCTTCCCAACAAAATCAAACTAGGCATAAAACCTTCAATTTCCGACCTAAACCACTTTCTCTCCTTCCTTTTCCAATCCGAAAAATTCAGTCCGTCTCTTCATTTCTTCTCTCAAATTACCTCAAATTCGATCAAACCCAACAGAAAATCCAATTCCGTTGTCGCGAAAGCGTTGTTAAAGCTCTATAATGGGTCAAAATCTGCTGGAAATTTCATCTTACATATGGAGAATTTTGGAATTAAGCCCCAAAACGGGGTTTTGGATTTGATGGTTTGTAAAGCTTGCATGGCAGAAATAGACCCCGATTTTTCCTTTAATTTATTTCAAGAATTTGTGAGAAATCATGGTTTTGTACCCTCTTATCAGACAATAAACAAATTGATCTTCTCATTTGGCTATAAAGGTGATATAGAAACTGCACTTAAGGTGTTCGATTTAATTTCTGAGCGAAATGAGATATATCCATATTGGAACTATATATGTAGGGTATTAGTCACAAGGTCTTCTGAGATTGGAAATCTTGAATTTGGGCTGAGAATTTATGAAAGAATCAAGGAAATTGACGGATTTTCCCCAAATGTATTAACATATAGTTCTTTATTTCGTGCATTATGCAAAGACAGTAGATTTATAGAAGCTTCTGATTTGGTGTATGAAATGGAAAATAAGGGAATGAAACCAAACACTCGAACATACAATGCAATAATAAATGGATTGTGTAAAATTGGAAAAACAAATAAAGCCAATGAAATTTCACAAAGAATAATGGAAATAAAAACCAGGATTCGGAATTCCGGTTTTGAAATGGATATTAATACATGTAATGCATTGATTGAAGCATTGCTTGTTATAGGCAAAAATAATGATGCACATGACCTGTTTGTTGAAATGCCTGAAAGAGGATTAATAGCTAATTATATTACTTATTGTATAATTATTAATGGATATAAAGAAATTGGAGAAAATAATAATTTTTTGGAACTTTTTGAAGAACATATGGAAAATACCTATAATAATTGCATAAATAATGAGAAAAGGGTTGATATGGCGTATTATATTTTTAAAGAGCTTTTGAAGGGAAATTTATTGCATGATTTAAATGAATTATTGGATTTGGATTTTGATCAATTTAGTGAAAATGGAGTAGAAAGGGTGTTACATATAGTGAAAGAAATAGAGAAATTGGAAAATGGGGTGATTTTCTGTATAGTATGCAATCATGCTATGGTTTTATTAAGCATGCTTAATTGCCCTAATTATGCTTTGGAAATATATTTATTATTACGAAAAAGAAGCCTGAGAGTTACAAGTAATACAAGTTATATCTTAATCAAAAGGCTTTTGGAGAATAATTGTGAAAAGTATACTGTTCGAGCCCTAATTTGTGAATATATCAAACTGTATCCAAATTTTGAATCTAAAATGGTTAACCTAATCTCTCAATATTCTACAATATTTAATGATATAAATGAGGTGATAATTAAGCTCACAAAAGAAGGGAGAATAAAAGAAGCAATGAATTTAATTCACAAAAATACGCAAAATGGAGTCTCCATTGATTTATCCTCATACTCTTTAGTAATTGATAAGCTTTGCAAAGCTGGATTTATTGAAAAAGCATTGGACCTTTGTGAAAATATGAAAAATTCAGGGGCCAGACCGAATATTGTCCTGTACAATTCAATCCTTAATGGGTTGTGCAAAGAGGGTTGTTTAGTTGAAGCATTTAGGCTTTTAAAGTTTTTAGAAGAAAATGATTTAAATTTAAAACCGACAATTTACACATATGCCCCTCTAATTTCTACTTTATGCAAAGAGGGGCTTTTGGATGATGCACAACAAGTGTTCGATAAAATGCTTGAGAGAGATATTTTGCCTAATATTTTTGTTATTAACTTGATAACTAATGGGTGTTGCAAATTAGGGTTAGTAGAAAATGCATTAATGTTTCTTTCTAATATGATTGAGAAATATTTTATACAACCGGATGAATTTACGGTGAGTTCTATACTTATGGGATATTATTACAAAGGTGATGTAGAGGGAGCATTTAAATATTATAAAGAGAATATAAACAAAAATATATTTCCGGATTTTTTAGGTTTTATGCATTTAATAAATGGGTTTTATTCCAAGGGAAGAATGGAGGAGGTGAGAGGGGTAATTAGGGAAATGTTAAGCCGCACAGAAATCGAAGCAATGGTGAATAAATATGGAAATGAAATATATGATGAGTCACTTGTGAGTCTTTTATTGGTTGCTTGTGATAAAGGGAGAATGAAAGAGGTGATAAATATATTGAAAGAAGTTGGGTCCATGTATAATTTGAGTTTGAAGGATTCAAAAGAGGGATTTGTTGATTTGAAATTTGACGATTGTGATTTGAAGAAAAATGAAGTTTTGAAAGGGAAATCATTTAATGATGATTTTGACGAGTATTATTTGATTATGAAAGAATTGTGTGAGAAAGGGGAGGTTAATGAGGTTAATAGTTTAATTAACACGATGATTCTTAATTCGGAGGTAAAATAGTGTTTTTTTATATGTATTTAGATCCTCTTTTATTAATCTTCGTTAGGATATATTTCTTTTATTTATTGTATCGTGCAAGCGTAAAAACTGGAGATAAAATAAATAGGATATACAGTTACTATTTCACATTACTATATCATGGAGAAGATGATGCATTTATTGAATGAAAAAATTAATCAAATAATACAAGACTAACAAACATATTTATTCGGAATAAGCCTCACAACACACAAACGCCAACATTAAAAAAATACAAAAACAAAACATTACTCCGGACAAAAACAAAAAAATTTAACTCAAGGATTAAAACCAGTCTGACAAATCATACTCATTCACCTTTACTTTGATCTGCAATTGTATCCGCAATGGACTCCGTTCACTATGCGATAGACGCCCGTGCTGGTCAAATAAATTAAGTCTTTGTTATTATCTTCACCAAACGAGAATATCATCCCTAGGTTTGGTAGTGTAGTTGAGCTAATAAAGTCGCATGAGATTGGAGATGCATTAGAGCAAGTGAAGTTTGCCCTGGTTGTGATGAAACTTCCGCTTCCGTAAGGAGTTTCTAAAGCCGTCCACATGTCGTATGCGAATACATCAGCATATAGGAACCTAAAACAACGAAAGGAAATAATAAATTTCATGTTGTGTGTGATGATTGTGTCTTATAATAAGGCTGTTAGAATACAGTATGTTATAACACAATAATGAGAGGTAACCAGAATCTAGGTCTTGAAATGGATCTAGAAACATGGGTGGGAGTGAGATTCATTTGTAGTCCAAAATATCAAATTGAAACCAACATAAGCCTATTTTAAGGGGGAAAAAGTAAAAACTAACTTATAGTCATGAGTTTCACTATCATATTGATATGTGTTTCTAGATCTACTTTTTGGGCTTCTATCTCTCTGGAATTATTGTTTAGCATAGTCTATATTATTTTATTAGTACACCATCATATATGGTACTAAATATTTGCCAAATATATATATAAACAAAAATGATATTTCATTTTTTTTATACCTTCCGTATAAGCAAGGATCGGTTGTTGCCCTGTACACAAATCCAGCAACAAGAGCAGCAAGACCAGAAGGATTATGAACTTCTGAGTGATTATAACCCAAAATGGGGAAAGTCGCGTTTATTGAGCTTGGTGGAGTGCTACCGCCAGGAGTGAAAGTTGCATTGTAGAGATTATAACCCTCATAAACTCTCCATCCATAGTTTCCACCCTTTTTGAGTAGATTCAACTCCTCAAAATTATGCTGATAAAAAAATAAAAATATTATATTTTATGCTTACATATTAACCAAGCATGTAATGTATAATTTTATATCATTCGTTAAAAAAGAGTACCTCGCCGGTCTCAGAACAGAAGAGATAAGTGGACCTGTCCGCATCATAATTACACCTCCACGGATTTCTTAATCCTAATGCCCAAACCTCAGGTCTGAATCCACTGTCAGTAGAAACTAGGTTATCGCTTGGAATTGTATAATTCCCATACAATCCAAGGCTAGTTATCTCCGTCGGAGCTGAAAATCAAAGTAAAATATCATTATAAATATATAAAAAAATCACTTTTCACTTTGATATAATTAGTTAATATCCTTTAATGAACTTACTTGGTAATACGTCTACATTGAGTCTGAGAGCTTTTCCAAGCAAGCATTTTTTGTTCTGAGCGAAATTGTAAGGATCTCCACTGCTACCTCCGTCTCCCATCAGGAAATAAAGATAACCATCATCTGGGCCGAAGAATATCTCGCCTGCATGATGAGTCGTATAAGGGAGCCCCATTGTAAGTATTCTTTTAACTTCGGTCGGCACGGCATATGTCGCCTAAAATTTGATTAGAAGAACAATAACAAATTAGTATGTTATAATAAAAATTCAATTGGATTATAGTCCCAATAGGGATGATCGGAATTATTTATGTAATTAGAACTATCTATTTTTATGTCAAGCCATATTTTGTTCTAAGCATCAATATAATATTAGAATGCTAACATAGTAAATATCATGTAGATATATAGAAAAATTTAAGTATGAAAGAGAAAGGGAGATTAAGAAATGTACTGTTGCAGGTGAGGAAGAGGTTCCATTAACAGTATATTCAGCAACAACAGCAGAAAATTGGCAAGGGAATGTGTTGTTTGTACTGACAAATGATCCATTATCAGGAGCCAGAGTAGACGGATCACAGCCAATTTCCGAATTACATGAGCATTTTCCAAGACAATCGTCCGTTTTTGTAGTGTCACAATTATAAGACACGAAAAACCTCCCATTGTTCAAAAAGTTAGGGTGGAAGGCTAGACTCATCAACCCGAATTCGTAATCGACAAAGACCCGGTCGGTGAGATTGAGGAAGAAAGAAGTGTAGTTTATGGGTTGGCCTAATCCGTTTGGCATCTTAGCTAAGAGGATCTTGCCGGTTTGGGTTGCTAGAAAGATTTTGTTTGAATTGTCCGGGTGGGGAGCCATGTTGGTGAATGTCAACGTCCCATTGTCGATTTTCTCGAGACAAATTCCTTCTGGTACCTGATGTAATTTGAAAATTTAAATGAGATTAGTTTAATTTGTAGTAATTATATTAGGCAGTATATCACCCAAACAATAACAATACCGTAGTCTCGGAGGGGTGGAACATGGCAGATACGGCACTGAAGAGAGTGAGCACGAGAAGAAGAGAGATCATTACTTGACTCCTCATCTCTGCCATTCAAGTTTGTGGAAGAGCTGTGAGTTTCTCTTTGCAGACTCACCTATTTATATACATGACAATAATAAAGAAATAAATTTTATTAAGATGGAGGTTCTTTATGTAAACTCCCTCTGAAAGAAACAATATTAGATCAACCGATCAATATATGTGCATATATTAACTTACCAATGTATTTTCTTTTTCTTTTCCATTTTAAATAGTATCTTTTTTTTAAAATCTAAACTATTATTCAACTTCGACCATTACTAGTAGTTTCATACACATCATGTACAATGCTCGATATCTAAGAATTTTTGATAAGCCACAAAGTAGAATTACGCAGTTAATTATACATATATCACGAGAGTTAAATCACTCCTATATCACTTTACTCAATGGTCAATGTTTGACTGGTTGTTCATTGGGTTTCATATAATGGTTTTTGACAGTTTTTGTGCTATATATACGTTTTGATATATACTATTTGTGTTTCTTGTATGCTACTTTTTGTTTATATATATTGTTTTCAAAATATATTTTTTATTTGTTGTTTTTTGTTTTATATACCGTTTCTCTATTTTTATTTATTGTTTGTCTATTTTATATATTGTCTGTTTTTTATGTACCATTTATTTATTTATATATATTGTTTTCAAAAAATATATTGTATATAATATTTTTTGGGTTCATATATTTTTTGTTGTTCTATATACTATTTCGCTATAAAAATAGCGGTAGTGCTGCAAGTCGGAAAACCTTCGTAGTGCACTATGACATCCCGATTTTTTTAATTTGAATTTATGTTTTGCAAATACTTCATAATCAAGTCTTTTCGTATCAGATATCAATACTCATATAATAACCACCCGATACTTTATATGACATATTTAATTATTTATTTTGAAATAATATCACATATTTACAAATACTTTGCGCATAAAAAAAATACATTCTAATAAATTAATAAAAATACTTAATGCATAAAGTATTTTATATAATGTATATTCCTATTAGTTTAAAAGTATTATATAGATTGTATCCTATATTTTTTTAATTATGGAATCACATTATATCATATTTGATATAGTGTTCATATATGTGCAACATAGATTCCAATGGAGAATGAAAGAATGATTAGTTTGTTATTTTGGATAATGTAGGGTCTAGTTTTCAGTCGGGGCAAAAGCTGGCATGTTTATGTTAAGCACATCACAAATTAATACAAATAATTAACTCAAACTACAATATGTATTAGTATTAATTTAATAAACAAATGAAGAAGCCCTGCACGATTACTCAGTTTGTTATTCACATAAATAGTGTCTTACCAGCTTCTATTAATAGAATAATACTGTATTAAGAGAAAAATTAACTAAAAGGAAAAGAAAATTAGGAGGTGGAAGTCCTCCTAGCCTAAAAGAATAAAACAACATATTATAATATAATTAAAAAAATTAAGTAGCCAATTATATCCATAGTACATTAGTAGTCCATAATAGGCAAAAATTCCAACATAACTGTCTCCATTATTTAATAACAAGTGCAAAAAACAAATAAATAGAAAATAAGATAAAGTACAAATCAATATAAGAAAATCTCTTTAGCTGTCAATCTTCATCTAGATTTGAGACTTTTGCAAAAAAAAAAAAAAAGGAACATTTATTAATTGTATTTTTTTTAGATTTAAGGCCTACTTGACAAATCAAATTATTTGTTTTTTTTTTAGATTTAAGGCCTACTAGACAAATCAAATTATTTGTTTTTTTAGATTTATACCCCCTAGGTTTATCCAACTTTTTAATATTTTGAGACTGTTTATATAGGTCATGACCACCTCTCAGTTTTCCTTGCATTTTACTCTTTTATTTATTTTTATTTTTTTATTTTTATTTTATTTTAACTATAATGGTTTACATACCATAGTTACCTGCTATAATACCATCTATTGCATAATAGAGAATTTGTTATAATATGAATTTTTTTGGAAAAAAATAATAAAATATTTTAGTGGCATATTTTTTTTAAAACTTATATAAATATATAAATCTTTCTAACATATAGTATTTTATATTATTTCATATTTGAAAACAACAACTCGTAACTTGTGTTAACTTGCATGCATATCATTATTCATTTTAATTTAGGAGCAGACCAATTCATTTCTCTCTTTTAATGACCGGTTTAGTGGGGTAGTAATTGATTCATCCGTTCATTTCTTCTCCTTGGCATTGAGGGCCGAAATTAATATATTTTAATTTATTTTAATTTAATGATCATTCTATCATTTATTAGCAACCGTTCATTAACTTGTATTTTCCACTGTTATAATACGATTTTAGTATCGTATATCCTTAAGAGTATATAACCGTTATATCTCGAGTCAAAAATGAGTCTGATGTATAACAGATTTTTATGTATGACATACGGTTTCGTTTCGTATGAATACTAATTTTTTATACCATATATCGTGTTATGTATCATATGAACTTTTTTTTACTCATATATACTCTTTTTTTGGTCACATGCGTAATCTTTTGTCCATATTTTATTTCTTTATCAGTTATCACGATAGATATAATATTACGAAAATGTCTACATTTTTCCTGAAAATATGTTTTTTTAGACATTCAAGAAAAAGAAAATGGCTAAATGGTGAGTCAGTGTGCATAGAATACCGTCACTCAATATCGAATCCATATGACAAATACACTTGCTTTTTGCTCAATACAATGTTTTAGATGATTTTGAATAAATGCAAGATTAATCTTCCTCTTTCAGGTCTCTCAGAATATACATACATATACAATACATAAACTTGCTTTAAGTAGATTGTCAACCCTTGATTCCATAAGACAGCTTCTTACTAAAAAAAATAAAATATTCTTATCCTTCTTGGATCTGTAGAGAGACATCTCCGGTCAAATTTGCACTTTCTATTCAAATAGACAAATAAATAAATCATTTCCAAAGTCAAAGATAGAGCTATGAATTTAAACCCATTAAAATTAATATCACAACCAAGTAGTAACTGTTTTTTTTCAATATCTTTTTTTCGCTAATATCTTTCTTTGAATCTCGAATATATCATCTGAGATTCTGAATTCGGTTACCAGGATACTCATTATCATTTATCATACGAGCTGATACATGCACACATGGAATAAACAATTCGATTATTTTTTTCATAAGAAAACATAACTGTTTTTTTGTATACAGTAACAAAGAATAATTTTGAAGTATGCATGAGAGAGAATTTATTATTCTACTGCCTTATTTTAATATTTTCAGAGCTTTTATTAATATTACTAAATGATAATTATTGTTTCAGTATGCTAGCTATAGTAATATGACACCGTTATCAGGCAAATGATACGGATTTAGATTCCATTGGATTCGAGAGAAATAGAATAAATAATGGGATAAATAATGGGCTTCATTAAATATATGAAATATAGAAAAGAAAGAATCACATAAATTTAAACTTCACAAAAATTGTACAAAATTCCAAATTCTTGAGCACTCCGAATTGTTTAAAAAAAGTACAAACAAATCTTACATCCAGACCAGTGCACATTCAGTCTCTACAACTTTTCGAGTTCGAAAAACAAACCATGTTGCATTTTCAGCATCCTGATCTTGGATTTTAAACTTGATTTATTGACCTTTTTGCTTGGAAAACACTCCTGACAAAAGCAAAAATTAACTCAACAACGATTTAAAACAACTCCGATAAATTAAATCCATTCACCTTCACTTCGAGACTTGCACTTATACCCACAATGGACCCCATTAACTATGCGGTAAACTCCTGTGCTAGTCAAGTAAATTATATCTTTGTTATTATCTTGGCCGAATGAGAATATCAAGCCCATATTAGGGAGTGTAGTTGAGCCAACAAAGCTGCAAGCGATTGGACGCGTTTGAGCAAGTGAAGTTTGCCCTGGTTGTGGTGAAACTTCCGCTTCCGCACGGAGTTTCGATAGCTTTCCACATATCATATGCGTATAGGTCCGCATATAGTAACCTAAAATAATGAAAACATAATATGAATTCCTCGTTGTGTATAAATACTATAACTATCTTATATAGTATACATTATCATATATGATGTTAAATATCCCTTTCTTATATACCTTCCATACAAGCAAGGATCAGTTGTTGCCCTGTACACAAATCCAGCAACAAGAGCAGCAAGATTGAAAGGATTATGCACTTCTGAGTGGTGATAATCCAAAATGGGGAAAGTTGGGGTTATAGAGCTCGGTGAAGTGCTACCACCGGGAGTGAAAGTGGCATTGTAGAGTTCATACCCCTCATAAACTCTCCCTCCATATTTTCCACCCTTTGCGAGCAGATTCACCTCATCAAAATGATTCTGATCAAAATTCAAATAAAAACATAAGAAAAACATATATGATATGTATATTTAATTACATTAATTAAGCATGTAGATGTTATATTTTATTTTACATAATTTAGGTAAAAGAACACATAATACCTCGCCAACCTCGCTAGTCTCACAACAGAATAAATAACTCGACCTGTCCGCATCAAAATTGCACCTCGATGGATTTCTAAAGCCTAATGCCCAAACCTCAGGTTTGAATCCACTGTCAGTAGAAACCGGGTTATTGCATGGAATTGTGTAGTTTCCCCACAAGCCAAGGCTGGATACCTCCGTCGGAGTTGCAAATCAAAGAACATAATTTTTTTGTCAGCAAAAAAAGGAATAATTTATTAAAAAAATTCTAATTATATTCTTTTTTCAGAAAAACTTACGGGGCAAAACATCTACATTGATTCTGAGATTACTTTAATGGGATTACTTGATATATATATTTAAGGTTAAGGTTGTGTTAAAGTAGTTGCATTGGAAAAGTGTACACTCAGCTGTTATACATTATCATTTCCTCGATAGTTATAATATTTTGGTTCTAGGCATTAATAAATTTGGAAGGAGAGGAAGAGGTCCCATTAACAGTATATTCAGCAACAATAGCGAAATACCGACATGGAACTGAGCCAGTTGCATTGACAAGCTCTCCCAGATCTGGAGCCACAGTAGTTGGATCACAACCAATCTCCGAATTGCAAGAGCATTTTCCAGTGCAATCAGGTGTGTTTTCGTGCTGTCACAATTATATGACACAAAAAACCTCCCATTGTTCAAAAAGTTGGGGTGAAAGGTGAAACTCATCAACCCAAATTTGAAGTCCACGTAAACGCGGTCTGTAAGATTGAGGAAGATTGCGGAGTAGTTTATATTTAAGGGTTGGCCTAATCCATTTGGCATCTCGGCTAAGAGGATCTGGCCAGTTTGGGTTGCCAAAAAGATTTTTCTGAATTGTCCGGATGAGGAGCCATGTTAGTGAATGACAAGGTTCCATTGTCGATTTTCTTGAGAGAAATATCTTCTGGTACTATACCTGTTACAATTCAAAAAATTTAATGGGATTACTTTCATTTGTAGTAATTATATTAGAGTAGTATCAAACAATAATCACAATTAGATTAGCCTAGTAATTATGATAAGCAGGATTTTAGAAAGATTTTAGAGGAATTTTGAGATAAAATTAGATGTGCTTTTTCAGTGTGTATGTTTGCGTGTGTGTTGTGTTGTATGTGTGCCTACGGGCTATTGTCATATATGTGTATATATATATATATATATATATATATATATATATATATATATATATATATATATATGAGTTTTTATATGCTACCCAGAACAAAAAATAAAGGGTTGTAGTTGCAGGTAACTGCTTGATCTAATGACTCTAAATCAAGGAAAAAACTCTCATGCGGTTACCTTTCTTTCCATAATTCACAGATAAAGAGTATATTCATAATTTCAGTACATTCATTCCGGTCACCTAATTCTATCCTTTTTTTTCTTCTGTTTTTTCTCTCCAACCCTCTCTCGTCCATTCCGCGTGTGATTCTCTCTCTCTCTCTCTCTCAAGCTCTAGTCTCTCTCCATTAATGGATCCACATCAAACCCTAAGCCCGTTGATTTGTAAAAGGGGAAAATCCTTTGGTAATTAGGTTTAACTGTTGTTGTTTTTTTTGGAGTTACGAACACTTAGCTTATTAATCTCTCAATATTTTGGACTTTGTTTCTAAATTTTTGGACTTTGTTTCTAAGGTTATTTAACAAAACAACTCTTGATGATCAAGGAGCATGTTATGTCAATTACGTGATCAAGGGGCACTGAGTTGATTATGGATGAATCTGTCTTGACTGGTACGGATGGACCGTACCAGTCACGACCTGAATTTGAGGAGAAAAGATGATTCAGTACCAGTCATGGCCTGAAGCTCATTCTTCTTTTACCATTATCCCTTGCAGCAATGCGAGTAATTTATTTGAATTGTTAATTTATGGATGATAAATTTCTTTTTGAGTTATTAATTTCTTTTTAATTTTTAATAAAGGATGATAGAGCTGAGGTGGTGTCTCTTGTTGCGTATTTTTGTCTGCCTGCTTCTTATATATTTTGTGAAATGACTGTTAATGAATTTTATCCGTCTAATGACTAAATTGCGACTCTAAGTTGTCTTATGTATTTTTTGTGTAAATTCAGTAACTAGGAGAGTTTACACAGTCCCAACTTGTCAATATTTTGACAAAAAATTCAATCGAAAATTAAAATGATAATCCGAAGTAAGCTATTCTTTCTGCCATCTCATTGTCTTGTTGGAAAGAAATTGATTATAAAATAAAACACAAACCAAAGGATAAAATTGTGTATTTTTTTAATTTAAAGATAAAAATATTTAAAGAATATATTGAAAGTGCTCATTAATACTAAGGTACTCATTTTCTTTCTGACTTGGTAGAGTTTTATGTTAGGACATTTTTTAAGCACCACTCTTAGCCTGAAACCTCAATTAAACAAAAAAAAGAACACTTCAATAATGTAGAAAAAAACAACATACCCAAGATAAAAAAAAATTAAATTGAGATCATCTCTCCATTACAATCCAACCAATAAGACGTCTGGTATCATAATCATGCCAGAAAAATCACCCAAAATCAACAAATAAAGGAAGGGAAATAAAACGGACTCTACGGTTCTGGAGAGGATGAAACACATGAATTATGGGGGGAATATTTCTGCATATTAAATAAGATACTTGACCAAATTACCCTGCTAATTGGACGGCTGAGATTAAATCTTGTTTAAAAATTTAATTATGCTTTGAGTAGGAAATAAGAGCTCAAATAGAATAACCATAATAATAGAAAAATAAAATAAAGTACATTCAACATAGAAAATTATCTCTAGCTATCTTGGTCAAAACACATAGGAAAATATCTTCATTAAGATGCGAGACTTATTCAAATAAAGTAGTTATTTTTACTAGCTAGCTTTAAGGCCAACTCAACAGATCAAACCATTGTTTTTGATGAAACAGGTCAAACTGTAGTTATTTTACATTAATAATCCCTAGGTTTATCCATTTCATTTTTCTTTTCTTTTTATAGATATGACTTGGTTGATAGGTCATGACCTCTCTGTTTTACCTTTTCTATTGTTTTTCTCGCATTTTACTTTTATTAATTTGGAAAATGGTTTTGATAATGATAATTACAATTTTGTTTTAACTTTTCTATTGTTTTTCTCGCATTTTACTTTTATTAATTTGGAAAATGGTTTTGATAATGATAATTACAATTTTTATATATAATATACACAATAATGTATGTATAATATTCTGTGGGCAAATGCATATTAAATTTTTAGAATGGAAAAGGAATATATTGATTATATTTACTGAAGGTATATGCTGAGATTTTTACTTTACTCATATTTTATATCTCTTGTATTTGTAAAAATAAATGAAACTTGTTCAAAGCTTGACAAGGGGAAGTAAAAAATAAATTTGACCATTAAGTTTTGCACTACTTGGCCTGCTTGCATATCTTTGCAAGCTTCCCATTTGCAAAATTTGCCTCTAACATTTTCAGATTTTAGACTTATATATGATAATAAAATTTTGATTAACAATATCACGGGTATTTATGATCATGAATATTATTGTATGATAGAAAAAGAGAATGACAATGCGATCTTTTTATGAGCTGTGTGTATATTGATTATTGACAATAAAAAAAATGTTGATGCTTAATAATAATAAGCTAACAGTAAAATATTCTAAAAGTTATCTTCCATTGAAATTTAATTTTCTATTTAGAAAAATGGCTGAGTTCAGCAACTTATCCATCTTCTTTTTCTTTTTCTTTTTTTAAATGCGCACAGCAACCATTTCTTGTTTTACAAACATTCCATTTTCAAATTCACTTCATCTAGATCTTAAGTTTACTTTTTAATTAAAAAAAGTATGATAATGATTGCTTACAAAAGATAATATGAAGTCTGGCTCAGTATATATGTTGACATTTAGTAAAATAGTAAAATATATTAATGTTTAATTTAGACCACAGTTTAGTTGCTGGGCCGGCTCTTCTTCACATGATCATATTTTTTTTGTTTTGTTTTTGAGGTAAATGTGATCAAAATCATTTTTTCTAGGAGTAAATAAAAGTTGCTTCTAAGCGAGCGGTCAACCCTTGTGATTTTGGCAGATGGTCAACTCTTGATCAAATTAAATAAAAGCTCTAAATCTTTTTGATTGAAGCAGACAGTCAACTCTTGATCAAACTAGACACAGGGCATATGTTTGATCAGTGACAATTTAGGGTCCAGCCCTTATTTCCTTTTTTTTTCAAAAGATAAAACAACTGGCTTCATTGCGTC
Organism: Juncus inflexus; assembly: GCA_024447665.1. Lineage (NCBI taxonomy): Eukaryota > Viridiplantae > Streptophyta > Magnoliopsida > Poales > Juncaceae > Juncus > Juncus inflexus. The sequence continues at coordinate 6,435,168 of JAJHPC010000002.1, read as the reverse complement.
CGTTAACAAAAAAAAAAGTAGGAGAAAATTTATTATTCCCACTAACCTTGTATTTATATTTTGCGAGATCTATTATTGTTAAATTATAATTATTGCATCAATGTTGCGCCTATCTGCCATTTGGCATAGTTTCAGGAAAAAGTACTAAAACTAAAAGGTACTGAAGAATTAAATTCCAGTATAGATTCTAAAGAAAAGAAAGACACATTTGACTTCATTAAATATAGAAGTCTACACCAAAGGCAGAATCAGGTAATACTTCGACTTCACAAAATTGTACCAAATTCCAAATTCTTAATACTAATTGTCAGAAACACAAGTTCAACCAATCCATACCGGTGTATATTCTGGTTGTACAACTTTCCAATTTATTTAATAATCAGAAAAATAACTATGCCGCATTTTAATCATCCTGACCTTGGATCTTAAAATTTTATTCATATTTTTGCTGGGAAAATCCATGTGACAAAAACTGAAAATTAACTGAAGAACAATTCAAACAACTCCAGTTAGGCAAATTCATTCACCATTACTTTGACTTGCACTTATAACCGCAATGGACTCCATTAACTATACGATAAACTCCCATGCTAGTCAAATAAATTATATCTTTATTATTATCTTGGCCAAATGAAAATATGAAGCCTAGTTTGGGGAGTGTGGTCGAGTTAAAATAGTCACAAGCGATTGGAGATGCATTTGAGCAAGCGAAGTTTGCCCTGGTTGTGATGAAAGTTCCATTTCCGTAAGGAGTTTCTAAAGCCGTCCACATGTCATATGCATATACGTCGGCATATAAGAACCTAAACATCACAAAAATAGAGAAATTAGTTCTCACAAAATACCCTAATGATAAATGAAAGATTAATCAATACAAATATTGTATATGTATCATTATGATTTTTTTTTCCAAACATGTAAAAATATGAAATTTGTCCAAATTTACCAAAACATGCATTTGAATTACACCCATGCCTATACACAAAGCCCGTTGTATGTATCATTGTGAATTTTATCCAAACATGCAAATAATTTGATATATAATAACAGATTTATCATGTTTTTAGTACCTTCCATACAAGCAAGGATCAGTTTTTGCTCTGTACACAAAGCCAGCAACAAGAGCAGCCAGACCAAAAGGATTATGAACTTGTGAGTGATTATACCCCAAAATCGGGAAAATCGGGTCTATAGAGCCTGGCTGAGTGCTACCGCCAGGGGTGAAAGTCGCATTGTAGAGACTATAGCCCTCATAAACTCTCCATCCATAGTTTCCAGCCTTTTTGAGCAGATTCACTTCGTCAAAATTATGCTAATTATCAAATAAAACATAGAAATATCGTATATTATACTTAATAATGATCAAGCATGAAGCATGTAATTTTGTATTTTGTATTATTAGAAAACAAATGTAGTACCTGGCCAGTCTCACAACAGAATAAATAAGTGGATCTGTCCGCGTCATAATTGCACCTCCATGGATTTCTGAAGCCTAATGCCCAAACCTCAGGTCTGAATCCACTGTCTGTATAAACCGGATTATCAATTGGAATTGTATAATTCCCCCACAATCCAAGGTTGGTTACCTCATCTGGAGCTGAAAATCAACAAATACATACAGAAATATCATTAGAAATAGAAAAAGGATTGATTAATTTATTTCCTTTGATTTAATTAGATAATTTCTTGTGATGAACTAACTTGGCAATATGTCTACATTGATTCTGAGAGCTTTTCCAAGCACGCATTTTTTGTTCTGCGCAAAATTATAAGGATCTCCACTGTTTCCTCCATCTCCCATCAGGAAATAAAGATAGCCATCTGATGGTCCAAAAAATATTTCGCCTGCATGATGAGTCGTATAAGGGAGCCCCATTGTGAATATTCTTTTAACTTCGGTTGGCACGGCATATGTCGCCTAAATTTAATTAGAAAGAAGAATAACAAATTAGTACATTATAATATAATTCAATTCGGCTTATACTTTATGTCAATCAAATCATTTCTTCGTCCTATATATATATATATTTGACATCCACTTTCAATTTAGAGAAATGCTAAACTAGCGCTCCTTCAAAGTGCAATGAAGACTACTGACCTAGGCCATGAGTCTTCTTGTTAACTCATAGACCCCGTCCAAGAATTAACATATATTAGAATGCGAATCAAGTAAATATTATGTAGATATATATAAAATGTAAGGATGAAAAGGGGAGAAGTAATAAACCGTGGCCGGAGAGGAAGAAGTTCCATTAACGGTATATTCAGCAATGACGGCGGAAAACTGGCAAGGGAATGTGCCAGGTGTAGTAACAAACGGTCCATTATCAGGAACCAGAGTAGCCGGATCGCAATCAATTTCCGAATTACACGAACATTTCCCAAGACAATCTGGCGTTTTTGTAGTGTCACAATTATACGACACGAATAACCTCCCGTTCTTCAAAAAGTTAGGATGGAAGGCGAGACTCATCAACCCAAATTCGTAGTCCACAAAGACCCGGTCCGTGAGATTGAGGAAGAAAGATGAGTAGTTGATTTTTAAGGGTTGACCTAATCCTTTTGGCATCTCGGCTAGGAGGATCTTGCCAGTTTGAGTTGCTAGAAAGATTTTGTTTGAGCCGTCCGGATGAGGAGCCATGTTGGTGAATGCCAATGTCCCATTGTCGATTTTCTCGAGACAAATTCCTTCTGGTATCTGTTGTTATATTCCGAGATTTTAAATGAGATTAGTTTTACTTTTAGTAGATAGTTGTCTGTATGTTTAGAGGGATATAATATTACTACAAACTTGGTTTTAATCATTTTGAGATAAAACGATCATTGTGTGAGAAGTTTAATCCTAAAGCTTGCTATATTTACACTGGTACTTAAATAAACTTGTTAGTAACATCATCTTAACTTGCCATAATCATTAATTGGGTTTGAATAATTATATCAGACTAATATATCACCCAAGCAGTAATAATACCTTAGTCTTTGTGGCAGATGCGCCATAGAAGAGAGTGAGCACAAGAAGAAGAGAGATCATTACTTGGCTCTCCATCTCTGCCATTGAATGGATAGAGCTGTGAATTTCTCTTTGTAGGCGCACATATATATATACATGAATTGATAGATAGAAAAAGAAGTAATAAAGAGATAAATTTGCAAAGAGGTCCTGTTTTGTTAAGGGTGACGGTTCTTTCTGTAAACTCTCTCTAACAGAAACAATATTTGATTAACCCATCAATATATTATATATGCCCATATATTAACTCTATTAAGCTAATATATTTTATTTTCTTCCATTTTAATTAGTGTCTTCTTTTCAAATCCAAATTAATCATTTACAGCATAATCAATGGCAATATCCTCATGCACATCATCAATAATGTTAAGTATTTAACATAGGCTTGATATGTCGAACAGAATATAATTTTAAACACCGGAACTTTCTTTTTAAAATTGTATTTTAATAGCTTCTATTAATAGAATAAAACTGGATCCAAAGAAATATAAATTAAAGGAAAATAAAAATAAAAAGTGGAAGTTCTGCCAGCCTAAAAAATAAAATAGAATAAAACAATATAATAAAAATATGTAACCACTGACATCCATAATACTTCAGCATAGTGAAAATTCCAACATAACTGTCTACATTGTTTAATTACAAGTGTAGAAAACAAATAAATAGAAAATTAAAATAAAGTAAAACCAACATATTTTTTAAAAAAAAGTACAACCAACATTCTTTATCGCTCTTGGTCAAAAACATGAAAAATACTTAATCTAGATTTGAGACTTCTGAAAAAAATATATTTTCACTATCTTGCTTTAAGGCCTACTTGAAATAAATCTTGTTTTTTATCTATCTTTTGACTCGGTTTATATAGGTCATGCCCACCTCTCTGTTTTCCTTTTCTATTAATTTATTAATTTCCTTGGATTTTACTCTTTCACTTCGTTATTTCTTTCCTTACATTTTAACCTTTGTGGAAACTATTAAATTTCAAAATTACCTGCTATAAGACCATCTTATGCATAGTAGAAAATGGACAATTTTTATATATATACAATTTTTATGTTAATATTATGTTGACTTTACATATTAAAATGATATAAAATGAAAAAAGGAATATATTGAAATATTTACTTTAGTTATATATGCTGCGTTTAATTTGCCCATATTATATATCTCTCTCTTGTATTTGTAAAAAAAAATGATAATTTGTTCAAAGCTTGAAAAGGGCTAAAGTGAAAAAAAAAGGCCATCTTCCCCTATTTTTATTATTTTACATATTTTGTATGATGTGCATTGATTATTGGTTATATTTGTTTGAAAAATATATATTTTCGCTAAACAAATTAAGTGAATAAATATCTTATAAATTTATAGCATGTGATTAGAAAAAAAATAAAATTTAGTTCTAAACAAATTTGGATTACCACCAAAGCCTGATTACCATCGAAAAATAAAATTAATATGAAAAATGGATCTAAAAATAATTATTAATTTGCATTAAATGAAAATTTGATGTTTGAAGGAACATGTGGCAAATATAATGGTACTTTACAATAAAATTAAAAATAATATTAAAAAAACTCGAAAACCACCTAGAAATAAGGAAAAACAGCTTATCCTCTGATTACCACCAGTTTACAGTCATTTTATCCCACGTGGCAGTGTTAATTATCGGTTGTGACATCAGCGGACATTTGCAATATGGGGCATGACATAATTATCCTTTGCCATACTTGCTTATCCTTGCGAGCTTCCCATTTTGCAAATTTACATCAAGAAAACTGTGAATTTCATTTGATGGAAAAGACATGGTAATAAAATATTGATAGACTTAATAAAATCTATGATAATAATCTTTTTATAATGTAGTGAACAAGTATCATAATAGTTCTATGAATATTGACAGTAACTATTAAAAAAAATATTAACATATATATTAATACTACAATATTTTTTCTTCTTTCTAAAAAATGTACCCTTTTTATTTGAAAATATATACCAGTAAGCGGAAAAAAATAACATTGTGGTTTCTCTTTTGACGACTTTATCAGCATTACATTCTCATCTTGTCTCGTAAACTTTCCTTTTTCAAACTCACTTCATCAAGATCTCAAGTTTACTATACAATATAAAAAAGTATGATAATAGCCTCAATAAGCATATTGGTATTTATAAAGTAGTAAAATACATTGATGCTTTATTTGGACCTCTTGCGCATGTGATCAAAATCATTTCTCTCGGAGTAAATAAAAATTGCTTCTAAGTGAATGGTCAACCCAAGACAGAGGGGATGTCTGATTAGTGTGATATTAGTGTATTTTAATTTAAAAAGTTCTAAACTTTATTTTTTGCCTCGAAAGTCCTCAACTTGCATCTTAGTGGTGAGATATTAGGGGATTTTAATCTTAACCAATATACTTTGCAAAATATAATATTTTAGATGATTTTAAATAATGAAAGATTAATTAATCTCCCTCTCTCAAGTCTCTCTATCACACATCCAAAAACTTTGCTTCTTAGTGGAGTTCAACCCATGATCAAACAAGACATGAGGCAGATTTGATAGTTCAGATTTTAGGGGATTTTGATTTAAAATTCCTGGATTTGACCAATATAGTTTGTAAAATACAGTACTTTTACATGATTCTGAATAAATGCAAGATTAATCGATCCCCCCGCTTTCAAGTCTCTCAAATGATCAAATCAAATATCAAACATGCATATCCATAAACTTGCTTCTAAATTATTTGTCAACCCTTGATGGCAGCTTCTTATTTCAAATAAGAAGATCTTTTTATCCTCATTGGGTCTGTAGAAGTGTAGATACATCCCACAGTGTCATCATCTTGTCAAGTTGAATCTTTTTTCAAATAAATAAAAAAGGGAAAATCGAAATCACGCTACGTTTGGGGACGTCCCGTGCGCGATCCGTCGTGCTACGCGACGTGTTTCCCAGCCGCCGAGATCTACTGTCTTCTTTTCGTCATTCTCTTCTTCTCCATCGCGATTGTCTGATATTATTTTGGCTGAACTATATCATATTTATATACTATTTTATCTGAGTTATATTACATTTTATACTGTTATATATATCATTTTTTGTCCGAATAATATATCGCTATATATATATATATATATATATATATATATATATATATATATATATATACTATTTTATCTGAATTATATATTGTTATATCATGTTTATATACTATTTTCTTCTGAATTATATACATTGTTATAATAATAATAATAATAATAATAATAATAATAATAATAATAATAATAATAATAATAATAATAATAATAATAATGCAAATAATGCAACTGTTTCTTTTCAATATCTTTCTTGAATCAAGAATATATTAATCAATTCAAAGTGATTTGATTACTGGTCACTCTAAATCGATTCATACATATATATAATATACGTAGGGACTAAGGACACATGCAAGCACACACATAATAAATATTTGATTTTTTTTCTTTTTTTTTCAAAAGAAAAACCAGCTGGTTTATTGTCCAGTGGCAAAAAAATAATTGTCCAGCTGAACATTTATTCTTCTCACTAACTTTATTTTAATATTTTATGAGCTTTATTATTATTAAATGATAATTATTTTTTCAATATGTAGAATATCTGGCATACTTTACCAGATAAAAGATAAGGGTTTAAATTCCATTCGAATCTAGAGATTAAAAGAATGAAAATAATTTTGAAGTAGGAGAGAAATTTTTTATATTTATTCTCACTAGATTTCTTTTTTATATTTTGTGAGTTTTATTATTATTAAATGATAAATTATTGTTTCAATGTGGTGACCATCGGGAATTGTTTGCTAGGTAAAAGATATGCGGGGATTTAAAAGAATGAGAGAAATAGGAGGGAAAATTTATTACTTATTCTTACTAGACTTTTTGTATTACATGAGCTTTATTATAATTAAATGGTAATTATTGTTTCGAGCGTACTGACTATCTGGCATAGTTTGCCAGGTAAAAAACTAATGTAATTTTTAATTTCACTAGCTTCTGGAGATTAAAAGAATGAAATTGATTTGATTTTACGAAATATATGAAATATACCAAAAGAAAAATCAAATAATATTTCAACTTGCACAAATTGTACCACATTGTGAATTCTTGATTTTGAATTCTTCCGAGTCCAAATGGTCTAGAAACACAAATCCGCTCATAAATCCATATCAATGCATCTTGTGTACAACTTATTTCAATTTCTTGAAATATCAAAAAATAACCAAGTTGTATTTTCACGTCCTGATCTTGATTTTTGAATTTGATTTTTTTTCGTCTTTTTGCTTGGAGAACAAAATCTTTACAAATTCCTGTCGAATCCACATCTTCAGGCTCAAAGACCTGGTATGCATGGATATATTTGGAAGAACTAGAATCAGCACTGAAAGAGTAGTTAAAAAGAAATATCATAACCAAAATCAAGTTTAGTAAACAGACTTATTTGTATGCATGGCAGGAGCATTAAACGATCAAGTTTTCCATTTTGCTTCAAAATATAAAATAAAGAGTGATAGTTGATGAATGTTTTGATAAGTTAAACTAGAAAGTTGACACTATGAAATGAATGGCGAGATATAAACAAATTAAATAAGATATATGTTGGTCATTCTCAGTGGCCGGCCTATAGCATTGTAAAGTAGGCCCAAGTCAAAAGAACTGCATATTTAAAAGGGCTCTTAATTTCTTACCAATATATATATAAGTAAAATTATCCAGATTTTTTTTTTTTAAATACAACCATTTAATAAAATAAATCAATAACTACCATCCCTTTAGAAATAATTACAAAACTACCATTTCTGCCACTATAAGTGGCGGAACATGGTATATTTTTAATTTTTCTTAAAAAATCTTAATTACGTTAAAAAACACTGTTCCGCCACTACACTTATAGTGGCGGAACATGTTAAATTTTTAATTTTCCGTGATCCTTAAATGGATTCTACAAAAAAATAAAAAAATAAAAAAATATTGTTCACTGTTCCGCCACTGAGAGTGGCGGAACAGTACTTTTTTTTTCAGAGTGTTTTTAGGGGCAAAAAAATATAAAATAGGTTGTTCTGCCAAGCTTTTTGCCGGAACAAGAACTTTTATTTTTTTATTTTTTGACTAATTTCTTTTCTAAATTTGTAGTTAACGCTAAAAATTAAAAAATTAATCTGTTCCACTAAGGGTTCTTGGCGGAATACGTCCGGGCCATTTAGAAGCCTTAAATAATTCTAATTATGAGGGAAAAAAACCCCTATGTAAATAACAATGATAATATATTTCATGTTGGGATAGAAAAAAGAAAAAAATATATTTATGTGATGATTAATTACCTGCCAATCGAGAAATCGACAATTGTAAAACGCGCATCTATCAGCTGTGACTCGAATTACAACTGCTTGTCCAGAACCCTAAATTCCATCAAATATAAAATTCATGTCATTTAGAAATCACTACAAAAATGAAACACTCTAGGATTTATTTTTTCTCCTAATTAGGATTATTTAAGGCTGCTAAATGGCTCGGGCGTGTTCCGCCAGAACGCTTAGTGGAATAGATTAATTTTTAGCGTTGACTGCAAATTTAGAAAAGAAATTAGTCAAAAAATATAAAAAAATTTCTTGCTCCGGCAAAAAGCTTGGCGGAACAAGCTATTTTATATTTTTTTGCCCTTAATAACACTCTGAAAATTAAAAAAAAAAAAATTTAAAAAAACACTGTTCCACCACTCTCAATGGCGGAACAGTGTACAATATTTTTTTTTTTTTTTATTTTTGCAAAATCCGTTTAAGGATCACGGAAAATTAAAAATTTAACATGTTCCGCCACTACTAGTGGCGGAACAGTATTTTTTAGCGTAATTAAGATTTTTTAAGAAAAATTAAAAATATACCATGTTCCGCCACTCATAGTGGCGGAAATGGTAGTTTTTTAATTATTTTCAAAGTAATAGTAGTTATTGATTTATTTTCTTAAATAGTTGTATTTAAAAAAAAATTAATTATCCAAATAAAGGTTGAAGCGCACTCCCAACATAAGAAATGCTGTTTTCAAGAGATTGAGTTTGAACTCAGCAAAACTGATTTTTTTTTTCTTTTTTTAAATAGAGGAGGAGCATATAAGCCCACCCAAAAAAATAAAATAAAATAAAAAAATAAATGAACTAAAAACAAATTTGATGAAGTAAAGGTGAAATAAGCAAATTAAACAATAAAAACATACATGATAACAAATTCACTAGTCATTGCAATTACACAAGCAACTCAAAACCTTAGCCTCACTTCTTTTAGAGACAGATTGACAACGAAACACAAGGATCAAAACCATACAACATTACTGTAATATGAATCCCATACACATACATAAAATCATCAAACATACATAACATACAACTTCCGCAAACAAAAAAATTAGAAAACCAAAATATATTTCCAGTCTAAACATAAAGACAATAATCAATACAAACCACTATCTAAAAGATAGCAACCAGTATTCATCATTAACTTTAAATACAGATTGAAAACATAGTTTAGAACAGTCATTTCGATTTTTCTTCAGACATACACAAAACAAAGAACTTCAACTAATTTGCCATGACAAAATGCCTTTTATTCCCTTGAAGAAACTTTCTTAGCTGGCAATATCCGTCACGGTAATATTCAACCGATATACAAAGCTGTCTGATCGCTTCTCTTTTTCCCTCTGCATTTTCACAAATCAAATCATTTTGTTTCTCAATTTTTTCCTCCATTTCCTTAATCCTCCCCTGAAACCCTTCCGTGGTTTTGCTAATTAAAACATTTTGTTTCTCAATTTCATTCTCTAATTCCTTAATCCTCCCCTTAAACCCTTCTGCATTTTCATGAATTAAATCGTTTTGTTTCTCACTTTCCTTCTCTAATTCATTAATTTTTTCCTTAAACTCTTCATTCTCTCTCTTGATGGTCTCGATTTCCGTGATTAATTTCGCATGCTCCAAATGCACTTCATTCAAGTGTGAATCCATATTGGTTATCTTTTCTTCAAGAGTTTTCTTCTCACATAAATTTAACTCAAGTTGAGAGTTAAGTGTTACAATGGTTTCATTTAGTTGAGAAATGTGAATCTCATTTTCATTTGCATTTTTCTCAAGTTGCTCAATTTTAGCCTCTAAATCCGCATTCAAATTAGTTAATTCCACAAATTTAGAACCAAATTTGGATTTTTCAATCAAGAATTTCTCCTCCAAATTCTCATTGGCAACTTTTAAATCATAAATCTCTTTCTCCAACTCACCAACACGAGATTTAAGCCCCAATTTCTCACCCTTAACAATTTCCATCTCCTCCCTCAATTCTTCACAAGAACTTTCAAGATTCAAAATCTTACTTTCAAGATTTTCCTTTTCATCCAAGAACCTTGTAGAAGCCAACTCAAACTCCTCTTTCAACCTCCCGATTTCAAAATCCCGCTCCGCCAGCTCAGCCCTAAATTTCCCACTGGACGCCTGCATTGCCCCTTTCAAACACTCGATCTCATTCCTACACCCAAACAATTCCCTCTCCAACTCGTCCGAACCCAAACTCTTCTCTTCCAAAACCCTAACTTTCTCCTTCGTCTCTCTCAACTCCTCTTCCAACTCCCCAATCCTCTCTCTCACCCCATTCTTACTCTCATCCTCATCAGATTCTGATTCCGATTCCGATTCCGATTCTGAACTCCCCTTTGACCGATGAAAAAACTCAAACCCAACTCTCCCCCTCTTTTTTTTCTCCTTCTTCTTTTCCGGCGACGAATTCGAAGAAGAATCCTCCGACCCGTTAACACAATCCTCCGACCCGTTATCTTCTTCGGAATGGAATCTTTGGGGAATATTCTTCTTGAGCTCGCCGGTGACGTTGTCGTACCGCTCGGCGAGGGAGCGGTACATTCGGTAGAAGCTCTCGACGTGGGAGATTAATAAAGGGCGTTTTTGGTAGTACATTTCTGCCTTTTTGGAAAAAGAGTCGCCATCTTGTTCGATTAGGGTTAGCATTTCCTTCACTTGCTTGTCCATATCTGTTTTTGTATGTTATTTATTTATTTTTTGAAGAAATGGGTATTGATAAGTAAGACAGTAAAATTAACTCGAAAAAAGTTTTGAAGTTCTAGACTAACACACTTTTCAGTTTTATTTACGAACTAACCAAAAATAGAGTTGGCTTTCAAAGTCCATTATGCATAAAAAAACAGACTTTTAAATTTGGGTACATTTTTGCAACAGAGTTTTCAAAGTCTGGTTAAAGAATGAAGTTGAAAAATGGTTAGTTTGGGAATTTCAAAAAAAATTGAGTTAGAATTTTACCTATTTTTTGGCTTTTAACTCAACAGATTTTTTTTAAGAGGGAAAAAAAATAAAACATTACCTTGAAGGTTTTCAGAAAGCCAGTGAGAGTTTTTAGGGCTGATGTGGCTGTCCCACCACCATGAATGAGATTTCTTCGATCCGATCCTCTTTATCTTATTTGTCGCCATTTCTTTTTCTGAAAAAAAAAGGTGAAAAATTGAATTAATTTATTTACATTTTAAAGGAAAGAAGTATGGAAAAACAAGGATTATCTTCATAAGTATGAATTAATCCCAAATTGAATGAAATTGAACTTCAACAGGTGCAAACAAGACTCAATTATGCATCAATTTAACTCGATCAAGCTTTAATTTTAATACATCTTATCTGATTTTTACTAAGTCAGGGACTATCATAAAATATTAATTTATTTTGGGCCCCCCTGTAAATTACTAATTATTGACTGTAAATCTCATAAAAGTAAGACTGTGTAGTTTCATTTCATTACTGAATTTTACAGTCAAAACCCTAATTAAAATAAATAACTAGATAATGTGTCTGTGAATTCCCTGAAATTTAGGGCTTCATAAATACACATGTAAAGCACAGAAAGCTTAGTCAAAGCTTTGAAAATGAAAATAAATAATGAAAGGGACCAGAAAAGATGGGCTGTTTCATATTTATATGGACACATGCCTCTGTAAGGATGTAAGACTAATGAAAATTATCAATTTAAAAAATAATATTTCAGATTTATTTTATTCATCTAAGACCCTCAAAGCATCCATATTTGCATACTTACCCTCAAAAGCCAGAACCCATTGAATGATTGAAATCAAGTTTGTATGACGTGTCAAATTTGGAATTTTCAAGTGTGAAAATGCAAAAATAAAAAAGGTAATATTGCTTGTCCATATGCATATGGACACATGCAGGTATAACATTTCATGTTTTTGAAATAATATTTATTTTCTTAGATTTCACTAATTATGTAAGTACATTGAATTAATAGGAGAGAGATACGTGGTCCACGGACCCCATTTATATCTCTTAAATATATAGTTCCAAATGTATACCAACACATATTTCCCTCCCAAACATGCAACCCATTTAATAATAAAATAATAAATGACATTACTCTTTGTATCAAATATAAAATGGTATATTACTAGATAAAATAGTATATTAAGTACATTATCTATTTGAATCGCACATGTGGCAAATTCAAACAGGGGTAATTCAAATTATGTTTAGAAAATTGGTTTCATTAAATAATAAAAACCTAAGTTAATTATAATTATGCTATTTAGGATAATATTAATATTAATTTATCCACTAGGTCCGTATTTCATGCAATGCATGTGACAAATCCAGGAGAACCATACAAATATTAAAAAAAAAGAAATATAATTTATATATATAACCACATTTTTGCACTAATTCGGAATGTACCATCAAATCAATATGTGGACCAGATAAACAACTTTGCCAGCTAATCTGCAGACCTTTTTTTTTTTTTTTTTGCTGGGAGAGAATATTAAATTACAAATCGGAGTATGTAACTCTTATAAACTAAATTTTTTTGAAACTAGAATAAAAAAATTAGGGGATACAAAAATAACCCATAAGATCTAAAGTACCAAGTTTAGGTGGATATTACAAAATACCGCAAATTCTGATTTTTGCATAAATTTGTGAAAGATAGATTGCAAATAGTACCATATAACAAAAGGATTTGACACAAATACCCTTGAGAGAAGAAAGATGGCTTAAAATTCTCAAAAATCTAAAGTTTTGCTGTGTTTTTTTTTTTAGATTAAAATTTTGGTGTGTTGCAAGTAGAACTTATCACACTGAGTGAAAGAAAAAACAAACGACACCAAAAATCATACAAAAGGAGCCTCTGAGACTGAATCTTAGAGCATACAGAACACATATCTTTTTTTCCAGGATAAATATACAGAAAAAGCTAAAGAATAATAACAGAGTAGAAAACTGTGTGAAATACTTACCAATATTAGTGCAAACAAGAGAAGATTTATTCTTCACTAGCTCAGCTCTGTACTTCAGATAGAAAAACCTGAATTGGGTGTGTTAAGAGAGAGAGAGAGATGGATTTGAAATTGGTTTTTTGGAGAGAGAGCAATGGAGGAGACAGAGAGGTGACAGTTACAGTGACTAAGCAAATGAGAAGCCTCTGTGTTATAATAATTGTCTGCATTCTGCTTACTAACAATTCAAAATATATATATTTCAGCAATCAAATGACTAAATTGCCCATGTAGTTATAATGAGGCTACATTTATTCAGTCAAACTACTTTAATATGTTTCCTCATAAACTCCAAAACATTGGAACATGCATGGTCATAATAACTCATATAATTTCCCCATTATTTTGTAATTCAAAACTATCAACATTTAAACAAAAACAATATTTATACCCACTCACAATCAACTTAACTATTTAAAATGTTTCATAATAATACTAAAATGCTGAGTTTTTTTCTGCAACTACCCAGGGTAGAATAGTAATTTCAAATATATCTTTTCCATTAAATCATTTTATTTAATTTTCATTTCAATAGATTGGTCCATGGGCTTTGCAGTGCTTCAATAATTTCATTGGGCCCATGCATCTGTAAAGCAGTGATTTGGCGCGTGAAGTGTTTATATCCAGCCGTCCGATTTAGGGTTTGATTAGGATGGACGTCTGGGATTGAGCCACGTCGATAAGGGAGTTCATTTATGATTCGTGGTTTCCAAAGGATGGGCAACCCGTGGTTTGTATGCTGTATGTAATAATAACGCATATTTTCTTCATAAAAAATGCATAGTTGCGTTATATTATACATAAAGGGGTTATTTACTATCCATTTGTATATGAAATCGAGACTCATTTTCATTCATTTGTCTCAAAAGTTGTAAATGTTGTTGAGTTGAATCGAAAATTGAGTCGGATCTGTTAGAAAATGATTATAGATATGTCAATTGTTTGAAACATACTATTATAATACCGATAAATATTTATTATATAGAAACAATTTGCAAAAAATTAAATCATTTGTAACTTAATCAAGATTCAAAAGATATAGTAGAAATTCTTACAAGATTTGATATTATTTGAGAAGTAATGTTTTGATGCTGATAAATATATATGTAAAATCATTTTTTCTTTCATAAAAATAAATGAGTTTTGTTGTGTTTGGTGGGCTCAAGGAAGGAAACTCAAAAGAGGGGACAAAGCAAGCTAGTGTAAGGGCCCACTCTGGGGCCTCTAGAAACCAAAATTTGAGGGGGAAATATTTTGTATATATTTTTGAATTCTTTTGAAAAGCAAGCCATAATAATTCATATGGAGCTTTCATTTATGTACACAATAAATAAAATAAGCAGGCATTCGGCAATAAGTGAACGGGCAGATAAGGTAAAATATTCCATTTTATTTCAATTGTATTTGACAAGGTAAAAGAGTAGAACAATGGAAGAAAACATTATTATATCTTTTTATTTGAAATGAGAAGAGAGGGAAGAGAAAATATATGGACTCACTCTCCTTTACTTTTCCACATTATCTATGCAAAAGAATTTAAACACTATTTCATCTCTCTCTTTATTCCCTACTTTCTTCTCCCTCAATTGAATAAATGAGGCTTTATTCCATACTTTCTTCTCCCTCAACTGAATAAATGAGGGTAGATTTCTTTCAGTCTATTCAATTATTCAGAACTAAATAATATATACATAAATGCTGATGATTTTTCTGAAATAATTCCAACAAAAAACCTCTGGCAAGGGGATTCAAACAGGTGGAGAGTTAAATCAAAAGCAAAATGTGGTCCAAATGGTTTTGTTTAGTTCTGTTTGGAGATCACAAATTAGCCCCACCCCAATATCTAAATAATCAAATAAATAAATAAAAAGGAAATTTCCATGACATTCTCATAACAAGATGAAAGTAACAAGCAATTTAACAGTTGCAAATAATCAAACCAGATTAAATCATTCAAAATAACTCTAAAAATAAAAGATGATAACTTCACAAGCATACCACACATCATAACTCTTAACAAAAAAACATAATTAAATCCGAAAATAAAAGCTCTAGTAATAAACGCATAACAGACAAAATAACACCTCATTATTATATATTTTTATTATTTTTTTATTTTTAACCGTCCTTGCGGCGACCAACACGAGCAACAAATCCAGCTTTAATTGCAGCCACCGTACGAGACGAACCACACTGCATTAAATAAACAAATAAATATAAAAAAAATATTAGATTATTGAATTGACAAAATTACATGTTGCCCCCCCCGTTAAGTACGAAAATATCATGAAAGTTTCTCATTTAAAATAGGTGTATATGTGTATGTGATAAATTTCACATTTAAATTAGTATAAATAAATAAATACTAACTTTCCAAGGCCTCAGAGAATATTTTGTATCATCACAATGAAATATCAACCAATGTAGGCAAATGTAACTCATCACCGGCCCCAAAACACACAGTCTTCTCTCCTTTCCGCAAAAATATTTTTAATTTTTTTTAATTTAAATTTGCTTTTAGTTCTATTAAATAACCTGCTCGCAACGGAGGAAGAAGAGCCGGTTCTCCTTAGACAGAATAGTGTCAGGGCTCTTGCACCCGCTGCATATCACGTACTCAGCTGCAAAACAAACAAGTTTAACACAGAGACTCACTTACAAATAAAATGATATCAGAACTGGAAATAATAGTAATAGAAAAGGCGTACTGATGTATCTTCTGAGGATTCCTTCGAAATTCTTAGGAGCGAAACGGCCCTTGACGACGAGTCTTTGTTGACCGTCGAGAGACCCGCTCGTTCCCATCTCGGCTAAAAGAAACGTCATCACGTGCTCAGGCTGCCTGTGCATCCTATAATTCTCAAGAACAAAAAAATAAAATAAGTAAAATGTAAATAAATAATTGACATCGGTTAGTCTGTTAGATAATAAAAAGGAAAAGTGTTCAGTCTCAGAAAGAAGCTTACACATGATATATGTGTACATTACCATGATAATATACACATTACCATGATAATATACTGTATATAATGATAATATACACATATATTGTATCATCTCAGATATAATGATAACATATCATATGTAATATAACGATAATACAGATCATAGACATATATTGTATCACCTCAGACACAACACAACATACTACGAATATTACCTACATATGTAATAAAATTTTGCTATATAAAATTAATGCAATTAAGTACTTACGTTTTGCATAGATCCATGAAATTGACAAAGACGGTCTTTTTAGTTCCTTCTCTGAGAACCTGAGGAGGCCTCATCACAGTCCTACGCCTGTCTCCAGCTAAATCAGGGTTGTTCTCTCTCAGTATGTTAAAAACTCTTCCCAACAACTGTAAAACAAAAATAAAAATAAGAAAATATGTAAAACAAATATATAAATATGTCCGTGTTTATATTTTATTTTTGTTTTGGTGGAATCAAATCCCCGATGAAGAAGATATGTGCTTCGGTTCCAATGCTACGTCATGCACACGGTTGATTAAACGCGTCATGGTGGTAAGAAGGACGTGTTGTGACGGTAAGTGGTCTTGAGTGCTTTCGTTTACCGCCACAACATATTCCACTTAGCACATATCAACAAGGGGGAGGGGATATACATGTTTATATATATGCAAATCATAATAATGATAAAGAATAATGATGATGATAATATTAATAATAATATACCTCTTCATAAGTATAATCACGGTCCGATCCTTCCCACGGATATTTCGATCCGCCCAACACAATTCCCTCTCCTTCCTCATCCTCCCCAATTTTATCATCTATTAAAATTATTAAACAAAATAAATTAAAAAATAAAAAATGATAAATAAATACTTAACCATTTATATAAGGAAATGAATAAATTGAATTTTAAAAGATAGAAATAGAAATTGAACTTACCGATATTTTCAGTTCCTGCGTCAGCACCGGTTTCCTTATTTTCTTCTTCATCATTCATGAAAGTAGTATCAACCTGAAATTTTTATATAACTATTAAATAATTTATTTCCAAAATAAATAAACAAACAAAAATTGAACAATTCATACATATAAATGATATAATGAATAAAGTAAATATTTTACCTGTTTCTTTTTCTTCTTTTTCATGCCAGCAAAGCTGGGTTCGCCAATCTCTTGTGCTGTACAAAAAAACAACAAAATTGCAATTAAAACCTCAAAAAAAGAATAATTACATACTTCCCATTATATATTTTAGATTTTAGTTAATTAAAAAAATGAGAAATTTATATACCAGGTTGGTCTTCAGTTTTTTCAGAGGGTTTTTCAGCTTCTTCATTTGGATCTGCAATTACAACCTTCTTCTTTTTCTTCTTCTTTGTTGGATCAAACGGTGCTAACTAATTAAAATAAACAAAATCATTTAATCAGAATTTAAAGTTAGAATTTTAATAAATAAATAAAATATAATGAAACAAAAACTCACATCAGGCACCGCCTCCTCTTCCTTCTTCTCTGGATCCATGATTGCTTCTTCTTTCAATCTCTCTTCAAATTTATTATCAGCTTTTCGAGATAAAAATTTATATGAAAAAGGGAAAAATAGTTAGTACATAGATCAATCCAATAAATAATGATTAATGAGCAAAAAATATAAATTTAATCCTATGGCATGCTTTTTTCTGCTTATAAACACTCCAAAAACATCATATTGAAAGATAAAACTTTACAAGACAAAAGAGTAACAGAATTTCATTAAACATAACAGCTTGTAAAGTAAAGGTTCAAAACTTAGGAAATTCGAATATTAACTCCTAAATACCTAGATTACAAACTGAATCTATAAAGAGGAAACTTCTGCGCTAATAGGGGAAAAACAAACCCAGAACAAATCTGACAAATACGATTATAGATCGGTAGAAAGAAGAAAAACTAGTGCGAAAATCGAACAATTTTATTACCTAAATCGTGCGTGGGAAGTTTTGCGGCTGCGTTTGAGAGAAATTGCGTGAAATAAAGAAATAATAGGGTTTAAGTTTAACAAAGGCAATGAAAGATAAGTCGGTTAGATTCTGTGTCGGGTCCTTGGAAGTAAATTGTATTATGAAACAGGCCCTGTCTGTTTACAGGAAGGCCCAAATGTTTTAAGGACAGTATAAAATAAGGAGGGTGAGATGGAAAATAATGAAGAGAAATATTTGATTGCATGATTTCTGATTTTTTATTTTATTTTTTAGATACGAAAAGTTTAACCTTTTAGAATTACTAATTTTTTATTTGATGCACAAATCTAAAGATAGGAAATCATGCAAAAAATATAGGAAACTTAAGGGGAAAAAAATACCAGTTTTAGACCAGAGTGTAAAAGGGAATGATAAATTTTAGCTTTAACTTGTGAAAAAATAATATGAGACTATGACTGAACTGTTGGGTGTATACATCGCTTAAGAAATATTGTAAATTCTATTTCCTAAAAAACTTGCTAAAAGCTGCAAGAAGCTAAAGGAACTAGTCAAATATGAAAATATATCTTACATTTTCATTTTGTTTTAGATTTTGCTGTTTTCCATGGAAAATAATTAGAAAAAATAGTTTAGTTAAGTATCACATTAGTGTGTACAATTGATAGTTACCTTATTAGAGACCTATAGTCTTTTGGTTATTTAGTCAGCAAATAATTTACAGATCTTGAAATATGAAAAGCATATAAAGGCGTTTATAAATAAAATAAATAATAAAAAAATATTAATTCAATTTCACACACATGACCCCACTAGATTTTAATTTAGCAAATACCACTGTGTTTTAACTTAATAAATATCATACAAAAAAAGGTAGCATAAATAAATAGACATCAAAAACCAAATCAAAACTCAAACCAACAAAAATAACTCGATACACACACAAAAACAAACATATACATTAATTTAACTTGATAATTTAACTCAAACACAAATGTAAATATATTAATTGTTATAACTTATTAAGCTGATTCTTCAGCAATTGAGGCTAATTTCTTTTCAAGCTCAGGTTTATTTGCGCCGACAAGTTTATCCAATTGCTTTCCATCTTTCATGAAGAAAAATGTCGGTGTCGCTCTTATATCCCATGATGAACTAAAATCCTGGAAAATTAAAAATAATAAAATTTACATTATAATTAATAAAAGGATTATTGCATAACAGCAAAATCGAAAATATCAAGCTCTTGTATCTCATGATGAACTAAAATCCTACAAATAATAAAACGAATTTATTATGTAATTTATAAAATGATTAATTGCAGAATAGCAACATATAAATTTTCAAGTTTTTTGCACTTTCCTAATAATATTTTATAATCATTTTAAGGAATTAAATATATTTAGGGGGTTGGGGGGATTTCATACATACCCTTCTAAACACCCAAATATCAATTTTACCATGAAGGGTATACATGAAACTTCCCCAAATATATTTGATACAAATCTACACGATCCATAACTGGCCTATTTGAATAAAAAATTCAAAATATATTTAAAAAAATAAAAAGAAAAAGAGAGAAAATATGTACCACTAATTCATCAACATCAATAGTTAAAAACATTAAATTAGGATATTTTTCAGATAAATCAGCATATACTGGCGCAATCACTCTGCACGGCCCACACCATGAAGCACTAAAATTCGCCACAACCTATAAAAAAATACAAAAAATATAAAAAAATATTTTAACATAATTGCAATAAAACTGAAAATTTCTCATGCTTAATTTCCTCTGAACAAATTAGGGTTATATTAGCCATAATTCAGTTGGGTCAATACTGAAGAGGTATTAAATAATAAATATACATATAAGTAAAGCAAGAGTAATGATAATTTTGGAGGATTGTTATGCAAATAACCCTGAAATATTGAACTTTGATTTCATTTATTTCTTACAATTTTTCCGTTTTTGTCGGCTTCTGCGGTTTTCTGATCCCAATGCTCTTTGCTGGATATTACATGCACATTTCCTCCTTTAAAATCAATCTTTTCTTCATCTTCATCATCATATTTTTCCTGATAAACAAAAAAAAACGAAAACAAAGAAACGAATTTTAATATTAATTTTCACTTGGTTGATAAAATTAATGTAGTAATTTGAGAAAAGGAGTCGAAAAGGTTTTACCTTTGAAAAGAAGCAACCCATAATAATAGATTGGCACCAGTTATAATTTCTGAACAAGATTAGGAGAGCGTAAATTAGTGTTTTAATTACGTTTAAAGTCCCCAATTTGAGGAACGGAAAGATAATTTAATCAAAGATAAAGAAGAAGGAGAATAACGAGTAATAGAAAACGGCATACCTGATGAACTGGACTGGAATTAGGCCAAGAATATTATGTGAGCTGTTGCAAAACGTAATTTAATATATGAGAGAGAGAGAGAGATGTGGATTTGGTGAAGACCACAAATTAGGGGAGATTTTATTAATAAAAGACCTGGTCACTTGATTAATAGTTTATTGATTTTTTAATGAAGGCCTTCTCAACTTTATTTTTATTTATCATTCAGACATAACAATGGAGAAAGAAATGAAATGAAATGAGAAAAAAATGAGAGGCTTTTATGGTTTGTGAAGATGAGAAGGAGACTATTTTTTAATAAATTTGGGCCGTTGTAGGCTTACTAATAAACATATAAATATAAATTATTTTCTTACATAATAGTACTATTTTTTACTTAAGTAATGTTAACTTTTATATATACTTGAGGTGGATTAATTTTATTATCAAAATATGATTGGCACGACAATCCAAATTGTAATTAACTCTAAACTTGGAACTTACAAATTTAATAATATATACAAACATGTAATATAGTAAATTAATGCAAGAGTTTATAACAACACTCCTAATAGATTCATAATCCGTGGCAAATTAAAAACAATACTATGATTTGTTTTGAAGGCTATGATTTGCCTTGAATCAACTTTGTACCGAGTTAGGTTTTCATGAGGATGGACGACACAATTCCATAATTCCACTCTTACAGAATTTGGTTCGAGCTGTCTCTTGCAATGTGTTTCTTCATATATGCTCTAAATAGAACAACTGCATCTTTGCTAATTGTGCATAAATCTTATCCTATGTGATAACATTTAATATGTTTATAGATAAAATGTATTAATAAATAAGCTAGTCTAGCAAATGCAACACAACATGATGAATTTGTAAATATATTATCATGTAATAAATTTTGTTCTTTATCACTTGTACTACGTTAATTTGTCGTATAATAAGCGTTCGGTTTCTTCTAATATCTCATGATATTTTTACCATGAAAAGATGATGATACAGTTTTTGTGTATGAAAATTTAAATAATGTTTATTTTGGCTTGAAAATCTCATCTCAGAGCATGGAATAAATATAGAAAAAGGTTAGACCTCTAACATGTTCTATGCATGCATTTTTGTCATGAATGATGAATGACAATTAGTTAATCACACATAAATCACTAATCTATATCGAGGGAAACTTTCATGTAGATTAAGTTTCAGAAAACTGAAAAATGTGTATGTATATTATGATACTATCTCATTTTGATTGTGTGAAAACTTTCACCTCACAGAATTATCGACATGACTATACCCAATCATTTTCAATAGTCGGTCAATGGATTTGTGCCCGACTTTAACCGATCTTTGAGCTGACTTGGTCCTTTTCTTTATTTGGTTGAATCATTTCATGAGTTTATGTTAAAATTATCAAAACTAAGTTGGACTAATATTTTTTTTTAAATGTCAATCATTTTGTTTATATAAAAACAATTTTATTTCAAAGAACAAATGCAACGAAAATAATTCTAACTTGTGTCATCAAAAAAGCTAAAAAATATGATCATTTAACTTCCACCACACCTTCAACATTATTTCTTAAAACCCCATTTCCCCAAAAAGAAAAAAAAAAAAAAACATGAACAAAACATATAAACACTAGCCTGCATAAAATACATCTAATATAGAGGAATATAAAATTATATCCTTATAAATTTTATTTCTTGATCTAGTTAATTAAGAACAGTAAGTGTATATCCTCCATAAAAATTTACAACATTTTGATTCGATAAAAGAAAACTTCAGATCATATAAAAATATAATCAGAAATAAACACATGCACTTTCATCTTCTTAGCTTTGCGGAGGTAAACTGACAGTTTTGTACAATAAAAATATACAAGATTAACACAGTTTAATTGACACAACTAGACCGCAATAACTTGAATGTGTTGACATTTTCAGTCAAAATTGATCTTTATTGTCTACACAAAATTAAGCTTTTCTATAATAAAATTTCAGCTTCTTCTAATATCCCAAAATAGTAAAATAATAGCATTGACCATAAGTCATTGAAATCTCAAAGTATTTATTTTGCTTGAACATTTCATTTTTGAGAGCATGGAATTAATATAGTATGGTATCCATCAAATTTACTCATGCAGTTTTTATGAATGTACTTAAATGATAATTAGTTAAGTCACACATATTTGAGATTTACTCATGCAGCTTTTACGAACGTTAAATGATAATGTCAACCACACAAATCAAACATCTAATGGTGACTTTCATGATGATTAATGTATTATTTTGCTTGACCCGCCTGTAGGCTTCTTCGTTAATAATAGAATCAATTGATTGCAATTACAATGAAATTAAACCAAAAGAAAAGACAACCATTTAATATAATAAAAATGAGTGCGACAACCCGACTCGTACCATAGATACGTTAAAGCTTAAATAAATATCATAACAAAAATAACATAACATAATATAAAATAAAGATTCACGGTGCAATATGAATACAACCCTAAGAACAAGTCTAATGAGACATTTAAGTCTTCAAAATATGACATCATAAAAGCAGGACAAAATGGTCGAATCAATACACAAAACCGTGATCTCACTACGCAACCTCACCAATCTACTCCTGCGCTCCAGCTGCTCCACGCTCCCCACCTAGCTCCAAAACAAAAACACCAAATGAACAAGTATAGTTAGTCGAGAGTCGACTAAGTGAGGAATGCTTTAGGGCTAGCTTATTAAGACGGGCCGCGTCTCATAGGCTATCCCCGAAGAAATACTCAAATGTTATTTTTATATAAATACACATGCATATACAATGAGGGTTGGGATAGTATTCAATAGTAGTGCCAAATAGACGGGAGGGTCATTCCCCGCTCCATTCAGAAAGTACAAGAGGCTTAGAAAATTGATATTCCTAACAAGATGAGCAAGACTCAGGAACTCGCGCATTTTCTAACAAGATGAGCATGGCTCAGAAAACTACTATTCCTAACAAGATGAGTCGGACTCAGGAACTCGCGCATTTTCTAACAAGATGAGCATGGCTCAGAAAATCGCTATTTCTAACAAGATGAGCCTACTCTGGAACTCGCACATTTTCTAACAAGATGAGCATAGCTCAGAAAATCGTTATTCCTAACAAGATGAGCCGGACTCAGGAACTCGCACATTTCCTAACAAGATGATACTTGACGTCCCGTATCCATCGTATCATTTACCAGGGATAATTCTAAATTTTATCACTACGTCTAATACCATCAATTCCCTCCCAATTCATGTAGGGTTTGCACTCCCCACGCTAACGAGATTTACAAATTTTTAAACCAGAGTGGCGTTACCGGGCCTAATTTCCAAATTCTACAATGCAAGTAAGTTCCATCATAAATCTCAAATAATCATGTCATGAATTAATTATAAGGTGGATTTATTAATTGTAGCCAAACATGGGGTTAGATCATGATTAACGGCATAATAGGATAAAACTCTAACTACGTCATAATAAGAAATTAAAAGGGAAAATTGAAAATTCACTCACCCACGTTTTCAAGATCTAGATAATTTAGATACAATTTCATTGGAGCAAAGCTATTGGATTAAACCTTTTGATTCACGGCTTGAACTATATTTACATAATTCCGTCTCAAGAAGAAAGATCAACACGAAATCAAGAAGAATCACTCACCTAAGCTGAACTCAAAGCGCGGGAAGAAAGCCCCCTTGAGAATCACTAGCAAAATCAAGCTCTAATTTCAGTTTCAAGAGTGAAAGCTTGAAGGAGAAGAAAGGAGTGGACGGGAGAGAGAAATGAACCGCAAAATAAAATGAGTTGGGTGGGAGAGAAGCCATATTTATCGGCTATTCCGTTCGGAGCGGACCAATTCCGTTCAGAACGGACTAAACTGAGTTTTCAGTCAAAATTGACAGTGAGAATCCTTTCTGAACGGAATATTCCCTTCCCAACGGACTATTCCATTCAGAACGAAATTTTTTTTTTTTTAAATTTACAGAGCCTTCCATTTGACATCTCATCGACGAGATGGTAAGGCATGAAATTATCGCATCTGTTCATATGCAAAGTATTAACTAATCATTTTGTTTGTATGAAAAAAAATTCTCTTCCAACAACACATGCAATGAAATGAATTCTACAAGCTTATAAAATGACTTGTGTCATCAAACAAATAAAAAAAATTGATCATTGAAATTCTTCCACATTCAAAATTATTACATCCAAAACCTTGGAAAAACTATTGCAAACGCAAAAAAATCAAACATCTCATTCCAATTCTCAACATTATTTCTCAAAACCCCATTTCCCTAAAAATAAACAAAACAAAAAAAATAAAAGTGCAAACACCTAAAAACCAGCCTTTTTCTCTTCCTCTTCAACTATCTTCTCTCTCTCCCTCTCCTCTCTTCTCCTCACCTCCTCCTCCACGGCCCTCTCCTCCTGCTCCCTCTGCTTTCTCTCCGCCTCCTCCTTCTCTCTCCTCTCGTCCTCTCTCTCCTCGATCTCGTCCAACACGTCAAATTCCTTCTCGGCCGCCATCGCCGTCACGATCGGGTCCCGCAGTTCGGAGATCAGTCCGCCCCCGATTTTGTATTCCTTTTCGTCGCCGATTAGGAAGAGCCGTTGGTCCGGACCGGAGACCATTGGGATGTCGACTGCTAGAAGCTTCATATCGTACTGAAAAATGAAATAAAAAGTAAAAACATTGGAGTTATCAGAAATTGTGAAAAAGCCCATGTACCATTGAAAATTGCACACAAAAAACAAAAAAAGGAAATCACCTCTATTCTTAACAGAGATAAAGAATTTAGCCTTACCCATTAGTTAATACTTAACACCACTTATTAACTGATTCTTCAAAAAAAAAAAAAAAACCATTAACTTGTTTTGCCATTTATTGATAATTTCATTGCAAATTTTCTCAACAATTTCAAAAAGCCTTGTTCCTAACCCACTCAAATCTTTCTAAAAAAAAAAAAAATTAAATCACCTATCCATTTTTCCCCAACCCCAAAATTTAAACTTAAAATCTTTCAATTCTCAAAAAAAAAAAAAAAAAAAAAAAAACTCGCCTGGCCTTTCTTCTTCTTAACTTCCACACTAACAAGCCCCCTCCGTTCACTCCCCCTAATCGGAAATATCAAAAAGCACCTCTTTCCCCCGAACTTGAGCTTAAAATCCTTCAACTTCGGCCCGCCGCCGGACACGACATAGGCCCGGAGGTCGGTGCCCGTCAGCGGAGCGCCCATCACTTCAAGTACAGCTGGCGACGTGTTTAGTTTTCGCATTGCGGTGCGGTAGACGCGGTCGGGGTTTATGGAGAATCGAGATTTTACATACATTCCCTAAAAAAGGGGGAAATTTTGAAGTTAGTGGAGATGTGGAGAGATAATTGCAGAAAGGTCCTTGTGTTATGATGAAATTGCCAAAAAAGATCTGCGTTATTGGGAGGGGAAAAAAGCCCCTGCATTTTTGCTGGAATTGCAAAAAACTAAGAATTTTTGTTTTAAATAATTAGGGTAGGAAACAGTCAGTTTTAATTTGGACCTAATGGTAGGGATTTCCTTTTTGCAATTTCGGCAATATTTAGGGGCTTTTTTGTAATTTCGGGAATAATGGATGGTTTTTTTTGCAAATTTCCGATAGATAAATAATAGAACTATGAAATTAATTTTGCATAAATAAAAATCTTATTTAAGTTTAACTTACAGCAAAAGCCACCATGGCAGTGGCAAGAGCAAGGAATCCGTACTTAGCCAACCCTTCTGAAATGCCAACTGTCATATCAGCAATACTGAACAAAATCCGCCATAAAAAAATGCACGAAATTACCGCCCCAATTCCCGCTATCACCATGTAATTTCTCTTCCAAAATGCCTCCATTTGTAATCCCACTGCATATCTGTACCGTGAAACTGCAGATTTTAACACGTTCAATGGCTTGTCCAGCACCGTTTTACCCAAATTGGATGAATTCGAGTTCCGAATCGAGAAAAATCGGATTGGCACAGTTCGTTTTGGGTAGAATTGACCCAAACCTTTAATGCCAGAACCAAAACATTCCAACTTTTTAGGTAATTGGGTACTAAAATGCCGTGAATTTGAAAACCCAGATCGAAGAAACCCAGACTGAGATAACGAAGTGAAGTTTTGAGATAACAGGCGAGAAAATACGCAATTTTGCGATGTGGGTCTGGCGATTGAAGTGCTATAATGGCATATTTGATTGATTTGCGAGATATACGAGCTTGGGTTGATTGGATTCGAGAGGTTTTGATACGAACAGAGTTTCTGGATGTAATGGATGGATCTTTTCGTAGGATTCGCCATTAGAGAGTTAGCTCTGAAGAAGAAAATAGATCAAAATCAAAGACTGTAATGGAGAGAGAAGCTCGGTAGTTTTAGTTTTGGGCTTTTTTTGTTCTTTCTTTTCCTGAATTGTTGTAATAATTTCTTGGTATTTTTCATTTGTAATTTAATTTCCATTGTTTTTGTTTACAATCCATTTGAAAAGGCCCATTAATGTTTTATTTAGCCTAATAATATATTTTTATAAGCACCAACTGATTCCTTAATTAATTTTATTTACTCTTAATTCATTTATAATTTATGTATTTTCTATTTGGTCCATTCCAAAAACAATAATGCTAAACAGTATGACGAAAAATCCTGACGGTATTCCGACATACGGCAGAGTTTGATGTTGAAGTATTACAGCTAATAAATGTATTCATTATTAGTTGGTTTCTTTAATTAGTTATAATATTTGCACAACAAATCATGTTGAGATGCTGTCGGGATTTTCTATTACGTTGCCTAGCATTCCAAAAAAGCCCATTAAATGTTTTAGCCCAGTAATATATTTCTATAAGGCACTACTGAATCAACCCTTAATTGATTTTATTTACTTTTAATTCATTTGTGATTTCTATTATTTTTTATTTAGAATCCATTTCAAAAAGGTCCATTAATATTTTAGCCCAATAATCATTTCTATAAAGCATCAAATCATTCCTTAATTGACTTCATATATATTTTTTAAGTTTTAATCATTCTTTTCTTTTGTTTTATTTGTCGTGTTTTTCATGCAAGTTTTCAGATACGGTTGCCTGTTAACATCTCTTATAAGAGCATGACAACAAATACGGCTCTGCCTCCCTTTGTGAAAAAGCTTCTTCTCCTCTCTCCAGTTTCTATAAAAAAATGGACATATTCCCATCACTGTATTTTTTAAAATCAGCACCAAATCACAAGCAATTAATAAATTAAATTAATTATCAATATACTGATTTATTTAATTAATAATTAACTCACTATATTGTAAGTAATTTAATAAATCATTCAGTAAATTCAATTGGTCGACGTAGGTAGTTGGGTATGAACATTCAGAAATGAAATTAAAAAGAATGCGCACATATTATATAACTTGCAATGATTTGACTTTCAATTCAAAAGATATCTGTTTTTATAGGAGATTATTCAGTCGTCTGAAATTATTTAGTAAAGTGTTAGTAAATCAATATAAATTCATATATAAAACCATTTTAGTAAAATCAAAATATAAATTATTTAGTAAAATCAAGTTACGAAAATGAACATCAAAGACTAAGTAACAAATAATAAAAAGATAAAATAGTATCCATAAATTAACTCATATAACTATTTAGTAAAACCTAAATTATGCATCTCAAATCATATCAATAAAACCAAACATCTCACTGAATAATCAATTCAAAAAATCACTCCATTATACTAACATACACATCCATTTTCCAAAAAACTGGAGAAAAGTCACAGCATAAGAAAAATCTAAGCCCATTTCTGCTCTCTTGTTCTCATATAATCAAACTATATAACTATACACATAACAAGTCATACATGATTAAAACAATAACTTATTACATAATATCACAAACCAAACATCAAATCCATCATTCTTTTTCCTCTTCTTCAATTCAATCCCTCTCTTCTGAGTAACAGCTGAAAGAAAGAAAAAGCTCAACAAAACAACGAAACTCCCCCATTTCATTGCCAAAATCCCAAATCATTCAGACCAATTCACCAATTTGATCCTCTTCCAGTTCGAATCTGGCCTAAACCAACGAAAGATTTCGACTTGAGTCAATACAAGTAATTTATTTATTTGGGTTGTTAGGGTTTTTTGGATCGATGCAACCAGGTGGTGATTCTGCTTCGCCGGCCGGTGAGGTGAGTGGTGGCGGCGGCGGCGGCGGTGGTGGTGGGAGGCGCTACGGCATGAATTTCTCTACTTCGAGTCTCATTCAGGCACCTCTGTCAGCTCTGTTAGAGTATTCTGGGATTCTGCAACCTAGACAGAATCATCAGGAAATTTCAGGTTGGGTTGAAATCTTAATTGATAAATTTGTTTTCTTTGTGTAATCTTTGTTTGGTTTTGTTGTATGAGTGATTGGTCTTTTTGATATCTTGAGTAAATCTTGGTACTGTTGGTATTGTAATCAGAAAGGATAATTCTTTATTACTCCATTTTTCTTGGACAATAAGTAAAGAACTTAACTGTGCTATCTAAGCTTCTATTTCGATATTTATTGATTAAAATTTTTGGCAATCATCTAAGTATCAATTGATTTAAGAGTTTCAAAATTTCTCTAATTTCTTAATTGTTTTCTTAATTTTTCTTAGATTCCCCAATTGAGCCGATACGTCACACAACTAGTGATGGTGAGGTGGCAATACGAATAATCGGCTCAACCGAATCGCCCGAACGAAACACTCTAGAGAGAGAAAGAGCCCAATTTAGGGTTCCAAACCCTAATTCTCTCCACCCTTCCCCCTCTGAGCCCAACCTAGCCGCTCTAGAGAGAGAAACCAACCCTAATTCCACGAACACAACTATACATCCTTCTCTCTCTACCTCTTCTTTACTGGGTCTGAACAGTCAGAGAGAGAGAGAGAATGGTACCAATGAAAATGGTACCGGCACGGATTCCGAGGCAAGAGAAAATAATGCGAATGGTGGGTCGACTTATCAGAGATATGATATTCAACAAGTTGCAAGATGGATTGAGCAAATATTGCCTTTTTCTATTCTTCTTTTGGTTGTCTTTATTAGACAACATTTACAAGGTAACGTAGTTATTTATTAATTTCGTATTTGTAATAAAATATATAATTAAATTATTACTGATTTTAAGGGTTTTTAGGGTTTTTTGTGACGATTTGGATTGCGGCGGTTATGTTCAAGTCTAATGATGTGTTGAAGAAACAAACCGCCTTGAAGGTTTGCATATACATTCATTAATTCATAGATTCATCATATTTTAATTCTTAAACATGAAATATTAATTCAATCTAATCATCTTGTATGATGTTAATTATATTATTTACAGGGAGAGAGGAAGGTAAGTGTGTTGGTGGGAATCACGATGGTATTTATATCGCATGTATTTGGAGTGTATTATTGGTATAGAAAAGACGGTCTCATGAGGCCTCTTGTTATGCTTCCTCCTAAGGAAATTCCGCCTTTTTGGCATGCCATTTTCATCATTCTTGTCAATGGTAATAATTATTATCTATATTATAATAATTGTACTTATAATGAGGCCTCTTTTTAAATTTCACCCAGTTCACTCTAGACTTCGTAGTTTGACTAAATAGGTCACTCAACTTTCAGTCTTACTTTGTTGGTTTTCTATCTAGTTTTTAACAAATTGATGGAAAATTAATAGAGTGACTTAATTTGGAAGCCATTGACTTATTGGAAATCGTGAGAACTTCCTCTAATTCCTGAGGAAAAAACTATCTGGCAACAGTACACAGTTCAAAAATCAAGAATGAAGGATGTTTATTCCAATTTCCAATAATAGAGTTTTTATTTTGTCTTATTTGCTGATTTCTCTAATAATAATATTTTAATAATGATAATTATCTTGCAGATACATTGGTTCGCCAAGCAGCCATGATTGCAAAATGCATGCTTCTCATGTATTACAAAAACAGCAAGGGCCGTAACTACAGACGACAGGTATTTTATATACATCCTTTCCAAATTCATTTCTTACAATATTTATTTATATCTTTATTATTTTATTGATTTATTTTTATTAATATTTATTTAGGGTCAAATGTTGACTGTGGTGGAGTATCTTCTTCTTCTGTACCGGGCTTTGCTTCCCACTCCAGTTTGGTACCGGTTTTTCTTAAACAAAGAATATGGAAGCCTCTTTTCTTCTCTCACTACTGGATTGTATCTCACTTTCAAACTCACTTCAGTCGTTGAAAAGGTACTCTCTCTCTCTCTGTATTCTCTCTTTATATATATATTTCTTTGTCTCTTTCCTGCTCTCTCTCTCTCTCTCTCTCTCTCTCTCTCTCTCTCTCTCTCTCTCTCTGTCTGTCTGTTTGTTATATTATATTTTTGTAAAATTGTGACTTAATTAACAAGTGAAATGAATAAAACGACAGGTTCAATCATTTTTGACGTCACTTAAAGCCTTGTCTCGTAAGGATATACACTATGGCTCATATGCTACTAAAGATCAGGTATTGATTTATTTCATTATCCCCCCCTGAAAAATTAGAAAATTACGATATATGCCACAAAATAGGAATATATTTTTTGATTAATACTAATAAATAATGATAATTTGTTTTAAAACAGGTAATACAAGCAGGAGATATGTGTGCAATTTGTCAAGAGAAAATGCACGCTCCTATTTTACTACGATGCAAGCATATTTTCTGTGAAGATTGCGTCTCTGAATGGTTCTCTCTCTCTCTCTCTCTCTCTCTCTCTCTCTCTAGTTTCTCTCTCTAAATTATGTTTCTATTTTCTTATTAATTAATATTTATTTTTAATAAATTTGCAGGTTTGAGAGAGAAAGGACATGTCCGTTGTGTAGAGCGCTAGTAAAGCCGGCTGATTTAAGGTCATTTAGTGATGGTTCAACAAGTCTCTTCTTTCAGCTTTTTTAAAAGACTCAGTAAGAAGATTAAAAGCAAAAAAAATTGACCCTTTTTACACAGTTGATATAATATATATAGTTTCTGTTTTTTCTTCTTTTTTTGAGTTTTGTTAACATATATATTTGAATGGATTTATATAAGAGAGAGAAATGTCATTGCACATTAATAGGCTTGTCTATATTGGTCGTGAGTTTGACTCTTATATAAACTATATGTATTTGTCAGTTATATGGAATAAAGTATCACATCTTTATAGGAAAATATTATCTTCTAATGGTATATATGCAACGTGATATGTTCGGACTGACTGGATATACAAAATCGATGTATTTACAGGGTGTATATGCAAGTTTGTTGTGTCTTGACACAAGAATTGAAATCTTGGGTTTAATAGTAACCCAAGATACATTTGCTAAGATAGTGAGATTGTATTTAAGTTGCGAAGATAAGATGGACCACCACAGTGAAGCCATTGATGATGCATTGTGGGGAAGTAATTTTTATTTTGATTTTATAGAGAGAGCTCATATATTCCACATCTATATTAAATTTTTTTTGACTTTGCTAAATATTGAACTCACAACTTTTGAGTTATTATGATCTTGTTACTCTACTAGATATGGTTTGGCTGAGTGGAAGCAAATTAGCCAGATATATTGCAATATTGGTCTTCTAACACAAGCTGGGTATTTCTCTTCAAATTCTCAAGCTATTACACTTAAGTCCCATAAAAAAGAAAAATAATATCCAAATCAAAATCACATTATAATAACTACTTCAAATTACAACTAATTAAAAATAGAATTTTTTCTTCATAATCATCAAAAAAAAAAAGAAAAAGTACCACATCTTAATGAGAATGACAACACCAATTATTCAAAACTTATTGTGAGGTATGTCGTAAATTGTTTTTACGATCGTAATAATGAAGATGATGAAGCCACCTAAGAACGAAAATGTTATCCATGGACTGGGACAATAATGGTTCTTGAAACCTCCATACGCTCTATTCAATTTTCTACCATGATGTTTTGTCACCTTCCTGTAAAATTCTTTGAGATCGTGTGGCACACGGGCACCTCTGGTTTCTACTCGCATTTCTTGAACAAACTCGAGTATCTGCTCATCATTTGTCATCGTGTTTGGTAAGATGTTATTCTTTCTGAGTAGATTTACGTCTTCTTTTGTTTGCAGCAGCCGTGCAATGCGTGTCATGTAGCCAGTTACATGAAACCCACACCTTTGATACTTTTGCTCAAATTTTATTAAGTGTTTAAAAATGGTACTACTATAATCAAAGATGTGCAAAGGGGAAATATGCATTGTTGCAGACGGCCATGTACTTTTGCGATGAAATATTATATCAAAAGTACCCCTAAGCCTCTTGAATGAGGTACTCGATTCATGCAGTTCTATTGCATTGGGAACACACAAAGAGGTCTCGAACTTTAACAAATCAATTGATTCATCTTTTTTGTCATCTGAATTGGTAGGAGGAGAGATAAGATTCTCCTTTGAGGAAATAAATGATGCTGATATCAGCATAGTTATTTTTGATTTCAACTTCATTATTGCTGCTTTTAAAAGACCAGGGAGCCCAAAAACTCTAAATATTTGATATGCACAGTGTTTGGAATATTTTCTCTTGGATACAAGTGAGCAATGGAAAACATGAAGAAGATGCTGAAAACCCTCATTTTGAAACGGATACGCATCCATGCTCATGTGGCCAATTCCTGGATAAATGCTTTCAAAGCAAATCGGAGTACTATGAAGGATATCAATATTCACCACATTATTGTTGATAACTTCTATCAAGAACCATGGGATTTGGTTTCCTAGCATTAATAACTCCATTTTGATTTGGTTCTCTTTGGAGGTAATACATGAAAGTAGATGTTGATCCACGATATTTTGTAACGATATTAATTTCGTAGAGTTAGTCCCCTCATTTTTTGTTGGGTACAAGTATTTATACCCCACAATATAGATGAAAAACCATATAAAGCAGCTATCAAGAAAGAACAACTCCTTGAATGTATCATTACTATTATAAACCGTTAACATGTTTTCAGCATAGTATTTGCTTATTCTTTCCTTCTCCAATTCGATTTGAGTGAGACAGTTGGAAAAGTTTAGACTGAAATATTCGATCAAATACTTCACACATATCCACTTTCTTCTCACACTAATCAATGCTTTGTTACGGTCAGCCGTAGAGTGGTATGGCCCAATCGGTACTACCAGCTCTACCTCGACTTCATAGTAGGGATCCCTGTGGCTGTCACTAACCATTACAGCTGCCAAACATAATCAAGAGCTGGAAGTCCAAATAATCATAATAATAATCTCAAAAAATATATAAACAACTCTTATTTGTAAATGTTAGTTGTAATTTGTTACCTAACCTAATGTGAAACCAATACTCAGCTTCATCTGACAAAAGAAGCTTATTTCGGCACTGAGCAAGAGTATAAACCAAATCATTAAATTTTATCTATCCAATTATAATATTATTTATTAATTTTATAAATCTTTGTTTGAATCATTAATTTTTGTAAGCTGGTATTTTGGTATGATTATTTGTGTATTATTTATCTCACAATAAATTT
This sequence comes from Juncus inflexus, assembly GCA_024447665.1. NCBI lineage: Eukaryota > Viridiplantae > Streptophyta > Magnoliopsida > Poales > Juncaceae > Juncus > Juncus inflexus. Next base: position 6,400,922 of record JAJHPC010000002.1, on the reverse strand, counting down.
GATCAATCTTAGTATGTCACATCATTTTAATGATTTTTAATCATGTCGTGTGATTTTAATCCGATGTTAATATGATGTTACTTTGTCCACATCAACATAAGTAATGAAACTTAAATAACTCAAAATTTCAGAACGAATTAATATGTCAAATGGTCTTACAACTAAAGTGAACTATTTTAAATTAGTCAATTTCATATTTTTTTAGTTTATTTTCTTTTTCTTCTTTTAAAAAAATAGTAATCATTAATTAAGCTAGTTTTTTCTTACTAATAAACTTTTGTATTGACATGAGAAACTTTATTAGATATTTAACAATATATTGAAATTGTAACGATATATTGACAATAAAAACAATATATTAGAGATTTAAACAATGCATTGACGTGAAGAATAAATATTGTAGTCAATCTTCGGTTGATATGCCATAAACAAATGTATATTTGATGAATAACAAATACGAAAAAATGATATCAATTTTAAGCCTTTTTTTTTGCTTTTATTTGACTGATCTCATTATTTTAAATTAAACGGTTGTTGAAGCTCACATGGTTGAATTAAGTTCCGAGTCAAGTCTTCACGGAAATAATTTTTTTATCATCTAAGCAGGTATCCTGATTGTATAGTACCAAACTATATTAAATAATGTCATGCATGTAGCATGTTTCAACTATTACCAATTATTCAAATCATCTTGGAAATTATAATAAGTGAAGATTGTACTCTTATTTTCATTATTTTTTGTCATGCTTAGTGATATGAAAAATTGTCGGTCATTAAGCTTAGCTCATTCATCACATCTTTATAGGAAAAATTATCTTCTAATGATATATATGCGGCGTGATATGTTAGGATCTGATATACAAAATTGATGCAAATTTGCACCCAGGTATTATAATTGTTGGAGTTTGATATCATCCCAAAGGATTTGCTCGCAATCTGAGATTTGATCTGAATTAAAATCTTGAAGTCGTGTCATTGACACAAGAGTTGAAATCTTGGGCTCAATAGTAACCTATTGTACATTTGCTCAGATAGTGAGATTGTATTTAAGTTGCGATGAGTAATTTGTAAGATTATTGAACTTGGATTAAATTACTTCAGATTGCGAAATAGTTATCATCAAGTTCAAGCTTGGTGGGTCAGTGATTTAATCATAGATGGCCCAAAGCAATAACAGGAACTAAGTTCGAGCAAAACATGGAGGAAGTGAAAGATAAGATGGACCAGGTCCAGAGTAATCTGGATGGAAATTCCAAGAAGCCATTGAAGATTCATTGTGTGGAAGCAAATTTGCTTCATATATTGCAATAACAAAATCTATAAATGGAAAAATAGTTTCACATTTGGAAGAGAGATATTTCAAACCCTCTCCAAATTTTCTCAAAAAAAAAAAAAAAAAAAAAAATACAATAACAACAGATTAGTAGAAATTTAAGTCCATCAAAAAGAGAAAAATAAAGCAAGAAAGAAAGTATTGAAAAAAACAAGGTACCACATCTTAATGAGAATAACAATACCAATTATTCAATGCTTCTTATTACCGATTATGGTATAAATTGTTTGTATGAGCGTAAGAATGAAGAGGCTGACGCCACCAAAGACCGAAAGCGTTATCCATGGATTGGGACAATAATGATGCTTGAAACCTCCATATGCTCTGTTCAGTTTTCCATCATGATATTTTGTCACCCTCCTGTAAAATTTTCTGAGATCCAGTGGTACACGGCCACCTCTGGTTTCTACTCGCATTTCTTGAACAAAAGCGAGTATCTCCAGGTCATTTTTCATCGTGTTTGGCAATATACTCTTCTTTCTTAGTAGATTTACATCTTCTTTGGATTGCAACAGGCGTGCAATGCATGTCATGTAGCCAGTTACATGAAACCCACACATTCGATACTTTTGCTCAAATTTTATCAAGTGTTTAAAGATGGTACTGCTATAATCGTAGATATGCAAAGGCGAAATATGCATTGTTGCAGACGGCCATATAATTTTGGGATGAAATACTATATCAAGATCAGAACCCCAGAGCCTCCTGAATGAAGTACTCGAGTCATGCAGTTCTACTGCATTGGGAACATACAAAGAGGTCTCCAACTTTGACAAATCAATTGAATCTTCATCATTTTCGTCATCTGAATTGGTGAGAGGAATTAAATGATTCTTCCTTGACGAGAAATCAGAGGAGTGTGTTTTCTTTATTCGTCTCACAAAACACATTAATTTTGCTCCCAGCTTTATTCGTCTTGTAAAATGATTAAAAGCAGTACATGCATCTTTGCAAACTCTGGATAATAAGCCAATTTGGTTCCTCCAGCATTTGCACTCTATATTGTTTTGTACAAGTGACCAATGGTAAAAATGCAGAAGATGTTGGAAACCCTCGGTTGGAGTTTGAAAATTAATCCGGTAGTTGTGAGTTCTTGGATAAATGTTTTCAAAGCAAATAAGAGTACTCTTTAGGGGATCCTTAGCAAGACAATGCATACTGCCACTGATAATTTCTAATAAGAACCAAGGAATCTGGTTTCCTAACATTAATAACTCGATTTTGATTTGGTTCTCATTGGAGGTGATATCTGAAAGTACATGTTGATCCATGATATTTTGTAACCAATCCACAGAGTTAGCTCTCTCAATTTGTCTTCGGAACCGGTAAGGGTCACACCCCATAATATAGATGAAAAACCATATAAAGCAGCTATCAATAAAGAACAATTCCCTCAATACGTCACCCGTATAAACCGGTAACATGCTTTCAGCATAGTAACTACGAATTCTTGCCTCTTCCTTTCCGAATCGGTCGAGGCAGTACAAAAAGTTTAGACCGTGATATTCAATCAAATACTGGGCACAAATCCACTTCTTACTCACATTAAATATAGCATTTTCACGGTTAGCCAGAGAATGGTATGGCCCGATTGGTACCAGCCTCACCCTATCAGGCACATCAAAAATCGATGGCCCAGTGTTACTATAGTACATATTTCTTTGTAGAGATCCTCTCGTATGTGTTTCTATTAACCGTTGAGGCTTAACACCCGGGAGACAATTAATAGACTCTTCCATTTTTCGTCTCCATTTGAACTCCAATATTCTCCCTACTGATTTCCTAACTATCCCCCATTTTGATGGAGAATTTGTCACACCTTTGTTGATATGGCTATCCATAGAAATAGAGGTCTCTCCCTCTCCCTCTCCAACTATCTTAGTCTCACTGTTTTCTATATCCATTGTTAGATTTTTTTTCCTGACCAGTGGAGAATCGCAGGTTGTTATCACGCTTCTAAGAAATAAAGATAAATGTATCAACACTTTATAGCACCTTTTCTTTTTGAGGTAAAGCACTTTATATAGCACCTAATTTAGTTATAACTAATATAATTAAATATAAAATTTTATATTTTCTGTCATAGCACTAATGGGGAAGTCTTCCATTTTTGACTCTCGAAGGCTATTGCCTACGGAGATATCGTTAAAATAAATAAAATATTTATTCGTTACAATTGTGCCTGAAGTAAATCCAGGCTTAGCAAGACGAATTGTAAATGAATGTACACCAAAAAATATTCTTAAATCTTAACACCAACACCCCCAAATCCTAAAAAATTTAGGCGCCCATAACTTGTCTGATTTATTTTTCTAACTAGAGCTCCCCCCCTAATATAAGTCTTTTAGAAACGTAGAAATGGGAAACATATAGAATTTTCAAGATGAAAAAATTACAAAGAAAAAAAATGATACCGAGCTTACAATTTTTTTAGACAAACTTTTTTAAGAAAAAGACTGGTTCAGCTTCTTTCGTTTCTTTTTCATTTACTCCTCTTCATTTGACTATAATTAGCTAAGTCATTATATTATATTTGTTTTACAGATAATACATAAATTCAACATAATGTTTGTCAATATTTCTCTTTTCAATCCACCTTTCTTCTTAAATTTTGTTTTAATAGATTCAATTTATTCATCATTTTTATAAATCATATAAAATATGATGACGTGGTGGCAAGTGACATGACTCTATTAGTTTTAATGGATTTTAAAATCAAAGATAGAAAGGAATGGAGAAGGGTGGTACCAAGAAAGGAAAGGGAAGGAAGAAGGAAAAAAAGAAAAAAATGAGACCCTATTAATTTTAATTTTGATGTAACTCGGTTGTATACATTGTATACAGTTTTTAAGCAATGAAAGAAAAGGGACAAAACTCCGGGCTTCTATTAAAAAAAATATCATAGATAGAAAAAGTTCCACAAATAATGTATAATACCTTGATTACTGGACAGTTTGATTTGGTTAAAAAGAAACTATATCTTCCATGCACCCGCCATTGCTAGGGTTTACTCTTAAGAATCATGGGCAATTTTTGTTTGGGTGAGTGGAGAAGCCTGGAAGTCTAGCCTTCTGTCACTCAATTTATTATTTCTCTTGGAAAGTTATGAAAGACCCTTTCCTTCAAAAGAAAATTAAGAAATGAAGAAAGACCATCACATCACTTCATACGCATAAACTGCAAGAAAGTCCCTAGAAAATAGAAAATAGCGCAAAGATACTCTTTCTTAGAACGAAAAACTTGCTCCTTGTCACTAACCAGTAACCGTTGCGTCCGTCAACATAATAATAATAATAATAATAATAATAATAATCTCATATAGAGATAAATAACTCCAATTTGTAGTTGTTAGTTGGTACCTAACGTAATGTGAAACCAATCCTCCCAATTTCAGTTCGCACGTCCTAAGAAGCTTCATTTGATGGAATAATAAATGAACATTGTTCTCGTTCGAAAGAAAGTGAAGAGGCATTTATTATGGCATTGAGAACGAGTAGTTGACCTTATTTAAAATAGTGAGGAGTTGACCTCGAGGAAGGGAAATCAAACCATTGACCTGGTAGCATAATACTGTAATAGAATTAACTTCAGCTTTTAATTTTTTATCAATTTGTGGAAATTCTCAACAGCCAATGTTATTTTCATTTGGCGATTAGTGCAGAATATCCTGCCTACAATTGATCAATTCTCTAAGAGAGGCTGTATTTTACCCAACAGTATCTATGCAGAATCTGTCCAATAGTTATTCCTGGAGAGTGCATTGCATCACAAATCTTCGCTTCTGTTCTGTTGGGTTAGACAATCAGACAATAAATACGCTCAGCTGAACAGGTGATTTGCAACTGCTTGTTTAAGTGGCAGCAGCGAGTTTCTGGATTTGGAAGGATGTACGTACAAGAACGTTCCGAAATTAAGTTTCGACTGTGGAACAATTGGCTTTAATATCTATTCTAGTTTCCACGCATAAGGAATTCATTCTTGCTGACTTAGCCTTGTGCAATGATTGGCTTCAATATCTATTCTAGTTTCTGTTCAAGAGAGTGACTGATCACTTAGTCATATTTCTCTTTTGTTTTTTTAATTTAATTTTTTTAGCTTATTTGGCCAATCCTCTTGGCACATAATTTGTTACTTATGCTGCTTTTAATTATTAATGAAACTTGCGGTCTCCAGGCCAAACCTAGGGTCTTTTATTAAAAAAGACTATGATTTTTATTCAACTACATTAACATAAATATTGTAACTTATATAACTCGCACAATTTATCTTTATATTTCTTTTTTCAAAAAATTCGTAATTATTATTTAAATGAAATTCATTTCTTACTAAAAACATTCATCTCTAAATTCATTTGAACTTTTTTCAAATTGAGCTCTATATTGGTGTAATTCCAGTTTAATAAATTTTTCTCTCAATTAATGTCTAAGAGTAACTATGTAAAATATGTAATGGAGAAAACCCTATATGAAAGAATAATCTTTAACGCATCATGTATAAGAAATATAATATATTATAATAATTATTTTTCAAAGATTTTTTTTCATTTAATAAAAGAGGATATCATAATGAAAAACTTTTCATTGAATGGAAAAACTCTTTGTTTCACTTCCTTTTTTATGCTAATTAATAAAATAGTTTCTTTTTTTATTAATCGTCTACAAAACTTATACATGGCCCAAATTATATGAAAACAGCAATAATATTATAGTAATAGTCTAAAATATATATTGATCCTGAAACTTTACAATCACTTATACCAACATAATGACATTAAAATTGATATATTAACACTTGAAATTCATTGTATTAATACTGAACGCTATATTAAGTCTAATATATGATCTATTGTATAAAAAATGATATACTGGTACTGAAAATGTTTTATTGAAACTAAAACGCTATATTAAAACTAGAAACTAAGTATATTGACGCCATTGAAACAATATTTTAACACTAGAAACAAAATATATAAACACTAGAAATGATCTATTGATATTTGATACTGTAAATAATGTATTGAAACTCAAAATGGTATATTAAAACCGAAGGCTCGATATATATTGACATGAATATTTTTTGCGCTTAAAGTGAAAACACACCAAAAAAATTATGTGAACTCAAAACCATATATAGATTAAAAATAATATATTGACACAAAAACTTTATTAGAGATTTACAATGAAGAGTATATTAGAAATTTAAACGATGCAACGACATAAAAAAAACATTACATTAAATCTTTGGTTGATATGTTATAAATCAATAAATGTATATTAGACGAGGAAAAAATGTTATCAATTTTAAATACTAACACACTTATTTGTTAAGAAAAAAAAGATAAAACAGAATACTGTTTTTTTGCTTTTAAAATTAAAAAGAATAGAAAAACATATTGATTCTAAATGGTCCCTTTGTTCGCATTTATTTGGCTGATCTCACTATTTTAAATCAGACGATCCTTGAAGCTCACATGGTTAAAAAGTTCCGAGTCTAGTCTCCAGGGAAATTCTTTTTTTATTTCATTAAAACAGGTATCCAAGTTGAAGAACCAAACTGCATTGAAGGTGTCATGTGGCACGTTTGAACTATTACCGATTATTCAAATCATCTTCGAAATTAAAATAAGAAAAGATTGTACTTCTTATTTTCACTCTTTTCTTCCTATGTTCCCAGTCACTAGAGGAATCCTCCAAGTTTCTTCTCCTTCACTTATATGCTTAAACTGAGTGATCCCGCCTGACCTGACCTGGGGTACTCTTTTCTTCCTATGAAAAAATTGTTTGTTATTAAATATAGCTCATTCATATGATTAGGTTCAATATCAACCCCAATTTAAAACTAAACAGTTTAGAAAAATTGCTAGTTAAATGTATAAAATTTACCCGATTAGATTCGTACTTCATTTTTTTTTTAATTCAATCCATGTTTGATGGGTTAAGAGAATTTTGCTAAATATATACTAATAAGATTATGTTTTGCCGGATTTTGAACCTATGACTTTTTGATTCACATGCATTAGATTCTATTAACTAGGCCATAAGCCATTTACTATACTAAGTCGGTACTTCTTATTAGTGTGATATAAGACTAAGTCGGTACTTCTTATTAGTGTGATATAAGTCATCAGCGAGCGAAAGTTAATCATAAAAGTGATAACTAATTAGTCAATGTATAAATCGTAAGTAATCCAGATCATTACATACAACACTAATTTTTAACCAACAAATTAAATTGACAGTTGTGTCTTTCATAATTTGCACAAATTTTATTGAATCTAACTTCAAAATTTGTGCCCATCTGACAACACAATTACAAAAAAACTCAATGGCTAAAAATTCAAATTGTCATTAGACAGATAGTATTTTAAACTTTTGAAAGAAATAAGTGAATATTATATATATTCAAATGGGATATGATAGAGCATGACGGCTGATGTGGCAAGAGCGACGTCAACCAAATCACGATAGCAAAGCTCTAACCGGCGTCTTCAAGCTGAGATCACGATAGGATGAAACACAAAGCGCGACACGAAAACAGTATATAGATGATGATATATTAATATATAATTCAAACAAAACAATATATATATATATATATATATATATATATATATATAGAGAGAGAGAGAGAGAGAGAGAGAGAGAGAGAGGGATAACTAAACAACTTGTACAAAAAAAGTACGGATTTTGCTTGTGATCAAAATTCATCAAAAATTCAAATTTCAACCGTACGGATGAAATATATATGTTTTGAATATATTATAGATTAATTTTCACAAGAATTGGAATATTATATCATTATCATCATATAATATCAAAATTCATCAAAATATATATAATACATATTATATATATTTTGATGATATATGATGGCAATGATATAATATTTCGATTCTTATGAAAATTAATTTACAATATATCCAAAACATATATATTCCATCCGTACGGTTGAAATTTGAATTTTTGATGATATATGTAGTATTTTGGTCACAAGCAAAATCCGAATTTTGCTTGTACAAGTTATTTAGTCATCTATTATATATATATATATATATATATATATATATATATATATATATATATATATATATATATATATATATATATATATATATATATATATATTATAACATCCGATATAACAATATATATAGTCCAGTAAGAAAACAAGTATATAGATATGATATAAAAAGATATAAATCGGATAAAACAATATATATATTACACTATATAATTAATATATATAACAATATATACACATGATAATATAGATATGGTATAACAATATATAGATATGATATAACAAGTATATAAATCGGATAAAATAGTATATATATATATATATAATACTATATAATTAATATATATAACAATATATATACCAATACGTAGATATGATATAACAAGTATATACACGTGATAATATAGATATGGTATAACAAGTATATAGATATGATATAACAAGTATATAAATCGGATAAAACAAGTATATATATAACACTATAGAATTAATATATATAACAATATATATACCAATACGCAAATATGATATAACAATATATACACATGATAAATAGATATGGTATAACGATATAACAGTATATAGATGTGATATATAGATATGATATAACAAAATAAATAGATTTGATATAACCAATAACAATATATCGCGTCGTGCTGGAGAAAAAACACAATGGGGAGAAGATTGGCGATTGGCTGGCGGTCGTGATCCCGTTGTGATTACACCGTCGTATTTGCACATTTCCCTATTCAAATTATCAAAGGGGAATACATGTAAACTGAGAAAAAGTTGATCTATCATTTAAAAACCTCATAGCATAGCATGTAAATGCCAATGCCCAAACAGAGGAACATAATTAACTTTATTTTAGTTTGCCCACCACACTGAGCAACTTCTTAACATCAAACAATAATTCAAATCCAATCAAAAAGAAAAAAAAAATGATGAGCTAAAATCCTAGCTGAAATCACACTCTTTACATAACAAATCACGAAATTACTTATTAACTTATATCTCACGATCTTCATTTGCAGGAATCTTTATGGAAGTGAGGATATTATCAAATAGGTTATTTATGGGTCTGATAAATTTAGAAAAGAAAAAATTTATCGCCCCCATCACAACAACAAAGAATGCACATGTTCCCACAATAGAACCTACATATGAAACACTTAGAAGAGAGCTTGCACAGTCAAAAACAAAAACAATAGCTATCAAGAACAAGGCATAAGATAGTAGATATCGTATTGTTATTAGTTTTTTTTGGGGGGACTTTTTAAATAGCAATAGTACAACTATTGATATAGAAAAGGCAAATGCGCATGAATTTAGTCCTAGAATTATATAGTACCGAATTCGGTCTTTGTTCAGTATAATGGGTTGCCCTGCATTGTGGTTTAGGTCAGGGTCATAACTTGAATCAGTGCCGTGACAAATGTATATAGCATCAGTGGTATTTGACAAACTGATGTTCGAAACTCTTGCGGTTCCAATGAGATACTGATAGTTTGTAACAAATGGAAGTGTGGTTTGAATGTTCGATTGGGGCAAAGCATTGGTTTTGGAATTAGACCAAGAACCTCCAGGCACGTTTAACCTTGCCGTAAACGTCATTGACATCAGCAATGTCGCGATGGTCATCAACCAACCATTCATGTTTTTGACGAAATCTTTTTCTGATTCCTCTGTTTTATCCAAGCCATTTCCTGATGCGGGTCCAGCAGGGGTTTTTGGATCTGGAGCTCTTTCCCTAGTTAAAGATTTTGAAGGTTGTGGAGGCGAGGAGGCCAGATTAGGTTGGGTTGGTGATGATATGTGCGGAGTATTAGATCCTAAAACCATGTTTAGGGAATCCATGATTTGTCCAATGTGGACATCCAGGGTACTTGAAGTATTGTTAATGTTTCGTGTAACAGACATTGCAACGGTAGTTGGACCTAACATAAACCTAACAGTCTGCAAAAAAGAAATGGGCCAAAAATAAGGACACATGTGCTAATTGAAGCAGAACTTATGATAATTAGTTTTTTTCAATGCGTTCAACTTTTTGTTAGTGATGTGTCCTATATGTGCTAATATGCCTTTCGTTTTTTTTTTTCAGAAATAGAAAAAAGAACCTTAATATTGTTGCATGTGTCAAAGAAATTTGTTGAAGCGTGCTCGCCATTTTCATTCTCAAATTCAACCGACATCTTCAATTTCCTTTCAAGCAATGGTATGGTACTCCCTCTCTCTTTTCTATTGCTCAAATTCTGCTGAAGCCCAATTACTGCTCTTTAAGGATAGGTTTTATATAGGGAGCCCCGAGACTCATCAGCCATTACAATATGACTTGATCCCTATTTAGGATTTTTTTGTGTCATTTCTGTTAGAGAAAAGTGTGAACCGGTTCATTTTGTAGGATATTTTTGAGATCATACATGTAATTAAGATAAGAAAAAGTTTCAAATAACTTCCTAACTTTTCTGAATATTTTAAGAACCCTTCCCTTTTGAGATTCCTCCAAAAGATATCTGCAAATTTAATTTTTTTTACCTATGGTGTTAAAATTAATACTCATAAGGTTAAATATTTTATTGACCAAAATACCTCTCTTGTAATGTTTAATTGAAATAATTCACTTATTCTAATATTATAAAAAATCTCTAAATGTTCAAAATATAATTCATATATAATATAATAACGGTATATAATTAACACAATAATAATATAATATGCTATTTAAAATATTATTACTATTAAAAAATACATGAATATTTAAAACAATATTTAATATGTACTTAGTAAAATAATTAATAATGTACTAAGTTATGTATTATATTAAGAAAATATTAATTTATATTTAATATATATTGTTTTGTTGTATTAATTACATGCTATATTTTATATTAAATATATGCTAATTCTATAGTGGTTTAATATTTTAATTATATAATGTTTATTTTGTTAACTATTACTTTGAATATCTATAGTGTACTTTAACTCCGCTTTGAAAATATAACATTTATAATTTACTTTCATAATAGTTAACAACTATATTAAATATGTTTATTGACCAAAATGCCCTTCTTCTATATGTATATAATTTTAATATTTGAAAAAAATGTTTAACATAACACAAAAAAATACAAGTTTTAGCAATCCCTAATGTTTTTGTATACTAAAATAGATATATGTTACGAATATTACATTTTTCTTCTTTTTCTTATCGATGTTCTTATTTCACAATTAGATGTTAAAGTATAATTAACTGATAAATTTAATTGAATCTAAAGAAAATAACTAGCTGATAAATGAAACATATTAAATTGTAGACATCGGTGAGTATTTTAGTCACAGCAAATGATATTTTGTCTGCATTTATCATTATATTAACATAAAAAAATGGAAAATCAAATGATTAGGTTAGGACTCCAAGAATTGGATAGTGGGAAAGCTTGACGACCCAGCAGTGGGCGTCAATAATCTAAAATAATAAAAACAAAAGTGATAATTTCATATTTGCCATTACAAAAACACAAAATATCATATTTGCCATTACAAAAATAAAAATATCATATTTGCCATAACAAAACTTTAGATATCATATTTGCCATTCCAAAATTCAAAATTTATCAAATTTATCTAAAACTTAAAACCATCTATTTTTTTCCGTTAGCACTAACAGTTTAATCTTATAATTATCATTTTATCCCTACTTTTTTTTATGTAAAATTAGAATTTAATATGCGAGTAAAATATATTCAAAAGAAGAATCAACTATTTCAAATTCAATTTATTTTTGGAATAATTATTTCTGAAGAGGAGAAATGAATAAAAGAATATATTATTTTTATAGGCAAAATAATGTTGTGAGAAGAGGGTGACAAAACGGGGACGACAATTTAGGTTGAAAAGAAATATGTGTATTTGCTAGTGAAAAAGAAATAAAAGAATATTTTGATCATATTAAATAAAACTTCATGGGAAGTTAACAGTGTTAGGTATATTTGTTATTTTTGAAGTTTTAAAAGGGTAAATTTGATAAATTTTGTGTTTTCTAATGACAAATATGATATTTTAGGTTTTTGTAATGGTAAATATGACATTTTAATTTTTTGCAATGACAAATATGATATTTTAACGTTTTTGTAATGGCAAATATGAAATTTTAAATTTTGTTGTGGCAAATATGATATTTTATATTTTTCTAGTGACAAATATGAAATTACCCCTACTTGATTTAATTAATTATTTGTTTTAAACCAAGCCTTTAGGAAATTTAATTAATTATTATTAGCTGGCAAGTCAACAAGTGTAATTGATTTAGATAAGCTAATTATTAGCTGGCAATGTGCATTACGGATCATCCTCTTGAAAATTACTCAAGAAACAGACACATCAAACTATATTAGACCAGGATAAAATCGGCCTCACGATCCGGATATCTTAGTTTTGTTTTTCAGTTCTAGTCCACTATATCTTGCAGGGGAAAATGTAAAGTTTCTATTTGTTTCTGATTGATTTGAGAATAAACATTCGACATTTAGTTAAAGAGAAGTTTGAAAGAGGATTTGAAGGTGTTTAGTGTAAATGAAATCAAAATGAAGCCTTTCAACCATAGTAAAAAAGAGGATTTGAAGGTGTTTAGTGTAAATGAAATCAAAATGAAGCCTTTCAACCATAGTAAAAATATTGCAAGTAGGTAGAGGTTTTGTAGACAAACTCATGTGGAAACAAGCAGGACCAATTTAAAAAATAATACTAGTCCCTATGCAACATTTCAGAAGAATCTGTTAGGTGAAGTCATATATATTTTTCTTGCATGTGAATTGTGATAACCATGAAGTCAAGGAGTTTATAAACATGCAGTCTAATTCATACTGGTACCACTAATTCATACGTAATGATTTATCATGTTTTCATTGTAAATATTACGAGGTATTAAAAGAAACTGCATGGATCAATATAGTACTAGCGATAAACAAAGCAAAAAAAAAAATGATCAATTAACAGTTACGCTATTTAATATATATTCATGTTGATCATGGTGTGTATTATATACATTTGTCAAACTAGCTAACATACTTCCTGATACCTTCAATCTGTTATCCAACTAGACTGTAATGAAATTTATTAACAAAAAAAAATTTGTATAGATTTGTTTGCGTGTGATATACTTTTATTAGAATGACTGCCTCTTCGATTATAAGAAATAAGCACACCCTCCTCAATCAAGTGCAAACTGTTTCCCCGCTGGACCAGGCCAATAAGTCTTATTCTTTTTGGTCTAAATATTTGAATATAAATAGATAGACTCGGACACATGTCAAGAAAAATAAACAACAAACAATAGCGTGAGTCGAGTTTCGAACATACATGACAGTCTATGGCTCTATGCCATAAAGCAGCAGTAACAACCACCACCAGTGGCGGATCTTGACCCGAATATTTGGGGGAGGCGGAGGAGACGTAGTGAAAAATACAATAAAAATATTAGGGGGCGGAATACATATAATATATAAATTTATCATAAAATACAGTAACATTACCTATATATATATATATATATATATATATATATATATATATATATATATATATATATACACTAAAATTTCAAAAAAATTTGGGAGCATCAGCCTTTCCCTGTCCTTACTAAGATCCACCACTGACCGTCACGCCAAACGCGTTAGATGGTTAAAGTATCTTCGAAAACTTTCAATATGAATACCCAGGTTGAGACATGTGTCGGCACATAAATTAAACATGTGATTTTTATATATAATATTAATATTGATATGAATATGAATACCCAGGTTGAGAATTCGAAGATAAAGATATGTACTAATTTATTTGTTTGTCTGAAACAAATAGATTTTAAAATGATTGTCAATTGTACGGGGGTAGCGATTTACAAAAGAATATAATAATGATATATAAAGCCAAAAAATAATATTTAAAATATATTTTGCAAACAATATATATAAATAAAAAATAATATATAAAAATGCACAAAACAGTATATATTAAAACATTATATACAACACAACAAATATAAAAAAAATACAAAAACAAGTATATATAACTCAATGAGTGACCGATCAAAAATTGACCATTGACCATCGTGATTGAGTATTTCTCTCTACTTGATAACACTAATCATTCTTCTCACAAGTTCTAAGAATATTTTCATTGACCGTTGACCATCATGATTGAGCATTTCTCAATTTTTAATATAGGAAAACTTAACGTCGTGTAGACGATGGAAATGAATTTTAGCCAAAATAGTCGACACATTCAAGTTGTTTCCAGTATTATTGTCGCTGTTAAACTGTGTTACGTCTCTATGCCTTAATTCTACAAAGATGTCAATTCCCGATAGTGAAAATGTGATTATTTTATTGTCAATGCATTTCGACTCATTAGATTTCAACAAAATAATTCTCTGAATAGAGAATACTTGAATGACATTTGTTGCCAATATTAATCAATTTATGACAAAATTCAAAAGAACAATGAGCCACATTGTGACCTCTACCCTGAGTCCCGACTTTAACCTGGAGACTGCATATATATTCACGGATTAAAATTGTGTATTTAGTTATTAGGTAGTTTTCATCTTATGAATCAGATTTGTTGTAAGATTTTTTCTCAACAAAATCAATCAATAAGATTTATTAATATAGATTTTTTGTTCCAATCATATTGGATGTGATATTCCTCTTCTTACTCGTCCCGCGCTCTCTTCTTTCCTTTCTTAACCCAACCAATTAATGCTCTTTCCTTTCTTCTCCAATTCCTTTCCTATTTCTCAAGCCTTTCTCATTCTATTTCCCAAAGCAAAACCCTATATCTTTTGCCTAGCTAGGCTTTTTATCTGGTAAGATCTTTTTTTTATCTGGTAAGATTACACATTGAAGATCCATTTTTAACCATATTCGCTTGGTTTTGCTTTTTTGTTGTTGATTTTTGCGTGTCATTTTCTTGTATCTCGTCAGAAATATAAGGATTACTAGGGGAAGGGGAGAGTCTGGTTCTGGTAACTATGACTAGAAGACTTTGGGATAATGAATTGCACAGTAAATTTCTCAAAGTTGTTGATGAATTGTGCATTGATAGTAAGTCTTTTCTATTTTTTTTTTTTTTTTGAAACTGCAGCCGGCGAAGAGCCTCGCTGAGATTTCATTGAAAATTAAAAAGGTTTTATACAAGAAAAAAAAGAGGGAAATAAAAGGAAGTAAAAATATTTACAATAATATCGAAAAAACAGAAGAAGAAGAAAATATTGTCTTTTCTCTCTTTTTTATTATTGTTATTGTTATTTCCTTAACTTTATGCTATGAATGTTAGTCATTTATTTCTTTTTTCTGTTCTCATTTTTTTAAAATATTTTTAATAATGAAAATGCGGATGCTGAGCCACAGGTGATTTTGGAGAAGATGAACGTTGAAGGATTTACTGTAGAAAACGTTGCTAGTCATCTCCGGGCATGCTTAATTACTCTCCCTAATTTTATAATCAACATTAATATATTATCATTTTTACGTATATACCATCTAGAACTATCACATTTACAAATTCCCAGTAAAACATCATATTTATTTACATTAATTTTCTTCTTTTCAGAAATATCGGGGGTTTTTCGAAAGAACGAGAAGTCAGCAAGAAAAAAAACTCCGAATAGTTGGTCCAGGAAATCAGTTTACCCTTTTGCGCCCCATAGGATACAACAATTCTCCAATTGCCAATGCCATTTTTACTGGAGAGAATCTGCTAACTATGAGACGTTGGAATTTTGAATTGCACCAAAAGTTTGTCAGAGCTGTTGATGAATTGGGCATTGAAAGTAATTCTTATCTCTCTTCTTTATAACTTCTTTTTCAATAATTTTATGCTACAAATGTTGTCATTTTATTTTGCAATATTTTTCTATTTTTTTAAATATTTTTTCTAATAAAAATGCAGATGCTGATCCACAAGAGATTTTGGTGAAGATGAACGTTGAAGGATTAACAGTACAAAACATTGCTAGTCATCTCCAGGCATGCTAAATTACTCTCCCTAAATTTATTATTAACATTAAAATATCATGATTTTTACATATATACCATCATCTAGGACTTTCGCATTTACGTATTTCCAATAAACACCATATTTATTTACATTAATTATCTTGATTTCAGAAATATCGGAGCTACTTGGCAAGAATGATAATTTTTACTGGAGCGAATAATAATCTTTCTGTGAACCCAAATCTCAATGGCCAACATTATGAGCAAATTAACTATTTACCCACCATTTCTACAAACAATTCTCTATTTGCCAGTGACCTTTTAACCGGAGAGAACAGTAGTTCTTTTGTGTACCCAAATCTTAATGCCCAATTAACTATTTGCTCACCTTTCCTATAAACAATTCTCCATTTGCCAATGCCATTTTAACTAAGAGAGAATAATAATTTTTTTGTGAACCCAAATTTTAATGGTCACCGTTTGCCCACCATTTCTACAAACAATTCTCTATTTGCCAATGACCTTTTAACCGAAGAGAACAGTAGTTCTTTTGTGAACCCAAATCTTAATGACCAACATTATGAGCAAATTAACTATTTGCCCTCCATTCCTAGAAACAATTCTCTATTTGTGAATGCCAATTTAACTCGAGCGAACAGTAGTTCTTTTGTGAACCCAAATTTTAATCGCCAACATTGTCTTAATGCAATGGTTGGCGCATTAGAAAAGCATTCATGAACTCTTGAATTAGATTCCTTAAGGTTAAGGGGCTTTAAATTAGGGATTTTAGGGGGGGTGGGGGGATGGGGGGGTGGTTGTTTAAGAGGGTTTTAGGGATTTATTGTGGGTGGTCAATGTGTGAGTGCGCATGTGTAAGTCTGTGGGCAATATTAGAAAAATAAATAAATCTAGGTGCCTAATTATTGGCTTTTATTATTTTTATTGTTATAATTAGGTCAATGGTGGAGATTGAGATTCAGTTTTTGTTCATGGATGATGTGTTCCCTAAATGAGTAAATGAGATGTGGTATTTGAGTGTCAATTTCTCAAAAACTATCAAAGTTTGTGGAGATTATTGATTGATTATTATCTCCATTTCAAGCTATTTTATGGAGCTTCTTGTGAAAAAACAATTTGTAAAACGTATCTTTAACTTTAGTTACTATTTGACTTTTTCTAATATCCAGGATCTTGTACTAATTACTAACTAATATTAGATCTGTAAATCTAAACTAAATCAATTAATATTTCTATTCTAATTTAGAGTGATAACAATGCATTTAATATTACTTTTAATAATTATATTATAATCTAATATAATCAATAAAGTATATATTTCTAAAGAAGCAATTTTCTAATACTTTGTAAAAATAATCAAAATTGTAAGATTAATCAAACCTTTACCATAATTGCATTGCCAAACTGCAAAATGTCAATTAGAAAATGCAACAATTGTTGAAATAGTCTTAAGAAGCATTCGCTAAACCGAAACTGTTAGTATAATATCTAAAACAGAAGAATTTACATAACAAAACAGCACAGTATCCTTTCTAAACAAAATTGTAGTATATACGCTTCTTGGTTTTGATTTGATTTTTATATTCAATAAAAATTCTTTTTTATAGTTTCATTTGTTTCCTACGAAGAATATTAACAATGCAAAGTGAGTAATTTCTCTTATGAGATGGCTCTCGTAGCTTTGTACTACGAAATTCACTGCATGGAAACAAAAACAAATTAAAAAAACATTTTATGTGTATTAGTTTAAAAAAAAACCAAAAAAACAAATAAATGAATAATTTGTATTACCTTATTTTTGTCCTTTTCTGAAGCTTCTAGAAGCACCTTTTGAACACATAAGAGCTGAAGAACATAACTCATTACTTGGTACTGCTTCCCCTTTTCTCCTTCTACATTTCACCAAAATAATACACATTATAATAAAAAGTAGAGGAAATTTCTTATTTACCTTCCAACACTTCATATATACCCCTCTAAAAATGCAAAGAAAATGTAAATATCAAAGTTACCTTGCAAAATCTAAAATATACAAATATTATGTTAGAAGGGCATGTTTGATATTTATATTTTTAAAGAGGTAAATATGATATTGAAGTTTTGCAAAATCTAAAATATACAAATATGATGTTAGAAGGGCATGTTTGATATTTATATTTTTAAAGAGGTAAATATGATATTGAAGTTTTGAAGGGTAAATATGAACTAGAAAATATATATCAATTATATCTTTCATAGAGGCGCAACGATACTTGAAATAAATTTCCAACTTTTCCGGGGTTAAATGGAAATATATTGTTGTTGAGAAGAATATAAAGAGGAATAAATAAATAAATAAAATGGACCTGGGTTTTCAATTTTGGAAGGAACTGGAGGTGTCCTGTCAGAATCATCTTCAACAGAATTGCACTTCTCACTTAATTGAGACTGATCAGGAGTTTTCCTAAAAAATATAGAAAAATAAAATAATTATTCCAAAATTTTAAGTTTCAATTGACACAATTCTCATAACTAGAAAAAATAAATTTTAAGCAACTGTGTAAATTTGCTCTCAATTCTGAAATCAGGCCTCAATTTACCCCAAATTGTGCAGATGAAAAATAATTTTCAGATAAATATTCATAAAAAAGAATTAAAAAAATAAAATAATATCTGACAAATACAAAACTTACAGAACAATATCATCATTATGGAAAGATTCAATACTCTTAATTTGAGATTGATCAGGCATTTTCCTATCAAAAGATAGAAAACAAAATTATTTCAAAATTTTAATTTTTAAGCTTTATTAAACACAAAACGTAAAATCCTCAATTGTGAAATTACGCCTCAATTTACCCCAATAAAGTCATACAAAATAATTATTAATAAGATTATATATAACAAATTAAACTTACAGTGCAATATCATCATTATGAAAAGATTCTCCAAAGGTCTGGATTTGTAAAGGCGGTTCAGGCACCAAAACTAAAGCCCTCTCATTATTAATCTCATCATTATTCTCCAAATTTTCATTTACATCCAAAACTTTTTCAGATTCGCAATTCAGTCCCTGAGTCTCATTACTGCGCTTCTCTTTCAAATCAGACCCTGAATCTTTCACACTACTCTCTCTCTTTTCCTCTGAATTTTTCACACTGCTCTCTCTCTTTTCCGTTGAATTTTCTCTCTCTATATTGTTGTTAAACAAAACTGAGTTGTCTTCGACCTTTGCACGGATTTTGATGCTCGAGGTGCTGTGTCTTTGTTCAAATGTGTCACTTTTGGAGGGCTTATTTGTAATTTTGTAAGATTTGAGATCTGGGAAGGAATCTAGGAGATTTTCTTTTGGAGACGGGGTGAAGTCTAGAAACATATCATCCTTTGAAAAGCTGGTTTTTTGCTTTTTGGTCCTTGGAAAGTTTGTGAATTTGCTTTCTTCCCAAGTTTGAGAAGTTAGGTCGTCAAATTTGGGCATTTTGAAATTTGAATTAAAATTCATTGAGAAATGATCTGTGTGAGTTTCTTTGAGTTTTGGTGCTTGTGAATTGAAGTTGACTGCATTTGACCAAAATTTGATAATAATTAGATTAAGATAATTTTGAATAGAAGTAATTAAAATGAATTTTGAAGTACCTTTAGTGGAGCCACACGATTCTTCTTCTTCACTGTAAATGTATTTTAGGAAAATAAAGAGTTTAGAAAAGAATACAAATTAAATTGTACAATGGAAATTATCAATAAATACTAGTAACTATTTCACATAATGTTAATACCCAAAAAAATTGAAGAGTATCCAGTATATGTAAATCAATTTCTTTCTTTTTGCCGGATTTTTTTTTTATAAGAAATACAAGTAAGAAAACAAACCCTAAAAATAATAATTCGAAATAAATAATTACCTTCTTAAACTTGTTGACTCATGCAAATCATTCATTTCCTCTTTGAAGGACCAAACAGGTGGAGGGAAAACAGAACTAAATTCAGATTTCCTTTTCAATTTTGGTGAATTCCTGATTATTTTTATCATAACAAAATAAAAAATTAAATCAGTTTTATATTAATTTGTTAATTTGTGTAAAAAAAAAAAAAAAAAAAACTGAAGCTTGTATATACCTTTCCCAGTCAAAAGCAATTGAGGAGCAACTAGGGCCTGGTTTCGCTAAAAGTAAAATTTAAAAAAATTAAAATAATTAAAATAATTATTTATCAATTAGATAAAGAAAATTATTTAAATCACCTGAATTTAAGTCCAATCTTCTCTTAGCCTTCATTCCACTCCTACACAACAAAATATTAAAAACATTATTGCTAATTTTATTATATTTTTATAGGGACATATATGTAAATTTACATGTATATATTTGAGAGAAACAAACCAACCTCATTGAAGGAAAGTCATGGTCCTCTTCAAATCCAGAGTCTAGCATATCAAGTTCAAATCTATTATTCTTTGGAGAATTTGCATAAAAACCCTCAGAATTAAACAAATTTGTTTCCCACATTTGATCGTATTTCTCGCGAGGTGAATGCACACTTATTTTCTTGTCATAAAAACCTAGCAAGAATATCAAAGGGTTCAGTTATATTTTTATATAGAAATGAAAAATATATAAAAATATATAAAATTAGATCAAACACAGTTCTCGCATTTATCTTACGAATTACCTAACAAAAAAAGAAGAATATTCTATTATTTAAAGTATAGATTCTTGAAAATATACCTTTCCAGCTTCTTTCGTACTTCCATTCATCATCATGATCATATATATCACCATATGGTTCAGAATCAAAATCACTTATCAAATTTTCAATTTCAAAATTGGAATTATGATAATTTGAAGGTTCAAACTGGATCTCTTTACTTCTGAGACTTTGAATGTCAAATTTTGAATTATGATAATTTGAATTCTCAAACTGGAGCTCTTTACTTCTGCGATTTTGAATTTCAAAATTTGAATTATGATAATTTGAATTTTCGAAGTGGAGCTCTTCTTTTTCATAAATCGGTTCGTTTAAAAAGCCCTCAAAATTTCCCTTTCCTTCAGACCACTTTATGTCTCTAAAGTCATTTATATCTCGCATTATTGGATCCTAAAACATAAGCAAGATTAAAAAATAGAAATTATTTTTTCTATTTTCAGATAATTATCACACAATTAAACTCAATAAAAGACAATTTTTAGCCCAATTAACGATTAATTAACCTGCAATTTATAATTATATTATAAATTGTTTTAATATAATTTTATGAGAAAAAATGATTTGTACCGGTTCAAATTTGGAATCAAAAGAAAGAAGTTCAACAAATGCATTGTTTTTGTTTTTATTACGCCTTATAGCTTGTGGAGGTGGCTCAGGATATATCCTAAGTAATAAATTTAAGAAATAAATAAAATAATTAATAATTTAAATGTACAACAATTTAAATTAGGTTAAAAAAATAAAATAAATGCAGTTAAAATATAAACCTTTGGTAAGGCAGTGGAGACTGGGGAGGCGTTTCAGCTTCTACTTTACCTAAACCTAAATAAATAAATACATAAATAAATAATAGCATGCATAATTAGCACTTAGCAGTACTCTACATTCATTTCCATGTAAATAAAAAAGGCATTTTACTTAGTAAAAAAAGCAGTTTACCTCATTTGCTAATGTTTCTGCAACTCAATTAATCATTTATTTTCACAATTTAATTAATTAATTAATTAATTACCTTTAATACAGAATGCTACATGAGATTCATGGCCTGATTTTCTAACAGAGATTCTTTTCAAATCTTCATCATAAAGCAGATCATAAACTGATACTTCTGAAATTAATTAGGATTTCATTAAGCCCATTAATCTTTTGCATAATATCAAAAGTTAGAAATTTGAATTTTACAAAATAAATTATTATACAAATTTGACTAACCAGTTTGAGAGTCAATTTGTTTTTTCTGTTTCAAATCAGGAATCTTGGATTTAAACAGGCTATTATTTGAAGGCGGCAAGTTTTTAAAATCAGATATTTTTTCTTTAGAATTAAAAGCAGGTACAGCTTCTTGAGTGCCAAATGTCCTGTCAAAAAAATTAATTTACAAATAAGTCCCTCAAAATATTGGTCTTTTGTTATATACCTATGCATATGGAAAATAATCAGCTTGTGTCTGCATATATGCAAAATATGCTAAATTAATCATATTGATAAATCATATTGATAAATAACTATATACATGTAATATGCATATGAATACATGTAATAATCTATAAACAGAAAAAATATAGAAATAAAAAGCCAAAATAATATTATTTTATTATTGCGCTTACTCATGAAAAGATGAAGTTCCTTGTGCACAAGCTGCAAAAACAAAATAATATTACTCAGTAATAAATAACAAATATGAAATATACTTTAATTAAAATAAAATTTCATTACCAGATTTATTCGATATATTAGAATATTCCGCCGTAATTTTCTTTACCGCCATTGCTGGCGACATTTTTGGAAAATCATTATTTAATTCCTTAGAATTATAATCATTATCTGAAATAAAAACACTCATTAAATAATTAAGAATAATTAGAATTAAAAGGTAATATACTGTTTTAATGTACAGAAATTACGAATCTTACTTGCTTCACTCGAGCAGAACTTTTTTATGACAGCTGGCGTAGATAATTTTGGTATGTTATTTTTATGCTCCACTTGTGGGGAAATATTATTTTCTAAAAATAATAATATTTAAATAAGAAAAATATATCAAATTAGTATCATGGATTTGGCATAATTTTTATATATTAATAAGGATAAATAAATGAAGGGAAATTTGCAAAAAAGCTCTTACGTTATGGATAAATTGCGAAAATGCCATGCATTATTGAAAATTCGAAAAGATAGTGTAGTCTTTTTGCAATTTAGGCATTATACAGGGGCCTTTTTGCAAATTTCCTATAAATTAATTACCTTTAGTACTGCTATAATTCTTGTTTTGAGCAATTGAGGTGAGATTCATGAAGCTCAATATATCAAGTGACCTAGGTTCTGAATTTTGATCCCATTTATTATTATTTAAAAAATCCGATTGGCTCTCACTGCCAGCTTCCTCCTGTTGCCTTCTCCTTTGCTCAAAGTATTGTTTTTGTCTAAAACAAGGAAATAAGATTAAAAATTTAGATAAAGCATTTTGCATATATACCCTTCTATGTTCTGATTTGTTCAAGTTTAACGTACTTGCTTTGTGTTGATTTTCTCGACTGAAGATCACCTCGCCCAAAAATTTGAAAAGGAATAAGAGAATATTATTACCACATTAAAAATATAATATAATACATGATAAGTAAATTATAAAGTCAATCTCATACTATAAGTAGATACATTAATGCATTAAAATTTAAATTTTAAATTTCATTTTAGTTTTAAGGCAAATGATGAATGTATGAACTTACAGCATTGACTTTCTTTCTTGAACCTCCAGTCCATTGCAACATTTTTAAGAAAAAAACCTAAAAGACAAAAGAGAAGAATTTTTAATTTAATAATTGATAATAAAAATATATTGTAGTAATACATTTCCTCAAATACAAAAGAAATCAAAACCAAAGAATAGATTTTATTATTAAATTTGTTTGTACCAATACAAAACCCTCCTGATCTGTTCAATACCTAAATCTGAAAAAAAATTAACTATAAAATTATTATTAAATCATGTAATTCATGGACTGATTGACTGTACATATAACTTTACCACAAAATTAGCTGAATTATTCATAGATTAGTAAGGAAATTGGTACAGAATATGTAAATATGTTGAATAAATAAAAAATGAACCCTATGTACTTTTCAAGAGTAGGAAAAAGTTCATTTCCAGCTCCAAAATGCAGATCACAGTAGAGCTGTTCCGTACAACACAAAATGCAGCTACAAATTTACTACATCTAAATCTCAATCAAACGAACTGAAATTCTCATAAAAAATCTAAAATTAAACCTAAACGTCACCAAATTCAAATTCGCAAAGAAATACAAACGATCGACAAATTATACTTCAGTTAGAACTCCGTATTGGAGATTCCACTGTGCGCAAGTAAATCAAAATTAAAAAATCACAAAAAGAATATAAAAAATTACATCATTCAGAAATTACAGACAAAACTTAACCAAACATGCTCAAAAATAAAAAATAAAAAATAAAAAAAAACTAAAAATCACCAAATTCGAAATTCACAACGAACTAGTTCACTAAAAACTCCGCATTGTAGAATCCACAGCGCGTGAGAAAATCAAAATTGAAAAGGAAAAAGTAGAGAGAAAATCAGATCTTACGGAGATGGAAATTTCTTCGAGGCGATGATGGATGGAGATTTTGAATCGGATTGGAAAGGGAGGGAAAATAAGCTACCGACTGAAGTGAAGCTTAATTTATAGTGGGACTCTTCCAGTATGCCCCTTGACCTTGAGCATATAAAAAAATTGGGAAATGTACAAAAAAACGACCATACTGTTTTTTCACTCAATATACGCTAGCACGACTGTTTTTTTCATTCTATATATTATTTATTTTTTATTTTTTTATTTTTATATATTATTTTCTCATTTTATATATATTTTTTTCTCATCTTATATACTGTTTTCATTTTTTATGTATATACTATTATTAGAAAATAAATTATATATATATTGTTATTAGAAAATAAATTATATATGCTGTTATTGGATCTATCATGAATAGTCGTGCTACAGTCCGTCGTGCTCTATCAAGTCCGATTGTTTGAGTATTTTTGGAGGTTATATTATATTTTCATATTTACAGGGGTGAATATATAAAATGTTCCGTTTCATTATATAAAACTGCGTCTTGGCCCAGTTATTCAATTTTTTAATAGGGCTTGGCCTAGTCATTTAATTATGTATATATTTCTTCTTACATAATGGGCCTAGCCCAACTATTCAATATTTTTAAATGATTTTTTTTTAAATGTTTGGAATCACTGTTTGCCCAATGTGAAGTACAAAAAAAAAAATTATTATTTTTTAAGTGAGATACAAACTGTCCAAATTAAGTATAAAATAAAATTCTTAATGCGAAGTACTAATTGTTATGTTTCTTTCAAGGATGAGGGGAAGACCCAAGGTAATTCATATGATCATTTACACAGAAAAAAGAAAGACATAATTAATTTACTATTCAATAATTTTAGTGCTGACGTAATTAATTTACTATTCAATAAGATATAATTAGTTAACTATTCAATAAGTTCATTTCTGATACCTCCATCCGTTAAATACTTAAATTTTACACATAACCAATAATTTGAAACATATTCTTGCCATATATTAATTATGAATCTATTTTTCAGGTTGAATTTTGTATAGAGGGCACAAACTCTGCTATATGACAAATAAAAAAAAATAAAAAAAATAAAAGATCAGTCCACAATAAGGAAAATTTAAATAAAATAACTTGTCATGCGAATGCACCTTACAACATAAATGCACCATAATTAGGGTTCCATAAGAACAAAATAAATAATTAATATTTAATGCTGAAGAAGCTTAAATTAAATTTTGGCATAAAATAAAATTTTAAATAAAAAAAAATCACCAAATTAAAAAATTATATCCCGGATATGTGCATGAAACAGGCAGAAAATAATTAATTATCTCTTTTCCCCAAAAATAAGCTGAGGATAATAAGACACCGAAACCATAATTCATTCCCTTTGCCTTAAATACCTGTCAAATTTAAACATAAGATAATTAATTAATTGTATTATGAAATTATACAAAAAAATAAATAAACCTAGTTCAACATAAGAAAAAAAATACTTACAATGTTAAAAAGAGCCTGTGCAGTGAGAAAAAGGCTTGAAACCCAAGCTCGAGAACCGTATAATACAATCTTCATAAATAGATAAAGAAATTCCCTTTTAAACTGCACAAAATTAAAAATGAAAAAAGAAAATTAATGTCAGAATTAAGATATATTTATTCAGGACATAGCAAAAGGGCAAATGGGAAATATGATTAATTCAATTACCTTATATAGAAGAAATGGTACAGAGGCAATCAGTAAAAGTCCCAACTTTTTTTTCTGAAGAAAAATTGACTGGCTAAAAGAAAATAACTACAAAAAATATAATGAAATATTAGTTCAAAATATAACTATAGTTCTGATAATTAATTTCTTAATTGTCATTAATCACCTGAGAAAATACAACAGAAGCAAAAATCCAATTCCAGCCCAAATTGGAATAATTCGACGCAATTCCAACATAATTCCAATAGCTGGAATAAAATCCCAGTAGAGAAACAATAACGGGGATAAAAATTAAAGAAATATTGCTTCTTTTTACACTCCCAAATAGTACAAATAAGTAGAAAATATAAGAAAACGCATGAATCGTAATCCCTTTGTGATCTCTCTGAGCCGAAGAGTGAGAAAGAAGCGATAGAGTGCCCATTAATGGCACCATTGAAACCTATAAATCAATTAACATTTAACATATAAACATTAAAATATTTCCAAACAAACCAAAAAATCACCAAATAAAACACAACAAAACAAACCAATTATTTCAATTTTCAATCAATACCTGATTTCCATACCAGCATTGCTCATTCCTCAAATCACCATTACAAAAACCACCACTCCTCAACCAATTCCCCTTCTTACTCCTCTTCTTCTTCCCCTTACTCCACCCACCAAACAACCTCCCAACAAACCCACAAAACCTCCTCACTCTCCCCTTCTTCCGATTCCCTCTCGGATCTCCGAACTCAGTCTCAACATCCAGCAAGAAAATCCGCTTCAGGTTGAGAAACACAGAGATTTTCTCACTTCCTGCGCCCCAATTAGGGAAGAAATTATCTGCCTGCACGCGGAAATCCAGGCCGTTGGATCTGCATCGGACGGTCGTCGTCCATGATTTAGGAGGCTTTGGAGAGAGATTATTCATTTTTCTTGTTGCTATTAAGATTAATTAAGAGATGGATTATGAGAGAGAAGAGAAGGAAGATGGGTTTAGGATTTTATTAATTCAAAAAAGGATATTAAGGCGCCCTTTGGATAGGAAGAAACGATGTATATTTTATTTGTTAATATTTTGTATAGCGGGTTGAAATATAGAGAAAGAGATGTGGAAGATAGAGCGGGTGGAAATATCATTTGCTATAGAAGTTGATTTATAAGGAAAGATTAGGCAAAACCTTCGTATAAGTATAACTGGCCGTTAATAAGGGTCCATGGGCCGAGTGTGGGGTCTAACCTCATTTTATTTTTATGAAAAACAGAAGCAGCAAATTTGCACTAACTTGTATATACTATATATTATTACTGACTGATAAAAGTATAAGAATTAGCGGAATATTTGATCATATTATTATCCTTTTAATATCAATAGCATAGTCAAACCATATACATACTAGGATTCCCCATCCCTCATTATATCTTAATTATAATCGATTGATAACTTCTGGAAGCATTGGAAACAAACAACGGCCATGAAACAATTTGTTTACAATGAATTCAAATCAAATATTTTTTCTTACAAAAGGAGATCATGTTGCTCGATCGACCTACACTCACAACGGAAGAAGTCCATCTCCTCAAAAAACAAAATTACAAAATAAACACGATAAACAAAAAAAGTGTGCAGTGCACCGATAGGCGAAAATAAAAATAATTTTTATATGAAATAAATCTAAATAAACAACATACATTAATACTCAAAACTACGCAACAACATCATTATCAATATTTTTCTCACCCGCAACGCTCGACTCAACATCAGAGGGATCAGAGAACAAATCTTTGCATAATTCCCCATAGAACCGACAAACCAAATCGACGAAAACCGGGCTCTTGAGACTATCCCAACAAAAAATGAGCTCTTCCACATCGCTCAAGTCTCTCATCTTCTTGTCTTCCACCAACATCTCAAGTAAGTATCCTTCGAAACTCTTGCAAGCCGCATCTGCATCAGGGTCCTGCACGTCCATTTCTTCGCTCGCCTGGCGTCTCAGACGTACCTGTCGACATGAAAAATGTTGTGAATTTTAATCATTGCCACCATTTATGTGTAATATGTATAAGTTTTATTATTTGGTACACCCTTTTGTTGTTTTGTACATAGAAGATTGCAAGTTGTTGCAATAACTTCCAACATACTATTTATATTTGAATATATACTCTTGCATGCAAATGCCCATATGAAGTTAGTTTTTTCTGCCAATGGTTTGTGGGTTCAAATCGTCATTTGCGAGCATAAAAAAATAGAAGTTGGACAAAAGAACTATCTCTATTATGTATACAAAAATAGCCTTTTATATTCTATGCATATTTTTTAGCATGATTAAGGTAATTCTGCCGCATATGATTAATTCATAATGTGTTGTTTTATTTGGTCATAGTATTTGTTTCGAAGCTACATCTAGTTTTTTAATGGAAAAAATGTGCATATTTTTAGTGCATGCATGCAAATACAAATATCTTTTTGCTCACTTTCTTATTTCTAAGCCAAACTAAATTTTCCTCACTCACTCAACTCAAACATAATACATAATATAATATACCATTTTGATAAATGCAGGCGTAACAGGAGACGGAAACGGCTCACGAACTCTGTCAGTCAGGCTCAAGCTCGGCAATTCTCCAACTCGACTGCCTTCACCCTCTTCACGCATCGAAACGAGAGGCCAAAACACTGCTCGCACCGATTTATACTCACGACGTCTCGGGCTCCGTTTTTCGACAGCTTCACGGAGGTTTTGGAACTTGAAGGATCTTAATGAAGTGATGGGTTTTGAAATTAGGGTTAGGGCTCCCTTGCATGGCTTGAAGGGCACACATGTGCATGTGCAAGATGATGATTTCTCTCTTGGCATTTTGGAGAGAAAGAGAGAGACTAGGGAGAAAGAGGAGGATTTTGGGAGAGTTTGTGGTAATATGGAATGAAGGTTTGAATTAAGTTAATCTTTTTTGAAGGTTTGAGAGGTGGAACCCACGTTTTGATAAGAGAGTGGCTTGTCACTATGACCCTTAAGCTAGAGATTAACTTGATAATTATTATGATGTGTCTGATTATATAAGAGTGGAGTTAGCAGTATATAATATCTTGAACAACAATAATAATGATAATAGTAAGAATAAGAATATAAAATATTTGCTTGATTGCGTTATAATAATAAACATAATAACCCTTGAATATAATGAATCAATGATGATCCGTTGGTGCTTAGCCCTAGAGTTACCCAAAGATCACCAACAAAATTTGTCAGAAAATAATAATAATAACAATAACTTTGTACAAAAGTCAATGCAGTTAATTAATTAAGATAATAACTACCACAAAATTCCTTACTAACTCACTTTAATTAGGACACATAAATAAACAAAAAATAATCAAAGGCTAGTATTTTGACTGGCAAAGAAATTAGAACAGGAAAGGGTATAAACAACATCTCCTACATTTCAAAGCCCCTAAACATCTCATTTCCACATTTCAGGGCCCAAACACAAATTTCCTCTTGACAGGGGCCCAGATAAAACTATTCCTCAAAAATGAGCTCGCACTTTCTGAATTCAACAAAACACAAGGTCACATACGCAAAGTTCCTCAATCGTCTCTCCCATCCCAACTCTTATCTTTATTCTTCTTCTTCTTCTCATTCCAAATCCATGGCGAGAGATCGCTGCTCTTCTTCTTCTCATTCCAAATATACTGCACCAATTCGATTCTTATTATTATTTCTATGGATCTCTTCTCTCCTTTCGGTCTCTCTCGCTTACAGGCCCGGCGAGATCGTGCCGATGAGCCGATCCGGTCAGTACCATGGGGTAAGCTTAAAATTGGAATTAGAGTGGAATAGCACTGGAATAGTAATTTTTTAGCTTGGATTTAAAGTGGGTGTACCGATTTTTGTAAAGGAATTTGAGGAGGGTATTAAGACCTCGAATTAGCTTTACTTGAATCAAGATGATTTATTTTTGGGATTTTTTTAATTAGTTGGAATTAAGGCTTATTAGTTACTTAAATGGTTCAATTAGGCAGAATTGAATCTTATATTTTCTAACTTATAGAAAAAAAAAAACTTGATTCTTGTAGCTTGAATTATTTTATTTGATCTTTATTTTTTTTTTCTCAATTTTTGTTTAACTAATTACAGTCAAGAAGTGTATGGTTCGATGTAGTAGGCAAACACTGCCCAATTTTTGCAGTCAATAGAGAGGTACATTTTTATTTTTTATTTCGTTTTTACAAATTTGTTAGTATTAATTAACTCTTTTTATTTATTTTTGAAGTGTGAAATTTTCTTCGAAATTTGAATTTTAAACAGGTATTGATGCCAATTCCTAAACCAACCGGTTTCACTGGTGCAGATCCATACAAAATGTAATTTTTAAATCTTTAGTTTGTATAATTTTAATTTTTTTTATGTATATCCTGTTGGTTATTATTTTTTGATAAACAAAAACAATAATTTGCAGATCATTTCAAATTGGTCATGAAAAATTCTATGTACCATGGCTTTATGTGATAAATCGTAAAAGCTCTGAACTACCTATGATTGATTTTCACATTGTAAGTAGCTCAAATTTCCTAATTATTGATTTATTATTCATTTTACACTAGATATATATTTTTAAAATTTTACTTTTTAATTTTTGTAGAGATATTCAGGGAATGATATACATGGAGTAACAGCTAAAGTAATAGATATGCCTCACCATTGTATGTAAAATCCAATTTCCATTTTTTTTCATTTATTATTAGTTTAACTTAAAATACTGAAAATTTGAAATTTATTTTATTTTGTTTATATGATAAGACATAGAGATGCATCAAGATATAAAAAAGAATTTTTGGAGTCCACAAAATTGGCCTAAACCTATCATTGTTAGATACACTTGGTAAGTTTCAACTATATTAAAAATTAAAATAATTCTTTTTTTTAATAAATATATTAAAATAATTCAAATCATTAAACCATTTATTAAAATAATTTGTAATTTATTTATTTTAAATAAAAGGGAGGAGCAGTCTGAAATAGATGTGGCTGGTGGATTCTATGTCCTTTTTGGATCTGGTAAAATATCTCTTTTTACATATATTTATGTAAAAAAATTATTTAATTTTGAATATTGTTCATAGTTTACATTTTTTATCTTTGTTTAGGGCTGCTTATGTCATTTATTCTTGCAATTTATGTACTACAATCCTCCAAAGATAAGTTAGAAAAGTAAGTTCTCTTTTCCATTTTATAATTTTCTTCCCAAAAATGAAATTTTTTTGCTCAAAATAATTTAATATTCTTTTTCAGGTTTGTAAGAGAGACTGTAGTAGAAACAAGTGGGCCTGAGGGAGGAGTTCCGAAGGTGGAATGATTTTATTTTATTTATTTTATCTGTAACTTTTTTTTTGCAAAATTTTAGAACTTTTTTTTTTTAGTAGAGAGCTTAGTGATTATGAATAGTCTTGTAAAAACTCATTTGCCTTTTTGGTACATTTTAGCAATTGCTGAATCTCTCTCTAAATATTATAGCTCACTCTCAACATAAAGATAAAGCATTGTAAATCCCTGGAATGATTCAAGTGTTAAATATTTTTCTATATGAAAGTTCCATGATGAAACTTAACGAAATTGCTCTGATTTATAATTTATATCTAACTTTTTACAACTCAGAATGTGAATAGAGCATTAGACTCGTTTGGCTACTGGTAAATAGCCTTTTTCATTAAAGATAATCAACTAACAGCACAAATACAAATTG
Organism: Juncus inflexus; assembly: GCA_024447665.1. Taxonomy (NCBI): domain Eukaryota; kingdom Viridiplantae; phylum Streptophyta; class Magnoliopsida; order Poales; family Juncaceae; genus Juncus; species Juncus inflexus. Next base: position 6,368,825 of record JAJHPC010000002.1, on the reverse strand, counting down.
ACTTGACTTTTTAACAGTTGATGAGTCTGAATACTTTTGCTAAATCATTTCCAAATCAAATTAAACGTTTTGTGCTTTTCTTCTATTAAGAATGGAAGTATATAATATAGAACATATTAACATTACACATTACATTTCTTTGCGAGCTCTTTTGCATGATCAAATAAATCCTAGACTAATTTAATTAAAAATCAAAGCTTCTATGATATACCTAAAACTTTTTTGTCGTCCACTTAGCAAGATCAAATAAACCAATTTTAGAAGAAGCTCTAGCTTCGGCTTGAAATAATTTATTTGATCTTGCAAAGTAATATGCAAAAAAGATGTAGCTTATTCAACACAAACTCAGTTCTTAAATAATGCAAGAAGATCAAGGCTATATTTTTCTTCATTTAAGAGCTGACGTTCATAGTTATATATTCAAATCTTTGTGCTAATTGTTTTGTAAGATCAAATAAATCATTTTTAGAAGAAGCCCTAAAGTTTTCCACTTAAAAAGAATTTATTTGATTTAGCAGAGCAGTTTGCAAGAAAATTGTAGACTATACAACCTGAACTCAGTTCTTACATAGTGTAGGAAAATTAAGGCTATTTTTTTATTTTTTAAGAACTCAAGTTCATAGCTATATACCTAAAAAAATTTTGCCAGCCGTTTTGCAAGATTAATAAATTATTATTAGAAAAAGCTCTAAACTTTCGCCAATCAAAAACCGAAGTTTATAAAGTGCACTTCACATCTTTTTGCAAATTATATTGCGAGATTAGAAGGAACTTTTTTGAATAAATAGAGAGTTTATATGGCATTTCTTCAATCCCATTTGCCCCTTTTGCACTTTTCGAAGTTCAAAAGGTCTTTGAATATGTTTGAAATCTTGAGAAATTGATAATTACATATAGATGTCGGAGTGACTTTTCATCTGCACACTGTTCAAAAAAATAAGAATAGTTATTAAAAAATTAATTAAATCTATAGATTTTAGGACAAAATTTTCTTTTCAAATTTGTGCTTTTTTAGGGGTTTTTTTAAATGAAAATTTTATTGTTACTATCCAAACTCCAAAGCAAGTTACTAATCTAGCATACTCCAAAGATAAATTTATTAAATTGAATCGAAAAATAAGTTAAATTTTCACATAATAAAAGCACATGTAAGTTGTTTCTAGATCTTGGTCTAGTATACTCCGAAAATAAAATTACTACATCTATCAAAAAAGTAAAATACTCTACTTTTAATACTAAATGCACAAACCTTTGATCTTGTTGGATTTTCTTTTGGATTCATTAATCAACACATAACAACTCTTTAACCCTCTCATCTCCCTTGCGCGAGATAATAGCAACAATTTCATCTTGAGCCATCTTTCTCAATTTACCGTGGATTTTAATTGTCTTTCTATCGAAACTTTTTAATACCATGGTAAATTAATTGATGGTAAAATTGAGTTTGTTGGAGACTCTAAAACTGGTTTCTCTCTCAATTTCTCTCTGATATATTCTTTTTTAGAAATGTTCTCTCTGATTTTTGAGTTTATGAGAAGTTGTAGATGAGATGGCCAGATTTTGAAGGAAACCAGAATTGGAGAGAAAGGGGAGAGAATTTTCTTTGTAGTGCAAAAAGAAACTTTCTATAAAGAAAAAAGAATTTTCTATGTAGTGGAAAATTGTAATAGGGCACTCATCATGGACCAGCCAATGCCACGTCAGCAATTGGATAATATGGAATATTGGTTTGGTTCACAGTAGACCGGCGGATGTATTTAACTGATTTCATTTCATATTTTTTTTATCTAGCAGTCGATCAAGAAAGTCAATTTAATTAGAAAATTCTGCGAGTTGAAATTGATTAATTTTGATGGGTTTTTGGCATCATGTTCTTTTAATCAAGAAAAAGGAATCAAGCATTGAAAATCGCTGGAATGCTGCGAATGGATCACGCATTACATTTTAAATAGAAATAAAACATGATATCTACATAATCTTTTAAACTATATATATATATATATTTTTTAATTGTAAATTTTAACTATATTTTTTGAGAAAACTATAACTTGCTTTCTCATTTTCACACAAACACATCATATACATCATTATTGTCACTATATTTCATGTCTATGTACTATTTGAAACACATATGTATACTGTCTCTTCAAGTAAAATATATTTTTTATACAAATATATACTTTTTGTCTAACCGCATGCATATATTGGTTTGGGAAAAAATATTTTTTTACTTTAAATAAATAAATAATCATAACGAGATGAGCTATATTTTGCATATAAAATAAATCCTAAGCTCTTTTTTGCCAAATGAATTACAAGATAAAATAAATCTTTTGAGAAGAAGCTATGGACTCTCCTTTTCATTTAAGAATATAAATTCATACATACCGCACATATTTTACTACTTACTTAGCAAGGCCTAATAAATTCTTGTACATAAAAACTCTGTACACTCTTCATTTAAAAAAAAAGGAATTCGTGGTTACACAACTCATATCTTTTTGCTAACTACTTCACAAGATTAAAAAGTCCCCTTAAGAAAAAACTCTAGACTCTCTTCTTCATTTAAGAACTGTAGTCCATATAGTTTACAATCTGCTTCATTTGTTGACAAATTGCTTTGTAAAATCAAACAAATCCTTCTAACATGATCCTCTAAAATCTAGTAATCATTACAACAGAAAGTCCAAATTAATTGTTCTACAAGATCAAGTAAAACCTAAAGAAGTTTTAGACTTCTTACATTTAACAACCGAAGTTCATTTAATATACATTTTAATCGTCCTGCTAATTGTTCTCCAAGATCACATAAAGGCTTCCAAAAAGAAGATTTAAGCTCTCGTCTTTAGTTAAGAATGGAAGTTTATATTCTTCGATTTACTCGGTTTCGTTCAAACTCAGTATTGAAATTGAAGAGATCAATTGGTTTAAACTCTTGTGATGACCTTATAACGACGTCATGTGTTTCTTCACCTTGTCACTGTTGAATAAATACAAATAGTTATGAATAATTAAAATTATTGATTTTAAGACAAGATAAATAAAATATAGTGCATAAAAAAGTATATATGAATAAAATATAGCATATAAAAAATGAATACAATAGATATAAAAACAATATATAAAATAGAAAAATAGTATATAAACCAAAAAATAATAGATAAAAACAAAAAAATTGTATATAACATATATTCTCGAAAACAATATATAAATAAAAAACAATATATAAAACACCAAAACATTATATGCAACACATTTAGAAAAGGTAAAAATCAATGAGCAATCAGTCAAAAGTTGATCATTCACCGGATTTATGAGTGATTTAACGTAATGATTGCATATTTCTCTTTACTTTTATCATCTGAGCACTAAAACAATTTCTAGATCTTGGTCTAGCACATTCCGAAGATAAATTTATTACATTTAATAAAAAAATTCCACATAATAAATGCACAAATCGTTTCTAAATCTTGGTCTAGCATAGTCCAAATTTAAATTGACTACATTTATCAGAAAATAAAATAATATATTTACTTAATAAATGTACAAACCTTTGATTTTGTTGTCTCTGTACTCTCCATTCAAAGATCTCATCAATCATTACATAGAGTTTTTTTTTGATACATTAATCGACACATAACAATACTTTAACCCTCTCATCTTCCTTGCGCGAGATAATTGCAACAATTTCATGATGAGCCATCTTTCTCAATTTTCCATGGATTTTAATTACGTTTTTATCGAAACTTTTTAATACCATGGTTTATTGATTGAAAAGTTGGGTTTGTTTGGAGAGAGAGACTCTGAAATTGGTTTCTCTCTCAACTTCCCTCTGATTTGTTTTTAGATAATTTTCTCTCTGATTTATTAGTTTATGAGAAATTGTATTTTCTCTCTGATTTATTAGTTTATGAGAAATTGTATTTTCTCTCTGATTTATTCGTTTATGAGAAATTGTAGATCTGATGGCTAGGTTATGAAAGGGAAGAAGAGTTGGAGAGGAAGTGGAAGTAGTGGAAAATTACAGAGGGCACTTATCATGGACCAACCAATGAAAACATGTTTTGTCAGCAATTGGATTATAAGGCATGTTTTATTTGGTTTGGTTCACTGTAGACCGGCGGATGTATTTAACTGATTCCATTTCATATTTTTTATATAGCTGTCAATCAAAAAAGTCAATTTAATTTGAAAGTTCTGCAAGTTGAAATGATTACTTTTGATGTGTTGTTGGCATCATGTGCCATGTTCCTTCCATTTTCTTTGAATCAAGCATTGAAAATCGCTGGAATGCATCTCGCGTTACATTTTAAATAGAAATAATTCAATCCATTTTTGAAGAATTTAAAAAGATAATGAATTTTTGATAAATTCCAAAAAAGTTAGAGGGTTGTGAAGAATTTCCCATCTTTTTTACTATATTTCTTGTGTGTTGAAATCCATATATTCTTTTTTGTACCCCGTGTATACTATTTTTTATGTCTATATACTATTTGAAAACATATGTCCACTGTATTTTCAAATAAAATATATATTTTTTCATGCAAATATATACTTTTTGTCTGATCACATACATATATTGGTTTGGGAAAAAAATTTACCTTTAATAACTATATGAGCTACTTTGCAATATAAAATAAATCCCATTCTCTTACCATCAAATATATATTATTTTCTTTTTGTTTTGCAAAATGAATTAAAAGTTAAAAATAAATCTTTTTTTAAGAAGAAGCTATAGACTTTCCTCTTCATTTAAGAACAGAAATTCATGGTTACATACCTGACATATTCTTACTACTTATGTTGCAAGATCTAATAAATTATTGTAACTAAAAACTGTAGACTCTCCTTTTCAATTGAAAAAACGAAATTTAATTTATGCTTATATACCCTCACATCATTTTGCTATTAATTTGCAAGATCAAATAAATCTTTTTATGTAAAAACTCTTGACTCACTCTTCATTTAAGAACCGGAGTTTATATAGACTAAAATCTACTTTTTGGCAAATTGCTTTGCACAAAATTAATCAAATCATTTTATGATGATTCTCTAGATTCATTTATTCATTTAACAAACGAAATTCATATTATATATTTCGATCTTTCCACTAATTGCTCTGCAAGATCAAAGCCTCCCAAGAAGAAGCTTTAAGCTCTCTTCTTTGCTTAAAAATGGGAGTTTATGCCGTATACTTCTTCGACTACTCCGCTTCGTTCAAACTCAATATTGGAATTGAAGATTCCAATTGGTTTAAACTCCTGTGATGACCATATAGGGACGTCGACGTGCCTCTTCACCTTTTCACTGTTGAATAAATAAAAATAGTATAAATATTTAAAATAATGATTTTATGAGAAGATTTACTTTTTTAGAAGTACTTTTGGAGAAACTAGAATATTCAAATCAATTTTACAAATGGAAGAGATCAATGAGTTCAAAACCCAAACATTGAAGATCTAAATTAGAAGTATCTAAGTTCACTCCAAAGATAAATTTATTACATTTGTAAGGAAAACAAAATAAACACACGAACCTTTGATCTTGTCATCTACAAGTTCCCCTTTGAAAGATCTTAGTGATCCTTAACCATAAATTGCACTTCTCTTTCCCAAGTTTGTGCGGAAGAAACCTTACAAGCTTCCTTCCTTTCCTCTTGAAGGCTTTGAAAACATGCAGATTCAGTTGAATTTACTTTAACCCTCTCATCTCCCTTGCGCAAGATAATTGTGACAATTTCATGAGCCGTTCTTAATTTTCCATGGATTTTTATTACATTTTTATCGAATTTTTTCATTATCATGGTGTCCAATATAAATCTTCTTGGACCAGTTTAGGAAAAAATGGAATTTGAAAAGAAGTTTTTTCTCTGATTCTGAGTATATGAGAAAAATTCTCAGCTCAATTTTGGATGTGATGAGTAATTGGAATGGATGGCAAGTTAATATAGAGAACCGAAGGTCCATCGCAAAACTGAATCCAGTTCAATTTTTTATTCAACAACCATCAATTAATGGCATATTCAAGGTCAATGTAACTCGATAAAAATGCCAAGTTGTAATTAATTATTTTTGATGGGCTGGCATCATGTGCAATGTCTCCTTTACTTTTAACGATATCATTGCACTAGTACATAAATGAATGAAAAATTAACAGGAAAAAACAAATTGTTTTCAGATCTTGTCAGTCGATGACATACAATAAAAGTTCATATATCACAAGATCTAAAAAATTAATATCTTCAAAACGAGAGTTAATCTTCTATATAGCAAAAGAAACCTTCATGACACGTATTACATTATTCTCGCCTCTCAAACCCATTTTTGGAAAGGGACCAAATACTTATTGATATTTCATGCAGCTAATCATTTGATTCATTTCCTTCAAGCATTCAACAATAAATTATGTCAAAAAGAAAATAATTCAGATTTTCTTCAAAAAAAAATAATATGGCATAAAGTCCTCAATAATACATCAACATAAGATTTTCTAACCAATATACCCAGAAAAATCCTTTCACTAACAACTTGTACACAAAAAAAATACTGCAAAATTAACCAACAAAAACAATGAAAATAACAAAAATACAACAAAAACTTTGCGTTTAATAACAAAAACAATAATTGCATAAACTAACAGCAGTAATAATACCAACAAATATTAAATTGCATAAACTCTAAAAAAAATTAAAAGTAGTATCTTATCGTAGTTATTTCTTCCAAAAACATTACAATGGCTCCTAGTTTATTTTAGGCCTCATTGCATGTATTTATTTAAATTTCTTGCTGGCGCTTTTGGAGCTCCTTCAGAAATCATTCCGCCTCCACTTTCTATTGAGAGTAATGGATCTGATTCACCCTCTTTAACCTAAAGAAATACAAAAATAAAAATATAGAAAATTAACAAGGAAAATTATAAAGTAAATAAGATATGTTTCTTCCCAACTTGGAATCAACACATATTTAGTGATTTACAGTATTCTTATACATCAGCATTTTTTTTATGTTTTAATGATTAATTTTTTACTAATTTGTTTATTATAGTCAATAAATAGTTCCCTCTGGTACAATAGCGAAGTTATTTTTTTTTTCCGACTTCAATTCTTTTTAGAAAAAAAAAACCACTAATTTTTTTATTAGAACTAAAATTAGGACCTTAATTTCACCGCCACCAAAACCACAATTACCCGCAACCAAAACCAAAATAATAAATATACATAACATATAATTAATTAATTAATCAATTAAGTAATGGGAAATTTTCAAAAAAACACCTATACTTTCTCAACTTTATCAAACCCCCTGTAACACTAGGAAGTTTTCGAAACCAAAACATAGCTAGAGGATAAAAAGTCAAAGCTAGTAGGTTTTTCTCGTATTTCAAAAGTCGGCGATATGCAAAAACGAATGATTTAAATCAGGGGTTCCAAGAAGCGTATTCAATTATTAAAAACGTATTATTATTAAAAAAGTGTACTAAAATAATCAATTAGGATACCTGCGATAACTGACTAGAAGATTCGTATTGTTGCACCAAGAAGAGTCAGACGAAATCGGGCGAACCCGCCAGCCAGTTATCACAGGTAATAATAATAATAATAACAATATTAATAATTACCTTAATAATAATAATAATAATAATAATAATAATAATAATAATAATAATAATAATAATAATATTATTATTATTATTATTTTTATTACTATTATTACTATTATTATTTTTTTTTAATTATTATTATTATTATTATTAAGGTAATTATTAATATTGTTATTATTATAACTAATCAATTAATTAATTAATTTTTATATATATATGTGTGTGTGTGATGAAATTGAATAATATAAAAAATAAATGAATGTACCTGAGATAACTGGGTGGAGGATTCGCCGGTTTTTGGTTGGGTTTGCCTGGTACAGTAATAAGAATAGGAAATCATTCCTAATAAGGCGATGAGGATTCCTAGAATGTTGCGCCAGCTGAAGGGGTCGTGCAGCAACACGTATCCAAAAGCCAACACCAGGCACGTTTTGAGGTGGCCCAGGACCTGGTAGGTCACCGGGGAGGTCTTCCCGATTACCAGGAAGGTCGAGAAGTTCACGGAAACCGAGATCAGGCATGACAGACCGATGAAAAACTGCAGAGGGAAAAAGGAAGAATTACATTAATATTATTAATAAAAATAAAATAAAATAAAATAAATAGTAAAAATATTAATAATAATGGGCAAAGAAAGCGTATTATTATATTAATATAATAATGATTATATTCATATGTATGATTAGGGGGAAAGAATATTATAATAATACTTCATAAATATTGTTATTAGATTAATATTTATGAAAATCTGCAAAAAAGGAAAATATTTGTTTTTAGAAAAACCCCAAAATGCCCTCACTTCAGCCCTTTTTAAAAAAAAAGGAGGGGGCGAGGAATAGCAATGAAATTTTCATGCTTATTTGTGCAGGGATACACACAACATTTTACTGTTACTATACACCAAAACCAAGCCGACCAAAAACAAGAAGCAATCATATATTATATCTTACCAGGACTTGGGGAGTGTACTCAAAAGCGAACACGTTCCTGTTAGTTAAAAACCCATCGAGAAACGGACCCGTCACAAAAAGCGTTAAGGCCTGGTACGGACAGGACTGGTACAGCAGCTGGGTCGAGGAGACTTTGAATTTCTTTTGGATTGTGTTTGTCATCTGTTGTTGACTACCGTAAAGGATTTTTCACAAACAAAAAATCATAGAATGTGACATAAAAGTATATATACAGATAAATATATAATATAGTTTTATTATAGTGTCTTCTTACATATAATATATATAAGGTATTATGATATATTGAGTTGAGCTGTGCTGTGCTATTATGATAGTACTCTGCACTTTGGCGCTATTGATTTTCTTACCATAAGACAAGCATAAAGATTCGTGTAAGAACACAAATTCGGTGATTAACAAAGAGTAAATATATGTGTATCTTACGGTAGTTAAGATTAGATGCTCATAATTGTTACGTGAAATCTCTTGCACAAATTTCGATGCATATCTGTTACGTATCCACATCAAGATTCGTGCAAAAGAGTTCCTGGCGCATGCAACCAAACTGAAATTACGGATCTCGATGCACATCTTACAGTTACAAAACCCACAAGTAGAATAATAAATGATTTATACAAAAGGATACGATTTGAGCGACACAGGTGGTAAGCACAGCGAGCAGAGACAAAATGGATCCAAGCATGTTTAATTGCAGATCTGTTACAGTCGCGATTCCCACTCCTAAAAGAAGGATGGAAAGTGACAGCTGGATGCTCCTACTGTAATAATTTAAATAAAAAATATAGATGTAAATATATGTCAGTTGGTAATTTTAAGTTACAACGACAGTCTGATACTCCTACTGTAATGATTCAACCCAAAAAAATGTAAATATATATTAGTTTTGGTAATTTATAAGTTATAACCACAGCTTGATACTCCTACCGTGATTTTTCAAACAAAAAAATGTAAATATATATTAGTTTAGGTAATTTCAATCGAAAGTGATATATTAGCATAGGTGGTTTAAAAAGTAGGTACAGATAGATGGATGCTCCTACTGTAATAAATTATACGGGAAAAAAGTGAATATATATTAATTTAGGCAATTTATAACAGTAATAAATGTGTTAGTGATTTAAAAAGTAGGTAGAGATAGATGGATGCTCCTACTTTAATAAATTATACTGGGAAAATATGTCAATATATATTACTTTAGGTAATTTATAACCGTAGCTATTATATTAGTGTAAGGAATTTAAAAAGTGGGCATAATTTCATGTGTAGCCCTGCAAAATGAGAAATAGCATGAAAACCCCTACAAACTATAGGAAATATCATTTATATACTTCTTTTCCATCTTTGTTTCAAAAGATTACTAAATCGCCACTGTTCATTACCTTTTTCTTATATGAATAAGTAGGAAAGAAGGGTAGTTTACGTATTCTTTTGAAAAAAATATATGTGAGAAAGGGTAATTATGATATTTTTATTTTTAATGTTGGTATATGTGATATTTTGAGTTTTTTTGGGGTATAAAAGTAAAAAAGTGAACCTAAATTTTTTGCGGAAGAAAAGAGTCTCCAGTAAAACAGTGCATGGAATAATAGCCAGCTTTGTCATCTGAAAACCAAAATTATATAAATATATCACAAAAATATCCAAACATTTTAACTCAATAACAATGAATTAATTTATATTGGAAATTTGTAAAAGCACCTGCATTATACACATTTTGTATTATTTGCGGTGAATACGGAAACAAAAGGATTAAAAAAATGAGATTTATTATAAAAAAAATGTTAATTTAATATATTAGAATATAGGGTTTTTTTGCCATTTTCTATAATGTAAGGGCTTTTTTACACTTTACACATAATGCAGGTTTTTTTTTTTTTTTTTGCAAAATTTCCCTTTTAATTATAGTTCAGAAATTTCCAAACCTGATAGAAGCCAACGGAATTGAAACCGAGACTCAGATTTAGAAGGCCGATTGAAATTCCATTCAATATCCCAAAACCCATGACTGTTCTTGCGTCGAACGGTTTGTGCTCAAATAACTTCATCCATAGCGCCACGTGTAATGAGCAAAACGTGACCAAAAGATGCCAGCTTGTCAATGTAGTTGCTGTATAAATATTACAAAACAAAATAAATAAAGGGATGGAAATTAAAAGAAATTGATTGATTTAGTGATACAGTTTTGGCCCAAATGGGTTCTGGAGGCTCAGTTATAGACTTGATTACATGATGGAAATACAGATAAATGAGTTTGATTGGTACCGAGCTGGTACGTACAAGATCCAATAATGAAAACATTATGTTAATCTAACAAAAATGAAAAGAAATGATAAAAGACGAAGGATCTGAGATCCAAATCTCACCAAAAGTGAATCCAAGCGAGCTGATAAGCGCCTTGTTACAAATCACGATTGACACAGAAGAAACCACCGAGAGACTCAGCGCGCCAACCGTGCCCAACTGAAACCTCTCTCCCTCCCCCATCTCCCTCGCCCAAATCCAACACACTCTCAAATCGAGCTCGAATTCGCCGCAAAATACACAAATTCGCTCAAATCTATATCAGAAAAGCGAAATGGGGATCTGGGTCGGCTTCAATTTGCTGAAATTGTTGAAGCTTTGGGCGAATTTCGAGCTTCTTTGGGGATTGGATTTGCTATTTTGGGGATTTGATGATTTCACAAGTCAGATCTGATTAGTGAAGAACTAGAAACAAAAAATGAAAAGAAAACAACGGCATAGTATAGTATACGTATTTTTTTAGAATTATCTGAGGAAGGACAGGTTTACTAAAACAACCAATAATACGATGCCATGTCATTGTTAATGCTGACTGGATATGTTTAAATAGTTTGGTTCATGGTGGACCGGTTTTATTTGTAGTTTATCTGGTTTTGGCAAGAATGAATGAAGCCAAGATGTAGTTATGACGTTATGTGAGAACTTATTGGTGAATATGGCATTAATTTACATTTTTTTTAGGAGGGGAAAAATAAGTTTTTTTTTTTTATAATACACTTATTTCAAGTTAAGGGTTTTTTAAGGAAATGATGAAAGAAGAGTATATGTGATATTTTTTATGTTTGTAGGGCCATAAGTGATATTTTGAACTCTGAAGAGGGCCTACATGATATTTTTAAGATGAGGTACACATGAAATTGCATCCTTGTTTGTTGTTGGAATGTTTATGCACTAAAAAGTTAGATATTATTAATATGATGCACAAGTCCTGGTATTATCGAAATTAGGTAAAACTGATCTATCAGGAATTCTCAAACATAAATTTCTCAAGTCAGATAGAATGAAGAAAAAAACATACAAGCGGATAAGTGCCTTTGTTGTATCATCTTTTCATGCACAAGAATACAAAGAAGTTCCGATAAGATATAAGCATCTTTTTGAATCATAAGTTTATGTTCATTTTAGCTATCAATATAAAATGTATATAGGTTGAAGTGATTTTTTGTAAATATAAAAAATTAATCATTAATGCAGTGAAATGTGATACTATATGTTGTTATTTTGTATAAGCAGGTATGACATTCTTCTGAGGCTAATTGTTGGTGCCCAACAGCAATCATGTTTACATTTTTTTTATGGTCAACCTAGGAGTTAGGAGATATTCAATTAAGGCAGAGAAAAAAATAATTTGTTAATTGCTAAAGGCCTCAAATTGTTGAAAATTGAAATGACATCAATTTACTATGGTATATTATAAAAATTAATGACTTTTAAGTAATTTATTTGTTCATGTCAGACTGCTCAACCCAGTATTTTTGTGGGTTATATATGTCATTTATGTCAATAAATGATTAAAAAAAAATTACATAGCCATTTCGATGAACTGGAAATTCAGTAAAAATGCAGGACAAGTGAAAAAATGACTTTAGTCCAAGATAAAATTAAGTGAGATTGAAATTTATCCCTACCAACATTATTTAGAGTTTTTTGCATGTGCCTTTCATAATTTCATTTAATGCCTCCGTAACAGACAGGGTATTGAAACCACATGTTTTCTTAACTACTGTAACAGGCTCTTTCATGGGAAATTTATTTTGAATCTATTTTTTAGTATAAATAAATACTAGGGGGCCGAACTTTACGGGGGGCCTTAGTTTGAGTATTCTTAAATTGTAATCATTTAAAATGACTTATATAGTCCCATAAGTCAAAGCCAGGTAAAATGTCTACATATATGTTCTTGCAACATGATAAATATACAAGGAAATAAGATAAAATACAAAAAAAAAATCCACACTTGTTTTCCTTATATGTTCATCATATTCGAAATTTGATTGATACTAATAATTTTGATAGTATAAATTTGTAAAACTTAGTTTTTTTTTTTTTTTTGCAGAGAGAAACCCGTGGGTGTAATTCCATTTCTCCATCCATTTTGATACATAATGTTTTGTGAGCTCCCTCACACATTTGGTGCCCTCTCTTTCTCTCTAAATCCTCAGTCTACTAAATTAAGTTCTAACCCTACTTAAGTTTATTACATGACCGAAAGAAGGCAACATTAATACAATACTGATCTTGCATAAAAAAAATCGAAATAACCAAAAGGCCTTCAATGGAGGCCTGTATGGGCCAATACAATACTTTAACCGGCCGGTTTGGCACAAGATGTAGCCGTGCCCGTCTTTTGTCTTTTGTGTCGGTTCCTCCCTTCTCTCTTCAAATGTATGTATGTATTTATCGCCCTATGTTTCTGTTGATCTGCATTTCTGCCAACTTGCAAACTCATCCATTGCTCCCAGTAGGACGGCCATTGCCGATCGGGTTTCTTCGTTAAAGATACGGTTGCAACGCTCTTTCCAAATCGCGAAGTTTATGAAAAATTGGATTGTTGTTCTGAATAATGTCAGTTCGTTCTGAATGAGTTGTGTTGTTGCCTCTAGCCGATTCCCTCCTCTATTTGTATAGTGGGATCGACCTTGAAGGCACAATCTTTAAGCATGTGATCAACATTTTTGACCTCCGATTTACATCATATGCATCTATTGACTGTTATTATTCCTCTTTTTTGTAAGTTGTCGATTGTGGCCAATTTATTTTTTAGCACTTTCCAGACGAACATTTGTATTTTAGGCGGTATTTTTAGGCGCCATGTTTTTTCCAATATGTTGTTGGTCGGTCCGCCGTACGTAAGCATCTTATACGCCGATTTTGTTGTGAATTGACCATCTTGTGTCCAACGCCAGACGGTTTCATCTTGTGTTTGGTTTAGTTGTGTTTCTTGTACTATGACGGTGAGGTCCGCCAGTTGTCTCTCGGCCATAGCCGATAACGGTACAATGGATATATATATGCTAGGAGTTAGGACCCATCATTTTATTCTTGTAATTATATTTGTTTGAAATTATGCTATAATGATATGCAGGAATTTTCACATGTAATCCCTTTTATTTTCAAATCAGTAGTAGTTGTGGAGAGATGGAGTGCACGAATATTTCTGTGTGCTCTTCTCTTTGGTTTTGGTCTAGTTATGCTAGTACAAACAATATAAAATAATTCATTTCTTGGTTGTTTTTAGTCCCTTTTTTTATTTACTCATTGTAAAGAAATAAAACAACACAATATTAAATGAATATATTTACATCGGAAAAAGTATGCCAATACAAAAAAAAAAGTCCGTATTTCTGTTTCACAATCTAGCATGAAAATTATTTCTCCAAAAGTCAATCCTTTCTTATTCCCTTCACAATTCATTAATTCCTCTGTATATCCTTTTTCCTCCATTCCCAATCCAATTTCCTTCTTGTTCGTCTAATCATGGCTGTAATCCATGAACAGATTCATCAAAACCAAACCCATCACTTTCAATTGAAGAAACTCATTATTTGTATCATTTTCACATTGATTCCTTTTTCTTTCCTCCACTATTATCTTCTTCCCCTTCTGTCAACTCAAACATACCCCACAAAACTCGAAACCGCCATCACAACTCCCCCGAAAGTCACAACTCCTCCAAAAGGTAATTAATCATCAATTACATTATATACATTTTAAAATAAACTTATATTATCTAGACATTTATAAAAGTATGTAATTTTTTTTGTTACTTTAGGTAAAGAAATCAAGGTGAACAAGCCGGTTATATGCGATTACTCAGATGGTCAATGGGTTCCAACCACAAACAGACCACTTTACAACGGTACTAGTTGCGGCACCATTAAAGAAGCTCAGAACTGCATGGTTCATGGTCGGCCTGATACTGGCTATCTACATTGGCGATGGCAACCTAAGGGTGAGTCTTGTCACTTACCGAATTTTGATCCGGTTTTGTTTCTTATATTTATTGAAGATAAGCATCTAGCCTTTGTTGGTGACTCGCTCGCGCGAAATCAACTCGAGTCTCTCATGTGCCTCCTTAGCACCGCAAGTCAGCCTGATTTGGTATCGTTTCTTTGGTTTTTCTAGCTTTTCTTTAAACTTTTATTGGGAATTCACTTCCCATTTAATATACTTCTAGAAATGTTTTGAGTTATTGAGTTTTATTCATTCCAACAGATACGCTTTCAAGATGGCGAAGACGAGAAGAAATTCCGTCGATGGATCTTTCGCGAATACAACGCGACAATATCAATTTATTGGTCACCATATTTGGTGCAATCTATGGAAAAAGCCGAAACAAACGGTGTGAGGCATCACTCATTGCATTTGGATACTGTCGACGAGAAATGGTTCTCAGAATTAGATAAAATTGATACGGTAATATTCTCGACTGGTCATTGGTTCTTCCACAGAATACTCTACTTTGAAAAAAACGAGCCGATCGGTTGTAGTTTCTTGCAAGACTTGAACTGCACGGACTTGAATCTTTTCATTGCGTTCAAAAAGGTGATACACACCACACTAAACGAGGTGCAAAAGAGATTTTACGCATCGAATAAACATGTCATGCTGGCAACTTTTACAGCAGGGCATTTTGTGGGCTCTTGGGATAAATTTGGGGCGTGTAATAGGACCGAACCTTACAAAGAAAACGAAGTCGAAATGTCATTCGGAGAGAAAGAAATGAGGAATTCAGAGCTGGAGGCAGTGGAACAGGCTGTAAAAGATGTGAAAAATATGAACGGAACGTTAAATATCGAGGTGTTGGACATTACAAAACTTACATTATTACGCCCTGACGGGCATCCTGGTCCATATATGAACGCGAATCCGTTTAAAGACGGAATGAAGGAGAGAGTGCAGAATGACTGTATACACTGGTGCATGCCTGGTCCGGTCGATACATTTAATGTGATTTTGCTTGAGAAGATGAAGAGATGGAGAGACGAATAAGATGAAAAAAGATTCGTTAAATTGTTTTTTTTTTTGGGTCAAAGTATACTATTTTATTATTTTTTTTGTGATTCATATTAGTTGATGTATGTTAATTTATTATTCATGAATAGATATGTTTTTTTTTACATTTTCTACATTTCTCTTGAGAAGATTAATATAGTTTATAGTGTTTATTTTAGATGAAAAATGAAATTTTGTATACTGATGGAATGAATAATCTATTTTCTAACTTAGCATAACTTGACTATTATTCGGGCCTGCAAAGTTACTCTGGGCCAGTAATGGGCTCTGATACAAAGACTAGTCAACAACTATAACCAGACACCACACCATTACCATTAGGCATGAAGTGTTAAAATGGCGGGAAAAGAGAGGCCCTCTTTGGCGGGAAGTCTCAGCAGCCACCTTCTTAAACCCTTTTCTTCTCCTCCATTCACTCTACAGAGAGAACGAGAGAGAAAGAAAGAGAGAGACATAGAGAGAAATGGGAGGCCCGCAATATGATATGCTGATGAACCCACTAGGAGCGGTGCGGCAGACGTTCGAGAGAGCCGTGGCTTCATCCCAGCCGTCGGATCTGGACCCGACGGCTCTCTACAGAGGCAAGGATTGGGGCGTCGTTGATTTGTTCAACCAGTTTCTCTTTGAACAAGGCGGCCTCTCACAGGTACATCACAAACAATCATTTTTTTTGCTTATATGACTGAAATTTGCTATTAATAAAATCTCAATTAGGGTTTTTGCTATAGCCTATAATGACCACTTAAATATTTTTAATAAAAGAAGCCAATGAATGAACTTGCAAGGATTGATATTTACCTCAAATCCTCTCAATTAACCTTAAAATTCGGCATAATCAAAATATTTGCTTATATGACTCCATGAAATTTGCTGTTTGTCATAACCCACTGTTAATAAAACCTCAATTAGGCTTTTTGACTATAACAGTTGCCAATGAATGAACTATGCTATGATTGATATTTACCTCAAATCAAGCCCAAATCCTCTCAATTAACACTAAAACTGGGTGAATAAAATATTTGTGGTTTATTTATGATTTTTTTAATATAATTGATTAAATATCAGGTGCCGATTCTTGATGCGTCAAGTCATAAATGGATTCAGCCAAACACGCTGGTTCGGTTCAGAGCAATGGTGCAAGATATGCTTGGAAATGAATTATATGTTGGCGCTTTTAAGGTGATTATTTATATTCAAATCAAATTTGTTACTGTCAATTGCATTTTTTTTAATTGATTTTAATTTCATATGATTTTATTTACAGGATGGACTGTCATGGCGAACGAATAAATACACCGATTTTTCATCGCTTCCAAATTCTCCTGCACTTGAAACGACTCTCTGGGAGAGAAATCTCTTTCATTGCATCCCTGTATGTATTTTTTTTTTAATATATAAAAATATTTCCTTTATTTTTTAAAATTAACTTCAGCAAGAATCTCTATATTATAATATATTAATATTTTGTCTTATTGTAACAGGTGCCAGGTCAAAATTCATGGGCAAAAGAGTCAACTCCATATCCAATTAAAAGAAATAATATAGATAATATTTCAAACGGGTCGCCAGGTCAGCACGGTGAGAAGCGAAGGAGGGACGGAGATTCCAGTGGCATTGATGTAATTTTCCCTTCTTTTTACTCAAAAAAAAAAATTCTCTTATTTTTATTTTCTGTTTCTTTTGTTCTTTTTTTAGTTCAATTTTTTAATTTTGTGAAATGTTTTGGTTGGTGTAGGATTCTGAAGGATCCTCTTCAAGCAATAAGAAGCAGGTAGTTTACATTGTACACCCTCTTTTTTCTTGTTATTATTACATATTACATCTATACCTTTCTTATGTAATGTAAATATTTTTTTAATTTAAACTAATATAAATATTTTTTTGATGAGCAGAAAGATTATGGATCCGCGAGTCATGATAAGATAGCGGAAATAAATAATGAATGTAGTTTTCCTTCTAGTTCATTTTCATGTTTAATAAAGGTAAATAAAAACACTTTTATCTTTTTTTATTTTCATTTTTATACAAGTTAAGAAATTTTAAAATAATTTTGTAAAATAATTTGCACTTATTAATTGAATTTTCATTTTTTTTATAGGTTTATGACATGCCAGAAAGCCAGCTGAAACTGAACGAAGTATTTGAGTTCATTGGAATTTACACATTTGACCCTGAACTTAATGAAAATTGCAATAATGATGACACGGGCGATGATGTCATGATGTTTGACTTCATTGATGATGTGGCGACTCATATGCCGCCTAGCAAGGTTTGAATTAAAACCAACAAATAATAATTAACCAAAAAAAGTAATAATTTTATTATTAGGATTAAAATATTATATTATTTTTTTTTTAATTAGGTGCCTAGGCTTCATTGTTTGGTATCACGAAAATTATCTACTCACGATTTTATTTCTTCTCCTAACTTTGAGGTAATTATTAAATAAATCATGTAAATTACATCATTCTTTTATATTAACCACATTCTTAATTGTTTCAACTTTCAACTAATGTTAATTCTTTTTATCTTCCTATTTAATGCAGCCTTTACCAAACACAATAAGAGAAATTCAAACCTCTTTACTCAACTATTTAAGTACTATATTAGGAAACGATACTTTAGCTGCTCAATGCCTTTTATTACATCTCATTTCCAAAGTAAGCAAACTTATTTCCTCCTTTTTTTAATTTTTCGCACAATTTCACATTTGGCTTACTAATATTTCTTTTTCTTTTCTTTTTAATTTTGTTCAGCTTCGTGTCAAATCTGAGCTGGCATCAGTTGGCAGGCTCTCGTTAAATCTCACTGGATTTACAAGAGAAACAAATTCTATTTTTGGAAATAAATTAAATGAAGCACTAAAGATGCTTTTGCCCTTTTCACTTTCAATTCCTCTCACTGTAGAGTACTTAAATAATGCGACACTGCAGCCGAAAAAAGATAATCATACTGGAAGGTATTATTTTCTAAAAAATAAAGAAATAAAAGTTAAAATTTTAGGAAATTCCAAAAAAATTATAACTAAAGGCAAGGGTATTTTTGTAATGTCAGCAATAATGTAGGGCTTTTATTTGCAATTTTGGTATACAGGTTTTTTTTTCGTAATTTTGCAAAAAACAATTCACACAATTTTTTTACAAATAAAAATGATCAGGTTGGAAATGGGAGCTTTACAGCTTGCAAATGGGACCCACCTAACATTTGATGAGACAGTTTTACAATCTGGTACCTTAAATTCCAAAGGACTTGACAATTTGCAATTACTCAAGCATTTAATGGACAATCAAACAGTAATATTTCCATCTTATTATTTCAATCAAACAATTTGTTGTACCAAATTGAGAGCAGTTTTACATTTTTAAATTTTACCTTGTTTTTTAGGTGGAATATGATTTTGAGTATTACAAGCTAGAAATGGCGACAGAAGCTCAATTTCTGATTATTTCTGAAGCAAAATCGAATATTTTGCCAGCTGATTTAATCGTGCCAGTACAATTTTCTGCATTAAATGCATTTAATGTGAGTGAAGGGCAACTCAAAGCTTGGAGATGGTATTTAGCTACTGTAAAATCGTTTCCTCACTTAACTGATTCCAATATTTGTGAGGTATATTAATGTTTTATCAAATGTAACCTAAATAAATTTGGTACCTTTGTATGTTTATTTATAACTAATTTTATTGTCGTCCACTTTTAGGATTTGCAAAATGAAATGGTTAAGGAAATGACGGTAGATAGGAGCCTTGGTGCTGCTGATCTTTGCAGGTTAAATTTCATAATTTTTCACTATTAATGATAAAAATCTCAACTATATTGGAAATAATTAATGTATGAAATATTTGAAATTATTTAGTATATAGACTAATAGTTTGTAAAACAAAAAAATAAACTTTGGTTTTTTAGATTGATGACAATGGCACAACTGATGGCTGCTAGTTTTGGAGAAAAGAATCTATCATTAGAGCATTGGCAAATGGTTAAGGAAATTGAAAGGCTTAGAAAATTGAGATTATAAAATTATAGTTGAGTTATAAAGAATGTTCTTCATGGGCCTATGCTGTCATGTCATGAAATATTGATTGGGGAAAAACGCCACTTTTGACATTATTATCTTGTCATGTAGAATTGTATTGTAACTACTAAGCCTTATTTCCTATTGTTTGTGTTTTTATTCTATTTGAATTTTTCATACTTCATAATTCACAAAGGTAAATTCCTTGTCATGAGTCTCATGACCCATATTACCAATGAAAATATGTATCATGACTCCTCGAAATGACTTTTCACACATACTTGCACATGAAAACAAACATGGATATATATAATTTTTTTTCAATGTTAAAGACAATTACCTTACCATTTGCTATGTTGGAATGCATCATCAACCAACAACCAAAATGGAAAAAAGAAAATAAAAGCCCAACAATAAAAAAAAAGTAATAAACTTAATACATTACTAGTAAGCTTCAACTGACAAGCAAACATGATTTATATTATAACATTATTGAAAGCAAATTACACAACAAACTTCATCTCAAAATCAGAATAAAAGGAAAAAAAAGCAAATAGCAATCAAACTCATAACAAAAGAACACAATTAGAGACAAGAATGACCATACATGATTTTATTCAATTAATGATGATAGGCTGAGTAGATGGTATAGCCGGTTTGTGCAGCGCTAAGGCCCAAAAGTGTAACTCCAGCAAAAAAAGAGATGGTCCATGGATTTGAGAAATAATCATGCACCAATCTTGCTCTGTGCTTAGGGTATGTTGAGTTGCTGTATTTGTGTATTTCCTGGAATAAGCTTACGAAATAATGCTCACGTAGGTTTATTATAATGCCTTCACCAAATCCATTAAATACTGCAGCAACATCTCGATCGCTCTGTAGTAAAGATTCAATGATACCGCATTTCTTGAGTAAAATGACATCATTTTCTGAGTCTATAAGTAAATCCATCAATGTTATAAAGCTTGTGAAGGTTTTTTCAACAGTGCCATTGCTTTGCTCGTAAGATAAAACATTTGTAAACAATATCGTTGTACTATCATCGATACTCAATGGAGGAATCTCCATGACACCATCATTAAAGGTTATGCGAAACATATCATGACGATTTTCGTTCCTCCTGAATGTCACGCCTGATTCATGGAGTATTGTGGCACATGGGAATAAACCCCAAGAAGAAACTTGTTTTGTTCGTGAAGGATGTTGGGACCCAAGCCAAGAAAGAGATGATGTTTTCATTGAAGGGGGTTGGGTTCCTTGACAGAAATCAGGTATCATGCATTTGTAAAAGAAGTGAAGCAAATGATCAACCTTGTCACAACATATCTCAGGCTTTCCCAATGGCAACGAATTTTTACAAGGAAAAAAGTAAAAAAAATGGTTAAGAACGTGGCACTCTTTAATGGTATGGCTCTCATGATGTGATGATAGAAGGAAAGCTAGCTTGTGGATTATGAAGAAAGGAATTTGGTTTTCCAATAAAAGCAAGTCGGTAGCTATTGGATACCATTCTGACTGAAAAAGCACATCACATGCCCGGTTGTTCCTCAAATGATAGAATTGAAGAATGAAGCAACCATCTAATAACAACATCATGATAAAATCATCACTGCTCATCTTGACACTTTCGCTGTAGCAACGGCGTGCCGGCATCTCTAGTGCTTTCATTTCTTGAAGGTAGACTTCCACACCAATATTCTTATTCCGGGATAAAAAATCGTGAAGGCACCGCCATTTGTGTTCCTCCATAATTTGCAGTTCGCTTCTCCCGTGATAGTATGGGCCAATTGACACCACAGTTGGCTCATACATGTATTTTCGTTTTTCACGTAGGTATGCTGGCGCACGAAAGATGCATATGGGTGGGTCGGTATCTAAGGCGTTAAGCCTTTGCTGAACCGTGATCTGCAAGTGGTCTTCGCCTCCCTCCTGCTTTGGCGTCCCTTCTTTAGTTCTTGTTTTAGTTGTTTCTTCTATTGGTGTTCTCTCTTCTGCATTGCATAATTTTCAAATATAAATATCGTAGAGTAAGTATAACATTTTGAAAATAGAATTAGGTTGTAGAAAGACATTTAGTACGGCATGCTTGTTGAAGTATCCACACATAACATAAACTACAAATAATCAATATAAATTTAAAATTTATATTAATTATTGTTTTAATTTAAATTTAGATACATCCTAGTTGGTTATGTTAAATCATTAGAAAAATGATGTACTAAACTTTATTTTATTAATATTGCGTAAGGGCTTTTTCCTTGCAAAAAAAAAAAGACAAATAATCAATATAAGAATAATATATAACAACATTAAAATAATTATGCTATCAAAAAGTAATATATTAACTAAAAATAATAATATATATATTATATAAAATAATTTTGTAAGAGTGCTATTATAATGCTCATTTATGCTCTCATTTATGTCCACAAGCTGCATTTAGTTGAGATTTTCTATATTTTTTTATATGATAATTAGGAAATGTTAACATGTGATAACATAAATATATTTCAATCAGGGACGGAATCAAGGGGTGGCAAGAAGGGGCCTAAGTAATTCAAAAATTTAAATCCTGGTTTCGTCCCTGATTCCAATCACTCTCGAAACCGAAGTAATTCAAAAATTTCTGAAAAAACATTTAAAAATCACAATTACGTGCTTAGGGCATAGATGGTGGGGACAAACTAGGTTTTCCAATTATGTTGTGGATTTTGGACAATTCTAATGCGTGCATTTCCCGAATGTGCTGCTCTAATGCGCACAAAATAAATAAATCATGATATGCAACATCTCAAATTAAAAGATTTCAATATATTGTATAATATAGAACTAAATGCATAACAACTAAGGGGAAGGAATCATGCGCAGTCTTGCTTATCAGAGAGGAATTTGATGATTCGCCCACTATCCTTTCTGACACTAAAATAAAAACACAACTTAAGGGAATTAATTAATCATATAATTAATTACCAAAATAATCGTTCACGCTTATTTCGTCACATTCTACTATTTCCTGAATCCCTTCCATATTTTGTGAGAGAGCTCAAATGCAAAGGGTCCTTGTTGGTTGGTTAGATTTCTTTATCTGGTGTGGACTGGTGCATTGCATGGCACTTGATTTATAGGAGAACCTTTTCAAAGAAATCAATTCGTGTAGCTTTTGATACAAGACTATATTTTAAGATACTTAAATCGAGAGTAAAGCATCCCCCTTTCCCTTTTTTTTATTTATTTTGTGATGAGGAAGACATCCATTCTTTTAATTGTTGTTTAGGTTCTACAAAAACTCATTATTTTATAACTTCAGCGACCACATACAAGCAAAAATGCAACTATCACTTAGTAAACAATTCAAAATGTGTGTGTCAAAATAAACTTCACTTTTGAATTACTTGTATGTTCTGAGTTCTTAGTCTAGTGATTAAATATTTTTCTATTAAGATACAAAAGATTGAGAATTCAAATCTAATATGCACCAATTAAATGAGTGAAACATGGGTACATTTCTTTTTCTCTCACAAAATAGCTCTTATCTGAGGAACTTCAAAAAAAAATGCTTTATGTTAGCTCATATAAATTAGAATGATTTTTTTTAGTCAAAAACCTCTTAGCTTAATGATTGAGTAATTTGATTGAAATATAAAAATTTGGAAATTTAAGTTCTATAACCAATTAAATAAGTCAAGTAAGAGTATTTTCTCTTTCTTTCTAATAAAATATTTTCACCCGAGAAACTTCAAAAAAAAAAAAGATGATTTATATGACAATGAAATCACTAAAGATGCTTAATATAGACTCTCTTTTTTTATTTTTTTTCCTTTTCCCTTTTTCCTATTTCTTCTTGCCTTTAATTGTTAAGATAGCTTGATTCAATATACAAAGGATTTTGAATTGGGACCTGATATATCACAACATACATACAACGCGCCGTCCGCATGACATGCTGACATAGGGTGACGAAAGAGCTAATGAGATAATGGTGACGCGACGAGACTTGATTCGAGCTCAGGGCGCGACGATGGGCAACACGACACGGGCTCGCCTCATAGATTTGAGAGCCGATTTTTTTACAGTTGGAGAAAGGGTTTGTATATATATATATATATATATATATATATATATATATATATATATATATATATATATATATATATATATATATATATATATATATATATATATATATATATATATAATTGCAAATATTTATGCAAAAACTACGGAAAAAACCCCCTAAGTGTTATACAGCAAGATCTGAAAAGAGATAAGTATATGTCTGTAATAGAAGCCCAAGCTTATGGAATTATTGATATTGTATCAAAACCACCAGCAAAAAGGGACAATCTTATATAAATCGATTGGAAACGCGGGTTCAAATTTTCTTGGATTTAATTATGATTAAATACGGGATTTCATATTCAATCACAATATTGGATAATATTCAATTAGAACATGTTCAGATTAATCTAAACCGAACCCTTTTTTTATTCTCAAATCAAAATTCATTATGCCAACTATTGAACAAATTATTAGAAACCTACGACAAATCTCCCGTTCTCAAAGGATATCTTCTGCGTCGAGGAATATGTACTAGGGGGATATCAATAATAACTATTTTAAATTGCTACAAAGAATTTTTATGGAAGCAACAACAAAACAATAACAAAAAGATAAATTGACATTCTAATATTTGTTCCATTCTCAGTGCCTAGAAGTACAATGATTGCTACATGTATCATTATTGCTACATAATATGACTTTTTGATTTTTTTACTTTTATCAGTATTATTCTTATTTATGAAAAGACTACTGACTAGTTAATTAGAAATATTATATATATATGGCACCAAGCCTTTAGTATCCTTAACGAAAAATCGTTTTCTAGTTTCTAATGGACGATCGGAACCGTTCATAATAATCTATCTACTAACAACACATGGACTACAAAAAATTAATTATTTTAATAATTATTTGATTATGCATCGGACATAAAACAAAATGTATTATCGAACGGTCAAAAATGATTATGTAGTTTACAAAATTCATGTATAAAATCCGATTTGTTAAACTTATATATCTACCCCCAAGTATAATTAGATGAAATTTCAAAATATTTGAATAACATTTCACCGTAAATCTACTAAAAAATTATTTTTGACCGTTCGATTATGTGTTTTATGTTACGTCCGATGCACAATGAAATAGCCATTAAAAAAAAATTATGGACCACATATTTTTAGTACGTAGATAATTATGAACGGTTCGGGTCGTCCATTTGAACATTAGAATACAGTTTCTTCGTTAATAGCACTAAGGCCTTGGTGCCACTAATGGTACCATAGACACACACACACACACACAAAAACATACAACAATATATAATTAAGACAAAAATAAGGTAAATTTCACCGTAGGTCAATCAACTTTCACAAAATGACCAAATAGGTCACCCAACTTTCAATTGTCCCCAATAGGTCATCCAATTTTGAATTTGTCCAAATTAGATCACCCGATTAATTTTCCATCCATGTATTAACGGAATTGACACGTGTATGACACGTCATCGTCCATTTGAACAGTCCACATCATCACCCGACTTAGAACTCAAATAATCATCTCAAGTTTATCATAATCAGGAAAGATCACCCAACTTTACTATTATTTCACCACATGTCACTCAACTTTCAAAATATATCACCATAGGTTATTCAACTTTTAAAATATATTATGAGAGATCACTCAACTTTATATATTTATCATGAAAAATCACTCAATTTTGAAATTATATCATATTAGATCACCCAACTTTATAAAAAAAATTCAGAATTTCCACCATCAATAAAAAATTTAGTCTCCATTTGACAAATGAATGGGCTCTCCGTTAACCCCAAATAACCCATTTCTCTTCTCCTGTTGCAAACTCTCACCTCTCTTTCATAAATTTCTCTCCATTTTCACCCCAACCTAAATTCCGATCACGACTTGAGAAAATTTCGTGAGGCTCCATTCAAGGTCGGCCCTGTAGTGCAATTGAAATGACCCAGGTCAAGGGCCTCATCTTCCTAAAGGGCCCCACAATTTTTATATTTTCCTATATATAATACAATCCAAAACCCAAGATAATTAAATAAAACCTATAATAACACAGCCCATTCCCTATCACGCTAGTAGAATTGGAGAATGGACCCTTTCCAGCGCAAATTGAAGGGGTAAATGTATTGGAGATTTGCAAAATGATCAATAACTCTTTGTTATTTGTATAATTGAATTTCTTTGAAATAACCATTCATCTGAGGCAAGGGACCACGTGTATTATATTAGATGGAAATTTTACATCAAGACCCTACAAAACTATGTAATTATATATATTTTTTTATTTTGGAGTGCAAGGTAGAAAAACAGAATTCCCTCCAAACATAAATGGAAATGAATAAAAGATAAAATATGCAGAAAGGCCCCTCATATTTTGATAGTTATATATTATTATTATTACTATTACTATAATTATCATATATAGTTTTTCAATTATAATAAAAACACAACTTTTCAAATAGTATTTGGCTTTCTTTATTTACTTTGCATTTTTTTTTCAATTCTTTCTGGTTCTACAAATTAGATCCCAAATAATACACATACAGTTTATTGTAATGTTTTAAACATATAATTTATACTTTATTTGTAATATTAACTGTCAAGGGCCTCCAAAAACACAAGACCGGCCCTGGCTCCATTTCTCCACTCAAAACCACTTCGCATCCAAAACCCTACACCAAAATGGTTCAAAATTACTTAGTTTTTGAAATCTTTGTTGCATTTTAGTGTTAATATGATTATTGGCTTTTTATAGGTTTTCTCAAGAGTGTATTGTTAGAGAAGATGAAACACCGAATGCAAACACAAGTGGGGCCAATATGTGATGCGTGGTTTGAATTTGTGTTTATTTTTTTGTTATATTTTTGCATCAGCTTTTGGTCAATTTTAATTGTTAAATAATATTTTACATGTCCTTATAGGTCCTAATTGTTAAATTACTAAATTTTTTATTGATGGTGAAAATTCTGATTTGAAATTTTTTATAAAGTTGGGTAACCTAATGTGATATAATTTCAAAGTTGAGTGATCTTTCATGATAAATTTATAAAGTTGAATGACCTCTCGTGATATATAAGTATCCTAAACAATAATATATTGAACATTATATATTCAGATAAAGCAATATATATATCAGTATATAGATGTGATATAGCAGCGTATATATGTGATATAACAGTATATAGATGTGATGTAACAATATAAATATCTAATAAGAAAAATATATATATTTGCTAAATATTAGAAGGAAGCTAGCAGACAGCACATGTGCATGCAAGAGGCGTGGTATACGCCATCGCGTCGGAGAAGAGAAACTTGACGGAAAGAAAGGGTGGGAGGCGTTGGCACAAAGTGCTAGAAAAGAGAAGCATGATGAACTTGGGCTGGGCCCGTCATGATTTGGACGTGCATGAGCCTGTCGTGATATCCGATTTCCCTTTTGGATTTAAATGATTTTTTGGCAAGATCATTATGCATGATAATCATTCCATCCAAATGCAGATATCTACCCCCAAATCCTCTCAATTAACCTTAAAATTCGGCGTAATATAAAGATTTGCTTATATGACTCCATGAATTTTGCTATTTGTCATAACCCACTATTAATAAAACATCAATTAGACTTTTTGACTATAACAGATGCCAATGAATGAACTATGCTATGATTGATATTTACCTCAAGTCAAGTCCAAATCCTCTCAATTTAACACTAAAACTGGGTGAATAAAATATTTGTGGTTTATTCATGATTTTTTTAATTTAATTGATTAAATATCAGGTGCCGATTCTTGATGCGTCAAGTCATAAACGGATTCAGCCAAACACGCTGGTTCGGTTCAGAGGAATGGTGCAAGACATGCTTGGAAATGAATTATATGTTGGCGCTTTTAAGGTAGTTCAACTTTTACTATTATCAATTGCATTTTAAAGAGTTGTCTTTTTTTTATTGATTTTGATTTCATGTGATTGTATTTATAGGATGGATTTTCATGGCGAACGAAAAAATACACCGATTTTTCACCACTTCCAGTTTCTCCTGCACTTGAAACTACTCTTTGGGAGAGAAATCTCTTTCATTGCATACCTGTATATATTATTTTTCCTTCTGTTTTTAAAATAAACTTCAGCAAGATTTTCTACATTATGATATATTAATATTTGTCTTATTGTAACAGGTACCAGGTCAAAATTCATGGGCAAAAGAGTCAACTCCATATCCAATTAAAAGAAATAATATAGATAATATTTCAAACGGGTCGCCAGGTCAACACGGTGAGAAGCGAAGGAGGGACGGAGATTCCAGTGGCATTGATGTAATTTTCACTTCTTTTTACTCCTAAAAAAAATTATCTTATTTTTATTTTCTTTTGTTCTTTTTTTAGTTCAATTTTTCAATTTTTTAATTTTTTAATTTTGGTTGGTGTAGGATTCTGAAGGATCCTCTTCAAGCAATATGAAGCAGGTAGTTCACATTTTACACCCTCTTTTTTCTTGTTATTATTACATATTACATCTATACCTTTCTTATGTAATATAAATATTTTTGTAATTTAAGCTAATATAATAGTTTTCTGATGAGCAGAAAGATTATGGATCAGCGAGTCATGATAAGATAACGGAAATAATAACGAATGTAGCTTTCCTTCTAGTTCCTTTTCATGCTTTTAATAAAGGTAAATAAAAACATTTTATCTTTATACAAATCAGAAAAATAAAAAATAAAATCTGAATTATTGTGCTTATTATTAATTAAGTTTTCATTTTTTCATTGGTTTATGACATGCCAGAAAGCCAGCCGAAACTGAACGAAGTATTTGAGTTCATTGGAATTTACACATTTGACCCTGAACTTAATGGAAATAACGAAAAAGATGACACGGGTGATGATGTCATGTTTGACTGTATTGATGATGTGGCGACTCATATGCCTCCTAGCAAGGTTTGATTAAAAACTAAAAATGTGATAATTAATAAAAAAAAATAATAATTCTTATTATCAGGATTGATATAAAATATATTTATTTAATATATTTTCTTTTAATCTACTTATTTTTGCTTTATTATTATTACTAATATAATTTTTTTTTCTTTTGATTTTATTCTTATATTTAGGTGCCTAGGCTTCATTGTTTGATATCACCAAAATTATCTACTCATGATTTTATTTCTTCTCCTAACTTTGAGGTAAATATTAAATTAATCACACAAATTACATCCTTCTTTCATAATAACCATGTTATTAATTTTTCAATATTTTAATTTTTGTATTCAATGCCTTTTATTACATCTCATTTCCAAAGCAAACTTATTTCCTCCTTTTTTTCATTTTTCGCACAATTTCACATTTCTTTTTTTTTTTTTTTTACTAATTTTTATTAATTTTATTTTCTAATCAGCTTCGTGTTAAATCTGAGCTGGCATCTGTTGGCAGACTCTCGTTAAATCTCACTGAATTTACAAGAGAAACAAAGTCTATTTTTGGAAACAAATTAAATGATGCAATAAAGATGCTTTTGCCCTTCTCTCATTCAATTCCTCTCGCTGTAGAGTTACTTGAATAATGCTACGCTTCAACCGAAAAAAGATAACCAAACTGGAAGGTAATTAAATAAAAGTTAATATGGAAAATTCGCAAAAAAGACCATGCATTATGGGAAATTGCAAAATTGTAACTAAAGGCAAGAGTATTTTTACAATTTCATCAATAATAGTTTTTTTTTTCAATTTTCAATTTTCAATAATGCAAGGGCTATTTGGCAAATTTCCCAAAATTTAATTTTAGCACAATTTTCTTATGACTAAAAATGCCAGGTTGGAAATGGGAGCTTTAAATCTGGCAAATGGGACCCACTTGGCATTTGATGAGACAGTTTTACAATCAGAAACCCTAAATTCCAAAGGACTCGACAATTTGCAATTACTCAAGCATTTAATGGATAACCAAACAGTAATATTTTCATCTCATTATTAAATGGAGATCTCCATTCATTTTTACCCGATTGAGAGGAGATTTAACCTTCACCTTATTTTCAATTTGTTTAGGTGGAGTATGATTTTGAGTATTACAAGCTAGAAATGGCGTCTGAAGCTCAATTTCTGATCATTTCTGAAGCAAAATCAAATATTTTGCCAGCTGATTTAATCGTGCCTGTAAACTTTTCTGCATTAAATGCATTTAATGCGAGCGAAGAGCAACTCAAAGTTTGGAGATGGTATTTGGCTAAATATTTGTGAGGTATATTAATGTTTTCTCAAATATTACCTAAATAAATTTGGTATCTTTGTATGTTTATTTATACCTAATTTATTGTGGTGTATTTTTAGGATTTCCAAAATGAAATGGTTAAGGAAATGAGTGTAGATAGGAGCCTCAGTCCAGCTGATCTTTGCAGGTTTGCATTTCATAATTTTTCACTATTACTGATAAAAATCTCAACTATATTTGAAATAATTAATGTATGAAATATTTGAAATTGTTTTAGTGTATTAGATAAAATAATTTGTAAAAATGAAAGAACAAATAAACTTTGATTTTTCAGATTGATGACAATGGCACAGCTGATGGCTGCGAGTTTTGTAGAAAAGAATTTATCATTAGAGCATTGGCAAATGGTTAAGGAAATAGAAAGGCTTAGAAAATTGAGATTATAAAATGAAAGTTTGATTTATAAAGAATGTTATTTATGGGCCTAAGGTGTGCCATTATGTCATGAAAAATTGGTTCGGGAAAGAATGTTATTTTGGACACTATTTTGTCATGTAAGATGGTATTGCAACTACTAAGCCTTATTTCCTATTGTTTTAATTTAGTATTGTTCTATTTGAATTTTTCATACATCATAATTCACAAAGAAAAATTCCTTATCATGACCCTTATTCAGAATGAATATGTGTATCACAACTCTCTGAAATGAGCTCACACGTACATACACATGAAATTGAAAACTAAACTGGATATATAGTTTTCAATGTTGAAAAGGATAATTATGTTACCATTTGCTATTCTGGAATACATCATCAACCAATAGCCAACATAGAAAAAAAGAAGAAGAATAAAACCCAACAATAAAAAATAAATTATCTCGGTCATCAAAACCTAATACATAGTAAGCTTCAACCGACAAGCAAACATGATTGATATTATAACATTATTCATAGCAAATTACACAAGAACACAATTAGAGACAAGAGTGACTTCATAGCAAAATACACAAGAACACAATCAGAGACAAGAATGATGATGATACATGATTTTAATCAATTAGCGATGATAAGCCGAGTAGATGGTATAGCCGGTCTGTGCAACGGTAAGACCTAGCAGCACCATACCAGCAAAAACGGAGATGGAAGTCCATGGATTGGAAAAATAATCATGCATTAACCTTGCTCTATACTTGGGCCATGTTGAATTGCTATATTGGATCACCTTCTTGAATACACTTCCAAAATAGTGTTTTGTGTAGTCAAAACTAGTGCCATCAGCTAGACTATTGAAGAAATACGCCGTCTCTTGATCAGTTTGTCGATAAGGTTGTAGGACATTGCATTGCCTAAGCAAAGCAACATCATTTCCTGTATCTATTAGTGAATCAAGCAAACGTGCAAAGCTTGTGAATGTTGTTTCACTAGTATATTGGCTCTGTTCAAAAGCTATAACATTTGTGAAGAGGATCTGTGTAGGCCCTCCGACACTCATAAGAGGCATTTCCATGACGCCATCATGAAACGTTATATCAAACATATCACGAGGATTTTTCTTCCTCCTGAATGTAACTCCTGATTCATGAAGTACCGTCGCACATGGAAATACATCTAGAAAGTAATCTTCTCCTGATCGTGAAGGAGAAGAGGACCAAAGCCAGCGAAAAGAGCGTGCTTTCATCGAACGGGGTTGGGTCCTCTTGTAGTTTGTTTGGTCAAGATGAGATACCATGCATTCGTAATAGAAGTGTAGCAAATGACTAACCTTGCCACAAGATGCCTTAGGCATCCTCAAACAGCCTGGTTTTGGGAGCAACGGAAATATCAAATCAAGAAGGGGACACTTATCTCTGCAATTTGTATGGTCAGCAGAATCTCCTGAAAGAAAAGCTAGCTTGTGGACTATAAAAAACGGAATTTGATTTTCCAACAAAATCAAATCAGTATATATTACAGACCAATGTGCACTGAAAAATGTATCAAGCACATTGTCCCTCTTCTTAAGATAATACTGAAGAATGAAGCAGCCATCGAGCAACAACATAAGAACAAACTCATCACTCTCCATCTCAATGCTTTCATTATAGCATTGGCGTGCTCGCATCTCTAACATCCTCATCTCTTGTAGATAGACCTCCATGTTGATTTTTGGATTCCTCTCCAGGAAGTCATGGAGGCATCGCCATTTGTGCTCCTCCAATGTGTGTAATGTCTCTTTTCCATGATGGTATGGTCCTATTGACACCATTTTTGGTTCATACATTTTTGTTGCTTTCTCACGCAAGTGAGGCGGGGCACGAAAGATCTTAAAGGGTTGGCAGATATCTAGATTTTTCTGTATGGTGTTGAGCCTGTCCTGAACCAGGAGTTGCAAACGGTCTTGGCTTCCAAAATCTGTCGTTGGTATCTCTAATGATATTCTATCTGTTGTATTAATATAATTATCAATAGAAATTTAAATTTATGAGTAAGTATACTATTTTTAATTATAATTATATTTGAGTCCGAAATTCTAGAATTGTTGCAACATTTACCTGAAAAATGATCTGATGATTCTACAGATATCCTTCCTGTTTCTATGAATACATCTCTATCTCCTCCGCCAGCCATCTCTGATTCGTATCTCCACATCCTTCTTGAGTATTAAGTCGGGAGAAATCAATATGTATTATAGGCTCCTCATTATTTTGGTAACTACAATATATACACATCAATATGAAAGCTTGGGGATTCTCTCGGTTTTGTGGGAATTTATTTGGCTACTTGTTGATGAGTGAGAAAAAGTATATCAAATGAAACTGATGACTCAAATACAGCGTAGTTGTATGTATGAAAAGAAGTTGCAACATCAGATTCCAAATGTAATAATGTATTTTAAGTTGATTCCCATAGTTCTATTTAAAGCATTAATTGTCACAACATTAGTATATATTATTGACAATTGGTTTCATTCATCTACTTCATTTACAATTTGATACTTTTTTGATGCTTACTTGTAAATTGATGACTCAGTTGAGTTCATTGTGTGGCAACATCACTCCAAACGTAATAATGTATTTTAAGTTGATCCCAAAACTTCTGTTTAAAATATTAATTGTCCAAACATTAGTGGTTGTTGACAAGTTGGTCGATTCATCTACTTCATTTACAAAAAATAAAATATGAGAAGTTTCGCGTTACGTTGTTTTTTTTTTTAATATTTATTAATAATAACGAAAAAATAATTCAAAAAGAAGGTTTTTGTGTTCCAAGTAACGGGGATAATCACATATTGTATTCTCCAAGTGGTACAAATAAAGTGACAGGTTAAACCATATTTTTATCGAATTTTACATCATATGGGCTTCTAAATGAATTTTATTAATTCATCCACTATACTTGTTATTTAAAAGCCTTTCAGTCTATTATAAACATGGCCCATAATCACTATCAAAAAGAACTTGTATATTACACAAGGCCCATCATCTGAAAATGATATTCCTTTCCAAGACAACAACATCACATCTGGATAAGAAGGGGACTGACACGCGAATATTACTTCTTCCAGGGCCGAAACTCACATTTGACGAGTCTTAATAAAAAAAAGAGAATTTTGACCACAATATATTTCCCAAATAAAAAAGAGAGAGAGAGAGAGCAGTTCGCACGAGTGTTTTCTAATTCTTCCCCTCACTTTGTCTGGAATTCGCCATGAACCCTAGCTTGAGCTTGAGAAGCACCTCGTCTTTCTCTCCTCCGATTAACCATGTATTAGCCTCTCGCTTCACTTCTTGCCTCAGTTCATCGGTAATTTGAATTGGATTTTTTTGGTTGTTATTTGAAAGAATTCGAGGCTCAAAAGGGGAAATATAGATAGTCCCTTTTTGGTTTATGTACTGAAAATAATCTCTCACCTTCAGTTATCAGTAACTTCCTTTTTTTTTCTTTTGGGAAATGAAGAAATTGGAGTTAAATAAAATAACCCTTCTGTGATATACTAAAAAATATATTGCCCTCTATATTTACTTGTGTGATATTTTCATTTTTTGTTTTTGTATTTTTTTTATTAATTTGGTTGGGGTTGAAGAAATTCAAAGCTTGAGGATAAGAGATAGCAGATTAAAAATTTTATTTGCTTATTATATATTTGATTAAAGTGGTTTCGAAATGAGAAATTCAGATATAAGGATGAAAATTGCACACAATTTATTTTTTATTTGGTTAAAATTCAAATACGACCCCAATAAAATTCAATTTTTTTTATAAACTTGAAATAATATCTCGTTTTAAGATATACATGAAAATGATCATAATTATTTGTTTTATTTTTATTTTTCTTGCTTTTTTCTTTCAATTAGAGATTGGAGGGTAGAAGTATAAAAAAGGGAAGAATGGCGGTAAGAAATGCTTTATCAGGTGGTAAAGAGAGAGAAAATGGGTTGCCTAAAAATATTTTCAGTCAAGAGGTAAATTTAATTTTTGCAAGTTAAAAAAAACCGAAATTTTAGTTTTAATTTCATATTAATATGTTTATTATTATTTACTAATTAATAGGCAATTGGGGCTGAATATGGAGAAGGATTTGAAACATTTCGGATGGATGGCCCTTTAAATGTTGATGTGGTAAGTTTAATAAATTTTTAATAGGGTAATTAAAAAAAAAAACTCTAATAGTTCTCATGTATTTATGAAAAAAAAAAAACCTATCTTTTCGAATATGAAAAAAACTACTTTTAACTATCCATTTTCCAAAACCCTCAACTTTTAAAGTTCTCAAATAAACCCCTTAATATTAACTCTTATATAAAAAACCTAAATAATATTCAAATAATATATACATAATGATAAATAATATGTAATCACATTTCAAAATTATAGGGGTTATTAAAAATTCCCAAATTTATAATATACGTAATTCTGGCAATATTTTTTCTTGTAAGTTAATGAAATGAAACTTGAATCTGATGTGAAATCATTCATTTTGATCCATAGGATTATTTGAATAACAAATTGCAACAATGCTTTCTTCAAAGAATAAGGCACGCTATGAAACCTGATGAAGGAATCGGTGTCATTTTCTCATGGGATAATGTTGTGGTACGTAAATTTATATTCTTTTTAGCTGCCTTTTTGCAAAAAAAAAAAAAAAAAAAAAAACTTATTTTTCCCTAAGTTATTTTTGTGTGGTCTCATTTTCTCATGGGATAATGTAGTGGTATGTGATTTACATTCTTTTTAGGGACCTTTTTGCAAAAGATTACAGCATATGTTATATTGAAAAGGACTAGTACTAAATTCTTTGATGTATGCTTAATATGATTGTGATCTTTATGTACATGCATTAGTTGGTTATTAATTACTGTATTATTTGTGTTTAATATGATTATGATTATGATCTGTGTCTACTGTACATACATCTTTTATTTTATTTTATTTTTTATTTTAATTTATTTTAATTGTAATTCTGTTATAAGGCGGATACAAACTCTCTTAAATTGGAATCATGGAGGCAGCTTGCATATGAAGAAGGTAATTTTGTAACTGCAATTTTATTCAAATCAAATTACTATATTATCATGTTTCTCCATTACCATGAAATTATATTTTTTTTATCTTTTTTTATCTTTTTTTTTTAGGAAAGGAAATTCAACAAAGTGATTATGTGCAAAGAAATATCCTTCAAGGATCGGCTGATCATATTCTTAGAAAGGTTCATAATTCCTTTATTATCATTTAATTAACTAATATATTATTATTATTATTATTATAATTATTAATATAATGCTTTAACCACATAATGAAATTCCTTTTTTTTTTCTAGGTTTTGTTTTGGACAAAGGATGAAAATGAATTGCAAAGATTAAAATCACGGCTTTCTGAATTGTACTATGAAAACCTTCGAAAAGTTAATATTTCCTCCTTTTCCCCTTAAAATATATATTTACTCACAATTTATATTCTAGACCCTTAAAAAATAGAAATTACCTTCTAAACCCCTCACTATCTAATCTTCCTCAAGAGACCTCTAAAGTCTAAACTATCGATATTCCTAATATTTCTTGCGTAACTAATTATTAATTTTTCCCTTTTTCATAATTGATTTATTTATGTATAAAGGTGTAAATAAAAGATTAAAAATATCATTTTGCAGTTTACAACCCAATATAAATCAACTACTTGACCCCTCACTACCGAATCTTCGTCTTCAAGAGACATCTCTAAACTATCATTGTTCCTAGCATTTCATGCTTAATTAATTGATTTTTTATTAATCATTTATTTATTTATTATTATTATTTAGGTTGAGGAACCGGTACCAGGAGTAAAAGAATGGCTGGACGCGGTGCGGACAGCTGGCGCACCGTGTGCAATTGTCTCTTGCCTCGACAGAAAATATATGGTGGAAGCCTTGCAAAGAATGGGCCTCAAAAAATATTTCCAGGTAGTTATTTATTTTCATTCATATATTTATTTAATTTATTATTGTTTTGTTTATTTATTTATTTTTTGTGAAGGCGATTGTGACAGAAGAAGACGGGATGGAATCTATGGCTCATAGATTCCTCTCTGCGGCTGTAAAGGTATTTTTCCTTTTATCTATTTTTCTATCTATTTATTTTTTATTATTTTTAATTATTTTACTATTATTTATTTTTATTCACATTTTTTAAATCTATTTATATTTTTTTTGCTTACAGTTGGATAGAAAACCATCAAAATGTGTAGTATTTGAAGATGATCCAAGAGGAATAACAGCCGCTCATAATTGCACTATGATGGCCGTTGCATTAATTGGTGCCCATCCTGCGTAAATATCTTTTATTCATTTTTTTCATATTTATATTTATTTAATTTTTGGTGGAATTTCATTTGTACCCCTCCAAAATGTGAAATATCAGCAATTGCTCTTCAAAATGTGAAATATCATAAATATTGAATACACCTACACTAAGTATAGTTCCTAAATTAACCTGATTTATCACTTATTTATTATAAATTAAAGGTAATTAGTTAAGTGTATTTTGGGGATATTTTGAACTAAATACGAAAACAGAGTTATATAAATGATATGTGACATTTCTTCATTTATATGGGTAATATGTGATATTTTGAGATTTTTGCAGGGGTATACATGAAATTACCCTTCATTTTTAGCCATAATGTACCTTTTTTGTTTGAAACAAAAAACTTGATTTTTTTTAATTTTTTTTGTGAAACAGGTATGAGTTGGTACAGGCAGATTTAGCCGTGGGAAAGTTCACCGAATTATCAGTAATAAATCTCAGAAGATTATTTGCACCAAAAGGCACAAGATTCATGGATTTGCAAAAGCAATTAATCGATAAATCGCCGCCTAAAAGGAAACTCACTATAGACACCATATTTTAAATTCAAATTTGTTTTTGATGTAATATTCTTTTTCTTTTTTTGCTATTGATGTATATAAATGACAATCTAGATGGATTTTGGTGCATTCTATCCTGGCTTAGTTTGATAGTTTTATATTCAACATTAGGTTCTCGTTTTGTTCCTGCTGTTTAATGTTTTCATTCAAACTAGTTTTTATTGATATGTTATTATTTCCCCAATTTAAAAATCTGAGATTATTTGCACCAAAAGGCACGAGATTCATGGATCTACAAAAGCATTTAATTGACAAATCGCAGCCTAAAAGGAAACTTACTATCCGACACCATATTTTAAATTCAAAATTGTTTTTGATTTTATGTTCATATTTTTTGCTATTGATGTATATAAATGATAATCTACAGTGTTATGCTAAATGCTCTTTAGATGGTTTTTGGTGCTTTTTGGTGTAGCGTGAATGATTAGTTTAATTTCATATCCAGCATTAGGTTTTTTCTTATTTTTGTCGTGACTTAACTTTTTCTAGTATGAGAAATTTCTACCTCAGAATATACACTAGTCCAATTTGCGATTTTTAATTTTTTCAGGATCTAACTATTGGAATCAAATATATGTAGAATTCAATTTTTTTTTAATTTAAATAGCATTTTATTCTTTTGGAAAATAGAACTAAATAACCAATTCTGCCCCCAAATACAATAAAATAGGTACAAAATTACATAATAGGATACATAATTTGAATAACAAGTTCAAATTCACAATCATTACTAGTTCAAATTGACAATCATTACTAACCAAAAATGCATAGTTGGCCATCCATCAATAGTGAGAAACCAAAACATAGTAGTAAATATAATACATATCACACAAATCTCGACAATCTAACTAGGGTTTAAGAGGTAATATGAACGTTTTCATTTTGTGCCGCTGGTTTTGCAAGCAAGGGTTGAAGCGCAAATATCCGTCGTCTTGAGAAATGTTTCGGCATTTGAAATTATTTCTGGACCATATTGCGAAACCAACTTGTTGCACTACACGAGAAAAAAAAAAGATTGCAAATTAAGGAAAAAAATTTAGGGCAACTTATTCTAAGAAAATCTTCTGAAACCTCCTTGCTTTTCTTGAAAATTTATATTAATCTTTTATTTTTTATATTCCTATTTCAAACCCTAAACCTAAACCCGAAAAGAGAGAATCTAAAAACTATAGGTTTTTTAATATTCAAAAAGATACAGAAGTTTTTGGACAATTTCATAATTTTAAAAATATGTGTGTGTGAGAGAGAAGGTATATAATATAACTAACCTGCGGAATCATATTTTTAACCTTAGTGCAGCCTTTAATAAGCGTCTCTATTATATCAAGCTGCCATTTATTAACAACATTTTGTCAAATTTTAATTAAATTAATAAACAAAATATTAAAAAAAAATTATTATTATTTTTTTTAAAATATATATACCTGTGTATCAGGGTCTTGAAGCTTAGTAAGAAGTTTCACAACAACTTGGTGGCATAACTCGCATGAATTTTCATCTGAAGGAAGTTTAATAATATTATTAATAGCATTAATTGTAGAATCATCCTTGCAAACATGCAGTTTCTCGCAAAAATCATCAGAGTCTAAATCAGAAACTTCATCGAAGAAAATCGGTACGTAATGGTCAACCATTTTAACACACTGCAAAAATATAATTAAAATTATAACAATAGATGAATAATAAGATTAAATGAACGAAAAGAGATATAAGACAAATTAAGCGACAAATTAAGCCGAATTTAACTCGATTTTGCTTTAAATTGCAGAATTTAAAATAATTTAAAGAAATTGAAGTGTAATTAAAGTGCAAAAGTATGATGATAACATACAAAACCAATAATAACAGATAAAAACAAAAATTAAATAAACAAAAGAAATATAGGACAAATTAATTATGCTGAATTTGATCCAATTTTGCCTCAAATTGCGCAATTTTAAACAAATTTAATTTAATTAATTTACCTGTTTTTCAAATGAGGAGAGTTGTGAGCAGGCTTGGTAAAGGAGAGAGAAAATCTCAGTCTGAGTCTCGTCTTGATTAAGATAATCTAAAACTTTATCTGAATAATCTTCACATATTTCACACAGCTCTCCACTTGCAATTTTACTATAAGCTGATAATAAAATTAAAGAAAAATTAATCATGAGTTAGAGAGAAATATAAAGGAAATATAGAATGTGTATATAAATATTAATAAATTACCAGCAATGTTGAATTTATCCAAATTCCTTGCTTCAGAACTTATACAGCTAATTGCTAATGCAAGTACCAACAAGAGATTCACTTTCAAATCCATTTCACCTATTATATCTTCCAAAGATCAGAAGAAAATAAATGAATGAAATAAAGAAACAAAATAAAATAAATGAAATTGGAAATTAATTGGTTGAAAAGGGGCAGAAATTGTAGATCCAGCCAGACTTTACAGTACAAAACAAATCATGTACAAACCAATACAGTACACTAAAAATTAGCGTAATCCGGGAGGAACATGAACCAACAAAACAGAAACAAGATAAACGAATCAAAAAATAAAGGAAACTTAAACTTTGCAAACCACCAATTAATTTCTTCTCTTCAAATTTGGTTACTAAAGTGGGTTTTTAGATTCTAACCTTGGATTAGAAGAAGAAGAAGAAGAAGAAGAAAGAGAGGGTGAGTGGACTGTTGAGCTTCCAAACAGATATACGATATTATTTCCTGATTTAATTAATCTTGAATCTGAATCTGAATTGACCATAAATTTTCCAACAATCATTGGTGTAAGATTTTTTTAAATAACCCCCTCAAAATAGGTAAATTTATAAAATAAATTATTCCGAGTGCCCACTTTTGGAGTGCTCAGAAGATTCAATCATACAATTTTAACTGTACACATATATATTTGTACTTAGATATACCTTTTGTGTTTATAAATATACTTTTTTGAAAATATACCTTTGTGTAATTTCACTATATATTTTTGTGTTTACAAAAATATATTTTTGTAATTTCATCATATCTTTTGTAATTGAGCGCGGCTGGGCGCTCTAAAATGTTGATACTCCAATCTGACCCATTTATAAAAAGCTCCCTAGCTTTTCACAATATTGAAAAAAAAAAATACGGCCTACGGGCTATTGTAAAAATATATATTGCAAAAATAAATGTACAAAGGAATTAGGCCTATGTGTTGTTTTGGTCTTATGAAAGAATTTTGTTGGGTTTTAAATAAGCATTATAACATGTAGATAGATGAAGGGGGCAATTATATATGAGGCCTTCAAATTTTGTAGGCTTTTGATAAAAGTCTTACGGCCTACGTATGTTATATATATCAACTTGTATCTTTTCCAAGACATGCAATTATGTATACTCTTCTAGTCAAATGCACTTGTCTACATATTTATTAACTAAATCTTTAGCATTCAGTTTTGCATTTAATCTACAAAATTTGTAACATGCAATTAAGTATACTCTCTGGTCAAATGCACTTATCTATAGAATTTATTAACTACATCTCTAGCATTCAATTTTGCACTTAATCTACAAAATTTATTAACTAATTCTTTAGTACTAAATTTTAACTAATCCAATCCCCATTGCATTTATCTTGTCATGCAAAAAATTACTTCTCCCCTCCAAACAAATCCAGGAATCCAATTCCGGGTTTTCAAAGAA
The DNA here is from genome assembly GCA_024447665.1 of Juncus inflexus. Taxonomy (NCBI): domain Eukaryota; kingdom Viridiplantae; phylum Streptophyta; class Magnoliopsida; order Poales; family Juncaceae; genus Juncus; species Juncus inflexus. The sequence continues at coordinate 6,327,584 of JAJHPC010000002.1, read as the reverse complement.
TCCAGGATCTCTTTTCCGGATTCTTAATCCTGCTCCTGGCTGCTATATAATGGGGATCAAACCATGCTTTGAGACCATCTCTCATTTCTCAATCTTCCTCTCTAAACCAACAGTTAGACTAATTGAAAGGCCCAAAGATAGATTTTTTTTTATATAATATGACATAATTTATTGATAGTTTTGCAAGGAAATTTTAAAATAGGTAATTCTAAATATATCGTGTTTCAGTTTTGGTACGATTTGGTTGCTATTTATAGAAATTTAATAAGTATCTCATGTTGGTTAGGCTGAAGGAATTCCAATGTATAGTAGCTAAATGTTTCAATTGAGTTTTAATTTATAAAGATTAGCTATATTTTCAAATGGTACCAATTTCTATTTTTATACAACCATTTTGTCATATTTAATTGCATAGATTTTTAATTGTTGACATCAAAGAATGCGACTTCAAACTTAAATTTATCTTATATATGCATCAACACAATAGTAACTAGTAACAAGCACAAGTTTGATTTATTATATTATGAAAGCATAATGACAACACAAAGCAAGCTCACTAACCCACCACTCAACAAAACATAGGACACACGAGCACACCAAACAAAGCACCACAGACAGAGACCACACAAAGGGAAGTGACAACCAAATTGCCGTGAAGGACATTTATTCACTCAATGGGAACCATAATAACAAAAAATAATGATGACATCACCATCATCACTAATACAATTCAGGCGTTTGGTATACGCATAACCGCAATTTAGATATGAAATTTGAACTCACACAACAGGTCTTCGATGTCAAGGAACAGCTTGACTACATACTTGTTGACCCATGCGTTCATGACTGTCTCCTCATACTCTTCTCAAATCCCATTCCCACTATCACAGTATTCGCGCAGAGTCTATCACGCATTAAAGAAAAAGTTAATATATTAACTTTTGTGTTCAAAGTGTGACTGTAAAGACACTGTGTGAACTTTGATAGTACGTGTGGGGTTTGAGGATTATGAAGCGACACTCAAGTATGGTATGTCCTCAAGCCCTTCCACTGCATTGAATACCTGCCTCGTGAGTTCAGTTTCATCGTCTAAATTGCGATTCTGTTTGTACTAAGTGTGATAGTAGGTGTTTGTGTCAGATTCTTTTGTGTGGTGTCAAAATGGTATATGTTTTACTTTGTTTGGTGTGTTTACGTGTTCGTTGTTTCGTTATGTGGTGTGTCTGCATGTTTTGCTTTGTGTTGTTTTTATGTATTCATAATATATAGTAGAATTGTTCACACATAGTCTTCACATTCTATGAATACATACTATATATTACTATGATTGCGTCCTCAAAAACCTAACACACTAACACAATGTTCACACATAGTCTTCACATTCTATCACACATGAAACACAAAAGTTAATAAACTAAAATTCCAAACATTTACAAAATATAAAACGAAAGTATAATAATAAATTAATAATACCTCAGTCAATGACCAACTTCAATTTTGTTGATACGGGATGAGTATGAAGTGAAGCGCCCTCTCAAGAGTCGTATCATCAACAACCAGGGCTTTCAGAGGAGTGTCCGTCTTGTGGAAGAAGAAAAACAGCAGCAGCGCCAAAGTGCTGAAAGTCGTCATTCCTTAATGCAAGCCAAAGAAAACCGTAAGGAAAGTCGTCTTTCAGCGAGTTCAAAATTAGAAGCAATTCGAGCTCTGTTGTTGTTGTTCTTCTTGCTCCTCTGAAACCCTCGGTTCTTGATGACACTGCTCTTGGAAGGACGCTCCATGTCTCCACGATCAACAAATTTGATGTCGTGCAGGTATTATTATTATTATACACTCGTTTTATGTTATTAACGTTTGGGCTTTTAACTTTATTAACTTTCGTGTTTAATGTGTGATTTATTAAATATATTCTTTTAAGTTTTTAACAGCACTTGTCAGTTTTATTGATTACAATTTTACATCCACAATCCAACAATCTAGTTGTATTGTATTTCACGTAAATGTAAGTTCAGCAATATTTCCGTAAGTGAAATGCATATATCTACAAATTAACTTGAATTGCATGAATACATATAATAAACTAGGTTGTCTGTCTTGCATAATTAGAAATACAATAAAAAACACAGGAAGAGAGAATACCTTAGCAATTTGGTAGGAACCTAATATCAGGTCTTAAGTTTGGTATGGTATTTTTTTTTGTATTGGTGAGATTCTTATTTATACTTGAATTGATGGTGTTTCTCATTTAATGCTATAGTTCAAAGATATAGTCTTTGGATCAAGCATGTAATTCATGCAATTAAGTTAAAGATTTAGTCCTAAATTTTCAGATTTGGTTGTTGTATATCTTTGAGTGAGATATATTGATTCCAAAGATAAAGTAAGATTTCTGCATTTAGAAAATTGGTGTTTTATATCCTTTGAAGGCAACTTTTACTTAATATCTGAATATTCATATCTTTGAAGTAATTATACATTGAAGATTTAAATTTAATTGAGCCTCTTAATTAATTTGAAGCAGATTAAATATCTTTCATGAATGACTTCAAAGATGTGAGATATACAAATTATAAGTACAACAAAACAGTAGAAAACATCCATTTTATATACAAATTGTAAGTACAACTTGTCTCAAAACAGTAGAAAACATCCATTTTTAGAATACGGGGAATTTTCCTTTATCTTTAGCATCATGATATCTCAGTGATAGACAACATACAAATCTGTTCTATAGTCAGAGGTGTCTATTGGATATTTTGGACTATATCATCAACTTATTTGTATGTTAAATCTTTAATCATAAGAACTGTTCTTCAAATTTATTTGACAGGGTTGAATGTCTAACTCCATCAATTCAAGTACGAGTAATAAGCTCACTAGTACAAAATATTACACCAAAATCAGAGCAAACATTTTCTATCAAATTCTAAGGTATTTATCATGTAACCTCATTCTAATTTTACTTTCTATTATATTTCCAATTGGATTACATCTATTCTTAAAATTCAAATTAAATTTATACATATACTTTTTTTTAGTTATACAATTTTTTTTTCTTTTTGAATATTTCAGAGGTTGCTAAAGCACCCATCTTTACGGAAATATTCTTAATCTAGAGATACAATTTTACGAGTTGCGCGGTTTTTTTAATTCCTTCATGTGATGTTAATAAACTAAGAGATTTGTACAATGTCTCTGTTAGGTTGTTGATATTGTATTAAACTGTATTGGTTATGCTTATACCGGAATGGAATTGAATCATGCTTCAGAAATTATATAGGTTTATGATGCTTATATAGTGGAGGTACTATCATTTATGCTGAAATTTATTGCCAATGATCTACTCAATTTCTTGTATTATGTCTATTGTGTAATGTATTTTGTATGGTATGAGGTTAGGAGTCAGTGCTCATGTTATTGGAATTTTTTTCAAGACTAAGCCTTTGGGCATCTTTATTATATGAAGAAAAATGACCAAATGTTGTGTTTGATTGAGGTCAGCTGAAATCTGTTACGTAAACTTTGAGACAAATCTGCAAACTAGCCCTTGCAAAAACCCCTCCATTATTGAAAATTGAATAAAAGCCCTTCTTTCTTATAAAATTTATAAAAAAGTCCCTCCATTCTCAGAAATGGCACTGAAAAAAGTGTGGCAATTTTTTTTTTTATATAAATTATGCCTCAATATGCATCATTTAAATTAAGCTCTCAGGTAATTTATTCTTCACTTAAACTAACCTCTCGAAAAGATTTTTTGCCCCCTCAAGTAGTTTATGCATCAAGTAAATTAAGCTGTCTGGTAATTTATGCCCCAAATATATTGAGCCTCGAAAAATTTATGCCTCGAAACAAATTAGGCTCTAACAAAAATCATGCCTCAATTATAGTAAGCTCTCAAAAATGCTTCAAAAAATTTAAGCCCTCAAAAATATTTATGCTTCGATTCATTTAAGCCCTCAAATAATTTATGCCTCAATTATATTAAGCTCTTACAAGAATCTGTCTCAACTAAATTAAGCTCAAAAATTTTTATGTCTCAAATAAATTAAGCCCTCATATATGCATCCAATAAATTAAATCCTATAAAATTGAACAAATAAATTAATCAATTTATGCCTCAAATATATTAAGCTCTCACAAAATTTAGGCCACAAATAAATAAGCCCTCAAAACAATTTATGGTATGCCTCAAATAAATCTTATCCCTCAACAGTATTTATGCCTTAATTAAATTAAGCCCACAAAAAATTTATGTCTCAACTATATCAAGTCCTTAAAAAAATTATTATGTCCTTACAAAAAATTATGTCTCAAATAAATAAAGCCCTCAAAATTTTTTACAACACATTTAAATTAAGCCATCAAGTATATAAGCCTCAAACAAACTAATCCGTCAAAATACTTATGCCTCAAATAAATTAAGCCCTCGAAAATTAATCCCTCAAGAAAGTTAATACCTCTTTTAAATTAAGCTTTCAAGTAATTTATGTCTCAAATATTTAGCCCTAAAAATGTTTATGCCTCAAAGAAATTAAGTTCTCAAAAAAAAAAAAAAAAAATGTGTTTCTCATTTAAATTAAGCCTTCAAGTAATTTATGCCTCAAATATTTAGCCCTCTAAAAGTTTATGCCTCAAATAAATCAAGCCCTGAAAAAAATATATGCCTCATTTAAATTAAGCCTTCAAGTAATTTATGCCTCAAATATAAAGCCTTCAAAAGGTTTATGCCTTATATGAATTAAGCTCTAAAAAATTTATGCCTCATTTACATTAAGCCTTCAAGTAATTTATGCCTCAAATATTAAGCCCTCAAAAGGCTTATGCCTCAAATGAATTAAGCTCTCAAAAATTTATGCCTCGTTTACATTAAGCCTTCATGTTATTTATGCCTCGAATATTAGCCCTCAAAAAGTTCAAGCATAAAATAAATTAAGCTCTTAACAAAATTATGTATCACTTAAATTAAGCCCTCAAGTAATTTATGCATCAAGTAAATTAAGCGTTCAAAAAGTTTATGCCTCAAATAAATTAAGCCTTCAAATAATTTATGTCTCAAATATTTAGCCCCTAAAAAACTTATGCCTCAAATAATTAAGCTCTCAAAAAAAATTATGTATCACTTATATTAAGCTCTTAAGTAATTTATCCATCAAGTAAATTATGCCCTCAGAAAAATTTATGGCTCATTTTAAATTAAGTTTTCAAGTAATTTATGCCTCAAATATTTAGCCCTCAAAAAGTTTGTCTCAAATAAATTAAGCTCTCAAAAGAATTTACGCTTCATTTAAATTAAGCCCTCAAGTAATTTATGCCTCAAATATTTAGCCCTCAAAAAATTTATGCTTCAAATACATTAACCTCTCAAAAAAACTTATGTATCAAATAAATTAAGCTCTCAATTAATTTATGCATCAAGTAAATTAAGCCCTCAAAACAAATATGCCTCAAATAAAATTATGAATCGAACAAATTAAGCCCTCAAATAATTTATGTCTCAAGTAAATTAAGCCCTCAAAAAAAGTTACGCCTTAAGCTCAAATAACTTAAGCTATCAAGTAATTTATGCCTCATTTAACTTAATCTTTCATGCAATTTATGCCTCAACTATATTATGCTCTTAAATTTTTTTATCTCTCAATTAAATTAACCCCCCTACGTAATTTATGCACATCTAAATCAAGCACTCAAGTAATTTTTGCCCAAAATAAATTAAGTCTCAATTATCAATTGTAACTAACCGCTAAAATAAATCCGGTGGTCATACACAGTAACGACATGTCAGAATCACCATCACTAGATTAGCCTAGTGGTTATGATACCAACCCTATCTATTTATAGGTGAGGGGTTCGAATCCCGCGTCTAGCAGGATTGATTTAAAAATTTAAGTGAAGACATATGAGTTCACTTAAAAAGAGAACAGACATCAAGCGATCGCTTGTAGTTCTCTCTCTCAAGAAAAAAAAAATAACAGCATGGTACCAAATTAAAATTACATGGTACCTTTCTTGCCTAAGAAGTTGGATAGGAGAGGAGAGTCCCTGGACCTTGCTCGTGCCACATCAATGTCTGTATTGACCAGATCCCCTGTGAAAGAAGATCTCCATTTCCCCAGCCAGCTTTTCAAAATTCAAAATTCAAAATCTCATGCCTTACGTTTCTTTTTTTTCCTCATTTGATGAATTTCGGATCTGAACCAGTCGATTCATTCCAAGACTGAGAGCGAACAAGGAAGGAACTTGAATCGATTCGTGATTCAATCGTTCTGGAGCTGCGAAGGCGGAAGGGTTGAATTGCGTTCGGAATTCTGAGATCATCTTTGAAAGAAGAAAAGGATTTACTGAACCGATTTATTCGAAGATCTGAATAGTTGAAAGAGGGAAGGATCGCGGTTATTCACAAATTCTGGTATATGGTTTTTGCTAATGGAATTGGCGCGCGAGAGGAAGACGAGAAAGAGAACGCACAAGGGAAGCATATGGTATCGAAGGGACCTCCAACGGTCCTCTGGCAGTGGGACCCACCGACGTGGTTGTTTATTTATTTGAGTATATAATATTGTGGCCTATATAAATATAATGGGCAAATTGATAATTGTGTAGTGATTTTTGTACAGCACTAGGTTTATTATAGTGATTTCATTTCAAGATTTAACATGGCACGATCCTCTCGGGCTCAAACATTAAATCCACAGATAAAATTGATTAGTTCCTGTTTGCAAATTGCAACTAAACCCAGAGGTAAATTCGGTCCATACGAACAATTTTAATTTTGGGGCCCCAAATCTCTGAAACAAGAATATTTTAAGCAAAAAAGAGAAAATATAACAAAACGTCGACAGCAGGGTTCGAACCTGCGCGGGCGTAGCCCAACAGATTTCAAGTCTGTCTCCTTAACCACTCGGACATATCGACCTTCCGATAGATTTATTGCATCTGTGATTCAAATAGGCACAAGTCAAAGCTGGTTGAGAAAGCACTTGTTTTGTTAGATGAGGAAATTAGTTTTACATGACAATAAGATGTGGAACTTACGAATTTGTTTTATTTGCCTTTTATGCGTCGTATAATGGGGTTCATTACACCTGTGCTTCAAATATGTATAAGTTAAACTGGCTCAATATTGTTGAGAAGTCAGCAATTTTTTTGTTAAATGAAGGTTTTACATTGAACGTCTTGGAAACCTCCCGTTAAAGTTCTTGGGTCTTCCACTTACATTCAAAAAGCCATCCAAAGCTATCTTCATGAACATCTTGGAAAAAGTACAAAGACGACTCTCGGGTTGGAAAGGAAAAGTCCTATCATTTGGAGGGAGGTTAACCCTAATCAACTCCGTACTCCCTATCCCTAGTCACTTACGAGATGCAAGTCTTACTTTTTTCGATACGACTTATTGACGAAATAAATAGACTTGCAAGATCGTTTCTCAGAGGGAATAAAAAATGCACGGGCGGTCATTGCCTTGTTGCATGGGAACGGTTATGCCTCCCTAAGAAAAATGGTGGAATAGGGATTGTCATTATTAGAAAACAAAACTTCTCCCTACTCTTAAAATGGTTATGGATTTGAAAAACGGAACCGAATGGACTATAGGCACAAATTCTCAAATGTTTGTATGGGTTTGAGAGGTCGAGTGACCTAACAAACACCTCTCAAACGATCTCTTTCTTTCTATTGCAATTGGCCAAACTAATGCCCATATTCTCCATCTCAATTTCCTATGAATTAGAAGAAGGAACAAACATCAATTTCTGAAATGACATATGGGCATTTGAAGGCACTCTAAAGTCTTTCTTCCCAACAATCTATGCGATTATGGGAGATGACAACGTGTCAGTGGCACAAGTGCTAGACGGGTCTATAAACTTCCAATTACTACTAGCATCTCCGGATGAAAGGATTAAAGCCGAGGCTCAAGACTTATTCCTCACTATCGCTCTCATCAATCCCACTTCTCAAAGGGATAAGCCAAGGTGGCGTTGGAAGGTCTCAGAGGAATTCACCACAAAATTGGCTTATAAGATGTTACACTTGATACACACATCCTCCAAAGAGAATATGATTATTTGGAAAATCAAATGCCCCGAGAAGGTTCGCTTTTTCGGTTGGCAAATGGTTTTGGGCCATCTCATGACCCAAGACAACCTCGTCAAAAGAGGGTGGGCAAACCAAGGGGAGTGTATGCTATGTAACCAACATGTCGAGGAGACGGCGACACAACTCTTCCTACATTGTGATTTCGCATCAAATATTTGGAGAAGGCGAGGTTTTGCCTCAAATGTAGCCGACAATATAGCCGCCTTCTGGAGAGACCATAGATTGGCTATGACAAAGGACCGACGGAGTGCTTGGGGGACGGAATGACTGAGTACTTACTGGAGTATCTGGAAGGTGCGTAATCACCTCATCTTTAGACATAAAAGGCTACTTCAAGACATCGTTTTAGTAGAGATCGCTCTGCAGAACAACAATTGGAGAAACTTCTGCTAGAGATGATTTTACCTTACTTCTTTTCTTTTTCTTTGGACTGTAATTATTTGGCTTCTTTTTCATGTAAAAAACAAAACCCTTTTTATTTTTTATTCAAAAGAATCTCAGCACAGTATTTCACCACCTGAAGCTTAAAAAAAAAAAGAAGGTTTTACATTGAACAGATTGAGAATTAAGTAGTTTCTTTCTTGCTATAGTAATTTATTATGTCCATAATGTCACATAGTTTTAGATTAGTTAATTAGCTCAATGTTATCTTCAACCAGTGAAATGGACACAGGATCAACCTACCCAGTTCTATTTCAAAGATCCACATTCAAAGAGGGCAAGGTGGCCGAATACATAGCCAATGTAGACAGCCCGTACCTTTGGGACCACCAATTAAACTCAAGGCTATAACGCCAGTGGGAAGCTATCAAATCAGAAATTGCAACCATAGTACTAGGCCAACAAGACGACTGCTTTCTATGGGATACAACCACCAAAGAACAACAGTTCCAAGTGAAACAAACATATGACTTCTTTGCTAACCCAGGAATCAGAGAATCAGATAATACCAAAGTACATATGGAGATCCATTGCACCGCTTAGGGTCATAAAAGACTCTCAGGAAAAGAAAACTTAAAACCAGAGATGTTATAAGTCGGTGGGACCAATACATTCAAAAAATGTGTGTTAATTATGTTCAATGACCAAAGAGATGAAACACATAAACCCACCTTTTTGCTACCTGCACATATACACAGCAAGTATGGAGCAAAATAACCAACAAATTAGGCATCATCAACCCAAACCCACTTGACAACCCAAATGACGTTATTAAAATTTTGTCAGAACAAAGGCCAAAAGGAGGCACGACGACGACTAAGCGCTCTATGGCTGGCATGCAACTGGAGTCTCTGGAAGGAAAGGAACGCCAGAATATTCAAGAGCTGTAGACGATCTTCGGAATTAACTGCTACAAATGCAGAATCAGATTTCAGAAGATGGTGCGCTTGGATTAACCCACAAGGAATCAGGGATACAGTTGAAAAGAGATAATCTTCGGCTACTTCAGGGGTTTTTTATTTTTCTTTACCTTGTACATAAAATTGCCAGTCTATACATATTGTAAAAACTTCTATTTATTATAAATCCAAGTAGGCAATTGCCTACTCTAAAAAAAATAAAAAATAAATAAATAGTGAAATTGACAACATTTTTTTACTGTGACATCTAACTTAGAAGCCAATATTAAGAACAAATTGAATAGTTTAGACTCTAGATGCTAATTTTTCATACATGGTAAAATAATCATGTGAGAGTATCATTTCTCTCAACAAACTCTTCCTCTCTTTAACCGAAGTAATAAACTCGCAAACCCTGAAAAATGAGCAAAAGTCTGAGATTAGCTTTTAGATTAAGATACAAAGCTACCTCTCACTATCCCTATTCCTTTCCTCTTTAGCCAACCAAATTAATTGTCTCAACCAACAACCCTACAATTTGATTCCTTCAAATCTCATTCGTACATATGGTCTAATTTAGATAAGTTTGATCTAATTTTGTGTTTAGTATTTAATTTATAATTAAGTAGCAATTTTCTACTTTTTGGTCCATTCTTATGACTTATCTACTACCTACTGTGAAAAAGAACTACTTAGAATATATGAAAGAATCATATATTTGGGTATTTATTGTTCTCTTTATATTATGATCTTGCAGAACCTCGACCCTTCATTTCGATTGATTGATTGATAGCGATATTAGCTAATTTAGATATTCTTCATTTTTTCGTTAATCAATCGTGATGATTAAGTTAACGTGGCGAAATTTCCAAAGTTGTGAGAACTTGGTGAAATTTAGACCGTTGTGTTGATGGGGCGATTTTCAGTTGGCCGAGTTAATTTGTATTGAGTGATTGTGGTCTGAATTTGTTGAACATTTTTAATCAGACTTAAATTTATTCTTATCCTGGCTGCTGAAATTTTTTACTTTTTATGTTTGAAATTAATGGCTCCACCAATTGGCAGAACAACTTGCACAATTAGTAAGAAAATTTCATTAGGTTCATAAGTCACTGATCATGACTTTTTCAACCAACATAGTTTCTTACAAATATTTATTTTCTTGAAAAATTGCACCGTAAGATTGTCTCAAACAAAATTATTTTCTTGAAAATATAATTTAATTACTAGCCTACTATTTAATTTAACATATTTGCAACAATCAGTGTAGATTATTAAATTAGTCCATTACCACCAAATATAAGACACAATTTTATATGTTAGAATAAAGTATCACTACATAAAAGATATTTGATTTAAGGAGTTTTTAGGTTTTTAGTTTTTCTTAAAGACTGAAACATGTTCTCCGACCTGTACTCATTTATATATATTAATAACATTTGTTAGTTAAAATTGAATAATTACAGAATATATAAGATACAATACATATACGTACTTTAGACATTTTAATAATTTATACTCCATTTTCTCTAGCCACCCTCCCTATATATATACGAGTCCATTCTTTATCTCTGATCTCCCTCTCTCTCTCTCTCTCTCTCTCTCTCTCTCTCTCGCTCACTCCCTTTTTCTCTCTTTCTCTTTCTCTTTCACTTTAAACCATCAATGGTTTCTCCAAACAAGAAGCCTCTCCATGAAAAGCTTCTCTCAAAGGAGACCTCCATCTCAAACCCTTCCTTCAGAGTCTACTACGGCGAGGCGGCCGGTTCGATCCCCTTCCATTGGGAGTCACAACCAGGAACTCCAAAACACCCTAATTCAAGTCCAAATGACCATTTTGCCCTCCCGCCTCTAACTCCACCACCATCTTATTTCTACTACTTAAACCCTAATTACAAGAAAAAATCCAAGTCACAAGGCCTTCTTCATATCATTCTTCCTAAGCTCTTCAATCTTAGGCGGGCGCGCGTGTCATATCTATCTTCTTCATCTTCGTCTTCTTCTTCGTCTGATCCGTCTTCATTGCCAGCTGTTAAACTTTCTCACCCTAATTCTTATTTCTCATATTATAAGGAAGATAGAGATATTAAGAGGGATTCCCATGTCTCGATGTTTTGCTTCAGACCACAACGGTGACTGTTGTATGATTTTATTTGGATTTGTAGCAAAGGTGTACAGATATATAATACAAGGAATTACTATATTTTCTCTTTTTTTTTCTTTTTCTTGGTGTGTAAGATTTGTCATATGTGATAGAAGGGCTTTACTTTGTGTGTTGATGTTAATAATAGTGTTGTTAATTATAGACTCTTTTACGATGTGATGGGAATGAAATGGAAATTGGTAGTTGAAATTTTAGCTTCCCATACGGCCGTGCTTACCTTTTATTTTCCTTTTTTTAGCTTTGTTTAATTTTTTTTATGAGACTTTATTTAATATTTTTTAATGTTAATTATAGACTTGTTCCCTTGGACTAGGTAAACAATGTTAAAAAAGAACAAAAAATCAAACAAGATAAAATATATATTTTTCTTACTATTGACTTTTGCACTAGTTTACCTAGTCCAAGGGAGGAAGTAAAAATAAAAAAAAAAAAAAAAATAAGTGTGTGGTTAAGAAAAAACAAATCTTGTTTATTTTGTTCACTGAGTTTCTAGGGTTAGTGCATTTTATTTGGAAGTGTAGGGTTAGTTGCATTAGTTGGCTTGATTTATATAAATTGACCAACTTTATGACTTCAAATTAATGGGACCGAATATTGACAATTGAATGATCGATCATATTTGACTCCATTTTATTACAAGAGAAAAATTCACGTATGCATATATATATATATATATATATATATATATATATATATATATATATATATATATATATATATATATATATTTTTTTTTTTTTTTTTCCATCATACAAGGAGAAATTTTGACATAGAAGAACAAAAAAAAGATTGATCGGTCATACTTTTCATTCCTCTGTTCCCTCTTTCATTTCTTTGCTATATACGTAATAAAAACTTACCTAATATTAATCTCCTAAAAATTAAATAAATCTTGCAAAATCTTTAGACAAAAATAGACAAAATCTTGCAAAATCATATTGTCTCATGACATAAGTTAAACAAAATCTTTCAAACATATTGTCTCATGACATAACTTGTACAAAAAAAAAGAAACAACATTATATTATATTATATTATATTATATTATTTTATATTATATTATATATTATTTTATATTATATTATATTATATTATATTATATTATATTATATTATATTATATTATATTATATTATACTATATTATATTATATTATATTATATTATATCATATTATATTATGTTATGTCTGATGGTGTTATGCCCTAGGCCAAAGTGTTTGTGACCTAGATGATGGATTGTAATAATAAACATAATATTTATTCTAAGATATTTCATATAATATGTACGTATAGGTTATTTTAATATAATTAAAATAGACCATGAATATGCAATTCAGCTTTATATCATCAAAGTGAGTGACTTTGATAGTAAAACTATAAAGTGTTATGAATACTATTTTAAATCGTCCCTGGTCATTTATAAGATATTTGTGGAGACAAATATACTTGCAGATACATATAAATATATATATTTATATACAAGCTATAAATACACACCAATATATTACTTGACTGATGATTATATTTTACTGATCATGGATAAATAGTTATCAAGTCATTAACATAGGTATATGTTAGAGACCATATACTGGACTGACCCGCCATAAGAATGCTACATGTTTTACGTCATTAGCGAGTCTTATAACATAAAGTATTTATAGTCCTTTGACCTGAGATTGTCTTGGTTTCCAATATGAGTAATTTTATACTTTAACATAATCTAACACTGCCTTTAACCGGGTAGTAATAACGGTTATGATTAGGTATTTAATGAATCATGTAGAGGGATGAGTGCAATCAAGACATGATTTGTTCCTCTCATAAATGAGAGAGATATCTTTAGGCCTCTTGATGAATTGAACTGAAGAAATGTATGACCATACTCAAATGAATTAATAAGAGTTATTAATGTCATTTGTTCTTGTTCAGTTTAATTTGGAAACAAGAAATATTATTCGATTAATATAAGGATGACGTATTACATGCCTTATGATCGATATAGATATCGTGTGACAAAGGGACTAAATACGTGATTGTTGATTAGGTAAATCGAATCACCGATATTCACTTAAATTGGGTAGTCATGATGGCTTGCTAGAGTCCGCTCATGATTTATAGACTATTAAGTCTATTGCCAACATTAAGTGAACCTACAGGGTCACACACAAAGAACAAACTGAAACGGGCGCAAAATATCCTAGCGACTTATATGATGAGTTGAATAAGAATGTCACAAAATATATTGTCATCTTATGTGATAAGATGTGCTATATATGTATATAAAGACTATGAGCACAAAAGATCATGTATTATATTATATTATGTTATATTATATTATATTATATTATATTATATTATATTATATTATATTATATTATATTATATTATATTATATTATATTATTAGCATTTCTCATTCCAACAGTATAAAATCAATTCTTATCTTATAATAATGTATGACATATCTTCACACAATCGGTATACGGTAGGAAGTAATCCTCATTCCAACAGTATAAAACCAATTATTATCTTATAATAATTTATGACTTGTATCTTCACGCAATCGGTATATGTTAGGAAGTGTTTTTTTTTTTTGGACGCCAACTTTTAAATTAAGTCTGGTCATGATAATTAGTAAAGTACCAGCAGATCAAGATCTTTACAGAAATTACAATGCAAATAGTTAAATGCCAATGAAAGTGGATAGCATACAATAATTAAGTTCAAGCAACCCTCACTATGCATGCATTATCTTGCTGAATAGCATACAACCCTATTTTGCTATATATATTATTTTTTATTGAAATGTCAATTTATTTTATGAACCAACCTTTTTGTTTTTAATTTTAGAATTAATCATGTGATTATTTAAAAAAATCCAAGGCAAGTAAGATATGGTTACTATCAAGGGGATAAGGGCAGTTAATTATACCACTACTTTAGGGACATGTGTATTATATTAACTTAAATGATATAGACTATATAAATTTGATGAATTGTGTGATGTTGAGTGAAGTTTGACCACATATTTCGCTATAATTAAGGTAATGACGTGTTTTAAGCAAAATACCCTTCAATAGCTCTCTTTTTCATGTACTTGTTTGGAGTTTTTCTTAAATGCAAACCTAATTTTATTTACTTGCAAATCAAACTTTGTCAAACATCTCTTTTTCTTTTTCTTTATCTTTATCTTTTTCTTTTTCTTTTCCTTTTCCTTTTTTTTTTCCTTTGAGCACTCCTCTTTTCCCTCATTTGGTATCACGATGTGTATTATTAATTAAAAGTTCTTGCTTACAACAAAACAGGAGCAGTTATAGCCTACAATTTTTTATTATTAACTAGTGCATTATTCTAACTAATTGATATCATTAGAAGATGTCAAGTTCATGATACTATAATAAATTTAGTCTTTTTGCTCAAAAGAACCTTAGGATCTTCAATTTTGCAACTTTTCAGTTAATCAGAGAATGAAAGAAAGACAGCCATACTTTTATTTTTTATTTCTATCCTTTTCATTTCTTTTTTAACTTTATTTTTAGGCTTCTTCTATTTACTCTTTCCTTTTTTTTTTCTTTTCTGATCTTAAAAGGAGTCAGTCCTCTTGGCAATCTATTTGTAATGAACTGTTCCTTTCTATTAATACAATTGCAGACTCCCAGATTTTACTTGGGATCTATTATTCAAAAAAAAATTGAAACCTTTCGCCCCTAAATCCACATTTCTCCTTTTTGTTATATATTGGGGATCAAAGATTGTACAGATTTCCAAAATATCTCCTGAAAATGCATTTCACGGCAAATTATTCAGTGAATTATAAGACTAACTTAATATATTGAGCTTAAAATTGTGATTTGATAAAAAAAAATCTATCATATATACCTGAATACTAATATAAAATCGGATTTTTGGCCTAGAACCGTCTAATTACTTAATTTTCTGATTATTTTTTTATTTTTCTGCCTAATTCCTAGATATTCCAAGCTGCCTAACTAAGGATTTCATCTAATTTTTTATTAATCCCAATATT
Organism: Juncus inflexus; assembly: GCA_024447665.1. Classification (NCBI taxonomy): domain Eukaryota; kingdom Viridiplantae; phylum Streptophyta; class Magnoliopsida; order Poales; family Juncaceae; genus Juncus; species Juncus inflexus. Next base: position 6,311,960 of record JAJHPC010000002.1, on the reverse strand, counting down.
TTCCGTCTAATTCCTAAATTTTCCCGCCTAATGTCTTAATTCCCTGGATCTCTCTCCTACTACTTTCGTTTGTGTTGTTGATGTATGTCTTAATATGTGCAGTTAGAACACTGCTAGACTACTGATATTTGGACAAACATTAATAGCCTAACGAGAAAATTTGGAGAAATATTTGAAATTTATGCTTATAGATTTTTTTTTTTTTTTTTTTTGAAAAAATATAGAAATTTTTTATGTTTTGAAAGAACATAACAATTATTATTGAAAATTTTGGCTTATATAAAAATTCCTGTTTTGTTTCACTCTTAGTTGACAACAACTAATAAATAACATATTTAAGGGCGATTTTGAAGAATTAATTAATTTTGAATTTATACCAACTTTAGAATTAGTGGGCCATACATTCGGCTTGGGGCCTGGAGGCGTAAGCCCCTACTCCCTCAGAATAATATCCCAAAAAATTAATTAGGGTTTGCATTTTTGTTGTCGTATGTATTATCCTTTCCTTAAACAACTTTAGTTTTTGCACTTGGCCTTTTCCAATCCTTAATTAAGGGTGCTTTTTATATTTTGTTTCACAAGAGGAGCATCATATATGCATTAATTAGTAAATGTAATTTAAGAATTAGGGATTGCAGTTCTGTTTTGTGTTTATTATCTACTTTTTCTTAAACAACTTCATTTTGTGCATTTGTCTTTTTCCTATCCCTGATTAAAGGTGCTTAATATTTTTTTTCTCCAATGGAGTATATGCATCAATTAGTTAATGTACATTAAATAGTGTTTGCACCAAGAAAAGCCCAAAAGATAGAAATGCCATAGTTTTCAACAACAGTTAGGTAGATCAAATTCTACAAAGAAGTATGAGCATGTCCATACAAGCAAACAAATAAATGGGAACTATTAAATATAGGACTAGAGAAGCACTTGCACGTATGAAAATGAATAAATGGGAAATTTTTGCATAAAATATATTATGTCAAAATTGCAAAAGAAAACCCTGCATTGCAAAAGAATGCAAAAAAATATATATTCTTCAATAATTCAAAAAATAATCCATAATGTTTGTTCAAGTCGAACTGTCAAAGTTTGACTTGCATGGGGAGATTTCTCGAATTATTGAAAGAATAGATAGTTCTTTTGCAATTTTGGATAATGTAGGGGCAACTTTGCAACTTAGACATAATAAAAGGCTTCTTTTTTTGCGAGTTGCCCATAAAACATAATAGGCATAATTTATTTGTTGTTCTATTTGGTGCTTTTTATTTCTACTTAATTGCAATTTATCTTATTCCTTTCACAAATGTATTATACAAGCATGCCCTAAAATTCCCATGATATGCTAATCATTACTATTAACTATTTTGTGAATTAGACATTTGGGGCCTGTTCGCTTGTGCAGTTTTGGAGAGTAGGAAGTGGAGTTTGTATGATCTCCCTGGAATCAAATTTTTTGGTGTTCGGACCATGCATAAATGATGCATAGGATTCTATGAATTTGGATTCTAAACCATCGAAACTTGCATCCTTCTTGGCTTTTTAAAAAAAAAATGTGCAAACACGACGCACTATAGCACGATGCACTGTAGATATGCTGTTATTTTTCATTTTATATATTATTTTCTCTTTTTATATATTATTTTGTCATTTAATATATTGTTATTTATTCTTTGTGTATTTCTTATTTTTTACTTTTATATATTGTTTTCCCATTTTATATACTATTTTTCCATTTTTATATACTGTTTTCACTTTTTATATATATAATGTTATTAGAAAATAAATTATATATACTGTTATGCATATATTGTTATTAGAAAATAAATTATATATACTGTTATTGGATCCCGTCGTGAACAGACGTGCTACAGTGCGTCGTGCTGTGCTGTAGCAGGTCCTTTTTGAAAATCCACTCAGAGTGAATTTTTGCATGGATTGAATAGGATTTGGTTCACTTCTTTACTTCTCTCAAATTATTTAGATTGCAACATTTGCAAGGAGAAAATTTTGCATACTACATAATACAAATAAAATTCAAATTTAGTGGAACACATTTCTTGATAAAAATGTGTACAAATTCAAAGATATATCTAAAAAGTTGTATATTTAAAAATTTACTAATATATGTATTTTTTCAAAATATTTTTTTTATAGATGCACACGACACATATGATATAATTATAATGGTTAAAAAAATTATATATAACATATCATAAGCGTGCTTATGCTATATCTAGACTTATATTTTTTTATTTAATTTAATTTTTCTAATCATCATGAATTGCTAATAAAACATAATTTTACGGTATAAACATAATAGAATAAAATATATCATCTAAATATTGTATTCATTATTTTATAGCTTCCCGTGTTTTGATCAAACACCTCTTTTTAATACTTTCATACAGTTTTACGTGATTTCCTGCACTCATGGCTTCCAGATGTTCACACATTGGCTTTCTAATCCTCGCTCAAAACTGCGCTAGCAAACAGGCCCTTAATGAAGCTGATTGTTGAACAAAGAAAACCCTATATCTAATACCCTTTCAAAACTTTACTTTCTTTTCTTTAAATGATGCTTTTAAATGTGACACTTAAACTAAAACTAGGATATTAACACATTATTTTTCCAATATTAATTTTGATGTGTTTAGCTACCAACCTGAACTGAAATTGTATATATTATATATAAAAATGATATATTGTTTATTATGCAACTATATTTAATGAAATTATTTTCCTAGGAAAATGTAGCTTATGTTAGATCAGAATAGACCTGATGAATATTAATTCTCAATTTTTGATGTCTTATCAAGTCAAAACCTTAGTCCTTAGGGAATTAAAGACTAAAAGTTACTACAAAATTCAATTTCCTAAAAATAAATAAATAATAAAGTAAGATATAAAGCGTAAAGAGGAAGGAAAAAGAAAGAGGACTATAATACTGTATACAATTGATTGAGTGAAAAAGATGGTATTATTTTTTTTATTGTTCTACCAGAATTTATGCAGTGGTACTAGTTACTGTATTTCATACTTTCAAACCTAATTAAGAAAAAATCTTTTCCTATTTTCTAAACAGATAATTTAAAAAGTGATTTAATACAAAACTGTCAAAAATTTTCTATCATTTCAAGATAAAGAGGAGAAAAAAAGATAATTTTCTAGCATTTCAGAAAAGAGAAAGAGAAAAAAGATGAAATTTTTACTGAATTTGAATTAAATTTGAAGTACTTAATGCAATTGGGCCTAATTAGAATCCAAAGAATTGCAGAGCTCTTCACAATTCGTTGCCTTACATAATTGCCTCCACACTGGTACTAAAATTCTCAAAGGTGGTCTTGATTTCTAAAAATCAAATATTTAGTTTTAAATTGAAAAGTTTGCAAAAAGACCCTAGATTATGACTAAATCACAAAAAACCCTTCCATTATCAAAAATTGCAAAATTTTTTTATTCTTGCAAAAACCAAGAAATTGCAAAAACGCCCCTGTTTCCTTGACTTTTTGAAGAATGTAGGGTTTACATTTTTTGCAATTTTTTATCATGGAGGGCCTTTATTGCAATTTCTCATAATGCAGGCAATTTTTTCATTATTACAATTATTTTAGGAAAAAAAATTAATAAAATAAATAAGTACCTGAAAAGCTATAGTAAGTTCATTTTCATCACGTAGTATTAAAGAGAGAGTCCAGTAACAAGTAACTGGATTTACACACTCATTTAATACCGGTTTTAATATTTTTTCCAATGGAATAAATCTCTTGTTGTTTCTCCCACTAATATATATAACAAAAATAAAAGAAAATAAAGCGTAAGTGCACTAAATTAGATTGAGAAATATATTAAATAAAAATATTTAATTTTGGAAATGAAAATTGTGAGTACCTCCAGTAATGAGTTTCAAGTTGGACACCAAATGATGGTATAATTACAACAGATTCTACAAAATATGAAAAAAAATATAATATCTTAATTCTATTTTTTTTTTTTTTTAGAATAAAATAAAAGCTCAATTCTAATGACCCATTTTATGTCATTTGGGACCTCTTTTTATGAACAAGCATTTTGCAAAATGTTAAATACTTATTTGCAAATAAGCCCTTGAAAAAAATTACCGTTCTTAACTGGCTTGTACTGCAAAAATTTGGCGAAAATAGCACAGATAAATAAACCCCAAAATGAACCAACACTGAACTTGTCCTACAATTTCAAATATACCTTATATATTAATGTAATTAACTTTAGAATAAATTTGCACTAAGTTCAAAATTGGATGAAAAATCGTTACATACCTTGGCAAAAACGGATAATAAGATATTTATAAGAAGAATAATGCGGCTGAGATATGATAAGAAAGCCCTAATTTTGTCCTTCCTGATAAATACATCATGCATATCAATTGATTTACAGAGGACATTTCCGTCATTTCGCACGTAGTGGTATTTATCTCGATATTTTTGTTTCATTTTTCTGTGATTAAATTAAGATCATTATGATGCAAAATCAACCTGCGCAGATTAATCCAACCTTAGTTATTTTATTAAAAAAAATGAATTCTATTATTAATCAGGGTTATAATCATACTGTATACTAATACCACACAATTCAGGTCAGGTTTCAGTTGAATCCAAATAATTTATCAATTTTCTTTTCTTTTTAGGTTTTCTTTTGTTTATTTGAGGCTTAAACGAAATGTAAGTTCTGACCAAACTAGCAAAAGAAAATTACTTCCTAAAAATTACTCAATAATAATAATATCGACAGTAAGCAGCTTACTCATTAAAGAAGAAACTACTAAATTTTGGAATTAAGCGGAAATTCACTACTCGTGGCCTATATAATTTCAAAAAAATATTAGCGAAATTCCTCAATATCTTACAATTCGTGAAATCAAATCAGATGCCTGAGCAGCACGGCCGATCGCTCAAATCAGATGCCTGAGAGAGGAGATGAAACGAGCTGAATAAACTAGTATTAGAAATCCCAGGTTTTCTGTGCAAGCTTGATATAGGCGTGTAAATCAGTATTTGAAATCCCAGTTTTGCTGTGTAGTGTTGTGTTGTAAGTCGAGATCTATTCGTGTGTAATCATGGATTGACGTAACCGGGATATGAAATACCAGATTTGGTGCCATGTTTTATTTTTTATAGAACAGAAAAAGAAAAAAAAATCAATTAGAAACACATTCGAGTTGGGAAATATTTTTCCATTAAACATACAAAACTCAAAAATACAATGTTGGTTCTATCTCTAAGAAACAACCAGCATGAAATATACAAACCAAATTAATTAATTATTTCTTTTTATCAATAAATACACCAAATTAATTACTTGTACATGAATAAATTCCAAAATCAATACAATAATAAGAATTATACATCAAATTATGTACTTCAGAAAATCTATGAACCATTGCGTCTCTCTCTCCTCCAATCCCACGGCTTTTCAGGATTTGACTGTGCCCACAACCCCACACGTGCTGCGTGTGCCTCTTTTTCCCACTATTTAATTTAAAAAAAAAAGATCATTTTAAATAATAAGAATAATCATGATTATAATAATTTGCTGAACATTTTTGCAAATTTTAATAATAATTAATAATTTGAATAAATATATAATTACATACAGTGGCAAGTTCTTGGCGTTTATCGTATGCTGTATAATGCCATGCTAATCCTTTCTTTAACATATGTTCCTAAAAAGAATAATTTAGCATTTAGTATATAACATTTTTTTGATAAAAAGCATTTACATATATTATCACAAAACTTACAAAAATATATAAATACTGATTATATATTTGTTTGTAACGTGATTTATTTTAGTTATATACTACTACATCGACAAGAAAATACTTTATTACCTACAGAAAATTAACATCTAATTTACAGATTTACCTTCAATAGCTACTAATTTTAAATATCACTTGTTTTACTTGATAAAAAAGTCATGTTAGTATCACCACTCAAAACTTGTACTGATCATGAGATCATCTGTTGATTCTACACATATAGATTCATTCTCATTTTCATACATAAACATTTTAAACTATAAATGAATAAATTGAGTATTAGAATGACTTACTTGCACGAATATTTTCCCGCAATAAATATCACCAACAGATCGACCATATCTATCATCATTAAAGATATAAACCTTCAATTTCTTGCCTTGAACTAATTTCACCATTTCTTCTTTCGCCTCTTTTCCGTATGGCATCGCACTCTCTGGCGCATCTATTCCCCTGTTTAATTAAATAATTAATTAATTAATTAGTTTATCATAATTTAAGAAATTTTGAGTTATCATATTCAAGACTTATAAGTCATTGAATATGGATGAAGATCTGTTCGATGCAATAAAATATTATAAAAATGGTTATACAATATAACAATAATACATGATGATAGTTTGATATTACAATTTACAACTGAGAATTGTTAAGTAAAGAAGTAATATTTGCACTATAATTATGCTACTTTCATGCTTTTTCAGTTTATTATCATATCATGGGGCACTTGGGTAATTAATAAACTTCACATATTTCAAAGAGGCGAAAATGACTTATTTATTGCATAGTACGGTTTATGTATATCAACTAGATGATCAATTTTAACTCTTAAGTATAAAAAATCAAATAATTAAGTAAGTATTGATTTTATCCATTCTTATCAAAATTTTACAAAGCTCAATTCAAAGGTATAGAAATTAAATATATATTTTTTCTATTAAAAGATAAAAGGGTTTTGGTTTGTACCTTAGTCTTATGCGATACTTTTTCGCTAGAATCTCATTGCCATTTTGTGAAGGAACCATCCTAAAAATCAAGAGTTCCATTAATAAATATATAAATATAGGACTTTAAACATGTTCAGTCTCCTAAAAGAAAAATATATATAAAACCAAATACAAAACATAATTTACAAATTAAAAAAGTTGAGACAAATAAGTTTGTTTTAGATCCAAGCCCTCTATACTTCTCCAATTTTCCTCTATCTCTGTCATATGGTAAGTAAAATGCATTGAGGTAATAACCGAAACATGTTATGCCAATAAGCAAAAATCATCAAAATCGCTAAATATCAATAACGACCACAACAAGTTTCAATTACCACCATATCACATTTCACTTACCACCAATCGCGAAAAGAGGGAAAAGCGGGAGAAATGCAGGGCATCGACAACAATTTTCAAATAAAAGTATAAAACAACATACAAGTAAAAAACAGGGAAATTCGCAACAACAGAAACAGGGAAATTCACATAATGTTAAAGTCTCAAAAAAAAAACCCCAATAATAAAAATTCCAAAAAAAATACCTACATTATTTTGCTAAAATTGCAAAAAAGTCCCTGCCGTGTTGTACCTGCCTATAACCAGCATCAACAAGGATTTTTGGAAGTTTTTTGCTGTTTCGCCGTAACTCTCTCTTTGGCCGCTTTACTAATCTCGGGCGGAACTTTGCACGATTCGTGCAGGACGGTCATTTTCACAATTACAGCATAATTTATGTCCTTTTTTGCAAATTTCCCAAAGTATTAACTAACATGCCTATAACCAGCATCAGTAAGAGTCTTTTTAAGCCCATTGGCTTTCTGATATTTTTTCACAGCTCTTGCTTTGGTTCTCTCTTTGGCCTTTTCACTAATCTCAGGCAGGATTTTTCACGATTCGTGCGGAACGGTCATTTTTCACAATTACAGCATAATTTATATCCTTTTTTGCAAATTCCTAAAAAAAAATAGCTAACATACCTATAACCAGCATCAGTAAGAGTCTTTTGAAGTCCTTTGGCTTTTTGGAAGTTTTTTGCTGCTCTTGCTTTGGTCCTCTCTTTGGCTGCATTACTTATTTCCGGCAGAACTTTGCATGACTCGTGCGGAACTGTTGCATCCACATATACTGTTACTGTATCACCGTCCGCTATGGATTTCAAATCTACCTATAATAAAATAGTATATTAGTTCTTAATAATAATATATTCATTTCAAAGAGTATATTTGATTTAAAATAATCATTGTATTTCATATAGTATTCAGGTTACAGGGAGAGTGTTTAGTCGAATAAAAGTTATTTCAGAAAATAATCATTATATATAGAAAGTGTGTGTGGGACAAGAGTATTTTTGTCATGTAAGGTCCTTTCTTTTTCGATTTGCTAAAATAAGATTATTTTTCTTTTCAATTTGCAAAAAATAATATTTACTCCATCTGAGAGTGCAAACGATATAAAAGATGTCATTTCAGATAGTGCAAATGACTTTCGTTAACTTGTCACTTTTTTTATTTACAAAATATGTTTAAGAAAGAAAAAAAAATTTATATGTATAATATTCCGTTTGTACCATCAAAATTGTGCAACACATACTTTTTGCAAACTGAAAAAAATAGTCCATAATTTACAAAAAAAACTTAAATGACAAAAGAATTAGTGAGAGAGAGAGAGACTCACAGGGAGAGTATTAAGTTCGTATTTAGTGCCTTCAGGTTTTGTTTCATGTTTTGGTTTAGATGTTGAGGTAATAGCTGCATGTGGAGCTTCACATGTAGTAATTGTTAGAGGAAGCCCATAATAACCTAATAAACCCTAAATCAAACAAAAATAAATAAATCATTAAATGCCATACAGTTCTATTTGTAATATATTTTCTCATTTTTAAATTTTAATGGAAGTAATTTAATTTTAACTTTTCCTGCAATTCAAAATAAACATTATTTTTTTATGTAAATTTTTCAAATAAACAAACATAAAGTACAGGTTTAAAAAAGAGAGAAAAATTTGTTAGATACCTTGTCAAAAATGGAAAATAAAATACTTATAAATAGAATAATGCAGCTAAGATATGATAAGAAAACCCTAATTTTGTCCTTCCTGATAAATACATCATGCACATCAATTGACTTGGAAAGGGCATTTCCATCATTTCGCAAATAGTGGGATTTATCAAGAGGTTTTTGTCCCATTTTCATGTGATTAAATTGCAATCAATCATTATGATGTAAAATCAACCTGCATAGATTAATCCTACCATCAGTTATTTAATTGGGAAAAAAAAGAATTCTATTATTAATCAGGGTTATAATCAAACTGATTACTAATGCCATACAATTCAGGTCAGGTTTCATTAGAATCCAAATAATTTATCAATTTTCTCTTTTCTTTCTTAGGTTTTCTTTTGTTTAATCGATTCAATTGAACCTTAATTAAGCATGAAATGTAAGTTCTGACCTCAAACAATAATATCAACAATAAGCTTACGCCTTAAAAAAGAAACTAAATATTGGAATTAAGCCGACATTCATTATCCGTAGCCCACATAATTTAAACAAGTATTGCCTAAAATATTAAAAATCTTACAATTCGATGAAATCAAATTAGATGCCTAAGCAGTGAACGATCGCTCAAGAAAAAAAGGAGATGAGCTGAATAAACTAGTATTTGAAATCCCGATTTTGCTGTGCAAGTGTAAGTTGAGATTTATTCATGTAATCAGGGATTTGAAAGCACAGTTGGTTGGGCGTAAACGGGATATGAAATGCCGGGTTTGGTTGTGAAGTAATTTGGGCTCATCTTATTTTCGGTTATTCCTTCTTTATATAACGGCAAATACGAAATTGCCCTCAGAAAAGATTAATTAACACTTCAAAATTGGAGATGGTTTTCAATTAAATATGCAATGCAACACTCAATTAACAAATTGTTGGCTCTATCTCTATGAAACGATCAACACTGAGACTGAACAATGAAAATATACAAGCCATATTTATTAATTATTTCTTTCACAATAAATACAACAAATTAATTACTTATACATGAATAAATTCCAAAATCAATGCAATACAATACAATACAATACATCAAATTATATACTTAAGGAAATCTATGAACCATTGCGTCTGTTTCTTCTCCACTCCCATGGCTTCTCAGGTTTTGATTGTGCCCACAATCCCACACGTGCTGCACGTGCCTCTTTCTCCCACTGTTTAAATTTCACAAAATTTTAATTTATATCAGGAAATTTATTTGGATAATGAGAAAAAATGTCATGAAAAACCTCAAAATATCATGCATACCCTTGCAAAATCACAAATATCTCACAAGTCATATGCCCTTGTTATTTGATGTTAAAAATAACAACACTAACTTAGTTAGGTCCAACATATTAGCCATAATAGGAAAAATTCTAGAATTAACATGAAAATTCAAGGTTATGGCAAAATATCTAGAGTTTCTAGACATGCAAGTTCTAGAGATGATTACAAAGATAAATATTCTAGAAAGGACTCTAGAAATATCTAAGATCTAGAATCATCGATCCACTAGTATAAATAGAGGATGCTAACCATCATTTGTCATTAAGCCTCATCAAGCCACTCCTCAAAGCATCAAGCCACAAATCAAGAAGTCCTCTCAAATAAAGAGTAGTGAGTGTTGTAGTAGTTTAGTTAGAGATTCAATAATATAGAAGTAGTAGGGTTGTAATAGATTTAGTAATTGAGTAGTGGATGTTGTATTGTAATATTATTGAGCGATTAATAAAGAAGTTATATTAAAATCTCGTCTCTCTACTCTACATTTGATGTGTTTTGGTATTATTGAAGGGTATATATGAAATAATTTGTTGAATATTTTTTCAAAATTTGGTGGTAGTTTTAATAAATTGAATAATACTCACAGTATCAAGTTCTTGGCGTTGATCGTATGCTGTATAATGCCATGCTAACCCTTTCTTTAACATATGTTCCTAAATAAATAATTTAGCATTTATAAATACAATCAAACACGTAATAAACTATCAAATATTTGTCATAATGTGTTTTATTTTCATGCCTTCAATGATGCATATTATATGGTAAAAAATTATAAAAAGTTACAATAATCATGAAAAAAATTTGAATAAAAGGTGAAGAGCTTGAGTGTCTCTCACGCAACGATCAATATCAAGTTACAGTTGCAACTACTTTGTCGATATAAACTTAGCAAAAAAAATGTATATTAAAAAAATCTACTTACTTGCACGAATATTTTGCCGCAATAAATATCACCAACAGATCGACCATATCTATCATCATTAAAAATATAAACCTTCAATTTCTTTCCCTGAACTAATTTCACCATTTCTTCTTTCGCCTCTTTTCCGTACGGCATCGCACTCTCTGGCGCATCTATTCCTCTGTGAATTAATCAAATTAGAGATATTTTAAGTTTTCATAATTAAGATTTATCATTGGTTGGATAAAGATCCGTGCTATGAAATTAAATAATGTACAAATGATACATAGCATGATTAACCAAGCCTAGTTTAAAATTGTTGGAAAGTAATTGTGTTGATCGAGAGAGACAAATGTTTTGGGTTTACCTTAGTCTTATGCGGTACTTTTTCGCTAGAATCTCATCACCATTTTGTGTAGGAACCATCCTAAATGTTAAGAATTTCATTAACAAATTTGTGAATATACAAAAGAAAGAAAATCACAACACAAAAATATAAAACATAAATCACAAAATAAAACAAGTCGACTACAGAGTGTGAAAAAAATAAAAAAATAAATAAGATGGCTCTAGATCCAAATAAAAACACACTGTATTAGTAAGTGAAACATATTACAAAAAAAAAAAAATTCAGAAAAATGAAAAATCAACATTATTGTATTTGTGGGAATAGGCAAAACATGTTTTCACTGTAAGAAAAAATTATCAAAAGCAGCTCACCACCACAAAAGGTTTCAATTGCCATCACATCGCGTTTCACCTATCACCCATCAAATAAACAAAATAAAAAGTCCTTTTAACCGTACCTGTAACCAGCATCAGTAAGAGTCTTTTGAAGCCCGTTGGCTTTCTGAAAATTCTTGGCTGCTCTTGCTTTGGTCCTCTCTTTGGCCGCCTTACTGATTTCCGGCGGAACTTTGCATGACTCGTGTGGAACTGTTGCATCCACGTATACTGTTACCGTATCGCCGTCCGCTATGGATTTCAAATCTACCTATAGTAAAATGGTACATTGGTTTTTGAATAATAAAAGTCATTGTATTGGCAACTGTAGATACATAATGACTTTCTTATAGCAAATGGCTTAATTTAAGTATTTGGGGTCTCATCATGGTAACTTATCATCCGTTGAATATGAATCAAGTTTTGTGATGTGCAATAAGATAATGGGGTTTTACATGTTTACAACAGGAACATGTCTTGTTTATTGCATAACACGAATCTTGATACATATTCAATGAATGATAAGTCATTAGTTAGAGAGGGACTTACAGGGAGAGTGTTAAGTTCATATTTAACGCCTTCAGGTTTTGTTTCATGTTTTGGTTTAGATGTCGAAGTAGTAGCTGCATGTGGAGCATCGCAAGCAGTAGTATCAACTGTTAGAGGAAGCCCATAATAACCTAACAAACCCTAAATTAATCAAAAAACAAAAAATAAAATACAATAAAATAATCATTAAGTGCTTCTCAAGTTAAACATACCATTTTTATTAATTCAAGTAAACGTGTCATTTTTTATCAAGACTAATTAATTTAAAGAAGAAGAAAATAGAAAATTGACCTCTACATCTGCTTTTTGATGGTGCTTAAGAGTTTGAAGAATTAATGTAGTAGCTTCTTCTGGCGATTTTGGAGGTGGTTTTGTCTCTCTCCATGCCTCCATTAATTTCGTATACCTATTTTTTCCATTCATTACAACAATCAATGCATGGATTAAAATTTAAGACGGAATCTCTGAGTACCAATTGGCTGGCTTGATTGTAAGAAATACTAATTAAGAAGAAATAATTGAATTGAGAGAAAAAAAGAGCAGATTTATTAAGTACCAATTAGCTTGAGCCTTTTTTGATGAGACAACATGCTGACTCAACCCTTCTGGCACCTATCAAAAAATCATCAAATAAGCAAAAGTCTAGCATTAATTGTCTGATTCAGATTCAGACTGAAATGCAGAGACTATCTTCAATTGATTAGTAGGACGATACATACAAAATTACACACTAATTGTTTAGTTAAGCACTAATTAACTCAATTATACCCTGAATTTAGCAAAAAGTCTCTCAAGTGATTACTCAATTAGTAAATGTTATTACCCATTAATCAATCAACCAGTTAATTCAATTACTACCTGATTAGTAATGTCGAAATGCAACAAATCCGCAGCTAATACTGAGACGACAGTCGTACCAGCTGAGAGTCTGATCGGCCCAAACGATTTCTGCGGGCCTCCATTCTCAAATTTTCCATCTGGGGTCTTCCCGCACAGCTTCACCATCAAATTCCCCATTTTTCTCTCCGACTTCTTTCTCTATATCGGTTTTCTCTCTCCAATGCTTCAGTGTGCAGACTCTCTGTTTCGGATTCGATCTGTATTGTGCTGTTCCTCTCTTGATTTCGTATTGAGAGCTTCTTTTGTCTCTCTAGATATTTGCTCCAGACTTCATTTTTGAGCTAAGATCTTACTTTTCTCTATCTAATGAAGCGTCTCAGAGAGAAAGAGAAAGAGAAAGACAGTTGACAAATAGAAAAGCCATTGTTAAAGCTAAAGAACTCAACATAATTTTTAAAATAAGCCCGTTCCATTGTAAGTTAACACACCGTAGCGTACAAGTCAAATGTCGACCCACAAAATCCCTGGATATTTCAATCTGGTTGACAGAAACTGGTCTAGGGGAATTACGGCATGGTGGAGACATCGATGGCTCGTCGGCCGAAGAAGGTAGTTGATAACACGTGGTGGCTTCTGAGTGGATGGGTCAGTGGGGAAAGGGAGGGAGTTAAACTTAGCACAGATTTAGGAGAAGATTTCGTGTGAAATCGTGCGCTTATTATTTATTTAATTCGTTTGATTTTTGTTGTGGTGTTGATAAACACACCTAAGCACTAACCTGTTTATTATTTTTTGTATATTATATTATACATATTATATAATTTGTTTTATGCATTGTTAATTGTTATCCACATATATATTTACGGCATATTAATTTATGCTATTTTATTGTTAGTTAAATAGTTAATTTTTTTTAATTCCCATTTTACCATCGTGTATTAACTAGAAGTCAATTCAATCTCTAATTAATCTTTTAAGTAACAAATTAAAATCAGTTGTATATTTAATTAAAATGTTTATTACGAGAGATGATAATAAAATTATAATTATGAAGAGTGTAAATAAAAAAATAATATAAGGTTGCTTATTAAGAATATAAATAAGCAAATAAAATATGTATCTGTTTTCTTATTTTCTTACGGAATATAGAGAGGACTTGTTTTGCAATTTTTCACAATATAGGTTTTTCCTGTAAACATGGACTTTAATTGCAAATTCTCCCATTTTCTAGGCTCTCCGCCCATTTCGGCCTTTCATATAGGCCTTCTTATGGTCTTACTTATAACCTGCCCAAAGAAAATTGTTTTTTTAAATACCATTTTTTTTTTAAAATAAATCAGCAAATACCACTCATTTCAAAATAATATGGTATCTACCATTTCCGTCACTACTAATGGCGGAACAGATGTTGTTCCGCCACTAGTAGTGGCGGAACATGTGAATTTTGTAATTTTTCAAAAATGAAGTTAATTAGTGAAAAAAACGTGTTCCGCCACTTCCACTGGCGGAACAGGGCAGAAAAAATTAATTTTTTCTCAAGAAAAAAAAAGAATAGTGTTTTTTCATGTTCCGCCACTGCTTGTGGCAGAACAGTGTTTTCAGCATTTTTTTTACACTAATTAACCGTGTTTAACTAGCCAAATGAGAATTTTTTGAAAAAACTGAAAATCCACACCATCTGTTCTGCCACTAATAGTGGTAGAAATGGTAGTTACCTCATTATTTTTAAAGCAGTAGTAAGTATTAGTTTATTTTTTAAAAAAATGGTATATAAAAAAGAATTCCCTAAAGAATAGGAGAAAATAACTCTTTTAAAAGTTACACACTGGGCTTCTTCTAGGCTCATTGCGCTGAGCCCGTTTCCTGCCGCAAGCGAACAAGTCAACTCCCTCAAAAGTCAACTACTGCCCAATTGGCCATTAAACTCTTACCCACCTTTCTTCCTCTCTCAATCCACTCCACCATTCGTTGACATTGACTCAGAGAGAGAAAGAGACAGAGATATTATCAAGAAATATGAATCCAATGGGCACGGTTGTCGGTGAAGCGCTTGTATCGGCCGTGGTGAAGCAGTTGGTCAAGACGCTCAGCTCCCCTGGTTTAGAGGAGGCTGGGTTGCTATGGAAATTCACCAGCGAGTTGGAGAATATGAAGGAGACGCTTACCACGCTTGAGGCCGTGCTCAAAGATGCAGAGAAACGATCTGGGAGCGTCCATGAGGAGATTCTGAGGCTCTGGCTCAAACGGGTCAAGACGGCTGCTTATGAGGTTTTGCTACGGAAGCTATTCTTGTCCAAATGTCATTGCATCTTTAGATCACACATAATCCTATAAAAAACTGAAGCATACATCTTATATTATTTTGTAATGATAAAACTTTATTTCTCTAATCTAATCATTGGGTGAGGGATTTTAAACCCTCCTCAATTCATTCAAATATATATATATATATATATATATATATATATATATATATATATATATATATATATATATATTATGGAACTCTAATGTTAGTAAAAGTTAATAATAGTAATTTCTTTTTGTATTTAGGCATAATGAAGGTAGCTTTGTTAATATTTCTTTACAATTAATTAATTATGAGAAATTGAATTGTGTAGTTACGCAAGAACTTGGAACAATATTTTGTCCAAAGCACTTTGAAGATGAACTGGTCTAGTTTCAGAGTTATGTGATGAATTATTTACATCCAATCAATAATAGTTTTTAAGTCAAATCATAATGGCACGAACCTCCATTTTAGGGTGAAACCAATTAATTTTTTTCTTGCTACTAGATTGGTGACATGCTAAGTGGCTTTGATGAAAAGATACCGAAGAAGAAGGAGAAGGTCTTGGCTAATATGGTGCAAAATGTAGGCGTATTCTTCTCCACCTCCAATCAGTTAATACTGCCTGTTGTTATGGCCCATAAGATAAAGGCGATGAGGAAGAAACTTGATTTCATTGCAGCCGAGCAGACTAAATACAACTTTAATCGGGATGCCAACTCAACTGTGCAAGATACGTATGCCGCTAGCCGAGCAACAACCTCGGCGCTTGATGGAGATACCATACTTGGGAGGAAAGAGGAAAAAGAAGAGCTGGTGAGGATGTTGCTCGATGATAGCAATGAAGAAGTCGACATCATTCCTATTGTTGGATTGGGAGGTAGTTTGTATTTACATAATCAACTTTTTTAAACTATAGAAATAAGTCGGTTGAAGGCCTTGTTAGCTCTGGTATAGGTCTAAAGTAAATTCGTCATTCATTACTTTTTTTTAGATAAATCATGAGGATTCAGGATATAATATGTTTTAAACTTATTTTTAGAATCTAAGGAATCTACTGATCCATTACAACTACTAACATCCAACAATAACTATGACTTAAAAATGTTAAGGCGAGTTTTAGTTATAGTAGAACTTTTTGGTTATTTAAGTAACACATATTTTGTTCCGAGTTATAACAAATCCTCACTTTAATTTCTGATGCCCTCGTCATAAAAGATGACTCAGTATCATTCCCATTATACATCCACCCACATATGTGCTACACCAACTGGGCTATGGGTCATTGACAATGCATTAATTAATTACTTCCATCTAAAATTTTATTTTTTCTGACAGGTCTCGGTAAAACAACGCTTGCTAAATTGCTTTACAATGATGATAAGATAATTAAAGCCTTCCAATTCAAAGCATGGGTTTATGTCTCAACAAAATTTAATCTGAAAAAAATTGGGGAGGATCTAATGGAGTGCCTTAAAGAAGGACCGTGCACTTATGGTTCCAAAAATATTGTGTGCAACAAAGTTAACGAAGAGCTCAAGGGTAAACGGTTTTTGGTTGTTTTGGATGATATTTGGGAAGAAAATGGGGAAAACTTAGAGGAGTTAAAGCAAATGTTAAAAAACAGTGCTAGAGGCAGTAAGGTTCTTTTAACTACACGTAGCACACGTATCGCAACAATGATGTGTGGAAACTATCCACACTCTTTGAAGGTTTTATCGGATGAGGAGTGTTGGATTTTGTTCTCACAAAGGGCATTCATGTCAGAAGCTGAAATAACAAACGAAAAATTAGAAGTTGGAAAAGAAATAGTTAAAAAATGTCATGGAGTACCCTTAGCAGCAAAAGCTCTTGGATATACCATGCGCTTAAAAGAGGGGATTGATTCGTGGTTCGAAATGAGGGACAACTACAATCGTGAGTTTGAGGAAGAAAGATGGTCTTCATCTCAAAACACGATACTACCTACATTGAAATTAAGCTATTACAATATGCCATCGTATCTAAAAATGTGCTTCACATATTGCTCTATTTTCCCGAAGGGTTGTATACGTAAGACTGAACTTATCCAAGAGTGGATCGGGTTGGGGTTCATTCAGGAAGGAGGGAGGCAAAATTCAGTACGAATTGGTGAAGAGTATGTCAGACACCTCCTGGGTTTGTCCTTCTTGCAATGTGATGATTATTTTTCTGAAGAGAACCCTGTACTTCACATGCATGATCTAGTAAATGATCCTGCATTGTGTATTGCTAATGATGAAATTCTTCTTCTTGATGGCAGAGAGGAGAATGTTTTTAATGCTGACCACTGTCGCTATGCGCGCCTAATGAATTACAATGAGGCGTCTAGCGTGTGTAAGTGTCTTCCTAAAACCTTAAGAGCACTTTACTTGGAAAATTGCACCATTAAACTAAAATCAAAGTGCTTTTATAAGAGTAGCAAAGTTTTCAATAAGATCAAAGGATTACGAGTACTATGTTTAGAGAGAAATAATTTTGAAGGACTACCAAAATTCATTGGCAAACTGAAACAATTGAGATACCTTAGGGCTCATAATTTAGAAATTCAAACACTCCCAAAATCTATTAGCCATTTGAATAATCTTATTGCATTGGATCTTTCTGGTGCAGCCTTTCATAAGGTGCCAAGTTACATTAGCAAACTAGGTAAGCTATGCTTCTTGAACCTAAGCTGCTGTAAGCATCTTAGACAACTCAACGATTCTATCACCAAACTTAAAAACTTGAAGCATCTCGACCTAAGTTGGTGTACTGAAATAGAAACACTTCCTACAGCCTTAGGCAATCTTAGTAATCTTTCATCCTTCAACCTATCACATTGCGAGAAAATTCAGGAATTACCCGAATCTATTGGTGCAATTGAAAGTCTTGAGCATCTGAACCTATCATTTTGTGGGAAACTAAAACAACTGCCTGAATTCATTATTAATCATTGTAATCTTCGAGTTTTGAAGCTGAATGACTGCTATGATCTTCAAGTTTTTCCTGATTCTCTTAATAACCTCTCCAATTTAGAAAATTTAGACCTTTCGAACTGTAAAAATCTTACTAAGCTCCCTAATTTTTCTGGCGATCTCAGGCAACTCAAGGTTCTAAAATTGTCCAATTGTTCTGGACTTGAATCATTACCCAACTCTATTGGTAGGCTTGTGAGCTTAGAAAATCTAGACATAAGTGATTGTTGTAATCTCAAAGAGGTTCCAAAATACATAGGAAACCTCCATAAACTACGCAGTTTGAACCTATCAGGATGTGGAACTAATTCTTTACCAGAAAGCATAGGTAAATTAATGAAACTAGAGTTTCTTGAATTACCACAAACATTAACTCTACCTAGTATTAAAAATCTAAAAAACCTAAAAAAACTAGAAAGGTTTTATGTGCTCGACTCTAACATTGGGGATCTCGAGAACCTAAACCATTTAGAAGGGAAGTTACAGATTTATAATCTCGAAAATGAAAAAACACCTCAAAAAAGTAGCAAGCTATTATGTGATAAATCTAAGCTCGGTTATTTGCACCTCAGTTGGAATAACTCGGGAGAAGCTGAATCCTCAGATAGTGGTACCCACAACATACTAGAAAACCTCAGGCCTCATAAGAATCTGCAAGGCTTCACACTTATTAATTGTCCAGCAAAAACATTACCAGATTGGATGATCAATATATCAATTACCCTCCCAAATCTTACCAAAATGATTCTGGATAATTTACCATCTTGTAACAATTTACCTCCTCTTGGACAGTTACAAAACCTAAGAAAACTTCTTATCAGTAGCCTACCTGGAATTAAGAAAGTGGATAATACATTTTCCGGCGGTGACCAACCATTTATTAGGCTAACAAAATTTGAACTCCGAAATATGGAAAACCTCGAAGAGTGTTCTACCCTTATCTCGAATGAAAGCGAAGAGAATGTATTCATGTTCCCTAACTTAGTTAGATTTCATGTAATAAAGTGTAGTAAGTTGAAATTCAAGCCCTCTTTGCCAGACTGCACTGATTTGGTTATATCAGAGAATGATGAAATGATATTGTCAAGAGGATTTGCGGATATTTCAAACTATAAAACACTGCATGCATGCATCGAATCGAGCACCGTGCCCGAAAATCATTGGGGATTGCTTGACTCTTTTTCAAACCTTAAGGACTTAGAATTACAAAAATGTAAAGAGTTGAGAAGCTTGCCAGAAACCATCTGCGGTCTCACGTCACTCGAGTCACTTGAGATAAATAATTGCAACAATTTGGTTGAATTGGGTGAAAATTTGAAGTACCTCAGCTCACTGAAGAAATTGGAGATCACATCGAGTGAGAATCTCGTTTCTTTGCCAGAATCTTTGGATGATCTTATCTCATTGGAGGAATTAATCATAAGGAATTGCCCCAAATTGGAGTCCCTACCTGACAGTATCAAAAACCTTTCTTTGAAAACTTTAAGGGTCAGGGGATGCCCAAAACTGTTGGAAAATTGTCTTCAAAGGGACAAAGAAAAAATTGCCCATATTCCAGATTTCAGTCCAGAAGAGGTAATCTAACTTTAAAATTATTAAAATTCTTGTTTTTTATTTTATTACATCAATATAGTCATCCTATAATATATGATTTATGTGTTAGGGGGAGAAATGAAGCGGTTTTGTTAAGAAATAAAATAATATTTTTGTGTAAAATACTGGACATAATTACTTCTCTTTTGGCTAATATAACTTTGTCTGCATGGGAAATCGATTAGATCACTGTGAGAAACGAAAGAGCGGGATATTATGCGCAATCAAGGTTTGTTTATTTTGCCTATACCTTTAATAATCTCTATTTTTCAAAAATCTCTCCTTGAATTATTTCTAACTTTTTATTTAAAAAAGATATTTCTAATTTGTGTTTTATGTTATTGCCAATACAGCATTCTATTGCCAGACTTCGGGTAGCTATCTTTTTCTGTATTTGCATGAATTATTTTGTCAATGTAATGTTTGTATAATGTTAGATTATGTTTTCATGAATTTATTTATCAGCATATTTCATGAATTATGACTATTTTGTATAAGGATAGTGCCATGCCTATGTAACTATTTGTTTTTTTGTTTTTGTTTTTAGATTCAACCCATGTTTCATGGATATGTAACTATTTGTTAACTTAATTTCATGAACTTATCACTTATCTTCATGATCAATCAATTAACTTTTTTTGTTCTTTCCGTCCTTTGGATAATTTATGGTTGACATACTTTTTGAATATCAATGCATACTTTCTCAGTGCTAATATACATTTTTGAGTGTCACTATACATTTTTCATATATGATTTCATATATATTTTGAATGTTAACCTTTTTGAGTATCAATGGACAATTTTAACTCTTGAAATATATCATTTTTGTATATATGTCATTTTCATTTATTCAAGTTATATGAATTAAATATTCTCAAAATAAAACAAGACAAGCAATTTTTAGTATATATGTCATTTTCATTTATGTAAACTACGTGTACTAGATATTGCCAAAACAAAACAAGCAATTTTTAGTATATATTTCATTTTCATTTATGTAAGTTATATGTATTAAGCCAATACTTACTAGCTCAAGCGGTAAGGCAGCTCGTCAATTTTAGGGGAGAGATTTAAATTCGAATCACGATAAATACATTTAGCTTAATTTAGCAAGTCTAACAACTTAATAGGTTGTCTCATAAGTTATATGTATTAAATATTCTCAAAACAAAACAAAGACAAGCAGAAGAAAATGTACTGTTCTGATTTCTGATTCCAATTATATATTGGACTAAATTAAGTATTGTGCTGTTTTCTCCCAGTTGAGTACTAAACCCGTTTCCTCGCACCTCTTCAACATACAGAAAATATTGGACAAACATGTTTCAAAAGAGTCACTATACACCGAAAAACCGTCCATAAAAATCTCCATACATTTCTTAATGAAGTCCGCAAAGATTATTATCATCGCCTTTTGAAAGGTTGCGACAGGTAGTAGCCTGAACGACATTTTTTAGTAAGCACAGGTCCCGGGGTTAATCTATAGATTATGTAACCTGCTCATGACTCACGGTGCATCAAGGACGAATTTTCATTGGATAAAATTTCAAATTTCAAATTACATGTAATTTTATTTTATGCATTTGGTTTTGTTAAATCATATGTACACCATTGATCAATAATAAGAAGATATTTTGGTCCTTCAACATGTGGTAAAAATTCGTCATAGTGGTATATGATAATAATAACTTTATTTTTCAATTTTTATTTTTCTTTACGCACTGTGTCTCCTAAGTTTCAGTCGTCGGATGATGAGATACAGATGAATCTTAATTTTTTTTTATAGTAATTATTTGCTTATATACTTTTGTCTGTCATTAATTTTTCTGATTTTATAGAGAGAGCACATATATACCACATATATTTTCATAAAAATTAATTTTTACTAAGTTTTGAACTACAAGTCTACAACCTTTGAATTGATGAGTTGATACCTAACTATTTCTAGTAGAGAAGTTTTGACTTACATGTGATTATTTTATAACTATTTCTAAATATTTTTAGAATGTCACATCACCATATGTTAATTAGCGGTTTGTTTTTGCCCACTTAGATTTATGTTGGACAGATTTCACCCAATTATTGTCATTTGAAAAAAAAAATTGATAAAATTATACAAAAGGAAGATTTCACCCATCAAATACAAATTAATCATTCCGTTTTTGAGTGAGATTAAGGCATATTTGATCTAAACAAACATTGGAGAACATAGTTCTGGCATGATTAAGGTCCAATTGAGAGATAGATGCTGATGCTGAAGAGTATACGTTAAGTTCTGGATTATAAATAATAGAAGAGGTTCAGGGGATATTTCATTTGGGTCATCATCTATGTTGTACGGATACGAATATGGATATCGTGTCCGATACGATACTGATACGATGATACGGCAAATTTTAAAAAATCTAGAATACGGATACGGTAATTTATGTATTATTTTATTATTTATTAATTATATTTTAATTAATTTATATATATTTAGATATTAAACTTTGATGTAGGAGATACTAAAAACTTGTAATTATAGAAATATCTTGATGCATAATATTTGTTTGTTATAGTTAATTAAATAATTAGATGTTTTAATCTTATTTTATTGATTTTATATATGTAATCATATATTTTAAGAATAAATATTCTTACGTTGGAAGTATCTGATGTGAATACGGGAAGTATCTGTGAAGTATCCGGTATTATTTTGGAATAAAATATTATGATACGCTACATGGCATGTCCGATATGGTTTCCGAGTATTCTATACGGATATAAGTATCCGATACGATACGGCTGGATTTTTGAAATATCCGCGCAACATAGGTCATCGTTAATCTTTTAATCATGATTTAAAAAGCAAACTATGTTAGGTATTCTTTGTTTTTTAAAGAACCGAGAGTTTTTGATTTTGCAATTTTTGGTAATATACATATAGAGTCATTTTGCAATTTAAGCATAATACATGAGCTTTTTTTTAATAATATAATGCGAGTTTTTTTTTTTTTTTTTTGCAAATTTCTCTCATTTTTTTTGCTCGGCCCATTTTATATAGGCCTTTTTGTCTTACAGTATATCTATTTGTCTAGAAAATAGGAAAAACATCTTCTAAAAGTTTTATAGGGCCTACTGTCCAGTCCGATCCCTGCTGGAACTGCAACGAACAGTTCAACTACCTAAGTCAACTACATTGCCCATTAAACTCCTTCCCACGTTTCTCCCCTCTCTCAATCCACCATTCGTTGACATTCTCAAAAAGAGAGAAAGAGAAAGAGAGATTATCAAGAAATCTGAATTCAATGGGCACGGTTGTCGGTGAGGTGCTTGTATCGGCCGTGGTGAAGCAGTTGTTCATGACGCTCAGCTCCCCAATTTTAGCGGAGGCTGGGTTGCTGTGGAACTTCACTAATGACTTGGGGAAAATGAAGGAGACGCTTATAACGATTCAGGCCGTGCTCAAAGATGCAGAGAAGCGGTCTGAGAGGGTAAACGAGGAGACTGTTAGGCTCTGGCTCAAACGGCTCAAGACGGCCAGTTATGAGGTTTGGTAGGGAAACGATTCTTGTCCAAAGTCATTGCATCTTTAGATCACGCATAATTCTGTAAAATACTGAAGCACACATATATTATATGTCCATAATTACTAAACTCCTGTGTTAGTAAAACTAATAATTTCTTTTTATATTTAGGCATGAATGAAAGGTAACTTTATTAATATTTCCAATTAATCAGTTATCATAAATTGAATTGTGTTGCTACAAAAGTACTTTGGACGAGCCATTTTGTCCAAAACTCTTTGAAGATGAACAGGTCTAGTTTCAAAGTTATGTGCTGAATTATTTAGATCTAATCAACAACATTTTAAGTCATATCATAGTGGACAATGAACCATCTATTTAGGGTGAAACCAATTTTTTTTTATTACTAGATCTTTGACTTGCTCAGCGGCTTTGAAGAAAAGATACCGAAGAAGAAGGAGAAAGTTTTGGCTAATATGGTGCAAAATGTAGGCGTTTTCTTCTCCACCTCCAATCAGGTAATGCTGCCTGTTGCTATGGTCCATAAGATAAAGGGGATGAGGAAGAAACTTGATTTCATTGCAGCTGAGCAGACTAGATACAATTTTAATAGGGATACTGACTCAACTGAGCAAGATCAGTATGTTGCTGGCCGAGCAACAACCTCGGTGGTTGATGAAGATACCATAATTGGGAGGGACAAAGAAAAAGAAGAGCTAATCAGGATGTTACTGAATGATCAAAATGAAGAAGTAGACATCATTCCTATTGTTGGAATGGGAGGTAGTTTGTTTTTATATTTTAATCATGTTTTTTACTTATATATAGGAGTTTATAATATGAGTGGTTGAAGGCCTTATTGTTAGGGAAAAAAGGGGTGGGATTGCACAAAATTTCTCTCTTGAGATTTTTGTCAAATGCCTTGTATATGGCTTTTATGGTTGACTCAAACAATCAAATAAACACTACGATATTTGCCCGATTAACACAATAAGCAGGGGACTAGACACATAAATGCAAGAAATGCAATTAAGGAAAACTTTTTTGTATTAATTAACTTCGGTATCAACCATACCACTTATAAACAACACAACTATACAAGAATAAAATATTCTTCTAAACAGGTCTCATATTCTAGTTGATAGAGTCTATTGTATGTAGACCAAGAGCTCATGAGTTCAAGTTCTGGAAAATATAATCTTATTTTGCGTATATTTAACAAATTCTCTCAACTCATCAATACATGAGTTGAATCTAAAAAAAATCTTCTTCTAGAATTTATAATCAAACTCCTAGTACCGACTCGGTGGATTACACGCTCGGAAAGTCTCAAAAGAAAAGGACTACCAACTTAGAGAATTAAGAGAAGCATTCACCGTGTCGATTCATACCAACCGGCGATTCTTCTCTCTCCTTTTCTTTTTTCCGTTTCTATTTCTCACGAAATGAAACACCCCCTAAATAAAACCCCCTCACAACAGAGAGGCTCATATTCTCTGTTATGTAGGGATGGGCATTCGGTCGATTAGGTTCAAACCGAACTGAATAAGAGCAAACCGAATAAGATTCAAACCAAACCGAATAAATAATAAAACCGATATATAACCGAACTGAATAAAAGCTTAAATATTCTTTAAATTAGAATTTCTTACTAAGAAAATTAGTTTTAATTAAATTAAGAGTATAACTGACTTATTAAACAATAATTAGCTTATTTTAAATATGATTTTTTATTTATTTTAATATTAAAAAATTTGAACAAAACTGAAAAAAAATTATTCAATTTTTCCAATTTCGGTTATTTCGCTTCGGTTTTTTGGTCAATTCGGTTTAGTTTGGTTTTAATATTTGAGTTATTCGGTTAAACCGGCTAGGTTAGTTTGGGTTATAGAAAACCGAATAACCGAACTAATAGTTTTTATTGATAATTTTGGTAATATATAATACTTTAGACTTAAATACATACTATTATTAATGAATAATCATCATTTTGTTTAAAATTTGTTCATCTTTGTTTAAAAATATTCATATTTCATTCTAATTCGGTTTATCCGAATAAACCGAAATAAAATCTGGTTTATTCAGTTCGGTTCAAAATTCGATTTTGATTTTGCTCGGTTCGCTTTGGTTCAGTTTAGTCTTATTCAGTTCGGTTTGAATCGAACGGACCACCGAATGAACACCTCTACATCAAATTGTTGCCTGCTGGTACCAATACCTAAAATCATGATCATGCTCATTCAGCAACATATAACCCATCCTAGCCAAATCGAACTCATCACCGGATATCTCCAATTTTGAATCACTCGAATCAAATTCTTTATTATTAAGATATCTTCTATTGCAACTAGTCTCATTATAATTTTGATCAAGCGGGTCTAGGCGTAGGGGTGTCCATTCGGTTCGTTTATTTAGTAAATATGAAGGGATCATTTTTTATGCGGTTTGGTTTGGTTTTGATTTATAAAAAATCGATTAAATCAGACAAACCAAACTAATAGTTTTTATTGCTAATTGTATTAATTTATAATAATTTAAACTTAAATACGTATTACTGTTAATTAATATAATTATTATTTTGTTTAAACATTGTTAATTTTGACTTCAATTATCCATTTTTCATTCTAATTCTGTTTAACAGAATAAACCGAAATAAAATCCGGTTTCAGTTTGGTTCAAGTTTTTTGTTCTAATATTATTTGGTTTGGTTTAATTCTATGAAATTCGGTTCGGTTCTAGTTTAATTTGATCTGATTCGCTTCGGTTTAAACCAAACCGACTGAATGAAGACCCCAAGTCTAGGCGGAATTAAGCGGCCCTAGTCTGACGTAGCTAAACGGAAAAGCGTCTAACACAAACGCCTTGGTCATGGCGTGGGCGGCTAACCACCGCATAGTGCCTAGGTGTGTCTTACCCGTTTTTTAGAACAGTGGTCAAACCTAATGTCATATGCAAGGTCAGATTTATTTGAATTATTGATGTTATTTCAAATGGGAACTGATGTTATATATATATATATATATATATATATATATATATATATATATATATATATATATATATATATATATATATATATATTGGGTGGGGCTAAAAAACATACATATGCACAACATACATTTTTTTGCCACACCCAAAATACATATTAAAAAAATAAAAATAAAAATTTCAACCGTACGGATGTAATATATATGTTATGAATATGTTGGAGATTAATTTTCACAAAAATCAGAATATTATATCATTGTCATCATATATCATCAAAAATATGCAGCACTATTCAAAACATATATCGGAATAATAGTTTGATGATACATGATGGCAATGATATATTATTCTGATTCCTGTGAAAATTAATTCACAACATATTCATAATATATATATTACATCCATACAGTTAAAATTTGAATTTTTACTTTTTATAACCACTTTACGGGTATTTTAAAAAAACGTATGTTCGAACATACGTATGTTTTTTAGCATCTCCCATATATATATATATATATATATATATATATATATATATAGGCAAGAAACAATATAAACGTTAAACAATGAAAAATAGTATATAAAAAATAATATATTGAAAAGTGAAAAAAATAGTATATATAAATTCCGTCGTGTTTTTGGCATGCTTTAGCCCGTTGTGCTTTCGCATTTCCATGGTCCGATTTCAGTTTGGGTTTGAGAGGAACATGGTGTGCTTGACCTAGATTCTATTTGTTAATATATGTCAAGTATGTGCTCGGCCTAGATTTTATTTGTTAATATATATATCAAGTTCATATCTCAATTTTCCATTTTATTGAAAACGAAATGGGCCTTTATTCCAATCCTAAACCTCTTGCTGTCTTGCAGGACTTGGGAGGTCCCTTATCACCCGGCTATTGCTATAGTAGCTTTGGTGTTTTTTTATAGGGTAGACTTGTATGGGCATCACTTATTTTTAAAAAAAATCATTTTTGGCAAGTTTTGATCCCCACAACGATTTTAGTTCATGGGAGTGATACCTAACCATTGCTACTAGAGAAATTTTGGCATATAACTTTGATTTTGTTAATTCTTATATTTAATCAATATAAATAATTGTATCTAATTCATAGAATAGCTTTTTTCCCATTATTTCATGAGAAATTATTTTCCGACCTTCAAAAAAGAAATTATTTTCATTACTTTTGACATCTCTTTGAAGTGCATTACTTAAATAATTGATCTAAAATTTCTTTATTTCTAACAGGTCTCGGTAAAACAACACTTGCTAAATTGCTTTACAATGATGAGAAGGTAAAGAAAGCCTTCAAACTCAAAAAAGCATGGGTTTATGTCTCAACAAAATTTGAGGTGAAAAAAATTGGGGAAGATCTAATGGAGTGCCTTAAAGGAAGTCCGTGCCTTTACGGTTCCAAAAATGCTGTGTGCAATAAAGTTAAAGAAGAGCTTGAGGGTAAACGATTTTTGGTTGTTTTGGATGATGTTTGGGAAGAAAATGGGGAAAACTTAGAGGAGTTAAAGCATATGTTAAAAAGCAGTGTTAAAGGCAGTAAGGTTCTTCTAACGACACGTAGCACACGTGTCGCAAGAATGATGTGTGGAACTGAGCCACATTCGTTGAAGATTTTATCAGACGAAGAATGTTGGATTTTGTTCTCACAAAGGGCATTTATTTCTGAAGCTGAAAGAACCAATGAAAGATTTGTAAGAGTCGGAAAAGAAATAGTTAAGAAATGCCAAGGAATACCATTGGCAGCAAGAACTCTTGGATTTACCATGCGCTTAAAAGAGGGGATTGATGCATGGTACGAAATGAGGGACAGTCACATATGGGAGTTTGAGGAAGAAACAGGGTCTTCATCTCAAAACACGATAATACCTTCATTGAAATTAAGTTATTATAATATGCCATCCTATCTAAAAATGTGCTTCATGTATTGCTCTATCTTTCCGAAGGGTTGCTTTATACGCAAGACCGAACTTATCCAAGAATGGATCGGGTTGGGGTTCATTCCGGAAGGAGAGAGGCGGAACTTAGAGAAAATTGGCGAAGATTATGTCAAACATCTCCTGGGTTTGTCCTTCCTTCAACGTGATGATTATTTTTCTGAAGAAAACCCAATGCTTCACATGCATGATCTAGTACATGATCTTGCAATGTCCATTGTAGATGATGAAATTCTTTCTCTCGATGATAAAGAGGAGAGAAATTTTAATGCGGCCCACTGTCGCTATGCGCGCCTAATGAACTGCAACGAGGCATCTAGAGTTCGTAGACTTCTTCCTAAAACCTTAAGGGCGCTTTACTTGGAAAGCTGCACCCTTAAACTAGAATCAAAGTGCTTTTATAAGAGTAGCAAAGTTTTCAATAAGGTCAAAAGATTACAAGTACTATGTTTAGAGAGAAATAATTTTGTAGGGCTACCAAAATTCATTAGCAAACTGAAACAATTGAGATACCTTAGGGTTCATAATTTAAATATTCGAACACTTCCAAAATCTATCTGCCAATTGGACAATCTTATCGCATTGGATCTTTCTGCTGCTACTTTTCGTGAGTTGCCAATTTACATTAGCAAACTAGATAAGCTCCGCTTCTTGAACCTAAGCTGGTGTAAGTATCTTACACAATTAAACGACTCTATCACCAAACTTACAAACTTGAAGCATCTCGACCTAAGTTGGTGTGGTGATATCGAAACACTTTCTACATCCTTAGGCGATCTTCATAATCTTTCATTCCTAAACCTATCACATTGCGAGAAAATCCTGGAATTACCAGAATCTATTGGTACAATTGAAAGCCTCGAGCACCTGAACCTATCATTTTGTGAGAAACTCAAAATGCTACCCGAATCTTTTGTGGATCGTTGTAATCTTCGAGTTTTGAAACTGAATGATTGCTACGATCTTCAAACTTTTCCTGGATCTCTTACTAACCTCTCCAATTTAGAAATTTTAGACCTATCAAACTGTGAAAATCTCGCAAAACTTCCTAATTCCTTTGGCGATTATCTTAAGCAACTCAGGGTTCTGAAGTTGTCCAGTTGTTCTCGACTTGAGTCATTACCCAACTCTATTGGTAAGCTTGCCAGCTTAGAAAATTTAGACATAAGTAATTGCCATAGTCTCAAAGAGATTCCAAAATACATAGGAAAACTCAATAAACTATGTAGTTTGAACCTATCAGGAAGTGGAGTTCATTCTTTACCAGAAATCATAGGTAAATTAACGAACCTAAAGCTCCTTGAATTACCAGAAACAATAACTGTACCTCGTATTGCAATGCTTAAAAACCTAACAAAACTGGAAAAGTTTTATGTGCTTGACTCTAACACTAGAGATCTTGAGAACCTAAATTGTTTGGAAGGGGAGCTACAAATTTATAATCTTGAAAATGAAAAGAAACCTGAAGAAATAAGTAGCAAGCTATTATGTGATAAATCTAAGCTCCGGTGTTTGGGCCTCAGTTGGAATAAGTCGGGACTAGCCGAGTCCTCAAAAAGTGGTACATACAATGTACTAGACAACCTAAAGCCTCATAGTAATCTGCAACGCCTCACACTTAGGAATTGCCCGGCTAAAGTGCTCCCAAATTGGATGATCAATGTATCAACTACCCTCCCAAATCTTACCAAAATGACTCTGGAAGATTTACCATCTTGTAACAATTTACCTCCTCTTGGACAGTTACAAAACCTAAGAAAACTTCTTATCAGTACCCTACCTGGAGTTAAGAAAGTGGATAATACATTTGCCGGAGGTGACCAACCATTTATTAGGCTAACAAAATTTGAAGTCCGAAATATGCAAAACCTCGAAGAGTGGTCTACACTCATCTCGAATGAAGGCGAAGAGAATGTATTCATGTTCCCTAACTTAGTTAGATTTCGTGTAATAAAATGTAGCAAGTTGAAATTCAATCCCTCTTTACCAGACTGCACTGATTTTGTTATATCAAATAATGATGAGATAATATCGTCAAAAGGATTTGTGGATATTTCAAACTACAAAACACTGCATGCATGCATCAAATCGAGCACCGTGCCCGAAAATAATTGGGGATTGCTTGCTTCTTTTTCAAACCTTAAGGATTTAGAAATACAAAAATGTAAAAAGTTAAAAAGCTTGCCAGAAGCCATTTGCGGTCTCACATCACTCGAGTCACTTGAGATAAATAAATGCAACAATTTGGTTGAATTGGGTGAAAATTTTAAGTACCTCAGCTCACTGAAGAAATTGGAGATCTCATCAAGTGAGAATCTCGTTTCTTTGCCGGAATCTTTAGATGATAATATCTTATTGGAGGAATTAATCATAAGGTATTGCCCCAAATTGGAGTCCCTACCTGACAGCATTCAAAACCTTTCTTTGAAGACATTAAGGGTCTGGGGATGCCCAACACTGTTGGAAAATTGTCTTCAAAGGGACAAAGACAAAATTGCTCATATTCCAGATATCAGCACAGAAGAGGTAATCTAACTTTATAATTATGAAAATTCTTATTCTCTGTTTTATTACATCACTATATTGATCCTATAATAAAATGATTTATATGCTTAAGAGGAGAAATGAAGCGGTTTTGTTAATGAATAAAATAAATCTTGTGTAAATTACTGCACAATATTACTTCTCTTTTGGTTAATATAATTTTCTGGTTGGAAACAGGTTGGATGGGAAATCGACTAGATCGATATCAGATAAAAAGTACGGCTGGGATATTAAGAGATATCAAGGATCATTTATTTTGCTTGTACCTGTTATTATCTCTGTTTTTCAGGATCTCCTTGAATTTCTAATATGTGTTTTATGTTCTTGCCAATACAGCATTCAATTGTCAAACTTTTGAGTTGCAATTCTCTGTATACATTAAAGATCCAAAGAAAAGGCTTTTTGTCATTTTGATTAAATTTTTTTTATATTTGCATGAATTATTTGTCAATGTAAGGTTTGTAGTACTATTCTATTATGTTTTCATGAATTTATTTGTCAGCTTATTTCAAGAGTTATGACTATTTTGTACAGAATAATGCCATGCCTGTGCAACTATTTGTCAACTTATTTTTATGAATTTATATCTTATCTTCATGAATATATTAACATTATTTTTTGTTCATTCCGTCCAAATTAATTTTTGAGAAAAGTACATTTTTGCTTCCTCAACTATTGAATTAGCTCATTTTTTGTTTCTCTACTTTCTATTGGTCCAATTTTAGTCCCTTAATTATTCAATATGTGCATTTTTTGTCCTTTCATCTGTTAAGTGCTTATGTGTCCGTTAAATTTGACATGTAAACAATGACGTGGCATTAGTAACGTGACAAATGTTTGAAAAAAATAAAAAAATTCATTAATTCCCCTCTTTTCTTAAAATATTATTTTTATTAAAAAATATATATTTTTTTATGCATGTTTATTTGTTAAATAAAAGTTAACATATTATATTATATGTGTTAAGAATATATGTCACGTCATTGCTTACGTGTCATATTTAACGGACACTTAGTACTTAACGGATGGAAGGACAAAAAATCGACATCTTAAATAGTTGAGGGACTAAAATTGTACCATAAAAAAGTTGAGAGACAAAAAATGAGCTATTTCAATAGTTGAGGGACCAAAATTGAACTTTTCTCTTAATTTTTATGGTTGATATACTTTGAATGTCAATGTATTTCTTTCTCAATGTTATCATACATTTTTTGGATGTTACTATAATTTTTTCATATATGAGTTCATACATATTTTGAATGTCGAAAAAGCTTTTCGAGTACCAATAGACAAACAATTTTAACTCTTGAAATATATCATTTATAGTATATAGAAGTCATTTTCAATTATCATGTTATTTATAAGTATTAAACATTATCACACAAATAAAACTAAAAAAGTAGTGTTCTTATTTAATAGTTGATAGACTTTGTTAAATATATGCTACATAAGATTCTAGTTGTCAAGACTTGAACCCATGACATCTTGTTACACATACAATATTCTCTACTGAGGCCATCAGTCATGTTGCTTAAATCATTTTGTTTATTAACCAATAGATTTGTCTGTAGGGAATTTTCATCACAAAAATAATTTATCAAAAAAAAAAAGTTTCAAAAATACATTTTTGCAAGCATATTGATAAATTGTTCCAACTCGCAAATATTGTTATTGTAAAATTGCTAAAAATTTATTCATTTTCTAATATATATATATATATATATAAGAGAGAGTTTACGTGTGTGCCCAGGCCCAGCCTGCTTCTTTTGTCCAGAGCCAATCACATACATAAAGCCACCTTCAAAACAAATATATACTCAACAAAGAGTGTGGCTAAAAAACATGCGTATGTTTTTTAGGTGAAAAACATATGGTCCAAAATATGTATTAAATCATCAAAAATTCAAATTTCAACAGTACGGATGGAATATATATATATATATATATATATATATATATATATATATATATATATATTTTGAATATGTTGTAGATTAATTTTCACAATAATCAGAATATTATATCATTGCCATCATATATCATCAAAATACGACTGTTCACGACGGGATCCAATAACAGTAGATATAATTTATTTTCTAATAACAATATATACAATTTATTTTCTAATAACAGTATATATATAAAAAATGAAAACATTATATAAAAATGGGAAAACAATATATAAAAGTAAAAAAAATAAGAAATACACAAAGAATAAATAAAAGTATATTAAATAGCGAAACAAGTATATAAAATGAGAAAACAGTATATAAAATGAAAAATAATAGTATATTTACTGTGCGTCGTGCTACAGTCGTGCTATAGTGTGTCGTGTTTGCACATTTCCCTTGCAAAAACCAATGGTAGTGTTTTTTAGAATCTGAATTACTATCATTTAGGAAATGCTTGCCCCCATCTTTTAATTCCATAATGTCTATTATATATACCACTTTTATTCTTGGGAAATTTGATACCACGACGCACTGTAGCACGCCCAAATAATGACGTACTGTATATATATTGTTTTTCAATAAAAAAAATTTGTATATATTGTTTTCATTGTTTTACAAATGTTTTTATTTTTTATGTATTATTTACTTTTGGAATTTTTATATACTTTTCACTGCTTTTTCATATATTATTATGTTTTCTATATAATGTTTTCACTTGTTTACGCATATATTGTTACAAAAAATGAATTACGTACTGTATATATATTGTTTTTCCGCTTTTCAATAAAATTTTTTTGTATATATTGTTTTCATTGTTTTACAAATGTTTTTATTTTTTATGTATTATTTACTTTTGGAATTTTTATATACTTTTCACCGCTTTTTCATATATTATTATGTTTTCTATATACTGTTTTCACTGTTTACGCATATATTGTTACAAAAAATGAATTACATATACTGTTTTTTTCCATTTTATACATTGTTTTATCAGCTATATATATAATTATCGTCTTGATTTGGACATATTACAGTGTGTCGTGATATATCATATCTCTTTATTCTTTATGTAATCATTGATTATATTTAAATTTCTAAAAATATTGAATTAATTAATGAAAAAACTGAAAATCTCCTTTAGTTTTTCCAATAACATGCACAGTACATTGCTTTCAAACTATAAACCCAAAATCCAAATGATCAAGATTTTGGATTTGGTACTATGTATATGTACTAATGTACCTAAAGTCCTAAACACATCAACAAACCCTTCGTCACAAAATGTAATTTTTAAAAACCAAAAACAAAAAATATCATTATTATCCAGCGGGCCTTTCCATAAAAAGCCACTGCAAATTAAAATGGACAGTTCACCGTATGGTATGGGCCTGACTATGAGTAATGACTATGACTATGAGGGAGGATTTCCATTTTACAGTAACAAAGTAACTATATTATATTATATTATATTATATGTTACTTATTATATTATATTATTTTATATTATATTATATTATATCATTTATATTATATTATTTTTATATTATATGATATTTATTATATCATATGTTACTTATTATATTATATTATTTTATATTATATTATATTACATTACAAACTCATATAAACAAATTCCTACAAATCTATTAATTTATATTCAAACACATCATTTTTACATACATCCTAGAGTTTGTATTCCTCTAGTATTTGAATTTTGCAAATTCTAATCCCTAGAAATATACTAATACTATCCTAGAGATTTTGTCACATCCAAACAAGCCCTAAATCTGGAGATTTGTCTATGCTATGACTATGACTATGAGGAAGGATTTCCATTTTACACGAACAACCCTAAATCTGTATATTTGTCAGCTTCATGAATAACAGATTAGATTTTTTACTTGTGTAGGTTTTAGGCTGCATCAGCAATTTGAGGACTGCATAAAATATATTTTTTAAATTATAGCACATTAACCTAATAAGATTATTTTTGAAAATTCAATTAGTCTTTAAAATCTCTATTTTATAAGGAATATAATGTGCCAGGTAATTAAGTTCTGCATGTTATCATTAATATTTGCATTTTTCAAAAAAATTATACAAAATATTTATTTTTTCAAATATTATTGTTAATTCAATTTCATTCTACTAATTTCACTTGCCAAATGGTCCCTTACGAGAGTTTTGAACTTAGCAATATTTCTTGTGAAAATTACCAGGGTGATATACATTGTTACATAGCAAACCGGTATCACATTCAATTCAAATATTATAAAAGTTCTAATATATATTTTTGGTATATAAGTATATTTTCAATATTAATATGTCTTCGGTAAGTAGTTATTGTCTTCATATACTTGAGTGAAAATCTTAAGTGGTCATTTAATAAAATATATTTTTGTACGTAATTACTCGTATTGACCAACTTTACTCAATAGCATGACAAATGTATCAGTTGATATATTGAATATAACCATATTAATTAAAAAATGAACAGAAGAGGCAAAAAATAAAAATCTTTTAAAGTCTACTCTATTTTGAATTCAAAAAATTAAATAGCCGTTATAATAAAAGCTTAGGTAATTAAATATATTGACCTACTTTATTAAGTAAGAACATAAAATCTGTATAACATGCTTCTTCAGAATATTACTATCATTTTGGTACATTGAACTTAGTATGAATTAATTGAAAAAATAAAAGTAATAATAAAATGTCAAAAATTACAAAATATAATTGTAAGAAAAAAACTTAATTCAGTAATTGTGGTGAGTTCTTTTTTAAAATTATATATATTGATTATCTCATGTATGATCCTCACATAAATTTTAAATACTAAATTTTGATTTAGCAATATAATAACTCGCTACACATTTTGCCACACAAAAATATATGGAGAAAATCTTACACCTTTCCCTTCATTTTTAAGAGGCCACACATTGAGCTTCAAATTTCTCTATCTTTCTCTTAAACCATGGCAAGTTTACCAAAAGAGATCGTAAAACTTCTTAAGGGACGGGGTGATGCTGCTCTTGGAATAAGTGGTCTAGGAAATTTTCAATATTATTAGGTAATAAGTTACACATTATTATTTTCATTCACATTTAAATCATTTTCATAAATATTGTTTTGCAAGCCTATTGATAAATGTGTGTTGCAACTCGCAAATATTGCTAGCGATACACTAGTTGCAAAATTGCTAAAAAAAAAAATTCAAAATTGCTAGCAAATCGCAAATATTGCTGGCGATACACTATTTTATTTTTTGCGAAATAAAATAGTAGGTTGTTTTCTCTTCTTTTTCCAGAACTATGCAATCATTGATTATATTTAAATTTCTAACGATTATATTTAAATATCCTTTACACAACACATTGCTTTCAAAATATAAACCCAATTCAAATGATCAAAATTTTGGATTTGCTACTATGTATATGTACTAAAGTACCTAAACACATGAACAAACCCCTCCTCCTCGAAATATAAATTTTAAAAACAAAAAATAAAAAACATAAAAAAAAATAATCATTATTATCCAGTGGGCCTTACCATAAAAAGTCACTGCCAATTGAAGTAGACAGTTCACTCAATTAGGAAGGCCCATGTGGTATGGGCCTATGAGTTGGGACTATGAGAATATCGATTTTATACCTGTCATCATCATTTATATTTACATTTTTCAAAAAAGTCATACAAAACATATCGATTTTATACTTGTCATCATCATTTATATTTATCTTTCAAATATCATTATTAAAATTTATAACTCATAATTTAACAGCAGAACAAGAAGACTTCCTGGAGTCCTTTCAAGAATCTCAAAAGAAAAAAGAAATCCCCATCATTTGGAAGGTGTATGTGAAAATGTTGAATTAATGAGAAAAGAAAGCCCCATATAAACCCCGGTCCGGCTCTTCATTTCCCTCTCTCTCTCATCTTTCCTCCCGTTAATAGAAAGCGAAAAAGAAAAACCCCATTTTCTAGCTCTCTCACTCCCCTCTCTCTTCTCGCATCTTTTCTCAATCCGATCGAAGATCGAAGCTCTTCTTGACTCGCTAAATCATCGGTTTTCATGTAATATCTCTCTCCCTTGTTAGTAATTCTGATCGGTTTTCTTTACTCTGATTAGGGAATCAGATAATCTTTTTTTTTTTTTTAGTTTCTTTGAGTGAATATAGCTGAGAATCGTAAGATCAAGAACATTTTATCTATTTTTTTCTATTTCTCTTAATAGGAACTGAGATCTTTTTTTTTTCAATTTTGGAAATTAGGGGATCAGATCGTTCTGATTTCGTAATTTCAAGAAAATTCGAGGTTTTTAGTGCATAAGTACATGTGTTTATCTGCGACTAGGCATTTTCTTTTTTGATTTATTACTCAATTTTCGGAACTTTTTGTGCTTTGAAATTTCAAGAAAGTCCAAGAGCTTTGAATTTTGTAAGCTTTCTTGAAATTATCAAAAGGAATTCTCTATTTACACATCATTTTCTTGATAAATGTGAATGACGGCATTTATATCTGGAATATTTGGCCCAATTTTGATATAAATACAATTATAAATCCTTCTTTCCGCAATTGAAGAATTCTTTAATAAAATTCTTTAGAAATAACTAGATTTTTGAAGGGTACATATGCAAAATCTTCATCACATCACACAACCTGCAGTTTGATTCTTTTCAAGAATTTAACCAGGAAACATATCTTGACAATTAACTTCTATAATCAAATAGAATTCAGTAATTGAACATATTAATTGTAACAAGATTTTACTAGATTTTTCTTGTATATCTATATATAATATATATATTTAATTTATGTTTTTTCTTTTTATAGAATGGAGACTGGACGGAGAAATGACAACAGGGCGCCATCTCAATCAGGAGCGAACAATTACGTGCTGGCAGCTCGCAACCTTCGTAAATCTGATTTAGGAGGCGTGATTTTTGGCTGCAAACATAATACGATCAAAGAATGCCTCACCAAACAGCTTTTCGGTCAGTAATAATAAATAACAATGGATTAAATTATTAATTGCTGAAAAGAAATAATTGTAATATATAAAAGATATTAAATTATAATGGCATTCAGTAAATAATTATACTGTAGGTAAGAATAAGGAAATTGTTGATTAGCTCATACTTCGACCAATTTTTCAGCGATTTTGCCCCAATTGAGGATTATTTGATGCAATTATTTTAAATAAAACCCTAATTCATCACAATTTTTTAATCAATTAACCTTCAACTATTCAGTTATGTCTCACCAAAATAACCTCATTTCACCAATTGAGGCATAATTGCACACTTTAGGGCATAACCGCACAATTTGATGGTTATTTTATTTATTTATTTTGTAGGGTTGCCGTCGATCCACTTTTCATACATAAGGAACATAGAACAAGGGCTCCCGTTATTCCTGTTCAACTACAGCGACAGACAACTACACGGGATATTTGAGGCTGCAGGGCCCGGCCAGATGAATATTGACCCTTACGCTTGGTCTGAGGACGGCCACATCAGAACTCCCTTTCCCGCCCAAGTAATAAGTTCATTTAATTATTTCATTTATTTATTTTTTAAATTATTTTGATTTTTTTGGGTTTTTTTCATTTTTGTTGACTGTTGGTAGTGACATAAACTTATTAGAACTCCGTTTCAGTAATTTAGTTGATTATTTTTCGTTATTTTTTTCGCCAAACCTTCTCTTAGCCTCTCTCTCTCTCTGTGCAGGTCCGAATCTACACCCGCACCTCTTGCATCCCGGTTCCAGAAGCCCAGTTCAAGAAAACAATTGCGGACAATTACTACAAAGACTTCCACTTCTGGTTTGAGTTAGACCACAGTCAAACCAAGCACCTGATGGCCCTCTTCAAGCCCGGCACGAATTACTTCCCCACCCCGATTCGTGCCAAAAACCCCATGAATAAAATCGTCGTTCAGCAGAACATTTCGTATAAGAAGACTTTGCTCAAGGGGCAAAATGAGGGTTATGTGACGAATAATCATGACAGGATTAATCAGTGGAGGTCGGGGACTAATTGGGCTGATGAGGTTGAATGGGACCAAGATAATGATAATGAAAGTAACAATAACAATTATACTAATAATAATGATGGGAATACGAATAATAGTGGGAATTATAATGAGAATTATGATAATAATAATAATAATAATGGGAATTATAATGAGAATGATAGTGTGCAGTATAATACACCGCCTAATGAGGTTAATTGGACCAATAATAATAATAATCAAGTGAAATGGGGAAGTGAAGATACTGATAATTATGATAATAACAACGAAAATTACAGTGAAAATGGTAATGATAATAATAAATTAGGGTTTGCGAAGGACAATGAGTGGGATGTGTTCAACCCTAAAATGAATGAAACTGAGCAGAACGAATGGGGCGTTTATAATAAAAACCCTAAAATGAATGAGACTGTGCAGAATGAATGGGGAGTTTATAAGAACGCTAATATTAAAGACAATTTGTATGAATCTGCATTGAATAAATTACGTGCGATTGCTTTGGAAAAAGAGGAGTTGAAAGAAGAAGTGAAGTTTCCGGACGAGCCTTTTGATATGACTTATTCTCAAGTTCCTCAAAATAATGTTGAGGTATGCAAATTCATTTTTATTTTGTAGTTCATAAGAAAAATGCCTTTTGGTTTGTATTGTTAATATTTTTTGTTTTTTGTCAGATGGCACAAGTTATTAAGCAATTGAAGGGTAAGACCGTCGAAATGGAGAAGAAACAGGTATGTAATTCGTATTTCATTCCAAATTTCCCAAAAAAATAAAGAAAATAAAACCCCCGACCTAATGGTTCATCAAACCCTAATAAACCATAACTCATAAATTCAAATCTCATTGATATCAAGTAACAAAAATAATACAAAAAACCTTCTCCATTGACTAAAAAACCCCTAAATTTTCCACATCTCTAACACAAGCCCTATTTTTTTTTCTGTCACTACACAGGTCGAATCGGAAAAAGAAATCGAACGCCTCAACGACATAGTCATCCAATCGGGCAAAAACATCTTCATCCTAGAAAACCGCGTCGCTGAGCTGGAATCCGCCCTGGCCTCCACTAACAACTCAGTTAAATCAAACTCTTCCAGCAGTTCTTTAATCCAATACGCCGCTCAATCAATGGTGGAAAAATCGATATATTTAATCGGTGGTTATGACGGGTCGAAATGGCTGTCTTCTCTCGATTTGTTCTATCCTAAGAAGGATTTGATGAAGCCGCTGCGGTCGATGAGGTGTAGCAGGTCTTACGCATCGGTATCCGTGCTGGGAGATGGAGTGTTTGTATGTGGGGGCGGTGATGGAACTTCTTGGTTTGATACTGGTAAGAAGGAAGGAATTTGTTGCTTATGCATTTGTATAAATAGAAGATAATGAAGCAAGGGTAGTTCAAAAAACATTTGGAAGAAAAATCTAGAAATTAATAACATACATGATATTTTTATGTCTTGTAGGGTTATACGTGATATTATTATTATTTCCAAAAAAATTTAGTATCCTATCCATGATATTTTCCCATTTTGTAGGGGTATATGTGATATTTTGATATTATTTTTCACATTTCGCTTATCATCTCGTTTCCTTTTGTTGGAATGAATTAGTGGAGTGCTACAAGAGGCATTCAGACAAGTGGGTCCCATGCCCTTCACTGAGCAGCGCGAAAGGCAGTCTGGCGGGACTTACCTTAAACGGGAAGATTTTCGCAATTGGTGGAGGCAATGACGTCACCTGCCTCTCTGAGGTCGAGATGTTCGATCCTATTTTAGGCAAGTGGATCAAAACCCAATCCATGCTTGAAAAGGTAATCTAAAATTGTTAAATTATTATTATTGGGAATACTTATTTTAATTCTCAATAAACTCCTTTATTTTAATTATTATGTTTGAATTATTCATCTATTATTTTAAAATAAATTAAGGTGTTTACATATTATTTCTCTATTATTTCAAAGTGTGTTAGATTCTGTTAATAAAACAACAAACTTAGGGGTTTTTGAAAATTTGTTTTTGTAACGTTTTGATGATTTTATTTTGTGGTTCTTAGAGATTTGCACCTGCTGCTGTGGAATTCAACGGGGCTATTTATACAGTGGGAGGATATGACGGAAAAGTTTACTTACAGTAATAATCATCTCTCTTTTATTATCATCATCAATCATCATCATCATCATTGATTAATTGACTAGTTAATTAATAATTAATTATAATTATAGAACGGCAGAGAGATACGACCCAAGAGAAGGGTACTGGGCAAGGCTTCCTAGCATGAACACTCGCAGGGGTTGTGCCTCTTTGGCCGTCATGGGCGTCTTACTGTATGTAGCTCTCTCTCTCTCTCTCTCTCTCCAAATGAACCTTATTATTATTATAATAATTTGAATATGTAACATATTTTTGGATGTTATGACAACAGGTACGCGGTAGGAGGGTATGACGGGGAGAAGATGGTCTCGACAATGGAAACATTCGACCCGCGTCTGACGACGTGGGTGCCAGGGCGGCCGATGCGGCACTCGCGGGGCTACTCGGCCTCCGCCATCCTTGATGACAATCTCTACCTCTTTGGCGGCCTCTCCTCCGGCGACAAGATCATCGACAACGTATGCTTTTTACTCGCTTTGATTCTATTGTAGCGTTAAGTAGTCGCTCAATTTATTAAATATTTATTATTCATTTAGGTGGAGTGCTTTAATCAGAGAACCGGCTGGTACGAGCCCGGTTTCAAATCCATAGGGAAACGTTGCTTCACATCCGCCATTGCTCTCTAGATAAAACAGCTTGTCTAATTTATAACCCTAATCATTTGGCCAGTCTTCTTTTTGTGAATCGGTCCGACTTAGCTGAACTTTAGTTTCTATTATGTTTTGTGTAAATAATAGCAAGGTGTATGCATGTTTTTTTTTTTTTTTGGTATATGAGGGTTCTTTTTTCTTTTGTTGGAATGCTTGCAGTTAGATTGCAGCAAGGCTTATTTTGTTACTAATGTCTCTAAGCCTGTGGTAGTATGAACACACTCTTTTTGATGGCAATGCATTTTGATTCCTTTGAAGTAAGTGAATATTGAGTTCTTTATCTTTTGCTCTTTGCGCATTGGTTTGATTTTGCGTAATAATATTGTATTCTTTTTTGTGAATTTTTTTCAAAGCCTATGGAAAGGAGAGCTTTATGGATAGAATAAAATCCTAACATTTGCCTAACTATGCATAATTTCACTATTGTAGGGCTTTTTGGTAGGTTTTTTTTTAACTTCGTTAGGAAGAAACATGCGTTCAATTCAAAATATATAATGGGTTGGTGTTTCCTTCACATATAACTGGATCCAATAAGCTGGATTTTTTAAATCTTTATGTTGATTTATATATACAATATTGTAAAAAGTAATATGTACCTGGTGGTAGTATATTTTATGAATGTACAACATTAATCTAAAGAGGTATAGAATGTAGATATAATTTATAAACCTATCAAAAGGAAATTTGATTGTGGAGATTGCATTAAGATTTTTGTTTGATCAAGGGTCTGAGATTTAAGGGGTTGTAGAGTAGTAGTGAATTTTTTTTTCCGGTAATCAGGCTATTGGATCCACTAAGAGACTTTAAAAGAAGGAATAATCCAATAGAGGATTCAGTTCACTAAATTCAAGTATTCCCTATTGACTCCATGCACTTGCTTTTGGGGGAAGCATCCTATTCTTATCTAAATTATATGAAAGTATACAAGTAAATAATGAGGAATTCCAATCATTGCCGTCCTACTTCTAACTTTGATTCCGAATTGTGTTATTAACTTCAAGTTATGCAACAAAATAAATTTTTTCTAGATAATGTAAAAATTGAATAGTTCATATTGCGAATGTTTTGTGAGCAATTAAAACACAACATTTAATTCAAACATTGAGATTTGCAATAATATTTTTGTAACAAATTACTACATAAGAAAAATGTTATGTGAGCAATTAAAACTCAACATTTTATTGAGATTGCAATACAATTTCTCCAACAAATTATTACATAAAGAAGATTTCAACATTAGATAAAGAAAGAAAGCACCCTCCTTTTTAGGCTCACCAAAATCAACATCAAGAATCAAGAATCTAAC
Source organism: Juncus inflexus (assembly GCA_024447665.1). Classification (NCBI taxonomy): domain Eukaryota; kingdom Viridiplantae; phylum Streptophyta; class Magnoliopsida; order Poales; family Juncaceae; genus Juncus; species Juncus inflexus. Next base: position 6,268,920 of record JAJHPC010000002.1, on the reverse strand, counting down.
TTTCAAGCAAACTTTCTAGTCTAGAAAAATAGAACCTAAAGTCTAGTTTCTGCCTTTACTCCTCTATAAGTAGCACCAATCTTTTCTTTACATCTATCTTAAGCTAATTCAATGACTACTAACTCAGCATTTACTCCTAATATATGGACATGGATAAAATCCCTTCCTCCATTCTCTCAATGGAAAACAAACACAATGTATCTTTGCATTTGCAACTCAAACTCGAAACAACCTTCAATGAACCTCTCAATTACCAAAAACTCAACAAAACAACCGTCATATCTAATTCTTTCAATAATCGCAAATTTCCACATGCCAATTTCTTTTTGGACCTCCTCGCCAGTCCACCTCAGCATGAAAGACCAAGAGTTTCTTGGTGAACAAGACTTGATCCGACTTTTTGCTGATTTGGCCAATTGGGTCCTCAGGTACTTTCGTCTATTGCTAAACTCAATTTATCGACTAATGATGCTATAATATTCTATCACAAAACTTAGTTTTGATCTAATCATGTATGAATTTGTGCATCCTAGGTATGGTCCTAGCAAAGATACGTCGTTCCGCTTCCCGGCGATCCAAATCCGAGAGAACTTCAAGGATGTGTTTAACCTAGTATTCCTAACCCTAGTTTTCCTGGTTTGCATCTACGAGGCCCCTCACGACCTTAGACGAGGTTGTGTTAATGCAATAAAGCTCCAACTAATGAGCCCAAAGGCCAAAGAGACTTCAAAATATCTGGTATGGATCCTCGGTGCAAATCTAGAAGAAGAATGGATGAGAGGGTTGAATCTTGCTGCAACCAACTGGATCAGTGAGTTCCAGTCATCAGGCAGTTATTATAGAATACCATCGATATTGTTTTCATACGCAATATCCACCAGCGGCTTGTGGAAGGTTCAGTTGTATTGCCCGATTATCGCGATGAAAATGGAGGAGTCTAGCTCTATGACACAAGATGAGAAGTTGTCCTTTTCTTTGAAGTACCAACAAGTAGAAGGGGTGGTACAACTTGGTTACAAGGCCCAGTTGAGGGAGAATTATATTGATGTGGTAGTGAATGTTGATAATATAAGGTTAGATTTGTGTTACTTTCTTGGGAACACTTATTTTTTGCCATTGGATTTTTTTATTTATTTAAATATGTTCTTTTAGTGTATGTTTTTTCCTCTAAACTCCTTAATTTTAGGTGTGATGTGACTTCTCTAGTATCTGATACTCTCATGACGGAGCGCGGTTACGGATCAGAAGAGAAGCACTTCCCTTCACGTATATCTCTACAAATTACACCGATACAACAATCAAACATACTCTCAGTCTCAGTGACAAGATCCTCAGATAATCCAACACACGAAATCGGATTTGAAAGAACCCTAGAGGGCTCCTTTGAGCCGCCTAATGCTCATTTCGGCCTAAAAGTTGGGGCTAACGAGAGTATTGTTTTGAGTGTGAAGCCGTGGAAGTTTGAACAATTGGCACATGGAAGTAGTGTTGAACTAGACTGGTCATTACATGATGGGCTAAACGGACGTGAGGTTGTGCATTGCCAAATTGAATTGAATTGCATCTGTTATTTTAGTAAAAAATTGATTTGCTCCTTCCTGAAAATCTTCTAATGATCAGTACATATTAATCCCACATTACTTAACATGCAGGTTGTTTCAACGAAACCCTCAAAATTTTCGATTTTTCAACCTAGGGCCTGGTTCAGGGACCGATACGCCAATGCATACCGACCATTCACAAGACAAGGCGGAGTCGTGTTCGCGAAGGATGAATATGGAGACAGTGTATGTTGGAAAGTTTGTCGAGATTCTGCCAGTAAAGCCATGCAATGGGAAGTAAAAGGGTTGATTTGGTTAACTTATTGGCCTAACAAGCAAAAGAGCTTTTATACCGAGACTAGGTGCCTCGAGTTTACAGAATGCCTCTCTCTCACCCTTCCTTAAGCCATTTACTGTTGCATGATATATTTTGTTTATATATATATATGTGTATAATTATTATTTGTATAATGACATGCATATTAGACATGGATGTGTTTATATGAATTGTGTTCTGTCGAACTTAAACAATAAAAAACAAAGTAATATAGGTGCCGACCAAAAGGAAAGTTAACATTTTCTTTTCTTTTCATTACCTTATATCAATTGTACCAGGTGGAATGACAGCATGAAAGGAACTATGTTTACTTGACTCTAAAGTCCTGTTTTTTTTCTTCTCTTCTCACAGTTTTATAATTAACACAATATATGCATGTGATGTAGATGATTGTTGCCAGGATATAAGCAAGAAATTAAAAAAAAATTACCGATCAATTAGAGAAGACTCAAACTAGTGATCTTGCCCCCCCGTCCCAATTAATGTATCTGCAAATATTAAAAATAATGAGGTTAGAAGAAAAAACAAAAAAAAGAAAATGATATGATATGAAAAAGAGCAAGTGAACTATGTATTTTTTTGATAAAACAAGTAAGAAAGAGAAAAAGGAGGAGACCTGATGTTGGCTACTCAAAATACCTCTCCCAACAAAGTATGGCTCCTAAGATTTTAAATAATAAGATAAACAATAAATCCATCGTGGAGTCCTTATATAGTTAAGAGCTGCACAAACAAATAGGCAAGTTATTTATTAACATAATATGCAAGATAATTATATTTCATTTTAATTATATGTAGAGTTATTACAAACCAGGAACGTTAAAACATAGAGAATCCAGAGACGATGGAAACTCTGATACAAATGTAAGAATGTGCAGTGCTCCACAATAGACTTGATTTTCCAGTCTATTAAATTATCCAAATATTAAACCAATAAAAGATAAATATAGATAAAACCAAATAGTATGCAAAATGAAATTTGCATATATTCATTTTTTAATACCACACGCTTTTTAATGCCATGCGCTTTTGAATACCATATCTTCAAAAAAAAAAAAAATACTAATACCATACGCCTTTACTACCATAGTGCCAAAACGAAAATATTTCTAAGAAAATACTATATACTTTTAAATACCATTTGAATACCACACGAAATCATATAATAATGAAAATAATGTATACTTTTGAATACCATTTGAATACCACATTGCGGACATTAGTCACGAAATTATATAATAATGAAAATACCGTAGTATACTTTTGAATACCATTTGAATACCACATTGCCGACATGAGTCACAAAATAATGAAAAATAGCATATGCTTTTGAAAACTATTTGAATACCATATGGCCGACAAGAAATCATAATTATAGAAAACACCATATGCATGTGAATACCATATTACCGGCACGAAACCATATAAAAAGTACCATGCTCTTGAATAACATTCGAGTACCATATTGCCAACACGAAACCACATTACTAAATATTTGTGAAATAATAGAACAAATAATCTTTTCAATATCTTTTGAACACGTCCAAGGCCTAATCCAGCTGTACCAATTTCCTGTTGATAAATATATTCCTATATTAGAAAAAAATGTATAAATTGTATATCATAACAGATTAAAAATTTGAAAATTTAGCAATTAATTCAAAGCTTTTTCAAGTTTCATTACCTGAAGTATCTTAAAAACAGGATCTTGACTCTCTTCTCCCCTCCTTCTGTACTGTTATTAATGCACAAGCAAGCTGTAACAAAAAAGTAAAAAGAGAATTAGAGAGAGAATACTTAAATAAAGCAAGCTAATATAAATTTTATGAAAGGAAGGTAGGAAAAATATGTAGTCAGTTCATCGAGCATCTAGTCATCATGGTCTTTAGTAATGTACTCTCCAGTTCATCGAGCATCTAGTCATCATGGTCTTTAGTAATGTACTCTCCAGTAAATCGCTTGAATAGTTGAATTGCCCATTTGTAGTAATGGACTCTCCAATCAGGCATATAGATCCAATTTGTTCTGAAAATAATAAACAAAAATAATAATATTAAAAGTTAAAAAGAATTGAGTAATAACCTGAATGGTCAAATCATGTTTCTGATTAGAAGTTTTGGAGTGCTTCTACACAAAAATAACAACAGTTAGTTTAAGTAAGAGTTCAGAGTGCTATATTAATAAAATATTCTTTTAGGGAAAAAAAGGAAAAATATTACCAAAGATTCACAAAAAAGAAAGCATCGAAATCCAATCCCCATCTTGTACAAAACATAGGGTCCAGAATGCTGCGACCAATCCAGACCACTCATGATATCTTCTGATGCGATTTGATATGGTGTGGGGCCCGCTGCTCAGCTGCAGGACCGCCAAGAGGGCTGAAGAATCTAGTCACATGGCGAATTGGTTAATTGACTTGACATTGTCTACTGATTTGGTCTGCTTCAAATTCCGTTCAAAGTCATATGTGTACTATCATCATACGTGTATCGCCAAGGCATATTTGTACCGCCGAATCATATGTGCACTGGCAAGTCTCATTTCTACCGTCAAGTCATATGTGTACCGCCAAATCATATTTCTAAGCCCTTTTTAGTTTTGCAATATTAATATAATCCGCTCATAGTGAATTCTCATCATTGTTATGCTCCAGAATCAGCCAAATCAAGAGAATTTGCATGAGTCCGTCCGTCTATATTCTTCTTAGTAAGTTTCCAAATTCTCCAAATGTAGCTTAATAAGTCTCCAAGTTTTGTCACCTTGGTCAATATTCCTCTTAATACGTGGACTTATAAACACAATTTTCCAACGCTCATATTTCTCTATTTACAACAAAGTCAAGCAGTGAAGGCTTGAGAGGATCAACCATTGATGAGACTGATTCTGATGGTTGATGGTCATAGAAGCATATAGGCGCTCATTGCTCTCTTGTTGATCAGGGCTTTATAGATTGTCTTAGTTTCCAGTGCCTTTTGGCCTCCTACAACAATATTTCAGAGAATACATTAATATATTTCATTCTAAAAAGTATATAATGAAAAAAGGAATTAACTAGAGACAATTAGATTTTATTACCTTGAGCTGCAGAGACTGTTACTGTAGCTAGGCCAACGCGATACTAGAATTCCACGCTCATTTGGCTTCAAAGAAAAAAGAATTGAGATTAATGCAAAACCATGTAACTCAAAATAGTAAAACAAACAAAACAGATAATTCATGCAACTCAAAATGATTAAATGTGAAAGAGAATTAGAAAGCCATGTAACTCAAACCTTGTATTGTTTATACATCTGAGCATGAGACGCCACTTGCAGCATCGCAGAGAGAACATCTAAACCCTAAAATCATAAAATATAAAAAAATTAACACAAAAAAAAAAACTAAAATAGTATCACCAACCTGAAAGAGAATATTGCCGGTCTGGACACGCTCCTAAAGTGCAGTCTTGCACTTTGGGAGTCTTCTGCTTCCTCCTCGAACAGGTCTGTCCAACCCGATAAGGAAACATTGACATAAATAGCAGTGTGCTTCGTCTCAAGTTGGTCTATAAGAAAATTTGTGTGTCTTCTTGTTCTTTTATCCCCTACAACATTCAAATTAATAAAATAATTGTTAAAAGTAGAAAATAATCTTTGCGAAGATGGATTTATCAAGATAAATTTAAAAGTAAATAATATTAATTATCACAAAACCCTTAAGCAACCGTTTCGCTGAAAGTTGGTCCCTAAAAGATAATTTTTGCACCTTTATTTTATTTGCATCCTACAAATTTAAATAAAAAATTAAGTGTCAAAATCAGAAAATAATTCAAATATAAGAGAGAGTTACAACTCAGAAGTACAAGATCATAGATAGAGAGAGGGACCTGAATGTGAGCACCAAGAAGTCTTTGATTGCACATTGTTGCTCAATCCTTCTTCATGGTAGTGTTAGGATGTGAGGGCCCACAAGTCAGGTGTAAAAGATACAACGCTCTGTCGTATACCTGGCACAAAATTAACCAAATACACAAATAAAGAGTTATATATATAAATTATAAATATTGAAATACGAGCTTTAATTACTTGAGCAGAAGTTCGCTCGGTGCTGAAGGCCAAATTTTCTCTCATTTATATCTAGAGCCTTCTCCTGGTAAATTGTGATAAATAGATTGTATGCCCGCCAGCTGGCATCCTAAGGTACGAGTTCAGCGAGTGCCTATCACGTAAAACGTAAAAAATGAATTAGAAGAGAATACAAGTAAAATAAGCTAATAATCTAAACAAGAAAATTATGAAAGGAGGAAAGTAAGAAAAAAGTTGTTGTCACACCTTGTTTGCATGGACCCTGATGCACCGAACACCACCCTCGCCTGTACAGTGCTCGATGCACGCCAACCTGCAGTTTCGGAAAAAGTCAAAAAGGAATTAGAAGAGAATACACAAATAAAAAAATCTAAATAATTATAAGTATGAAAGTAGGAAAGTAAAAGAAAAGTTGTTGCGGCATTTAATCGAGCATCTAATCTTCATGATATTTAGCCTTCTAGTAGATCACCGCCTCATCCATTTTATCATCTGCTGTTGACAGCAAAAAAAGTTGCTACTCTTCAAGTTGCCCCTGAAAAGAAAAAATATATAAGTTTTTATCACTTAATCTGCATAGGAAAAATATTAGAAAATAATAAATGCAACAGGATAGACAAGCTTATCTTGTGGTGACAAGTGAAGTAGAGAGATGAGAGTCCGAGTGGTTGAGCATGAAGAATGAAACTCATGAGAGACCAAGTGGTTCTCAGTCGTTAGGCTGGTGGAGATGAAACCAGTTCTCGCCAGTTCTTGCCTCAAATGCGTACAGCCACCTTATACAAATTTGAATTTTCAGATGCCTATTATTCATGAAAAACATAAATTAATTAATATATATATAATAAATTAAAGTAGAAATTGGAGAGGGAGATATGGAGAATATACCTTAGAAAAAAGAAGAGGTATCTCTCCATCACAAAGAATCTATAAAGCGAACCGTCCACTTGCTCAAGTGCTGTGTGAATCGGCACGAAATTAACTCTCTCAAATAACTGAATTGCCCATTGGTGCCAATTAGTTCTGAAAATAGGAAAAAATATTTTAGCTTATATAAGCATAAAGAAATTAAAGTAAAAAGAGAAAGTATGGAAAAAATAAAGAAGGTTGGAGAATAATATCACAAAAATTGACAATCATCATATACTTGTGAAGCAAGAACCAAATCCAGGTCAGCGCCAATCATCACTCCTTTTCGACTCATCACCCACCACCTCATTCTCATATGGTAAAATTTACATATATGGTACTTAAAAGTTGAACAATTGCATATAGTTTTATGTAAGAAATTGAAGAAATTAAGAGGAAACATTAAATAATACCTAGCAGAGAATCAGCTCTGTCCTAAATACATTAACCTAGGTGAAACAGCGGCGTACCGAACACTTTAAACTGGTCGTTTTTGCCCCGAATGCTCACCACGTATTCTCTCACGTCGGAGATAACAGAGGGGCGCACCTTGCGCCTCCGCTGCTCCAACTGCCCTTTGTTATTTGCCTCCTACAAAAGTCAAATAAATAAATTTAGCATCAAACTTTGGTCAAAATAAAAATAAAAAAATAGAAAAGAGGTAAAAGGAATTATAAGGATTGTTAGGTTTTGGTACCTGATCGGTGAGTGATTTAATTACCTCTTTAGAAAATCAAAACCGAATTGAAGTGCTTCTTTTGATTTTACTTCCGATTTTTGTAAATCCAATTCCCCATGGCATCTCTAACATAAGCCACTAAAAAGTTCAAAAACAATTATTAACAGAATATAGTTTAATGTAAAATTTGAAGAAATCAGGAAGCATTTAATAGTAAGAAAGAAGCTTAGCAACAATTGATGGAGTCATTGTCTCCATCCTCTGCTGTGAGAATGCATGTCTCGCCCAAACTTGCTCTGTCTCCATCCTCTGCTCTTGTAAGCCTTCTTGTTCTTTGCATCCTACAAAATTCAATAAATAAATAGTGTGTCAAAATTGGAAAATACAAAAACAATAATAAGTATTGTAACACTCCCCTTAAGCATGGATGTCTCCTAAGATTGTCTCTAAAATATGATGTGTGCGCATTCTTGTTCTTTAAATCCTACAAAATTCAAATAAATAATTAAGTCTTAAAATTGGAAAATAAAATAAAATAAAAAATATAATATAATTATTGTTACACTCCCCTTAATATTTCGCTGATGACCGAGGCAAAATTAACGCCAGAAAGATCAAGCCAAAATATTTTGCTGCCCATTGATAGATTTGGAGTAACACTCTGAAAAAAGTAAAAAAAGAAAAAAAAAGGTATGATTTATAAATTTATAAAAAGAATTAAGTAATTTGAATGCTAAAGAACTTTATAAGTGCAATATCAAACCTAATTAAATCAATAATTTTGTAGGTGAGGTCGAGTAAATTAATGTATTTCAGACAGAGGTACTGTCCTTGTACTGACTGGAGACTCCAGTGCCGTGTCTCAAAACCGTGTGGGCCTAAGTCTCGCGCGAACTTGCTAGCATCTCTCACGTTGGTCTCTAAAAGGTAATTTGTGTCTTCTTGTTCTTTGCCCCCTACAAAATTCAAATAAAATAAAGTACATTTCAAAATTAGAAAATAATCTTGTGAAGGTGGATTTATCAAAAAAAAAAATAATAATAATAATATTAATTATCACAAAACCTTAAGCATCCCTTTCGCTGAAGTTGGTCCAAAGATGACTTGTGCACCTTTATGTTCTTTGCATCCCACAAATTCAAATAAATAAATTAAGTATCAATATTAGAAAAATAAGACTTACAAATTAGAAGTTAAAGATCATATATAGAGAGAGAGAGGGGGGGAGGGACTGAATGTGATCAGCAACAAGAAGTGTTTGATTGCATTGCATTTAAGAGAGAGCCACGTGAAGATTGTTGCCCAATCCTTCTTCCATCCATCATTGCCAATATTATACAAGTCGTGGCAGTATTAGGATTTGAGAGCCCACAAGTAAGGTGTAAAAGATATAATGCTTGATTCATATACCTGAAACAAAATTAACCAAATAAACAAATAAAATAGATATATAAGTATTGAAATATGAGTTTTACTTGAGCACAAATTCGGTGTTGAAGGCAGTAGTAGAGAACCAACTTCTTACTCGTAATCTCGTATATATGAAGTTAATATAACTCATGAAATATAAATCATATAATAATGAAAATACCATAACTTTTTTTAAATACCATTTGAATACATCATTGCCGACATGAGTAACACAATCATATAATAATGAACAATACCATATGCTTCTGAAAACCATTTAAATACCATATATCCAACAAGAAACCCTAATCATATAAAATACCATATACCCAACACGAAATCATATAATAATGAAAATACCATATACTTTTCTGTGAATACCACGTTTTCAACATGAGTCATATAATAATAATGAAGAATACCATAATGAAGAAACCCATTTGAATACCATATTTTCGATAAGAAACCATAATCATATAAATTCCAATATGCATTTGAATACCATATTACAAATGAGAAACCATATAAAAAGTACCATATGCTTCTGATTAGTGTTTGAACACCATATAGCAAACACAAAATCATATTCCCCAAAATATTTTGAACTAATAGAAAAAATAATCATTTTAATATCTTCTGAACACATGCAAGACCTAGTACAGTACCAATTTCCTATAGGTAAATATGATTTTATATTAGAAAAAATTGTATGAAATAAAGATTAAAATTTGGCAACTAGTTCAATTTTTTTTTTAAATTTCATTACCTGAAGTATGTTAAAAACAGAATCTTTCCTCTCTGGTCCCCCTCCTTCTGCACGGTTCTTAATGCACAAGCGAGCTGCAGCAGAAAAAAAAAAAAAGGGATTAGATAGAGAACATTGCATAAAATAAGCTAATCTAAACTAAATATGAAAGGAACGTAAGAAATCTATTGTAGTCATTTGATCTATCTGATCATCATGGTCTTTACTCTTTAGCCTCCTACTCTCTTCTTTGTTAAAGGGCCCGTTTGCACGGATCCCGATGCGGACTGCCACATACGACTTCGCTCAAATTAAATCGCTCAAATTAATTGATATGTCCATTGGTAGTAATGGACTCTCCAATCAGATGAGATTGATTCTGATGGTTGATGAGATTGATCGCTCATTGCTCTCTTGTTGATCACGGCTTTATAGACTGTCTTAGTTTCCAGTGCCTTTTGGCCTCTGTCCTACACAAAAAAAAAAAAAAAAAAAAAAAAAAACCTACAACAATAAATAAGAGAATACATTAATATATTTCATTCTAAAAAGTATATATTAATTATAGATCACAAAACTCAGATATACCTAAGATAGCTCTTCCTCTGACAGTGGGGGCCCACTCGTTTGTCTTCTAGTGACATCATCAGTGTTTGGCTGCGGTCAACAGCTCCCTATACTCTTCATCTGACACCCTTAATTCCCTATCCTAAATCCGACAAGGATGGATCTGTATTGTGGACTGTCTTAAGAATATTATTAACCATAAAAAAGTGAATTAAAATACAGAAAAAGGTGAAAAAAGAAGAAAATTGAAATTACATGGCATCATTACATCCAAGTTGGAATGACGCTCTCCATTCGATACAGCCCTTCCCCTCCATTTTCTCCATATTTTCCCCACTCTCTTTTCTTCAACACATATGAAATGAACATTACACCCTTCAGCACCTCAGCACATAACAAAAGAAATAAATAATGAATAAAACATACAAACAAATCAAAACAGAAAAAATTAAAAATTAATTAATTAATTAAACATGTGTATGTTACCTATATCTCAGCGACGGAACTCATAACTTTGGAAAAAGCAACTGGATTTTTCCAGTCATTTGATAATCTTCAGGCAAAAATTGATTAAATCGACAAGATAACTTCATCTAAATAGCTCTTTCACTCTCCTGGCCACCTCTTGTACAGAAATTCTACATGTAAAAGAATAAAATATTAGCATATTAACAAAAACTGAGAGAAAATGGAAGGTAGAAATGATAATCTGCGTTTGATTATTGAAGTACTTATCATTTGGTAAGAAACTGAATTTTTGTCAGATTCCCTTTTTGACTTATATGCTTGTGTGCACCTTTCTGTGCTGCATTAATAAAAAAAAAAGAGAGATAATCAAATAAATGACCTTTAAAATGTAATATGAAAATAAGAAAAGTTGCATGCACCGATTGGATAATGCTAGAGGAGAAGCAGGATTGAACCGAGGCCGATTGGAAGCACAGGGTAGATAGACCTTCTACCCATCTCCATTCTGCCGAATCATAACTTCTGTCAGTTCCTACAAATTTCAACAACTACAAATCAAATCCAAATAAACAATTATACATACTAAACTGGTGAAGAAAAATGAAAAACGAGGCTGAATTCAAAACTTTTAACCTGTTGGGCTCTGACTAGGTCCTGCCTCTTTTCTGCTGCTTCTGATTCGCCTTCAACCTCTCAAGTTGGCCACCAGATTTGAATGTGTCTTTCTGCTTTTTCCATCCTACATAATTTAAATAAAAAAAGTAAGTGTCAAAAACAAAAAACATATACAAAAGAAAAAATAAATAAATAAACAAATAAAATAGTATATTACCAAAACGAAAGAGAATATTCACATTCAACTCATTATTGGTCGCACAAATAGTAATCTGAACGACTCTTCGCATTATGACGCGCGGTTGACAAATTAAAGTATTTCGGACAGAGGTGCTTGTTCAAGGAAATCTCCTAAGTCATGCGGGCCCCTGTCTCGTGCGAACTTGCTCGGTCATTTCACAATGCTTTTGCCCAAAAAAGAAGGAAAGAAGAATGAAAATATTAATCAACTGGCCGAATTTGTTCAATTAATCATCTATAAAGGATTGTTTAAAATATTAACATACCTGAACAAAATATGTCCGGATCGCAGCAGCCTCAAACTCCTTCCAAAAACCTGAGACGGAACAGAGCTCGTCGGTTCCGATCGCTGCCTCGTTAAAGGGCAGGGCCTCCTAAGCCTTCACTGCGGCTCAAAATCATTCGTGACCTTGTTCGCCATTGCAAGAAATCCCTACAAAAATAAAAATAAAAAAACATTTCATTTTGAGAGGCAGAGTGTTAAATACATGGAATAACGAGAGGTGGTCAAAGGAGTATCTAAACCCATCACAGTCGGATCGCTACACAAAACGCAATTGCATCTTCAAGCCCATTGCGATAGGACATAGGATCACAAACACAATAATGGTCATCTCATGTTCAGTCATCCTTTGCTCGAGATCTGGTCGCTGACTTAGGGCTTCATTTCTTTGTGAGCCTTTTTCTACCAAATTCAAAATTAAGTGTCAAATTAGGAATTAATTAGTATAAGACTGATTAATTCAAATAAATTAAACAATATTACTAACTCATTATATAATGCTATTAAATACCTAGTGGAGAAGCAAGATTGAACCCTGCTGATCGGAACCAAAGTGTACTCTCAAAATTGTTACTCTTTAGCCTCCTCGTTTTTGAAGATAGGGCTGTCGCACCTCATGAGATCCTGATGCACAGGCGGCCATCCCCTCATGAGATCAGCAAATATTTGTGCATGCGAAAGAATAAATCAATAATTAGTTCATAATTTAGATATTGAACTAATGCCAAAACTAGAAATGAGAAAAAAAATGAAAGGAACTTTCCCGTTAACACACACTCTATTTTATAATCCCAAAAAGACAATTTTGCAAAAAGACCAAATCTAATTTCGGTCTTTGAGATACCGACTGAATGGCATTTGAGATTCTTTTATACGTTAAACATGCAATCTTTCATAAAACCCCCTAACCATAGGAACTGTGTATCACTTTTCAAGGCCAATGAGGATCTACAGTGACATAAGACCACATCATTCTATAAGATAGCATTACTCAGAAAATATTATATTTAACAAAAAACATAGGAAAAATGTTCATATTTCTTTTTCATAACACATTTTAATGAAATTTTTAACATATAATTTATAATTTCCAAAAGCGGGATGACAAACTTACGAGATTTTGAACATCAATTATGGCTTCATAAACTTATATGTTCAGCTAAAATCTGATATGCAAAATAATCTATGAACTTTCATTATAATTTTGTAAAATATACGAATAATCATGTTATTGTACAAACTTATGTTGGTTTAGGGTTTAGATCCTCAATAAAGTGACACATAGTTTACACTTTCAGGGGTATATGGAAATAATTATTTTTTTGAGTTCTTTACTTCTAATCGGCATCCCAAAAGCAAAATATTTTAGATTTGATATTTTTGCATTAAAAAGTGTTCTTTTTGAGGGTTAAAAACAAATTTTTATGTTGATGAAAAGTTCCAAAATAAAGCAATAACCTCTTTGGCAGATTCAAAAGAGATAATCCATCATTCATGTTTGATATGTGCTCTGCCCATAATAAGATAGTCCCGTGTTGTATTGTAGCCTATGAAAATAAAATTAAACCTATTAGAACAATGTTAAAAAAATGGTACCTTACAATAATGAGCAAAGATGCATAACCGAGCTGAAGCTTCATGCGGACAACATAGTATACTTTTTGGCAAAAAAAGAAAGAAATCAGAAGAATGGAAATTTTACCTAAAACAGTACTTAATATAAAAAAAAAACTTTTGTATTAAGGAGAAAATGTTTCATTCTGCATCAGAATTTGAATCAAGTGAGCTTATCTTTTTATAATCTATCAGAATTTGATATTTGCATTTCAAAAAGGGCAAACACGACATTTCACAGTTTCATACGGTATATAATGTAAAAAAATATAATAAATTTTTTTGAAAAAATATATATAACCTGAGATCTGGTAGAAGACAGTGGCCGTTGTATTGCAAGGGTGTTTTGTGAATATGAGAAACCTCAGGTTGTTTGTGAATAAAATTAAATTCCAATTCTCCATTAGTTCTCCTTTTAGTTCATGCATCGTCTTATCCAATTCTGTTTTATAGGAAGGAAAAAAATTAAATAAATTAAAAATTATGAAAAATTAGAACTTGTAGAGAGAGAGAGAGAGAGAGAGAGACCTTCGCATAGAGCAATTTTGGTTCTTCACCCTAGCACTGTTTGAGCGCAAAGAGTTCATGCATATCTACTTCTGCTAACAATATATCAATTGATGCCCCTCCAATAAATACAATCTAATTAATATAATAATATAAAAATCCATAAAATAGTAAAACAACATACAATTATAAATAAATAAATAAACCTCATCAAGCAAAGAGAATCCCTCTCTGACTGTACCATGCAAGTCCTCCTCCGTTGCTCTCTAGTTTTGAATGTGCGCCTTTTTACTCTTTCCATCCTACAAAATTTAAATTCAACAAAATAGATTAAGTCTCAAAATTAGAAAATAACTATTTTGAGATGGATTAATTCAAATAAATTAAATAAATAATAACAAGTATTAAGTATAATACTCCCCTTATGCATCCAACTCTTCAAAGATAATTTGTGCGCCTTTGATTAAGATTAGGGTTTTGGGCATTGAGATTGATCTGAACCGGTCCGCCACCCCCCTCATGCACGATTCTTGATGCACAAGACAAGCTGCAACGCAACAGAAAAATAAAAAAGAATTAGAAGAGAATACTTAAATAAAATGAGCTATTCTAAATAAATAAACTATGAGAGGAGGAAGGTAAGAAAAGTTGTTGGCTGGTGTAGAGATAGGCAATATGCAACTGATCATCATGGTTTTAGCCAGCCTACTAGAGCATATATCTTGTTCCTCTCATCTTTAGGGTTAAAGGGTTCTTGATGCATGCCAAGCCAAAATTTCGGAAAAAGTAAAAAAAAAAAAAAAAAAGGAATCAGAAAAGAATACTTAAATAAAATAATCTAAAAAATTAAAATTATGAAAGTAGAAACAGGATTGAATGTGCCGATCAGAACCACAGGGTACACCTGCTTCTGTCAGTTCCTACCGAGTCACCGTTCCTCCGAGTCACAGCTTCTATCAGTTCCTACAAATTTCAAAAACAAAAAATTAAATCCAAATAAACTATTCTTCATATTAATCTAGTAAATAAAGGAGGAAAGAGAAAAGTTAGCGCATGGCATGCTGTAATGAGATAGGCGGCATTTCATCGAGCATCTAATCTTACACAATTTGTTATCACTTAATTTAGAAAGTAGTTGCCACTCTTCAAGTTGCCACTGAAAAAAAAATGCACAATTTGTTATCACTTAATTTAGAAAATTCCTTTTAGTTTAGGGTTTAGGGTTTATAGGAAGGAAAAAAAAATCTTTTTTATAAGGTTTGTGAATAAAATTAAATTCCAATTCTGTTTTATAGGAAGGAAAAAAAATTAAATTAATTAAAAAATTATGAAAAATTACAACTTGTAGAGAGAGAGAGAGAGACCTTCGCATAGATCAATTTTGGTTCTTCGCCCTTGCACTGTTTGAGCGCAAAGAGTTCATGCATATCTACTTCTGCTAACAATATATCAATTGATGCCCCTGCAATAAATACAATCTAATTAATATAATAATATAAAAACCAATAAAATAGTAAAACAACATACAGTTATAAATAAACCTCATCAAGCGAAGAGAATCTCTCTCTGACTGTACCATGCAACTCCTCCGTTGCTCTCTAGATTTGGATGTGCGCCTATTTACTCTTTCCATCCTACAAAATTTAAATTCAACTAAATAGATTAAGTCTCAAAATTAGAAAATAACTATTTTAAGATGGATTAATTCAAATAAATTAGAAAAATAATAACAAGTATTAAGTATAATACTCCCCTTATGCATCCAATTCTTCGAAGATAATTTGTGCGCCTTTGATTAAGATTAGTCTGAACTGGTCCGCCACCCCCCTCCTGCACGATTCTCGATGAACAAGTCCAGCTGCAACGCAACAGAAAAATAAAAACAAATTAGAAGAGAATACTTAAATAAAATGAACTAATCTAAATAAATAAACTATGAAAGGAGGAAAGTAAGAAAAGTTGTTGGCTGTTGTAGAGATAGGCAGCATACAACTGATCATCATGGTTTTAGCCAGCCTACTAGAGCATATCTTTTTCCTCTCTTCTTTAGTAGGGTTAAAGGGTTCTTGATGCATGCCAACCCGAAATTTTGGAAAAACTTAAAAAAAAAAAAAAAAAAAAAATCAGAAAATAGTACTAAATAAAATAATCTAAATAATTAAAATTATGAAAGGAGAAATAGGATTGAAATGCGCCGATCAGAACCATAGGCTAGACCTGCTTCTGTCAGTTCCTACCGAGTCACAGCTTCTATCAGTTCCTACAAATTGCAAAAACAAAAAATTAAATCCAAATAAACTATTCTTCATATTAATCTAGTAAACAAAGAGGAAAGAGAAAAGTTAGTGCATGGCATGTTGTAGTGAGATAGGCGGCATTTCATCGAGCATCTAATCTTCATGGTCTTTAGCCTTCTAGTAGAGCTATGCTGAAGATAGCAAAAGAAGTTGCCCCTCAAAAGAAAAATACACAATTTGTTATCACTTAATTTAGAAAATAAATAAAAGGCAACATGAACATAAATAATAGATAAACTTACTTGGAGAAGCCTTCCAATTGGTACAACATTTCTGTGCTATAGACACATATAATCCCTTTCTAATTCCCTAATATAAAGATAATAAAATTATTACCTAATTTTACTGGAAAAAAAATAAGAATTAGAATTGGATGCATTTGAAACAATACTACCTCCAAAACTTGATTGTAACAGTAAATGCAGGATGTAAGCTACTGTTACAGTCCAATTTTTGGCGATTTTTTCCTCTAGCAACCAACTCCAGTCACACATAACAATAGCAGCAGATGATCGGATCATTCTTGGCGATTCTAAAAACTGTTCTGAGGGACTAAACCGTGATTTAGGGAAAGTTAAGGACTTTAATGGATAAATTTGTTTCCACATGAATCTTGACTGATGCCTTCATCCTGATATCTTAATGTCCTCCTGTTGATCATGATCAGACAAATACAATTCTAAGGCTGGTGGTATGCTTCATTTATAAGCATCGACTGCCTAATAAGATTGTCTTAAATTTCAGTGCATTGCAAATCCCAAGATAAGCACATCTGGACTAAGGAAAGTTTTCTGTCAAGTCAAATTTTAGTGTCGTCCAGTCATATTGTAGTGCCATCGAGTCATATTGTAGTACCATCAACTCATATTGTCGTACCATCAAGTCATACTGTAGTAACGTAAAGTCATATTGTAGTAATGTCGAGTCATATTGTAGCACCATCAAGTCATATTATACCACCGTTAACGTCAAGTCATATTGTTTAACATCAGGCCATAATATAGTACAACCAAATCATATTGGAGTAGCGTGAAGTCATATTGAAGTCGTATTGTTGGTCCAACCATTGATGTATCCACATTGTCCTTTTGAATTAATTACATATGAAATACATAAATAACTAAATATGTACATATGTTTTTATTTAATGGAAATAAATAAAACCTGAAATTTATCGGGGAAAAGGGATGCTTGGTTTGAAGTTCCATAACTAAAATTTCGAGGCGTTTTTCTTCATCCCAGTCATCATATGATCCCGGCCTCTATTGTTTTGATAATGTGACTCCTATTAAAATAAATAAATTATTATTTTAAGCTATAAATGTGAGTTATAAGAGAAATTAAATTAAATGAAGTACTTTGTACACCTTACATATTTATTGTATTTAGGAAAGATGCGCTTGTACCGACTGGAGACCTCCAGTGTGGCCTCCCGCACACAGTTCTTGATGCACACCAAGCTGCTATTTCTGAAAAAGTAAAAAAGGAATTAGGATAGAATACTTAGATAAAATAATATAAATAATTATAACTATAATTATGAAAGGAGGAAAGTAAGAAAAGTTGTTGCATGTTGTAGAGAGATAGGCATTGAATCATGGTGGTCTTCTTCTA
This sequence comes from Juncus inflexus, assembly GCA_024447665.1. NCBI lineage: Eukaryota > Viridiplantae > Streptophyta > Magnoliopsida > Poales > Juncaceae > Juncus > Juncus inflexus. The sequence goes on along the minus strand of JAJHPC010000002.1, from coordinate 6,251,030 downwards.
ATACAGTCCACATTTGTATGTGCGCCTTTCATAGCTGAGTCAGATTATGAATCTACTTCATCATGCTCTTCAGCCTCCAAGTATAGCACCGCTTTTCCGCTCTCTTCAGCCTCCTTGTAAACCGTTTGCTGAATTCACCTCCAAATGCGACACAAACCAAACTTCATCATTTTGATGATAAAAAAGTAAGGAAACTTAGTTTTGAATTTGAAACGAAAAAAGATCACCTTAAACGTATGAACAAAGCCAAAGAGGGAGCCGATATTAAGAATAGGGAGGATAGGGAGACAAATAGGGAGGATAAGAAGCCGGACGGGCAGGGTGCGGTGGACCAAGGCTCGGTTGGTCTATGGTGGACCCGGTACATGGTAAATTCTTTGAGGGTTCATGGACGTGGTTTATGCCCTGGTTGGTCCATGGTGATTCGGCAAGAGATGTGGTATTGTTCTGATGCTTATGGTATGTCGAATCTTCAGCTACCTGCACACAAAAAATTACCAAGTACAACATTTAAAAGTAAGTTGCTAAAAAAATAATCGAAAAAATAAGTTACAAAATACCATTCCCTTGCCATTATTCCTCCCCAATTTTGCTTGATTCCACCTTACTCTCAATTTCCATTGTCCACTGTCCCCTCCATTTCACCGAATTCCTCACTGAGTTAATTGATTTCTTAAACAACGATTGTCTAGACGTATCGTTTCTGCATGAAAAACTGAGTTAACAAAAAAAACCATTTACAAACAATATAAACGAAATTCAAGGCACTCAGAATTGTTACTCTTATAAGAGATTATATAATGCAAAAATGAATACCTAGTGGAAAAGCAGGATTGAACCGTGCAGATCGGAACCACAGGGTAGGATAGACCTGCTTCTATCCTTCTCCATTCTGTCGAGTCACAGCTTAATCTATCAATTCCTACAAATTTCAAAAACAACAAATCAAATCCAAATAAACAATTATCCATACTAAACTGGTGAAGAAAACTAAAAAAGACTGAATTGAAAACTTTAACCTGTTGAGCTCTGATTCGGCCCTGCCTCTTTTCTATAGAGAAGCTTCTGATCCGCCGTAGAAGAACCTCTCAAGCTGGTCTCTAAATTTGAATGTGCACCATTTTGCTCTTTCCATCCTAAAAAAATTCATATAAATAAATTAGAAAATAATTATTCTGAGATGGATATACTGAAATAAATAAAATAAACCATACTCCCCTTAAGCATCAATTTCTTCAAAGATAATTTGTGTGTGATTGAAGGGCATCAACGACCCAGCTGTTGTCAGAAAATAAAGGTGAGAGCTCGATACGATCGGTACAGAGCTACAAGCTGGATATATTGTTGGCATCCAAAGATGAAATATATAGATAGATGATGACCAATTTTTTTTCCTTTAAGTGGTGATGTTCTGTGAATCATGTGTAGTTTGGACCTGAAAATATAAAATAGGAAAAGAAATCATTTGAACTTAAAATGAAAAAACAAATAAGCAGAAGAAAAATAATGGAAGGACAGGAGATTACCGATTTTTTGCATTCTGAAAAGTTTCAGGGGGTTTACAGAAAGAATCCGCATCTGCTCTTAGCCCTTCCTGAACTCCAAAAGCCCCAAAGTACAAGTAGCAAACTGAACAGGAAAACAAAAGTCAGATTTCTATAGGAAATTGATGAATATATAAAAATAAAAAGATAAAAAGAGAAGGGAAAACTGAAAAGATATTTGTACAAACAGGAGATAAATTGATAAGTCAGCTTTTGATGCACGCCTCTTTCGAAGGGAAGCGATTCCGCTGTTCTCCTTCTGTCTGCTGGGTTTGCTGTCTCCCTGTTGTTGAAACAAGGAGAAAAGTTTAGAGAAAAATCAAATGATTTTGCAAAAGATGAGAGTAAATCGAACAAGAAAAAGACTCCGATCTGATGAAACGGAAGCTAAAAGGCAAAATACGAGTGAAAACCAGATGATTTATGTAAGTGCGAGTGCCATTGCAGAAACTTCAGAAAGAACCCAGGAATGAAGGAATGAACGAGAGAGAAAGGGAATGAAGGAATGAATGAGTTGGTGGGGATTATTAAGGAGAGCAGAGGCGGTGGAGTTGACAGGTGCTTGCACACGAAGCGACAGGGTTTATTGCATTGATTCTAATTCTAATTACAACGGTCATAATGATTGTAATTTTTGGAGCGGGGGACTAATTATGGCGAGATATGGAAATAAGATTTGTTTCTTCACTGTCTTGACTTCATTTATGATGTTTTCTCTTTCTTTTCTCCTTTTTTGGAGATTAAACAACAGGTTAGTGAGTGTAACGGTCAGATTAATTAATGAGATAATTATGAATGTACATGGATATTTATGAGTTAATTAATTAATAATGGTTTGATTATTACAATCCTGTATGAGATTGCTGTAAATCTCTTACCTTATTTACAGCTGTGCTAATATGACCGTTATGTTAATTGACTCAGTCTTTACTTAAATTACACGTATATTCATTTACAAATATCTGAATAATGACAAATGAAGTATATACGATAAGTATTAATATCATCTTTTTCTTAATTTATATCATCTATTCAATGTTATATATAGGATTTTGGAATGGGTGAGTATTGTACGTGACGATGTAATGTGATCTGGATTTGGAGCAGGGACATTTTTCATTGTAAGAAAATGATAAAAGCCACGTTACATATGGATTTACTAATGTTAAGATACAAGTTTTAATGTTTAGACATATTGGATGGAGCTGCTAATCTAGAGAACATTCTACAGGCTTGACTCTTTCCTTTTGCATTGACCATTTTCTTTTTGACAGCGTTGTCTTAACTTTAAGTGAAGTAATTAATATGATTGTTAGATTAAATGAATATATAATTTATTCAACTAATAAGATGATGTTTCTTATTTATTCTACTAATAAGATGATGTTCCCTACTACCCCAAAAAAATAAGATGATGTTCCTTATTTCTTTTGTGCATAAAATCCGGGTCAAGAATGAAAGCAAAGAATAATCATCCACACCATCAATAAACAGGAGCCGATTTCCCGCTCCAAAATCCAGGAACTGAATTCCACCATTTTTCCATTGCAAAATTCACCTTCTCTTTTTCCCGCCATCTACACTGAACAACATTTCCCTAAACCCGGACCTTTCATTAAAAGAGAATCCCATTACACTGACACGTGGGACCCATGATTGAAATCCCCATTTAAATCCAAATAAACATTCTCTTATCAAATAGACAGTGGAATTAGCACAGAGAGAGAGAGAGAGAGAGATGTAAACGTGGCGAAACGAACCGACACCTGATGGCCAAGCCGGCCTCATCGCCGTCGCCGGACATCGGAGACAGAGGCCACGGCGGCCGCCGCCGATCCGAGGTTCTTCCATGAATGATTTGTCCCGGGAAGGTTACTTGCGCTCCTTCCTCTTAAATCCTATATTAATTAGCGAATCGATTTTGCTTATTGCATGTTATAAGTAGATGAGTTGGTAAAAATAAAAGAGGATTCAAGTTTGGCTCAAAAAAAATAAAATAAAAGAGGATTGATGATAAATTGATTGAAAAATGTGTATTTGTTGTGGAAGGTTACGCTCTTTCCGCTTAAACCCTATGCTAATTAGCCAAACAGTTTTGCTTGTTGCGTGTTATAAGTAAATGATTTGGTAACAAACAAAGAGGATTGATGATAATTGATTGAAAAATGTGACTTTAGTACGAAATGGTTGCGTTTTGATTATATTAGTATGTTTAAGTAATTAGTGTTTTTTCTTTAATATGTACAGCTTTGCCAAAAATTGTGGGAAAAAAATGTGCATCTGAGTCACTCGAAGTGCAAGAAATAACGAAAGGTAAATTTATTTCATAATTTTTCAGTGTATAGACTTAAAAATGGGATTAATTAAATAGGCTCAACACATTCAAAAGGAATTCATCAATTGTTTGATAATTTCTTAATCATTTTACTTCTTTTAAATGCAGAGAAGGAAATTGAGCAAACATTATTTCATAACTTTTTTCATAACTTTTGCTTCGGCTGGCAAGATATATCGTTTTGAAATTCTAAATGTGCTTGTGGAGACCTCAATGCAACCTGTAAACAAATAAAAAAATAAATAGAAATTAACAAATATTTGTTGGAAAAGATACTTACAGAATTAATTAGTTTACCTTGTCAAATTTTGAAAAAAAAAACAGAAAGAAATTTGCAAAAAAAAGTTTCTACAATATGCTGAAATTGTACAAAAATTTCACATTTGAACAAGTCATTTGTTGAACTTATTTAATATCTCTCTCAGCATAATGTAGGGACCTTTTGGCAAATTCCCAACAAAATATATTGGTACAAGTGAATTTAGAGAAAAGTAAAAAAAAAAAAAAAAAAAAAGGTAGAAAACAAGAAAAGATACCTTATTTCCCTTCTAGCTGGTCCGGACTTAAAAGCCGTCACATAGTGAAGATGCTCCAACTGCACAAAAAATAAATAAATTAGTAAAATCTACCCAAATACTTGATTAAATTGAAATAAGTGTAAGCACACCGTGTGTAAAACTTCAAGAACCCTAGATTCTTTCATCGCGTCCGCTAAATTTTGCAGGATTGCCAGAAATGATATTAAAATTAAATTGTTCAAATATTATCAACATCACTTATAAATAAATATTACAAAAATAGCATACAATGTAAGAAGAGAAACTAACTGATTTAAAATGATGACAGGTGTTTTCTCCATCCTTATTAGGGGGAAGCAAATAAAATTGCAGCCATAACTAGTAAAAGAACTCATTCTCACTCAGAGCTTTCAATAGCACGTAATATCACAAAATCAGTTTCAAATTTTTTGAAATGAAATAAAATAAATTAAAAATAATTATTTAGCACAAAAAAATTATATGCCCTAATTGTTAATCTTTCAAGAGGGTTTGTATGTAGAAAATACTTGACAGATCTAAAAATCAATATATCAATGAGAATTGTGTTCTGTCGAGAACTTAAACAATAAAAAACAAAGTAATATAGGTGCCGACCAACAGGAAAGTTAACATTTTCTTTTCTTTTCATTACCTTATATCAATTGTACCAGGTGGAATGACAGCATGAAAGGAACTATGTTTATTTGACTCTAAAGTCCTGTTTTTTATCTTCTCTTCTCACAGTTTTATAATAACACAATATATGCATGTAGATGATTGTTGCCAGGAAATAAGCAAGAAATTAAAAAAAATTACCGATAAATTAGAGAAGACTCAAACTAGTGATCTGCAATTAATGTATCTGCAAATATTAAAAATAATGAGGTTAGAAACAAAACAAAAAAAAAATGATATGAAAAAGGGCAAGTGAACTATGTATTTTTTTGATAAAACAAGTAAGAAAGAGAAAAAGGAGGAGACCTGATGTTGGCTACTCAAAATACTTCTCCCAACAAAGTATGGCTCCTAAGATTTTAAATAAGAACATAAACAATAAATCCATTGTGGAGTCCTATATAGTTAAGAGCTGCACAAAACAAATAGGCAACTTATTTATAAACATAATATGCAAAATAATTATATTTCTTTTTAGAATTATATGTAGAGTTATTACAAACCTGGAACATTAAAACATAGAGAATCCAGAGACGATGGAAACTCTGATACAAATATAAGAATGTGCAGTGCTCCACAATAGACTTGATTTTCCAGCCTATCAAATTATCCAAATATTAAACCAATAAAAGATAAATATAGATAAAACCAAATAGTATGCAAAATGATATTTGCATATATTCATTTTTTAATACCACACGCTTTTTAATGCCATGCACTTTCGAATACCATATCTTCCAAAAAAAAAAATACCAATACCATATGCCAATTAATACCGTAGTGCCAAAACGAAAATATTTCTAAAAAAATACTTTTAAATACCATTTGAATACCACAGACATGAGTCACGGAATACCATTTGAATACCACATTGCGGACATTAGTCATGAAATTATATAATAATGAAAATACCATAGTATACTTTTGAATACCATTTGAATACCACATTGCCGACATGAGTCACAAAATAATGAAAATAGCATATGCTTTTGAAAACTATTTGAATACCATATTGCCGACAAGAAACCATAATTATAGAAAATACCATATGCACGTGAATACCATATTACCGGCACGAAACCATATAAAAAGTACCATGCTCTTGAAAAACATTCGAGTACCATATTGCCAACATGAAACCACATTACTAAATATTTGTGAAATAATAGAACAAATAATCTTTTCAATATCTTTTGAACACGTCCAAGGCCTAATCCAGCAGTACCAATTTCCTGTTGATAAATATATTCCTATATTAGAAAAAAAAATGTATAAATTGTATACCATAACAGATTAAAAATTTGAAAATTTAGCAATTAATTCAAAGCTTTTTTAAGTTTCATTACCTGAAGTATCTTAAAAACAGGATCTTGACTCTCTTCTCCCCTCCTTCTGTACTGTTATTAATGCACAAGCAAGCTGTAACAAAAAAGTAAAAAAAGAATGAGAGAGAATACTAACAAAGCAAGCTAATATAAATTCTATGAAAGGAAGGTAGGAAAAATATGTAGTCAGTTCATCGAGCATCTAGTCATCATGGTCTTTAGTAATGTACTCTCCAGTAAATCGCTTGAATAGTTGAATTGCCCATTTGTAGTAATGGACTCTCCAATCAGGCATATAGATCCAATTTGTTCTGAAAATAATAAAAAAAAATAATAATATTAAAAGTTAAAAAGAATTGAGTAATAACCTGAATGGTCAAATCATGTTTCTGATTAGAAGTTTTGGAATGCTTATACACAAAAATAACAACAGTTAGTTTAAGTAAGAGTTCAGAGTGCTATATTAATAAAATATTCTTTTAGGGAAAAAAAGGAAAAATATTACCAAAGATTCACAAAAAAGAAAGCATCGAAATCCAATCCCCATCTTGTACAAAACATAGGGTCCAGAATGCTGCGACCAGTCCAGACCACTCATGATATCTTCTGATGCGATTTGATATGGTGTGGGGCCCGCTGCTCAGCTGCAGGACCGCCAAGAGGGCTGAAGAATCTAGTCACATGGCGAATTGGTTAATTGACTTGACATTGTCTACTGATTTGGTCTGCTTCAAATTCCGTTCAAAGTCATATGTGTACTATCATCATACGTGTATCGCCAAGGCATATTTGTACCGCCGAATCATATGTGCACTGGCAAGTCTCATTTCTACCGTCAAGTCATATGTGTACCGCCAAATCATATTTCTAAGCCCTTTTTAGTTTTGCAATATTAATATAATCCGCTCATAGTGAATTCTCATCATTGTTATGCTCCAGAATCAGCCAAAGCAAGAGAATTTGCATGGGTCCGTCCGTCTATATTCTTCTTAATAAGTTTCCAAATTCTCCAAATGGAGCTCAATAAGTCTCCAAGTTTTGTTGGTCAATATTCCTCTTAATACGTGGACTTATAGACACAATTAGACACAATTTTCCAACGCTCATATTTCTCTATTTACAACAAAGTCAAGCAGTGAAGGCTTGAGAGGATCAACCATTGATGAGACTGATTCTGATGGTTGATGGTCATAGAAGCATATAGGCGCTCATTGCTCTCTTGTTGATCAGGGCTTTATAGATTGTCTTAGTTTCCAGTGCCTTTTGGCCTCCTACAACAATATTTCAGAGAATACATTAATATATTTCATTCTAAAAAGTATATAATGAAAAAAGGAATTAACTAGAGACAATTAGATTTTATCACCTTGAGCTGCAGAGACTGTTACTGTAGCTAGGCCAACGCGATACTAGAATTCCACGCTCATTTGGCTTCAAAGAAAAAAGAATTGAGATTAATGCAAAACCATGTAACTCAAAATAGTAAAACAAACAAAACAGATAATTCATGCAACTCAAAATGATTAAATGTGAAAGAGAATTAGAAAGCCATGTAACTCAAACCTTGTATTGTTTATACATCTGAGCAAGAGACGCCACTTGCAGCATCGCAGAGAGAACATCTAAACCCTAAAATCATAAAATATAAGAAAATTAACACAAAAAAAAAAAAACTAAAATAGTATCACCAACCTGAAAGAGAATATTTCCGGTCTGGACACGCTCCTAAAGTGCAGTCTTCCACTTTGGGAGTCTTCTGATTCCTCCTCGAACAGGTCTGTCCAACCCGATAAGGAAACATTGACATAAATAGCAGTGTGCTTCGTCTCAAGTTGGTCTATAAGAAAATTTGTGTGCCTTCTTGTTCTTTTATCCCCTATAACATTCAAATTAATAAAATAATTGTTAAAAGTAGAAAATAATCTTTGCGAAGATGGATTTATCAAGATAAATTTAAAAGTAAATAATATTAATTATCACAAAACCCTTAAGCAACCGTTTCGCTGAAAGTTGGTCCCTAAAAGATAATTTTTGCACCTTTATTTTATTTGCATCCTACAAATTTAAATAAAAAATTAAGTGTCAAAATCAGAAAATAATTCAAATAGAAGAGAGAGTTACAACTCAGAAGCACAAGATCATAGATAGAGAGAGGGACCTGAATGTGAGCACCAAGAAGTCTTTGATTGCACATTGTTGCTCAATCCTTCTTCATGGTAGTGTTAGGATGTGAGGGCCCACAAGTCAGGTGTAAAAGATACAACGCTCTGTCGTATACCTGGCACAAAATTAACCAAATAAACAAATAAAGAGTTATATATATAAATTATAAATATTGAAATACGAGCTTTAATTACTTGAGCAGAAGTTCGCTCGGTGCTGAAGGCCAAATTTTCTCTCATTTATATCTAGAGCCTTCTCCTGGTAAATTGTGATGAATAGATTGTACGCCCGCCAGCTGGGATCCTAAGGTACGAGTTCAGCGAGTGCCTATCACGTAAAACGTAAAAAATGAATTAGAAGAGAATACAAGTAAAATAAGCTAATAATCTAAACAAGAAAATTATGAAAGGAGGCAAGTAAGAAAAAAGTTGTTGTCACACCTTGTTTGAAGTAGAGAGAAGAGAGTCCGAGTGGTTGAGCATGAAGAATGAAACTGATGAGAGACCAAGTGGCTGAGCTCAGTCCTTAGTCTGGAGGAGATGAAACTGGCTGCTGCTGCTCGCCAGTTCTTGCCTCAAATGCTACAGCACCTTGTACAAATTTGCATTTTCAAATGCCTATTATTCATCAAAAACATAAATTAATTAATTAATACATATATATATATATATGTATAATATATTTATATATATATATATATAGTAAATATATATAATAAATTAAAGTAGAAATTGGAGAGAGATATTGAGAATATGCCATAGAAAACAGAAGAGCTCCTTCTCAACCCAGTCCACGACGCCAATAAATGGTATCGCTCCATCACAAAGAATCTGCAAAGTGAACCGTCCGCTTGCTCTAAGTGCCGTGTGAACTGGCACGGAATTAAATCCCTCAAATAATTGAATTGTCCATTGGTACTAATCCATGCCGCCATCAAATCTAATTTGTTCTGAAAATAGAAAAAAAGGATTTTAGCTTATATAAGCATAAAGAAATTAAAGTAAAAAGAGAAAATACGTAAAAAATAAAGGTTGGAGAATAATATCACAAAAATTCACAATCAAATTGACAATCATCATATCCTTGTGAAGTAAGCACCAGATCCAGGTCAGTGCCAATCATCACTCCTTTTTGACTCCTCACCACCTCATTCTCATATGGTATCACTACATATAAGGTACTAAAAAGTTCAATTTATAAACTGCATATAGTTTTATGTAAGAAATTGAAGAAATTAAGAGGAAGCATTAAATAAGACTTAGTGGAGAAGCACCTCTGTCCTAAATACATTAACCAAGGTGTACATTAGCCAAGGTGAAACAGAGGCGTACTGAACACTTTGAACGCTCACCACGTATTCTCTCACGTCGAAGATAACAGAGGGACCTTGCACCTCCCGCTGCTCCAATTGCACCTCCAAGTATCAAAATTAGAAAATAATCTTGTGAAGGTGGATTTATAAAAAAAAATAATATTATCACAAAACCCTTGAGCATCCCTTTCGCTGAAGTTGGTCCAAAGATGACTTGTGCACCTTTAATTTATTTGCACCCTACAAATTTAAATAGAAAAAATAAGTGTAAAAATTAGAAAATAATTCAAATATTAGAGAGAGTTACCAACTTAGAAGTTCAAGATCTTAGAGAGAGAGAGGGACCTGAATGTCATCAGTACCAAGAAGTCTTTGATTGCATTGCATTTAATAAAGAGCCTTGTGAAGATACTTCTGTTTCGAAGGTACATTGTCCGTACCGGAATCGTGTACCGTACTTGTATGTAATCTTTCTGCCATTTCCTTCAACTGCACCCAAAAGAAATTAAAAAATTAGGTCAACATTATAAAAAAAATAAAAAAGAGGTAAAAGGAATTATAAGGAATGTTAGGGTTTGATACCTGATCGGTGAGTGATTTAATTACCCCTTTAGAAAATCAGAACCGAATTGAAGTGCTTCTTTTGATTTTACTTCCGATTTTTGTAAATCTAATTCTCCGTGGCATCTCTAACATAAGCCACTAAAAAGTTCAAAAACAATTTATTAACAGAATATAGTTTAATGTAAAATTTGAAGAAACTAGGAAGCATTTAATAGTAAGAAAGAAGCTTAGCAACAATTGATGCAGTCTTCGTCTCCATCGTCTGCTGTGAGAATGCATGTCTCGCACAAACTTGCTCCGTCCTCCATTAAGTGTTTCACATCCATCGTATCTAAGATTTTCAATGCGCGGCCACATAAAAAACTGAACGTCTCGAATTTCCGACAGAGCAATCCACGCCTCGTTTACTCGCGCACCGAACACTTTAAACAGGTCGGTTTTGCCCAAAACACCCACCACGTATTCTCTCTCTTGGCCCGACTCGTCCGAGATAACAGAGGGTGCTCCTGGTGCGCATTGTGTACATCATCGGCTCCAATCGCCGCCTTGTTAAAGGATCCAATTCTCTTGTAAGCCTTCTTGTTCTTTGCATCCTACAAGATTCAATAAATAAATAAAGTGCCAAAATTGGAAAAAAAATAATAATAAGTATTGTAACACTCCCCTTAAGCATTGATGTCTCCTAAGTTTGCCTCTAAAATATGATGTGTGCGCATTCTTGTTCTTTAAATCCTACAAAATCCAAATAAATAATTAAGTCTTAAAATTGGATAATAAAAAAAATAAAAACTAATATAATTATTCTTACACTCCCCTTAATATTTCGCTGATGACTGAGGGAAAATTAACGCTAGAAAGGTCAAGCCAAAAAATTTCGCTGCCCATTGATAGATTTGGTGTAACACTCTGAAAAAAAGTAAAAAAGAAAAAAGGTATGATTTATAAAATTATAAAAAGAAATTAAGTAATTCGAATGTTAAAGAACTTTATAGGTGCAATATTAAACCTAATTAAATCAATAATTTTGTAGGTGAGGTCGAGTAAATTAATGTATTTCAGACAGAGGTACTGTCCTTGTACTGACTGGAGACTCCAGTGCCGTGTCTCAAAACCGTGCGGGCCTAAGTCTTGCGCGAACTTGCTGTCTTCTTGCTCTTTGCTCCCTACAAAATTCAAATAAAATAAAGTACGTTTCAAAATTAGAAAATAATCTTGTGAAGGTGGATTTATCAAAAATAAAATAATATTAATTATCACAAAACCTTAAGAATCCCTTTCGCTGAAGTTGGTCCAAAGATGACTTGTGCACCTCTATGTTCTTTACATCACACAAATTCAAATAAATAAATTAAGTATCAATATTAGAAAATAATTCAAAAATAAGAAACTTACAAATTAGAAGTTTAAGATCATATATATATAGAGAGAGAGAGGGAGGGACTGAATGTGATCAGCAACAAGAAGTGTTTGATTGCATTGCATTTAAGAGAGAGCCACGTGAAGATTGTTGCCCAGTCTTTCGTCCATCCATCATTGCCAATATTATACAAGTCGAGGCAGTGTTAGGATGTGAGAGCCCACAAGTCAGGTGTAAAAGATACAATGATTGATTCATATATCTGAAAAAAAATAAACCAAATAAACAAATAAAATAGATATATAAGTATTGAAATATGAGTTTTACTTACTTGAGCACAAATTCGGTGTTGAAGGCAGTAGTAGAGATCTCGTATATATGAAGTTAATATAACTCATGAAATATAATTCACCTGATTGAAATCTCCGATAGAATAATATCATATGATTTTGAATACCAGTAGAATATCATATAGCCAACACGAAATCATATAAAAATGAAAATACCATAAACTTTTTTTAAATACCATTAGAATACATCATTGCCGACATGAGTAACACAATCATATAATAATGAACAATAGCATATGCTTCTGAAAACCATTTAAATACCATATATCCAACAAGAAACCCCAATCATATAAAATACCATTAGCCAACACGAAATCATATAATAATGAAAATACCATAAACTTTTTTGTGAATACCACGTTTTCAACATGAGTCATATAATAATAATGAATAATACCATAATGAAGAAAACCATTTGACTACCATATTTTCGATAAGAAACCATAATCATATAAATTCCAATATGCATTTGAATACCATATTACCAATGAGAAACCATATAAAAAGAACCATATGCTTTTGAGTAGTGTTTGAACACCATATAGCAAACAGAAAATCATATTCCCCAGAATATTTTGAACTAATAGAAAAAATAATCATTTTAATATCTTCTGAATACATGCAAGACCTAGTCCAGTACCAATTTCCTATAGGTAAATATGATTCTATATTAGAAAAAATTGTATGAAATAAAGATTAAGATTTGGCAACTAGTTCAAATTTTTTTAAAATTTCATTACCTGAAGTATGTTAAAAACAGAATCTGATCTCCTTCTCCACGGTTCTTAATGCACAAGCGAGCTGCAGCAGAAAAAAGAAAAAAGGGATTAGATAGAGAACATTGAATAAAATAAGCTAATCTAAACTAAATATGAAAGGAACGTAAGAAATCTATTGTAGTCATTTGATCTATCTGATCATCATGGTTTGCACGGATCCCGATGCGGACTGCCACATACGACTTCGCTCAAATTAATTGATATGCCCATTGGTAGTAATGGACTCTCCAACTTAGGGTTTCATTTCTTTGTGCTCCTTTTTCTGCCAAACTCAAAATTAAGTGTCAAAATTAGGAATTAATTAGTATACGACGGATTAAGTCAAATAAATTAAACAATATTAATAACAATATTATTAAGTGATTATATAATACTAATAAATACCTAGTGGAGAAGCAAGATTGAACCCTGCTGATCGGAACCAAAGTGTAGACTCTCAAAATTGATACTCTTTAGCCTCCTCCTTTTCCTGTCATCTCTTCTCCTCTCTTCTCCTCTTTATTGAAGATAGGGCTGTCGCACCTCATGAGATCCTGATGCACCGGCGGCAACCCCCTCATGAGATCAGTGAGCCATTCACTCCAATCCATCAGCAAATATTTGTGCATGCGAAAGAATAAATCAATAATTAGTTCATAACTTAGATATTGAATTAATACCAAAACTAGAAAGGAGAAAATACTGAAAGGAACTTTCCGGTAAATACACACGCTCTGTTTTATAATCCCAAAAAACTTCGCAAAAAGACCAAATCTAAATTCGGTCTTTGAGATACCGACTGAATGGCATTTGAGATTCTTTTATACGTTAAACGTGCAATCTTTCATAAACCCCCCTAATCATCGGAACTGTGTATCACTTTTCAAGGCCAATGAGGATCAATGGTGACATAAGACCACATCATTCTATAAGATAGCATGATTGCTCAGAAAGTATTATATTTAACAAAAAACATAGGAAAAATGTTCATATTTCTTTTTCATAACACATTTTAATGAAATTTTTAACATATAATTTATTATTTCCAAAAGCGGGATGATAAGCTTGTGAGATTTTGAACATCAATTATGGCTTCATAAACTTATATGTATCTGATACGCAAAATAATCTATGAACTTTTTATTATAATTTTTTGTAAAATATACGAATAATCATGTTATTATACAAACTTATCTTGGTTAAGGGTTTAGATCCTCAATAAAGTGACACATAGTTTACACTTTCAAGGGTATGTGGAAATAATTCTTTTTTTGAGTTCTTTACTTCTAATTGGCATACCAAAAGGCAAATATTTTAGATTTGACATTTTTACATTAAAAAGTATTCTTTTTGATGGTTAAAAACAAATTTTTACATTGATGAAAAGTTCCAAAATAAAACAATAACCGTTTTGGCAGATTCAAAAGAGACAATCCATCATTCGTGTTTGATCTGTGCTCTGCCGATAATAAGATAGTCCCGTATTGTATTGTATTGTATTGTAGCCTATGAAAATAAAATTAAACCTATTAGAACAATGTTAAAAAAATGGTAAATTTGAGTCAAAGTCAACCCTTCCTTACAACATTATTTTAGTACCTTACAATAATGAGCAAAGATGCATAACCGAGCTCAAGCATCGCGCGGACAACAGAATATACTTTTCTGCAAAAAAAAAAAAAAAGAGAAATCGGAAGAATGGAAATTTTATCTAAAAAAGTACATAATATAAAAAAAGAACTTTTGTATTAAGGAGAAAATGTCTCATTCTGAATCAGAATTTGAATCAAGTGAGCTTGTCTTTTTATAATCTATCAGAATTTGATATTTGCATTTCAAAAAGGGCAAACACGACATTTCACAGATTCAAACAGTATATAATGTAAAAATATAATAAATTTTTTTGACAAAATATATATAACCAGAGATCTGGTAGAAGGCAGTGGCCGTTGTATTGCAAGGGTGTTTTGCGAATATGAGAAACCTCAGGGGTGTTTGTGAATAAAATTAAATTCCAAATCTCCATTAGTTCTCCTTATAGTTCATGCATCCTCTTATCCAATTCTGTTTTATAGGAAGGAAAAAATTAAATAAATTAAAATATTATGAAATAATTAAAACTTTTAGAGAGCGAGAGAGAGACCTTCGCATAGAGCAATTTTGGTTCTTAGGCCTTGCACTGTTTGAGCGCAAAGAGTTCGTGCATATCTTCTTCTGCTAACAATATATCAATTGATGCCCCTCCAATAAATACAATCTCATTAATATAATAATATAAAAATCCATAAAATATTAAAACAACATACAATTATAAATAAATAAATAAACCTCATCAAGCAAAGAGAGACTCTCTCTGAGTGTACCATGCAACTCCTCCGTTGCTCTCTAGTTTTGAATGTGCGCCTTTTTACTCTTTCCATCCTACAAAATTTAAATTCAACAAAATAGATTAAGTCTCAAAATTAGAAAATAACTATTTTGAGATGGATTAATTCAAATAAATTAAATAAATAATAACAAGTATTAAGTATAATACTCCCTTATGCATCCAACTCTTCAAAGATAATTTGTGCGCCTTTGATTAAGATTAGGGTTTTGGGCATTGAGATTAATCTGAACCGGTCCGCCACCCCCCTCCTGCACGATTCTCGATGAACAAGTCCAGCTGCAACGCAACAGAAAAATAAAAACAAATTAGAAGAGAATACTTAAATAAAATGAACTAATCTAAATAAATAAACTATGAAAGGAGGAAAGTAAGAAAAGTTGTTGGCTGTTGTAGAGATAGGGAGCATGCAACTGATCATCATGGTTTTAGCCAGCCTACTAGAGCATATCTTTTTCCTCTCTTCTTTAGTAGGGTTAAAGGGTTCTTGATGCATGCCAACCCGAAATTTTGGAAAAAAAAAAAAAAAAAAAAAAAAAAAAAATCAGAAAATAGTACTAAATAAAATAATCTAAATAATTAAAATTATGAAAGGAGAAATAGGATTGAAATGCGCCGATCAGAACCATAGGCTAGACCTGCTTCTGTCAGTTCCTACCGAGTCACCGTTCCTCCGAGTCACAGCTTCTATCAGTTCCTACAAATTGCAAAAACAAAAAATTAAATCCAAATAAACTATTCTTCATATTAATCTAGTAAATAAAGAGGAAAGAGAAAAGTTAGTGCATGGCATGTTGTAGTGAGATAGGCGGCATTTCATCGAGCATCTAATCTTCATGGTCTTTAGCCTTCTAGTAGAGCTATGCTGAAGATAGCAAAAGAAGTTGCCCCTCAAAAGAAAAATACACAATTTGTTATCACTTAATTTAGAAAATAAATAAAAGGCAACATGAACATAAATAATAGATAAACTTACTTGGAGAAGCCTTCCAATTGGTACAACATTTCTGTGCTATAGACACATATAATCCCTTTCTAATTCCCTAATATAAAGATAATAAAATTATTACCTAATTTTACTGGAAAAAAAATAAGAATTAGAATTGGATGCATTTGAAACAATACTACCTCCAAAACTTGATTGTAACAGTAAATGCAGGATGTAAGCTACTGTTACAGTCCAATTTTTGGCGATTTTTTCCTCTAGCAACCAACTCCAGTCACACATAACAATAGCAGCAGATGATCGGATCATTCTTGGCGATTCTAAAAACTGTTCTGAGGGACTAAACCGTGATTTAGGGAAAGTTAAGGACTTTAATGGATAAATTTGTTTCCACATGAATCTTGACTGATGCCTTCATCCTGATATCTTAATGTCCTCCTGTTGATCATGATCAGACAAATACAATTCTAAGGCTGGTGGTATGCTTCATTTATAAGCATTGACTGCCTAATAAGATTGTCTTAAATTTCAGTGCATTGCAAATCCCAAGATAAGCACATCTGGACTAAGGAAAGTTTTCTGTCAAGTCAAATTTTAGTGTCGTCCAGTCATATTGTAGTGCCATCGAGTCATATTGTAGTACCATCGAGTCATATTGTCGTACCATCAAGTCATACTGTAGTAACGTAAAGTCATATTGTAGTAATGTCGAGTCATATTGTAGCACCATCAAGTCATATTATACCACCGTTAACGTCAAGTCATATTGTTTAACATCAGGCCATAATATAGTACAACCAAATCATATTGGAGTAGCGTGAAGTCATATTGAAGTTGTATTGTTGGTCCAACCATTGATGTATCCACATTGTCCTTTTGAATTAATTACATATGAAATACATAAATAACTAAATATGTACATATGTTTTTATTTAATGGAAATAAATAAAACCTGAAATTTATCGGGGAAAAGGGATGCTTGGTTTGAAGTTCCATAACTAAAATTTCGAGGCGTTTTTCTTCATCCCAGTCATCATATGATCCCGGCCTCTATTGTTTTTGATAATGTGACTCCTATTAAAATAAATAAATTATTATTTTAAGCTATAAATGTGAGTTATAAGAGAAATTAAATTAAATGAAGTACTTTGTACACCTTACATATTTATTGTATTTAGGAAAGATGCGCTTGTACCGACTGGAGACCTCCAGTGTGGCCTCCTGCACACAGTTCTTGATGCACACCAAGCTGCTATTTCTGAAAAAGTAAAAAAGGAATTAGGATAGAATACTTAGATAAAATAATATAAATAATTATAACTATAATTATGAAAGGAGGAAAGTAAGAAAAGTTGTTGCATGTTGTAGAGAGATAGGCATTGAATCATGGTGGTCTTCTTCTAATACAGTCCACATTTGTATGTGCGCCTTTCATAGCTGAGTCAGATTATGAATCTACTTCATCATGCTCTTCAGCCTCCAAGTATAGCACCGCTTTTCCGCTCTCTTCAGCCTCCTTGTAAACCGTTTGCTGAATTCACCTCCAAATGCGACACAAACCAAACTTCATCATTTTGATGATAAAAAAGTAAGGAAACTTAGTTTTGAATTTGAAACGAAAAAAGATCACCTTAAACGTATGAACAAAGCCAAAGAGGGAGCCGATATTAAGAATAGGGAGGATAGGGAGACAAATAGGGAGGATAAGAAGCCGGACGGGCAGGGTGCGGTGGACCAAGGCTCGGTTGGTCTATGGTGGACCCGGTACATGGTAAATTCTTTGAGGGTTCATGGACGTGGTTTATGCCCTGGTTGGTCCATGGTGATTCGGCAAGAGATGTGGTATTGTTCTGATGCTTATGGTATGTCGAATCTTCAGCTACCTGCACACAAAAAATTACCAAGTACAACATTTAAAAGTAAGTTGCTAAAAAAATAATCGAAAAAATAAGTTACAAAATACCATTCCCTTGCCATTATTCCTCCCCAATTTTGCTTGATTCCACCTTACTCTCAATTTCCATTGTCCACTGTCCCCTCCATTTCACCGAATTCCTCACTGAGTTAATTGATTTCTTAAACAACGACTGTCTAGACGTATCGTTTCTGCATGAAAAACTGAGTTAACAAAAAAAACCATTTACAAACAATATAAACGAAATTCAAGACACTCAGAATTGTTACTCTTATAAGAGATTATATAATGCAAAAATGAATACCTAGTGGAAAAGCAGGATTGAACCGTGCAGATCGGAACCACAGGGTAGGATAGACCTGCTTCTATCCTTCTCCATTCTGTCGAGTCACAGCTTAATCTATCAATTCCTACAAATTTCAAAAACAACAAATCAAATCCAAATAAACAATTATCCATACTAAACTGGTGAAGAAAACTAAAAAAGACTGAATTGAAAACTTTAACCTGTTGAGCTCTGATTCGGCCCTGCCTCTTTTCTGTAGAGAAGCTTCTGATCCGCCGTAGAAGAACCTCTCAAGCTGGTCTCTAAATTTGAATGTGCACCATTTTGCTCTTTCCATCCTAAAAAAATTCATATAAATAAATTAGAAAATAATTATTCTGAGATGGATATACTGAAATAAATAAAATAAACCATACTCCCCTTAAGCATCAATTTCTTCAAAGATAATTTGTGTGTGATTGAAGGGCATCAACGACCCAGCTGTTGTCAGAAAATAAAGGTGAGAGCTCGATACGATCGGTACAGAGCTACAAGCTGGATATATTGTTGGCATCCAAAGATGAAATATATAGATAGATGATGACCAATTTTTTTTTCCTTTAAGTGGTGATGTTCTGTGAATCATGTGTAGTTTGGACCTGAAAATGTAAAATAGGAAAAGAAATCATTTGAACTTAAAATGAAAAAACAAATAAGCAGAAGAAAAATAATGGAAGGACAGGAGATTACCGATTTTTTGCATTCTGAAAAGTTTCAGGGGGTTTACAGAAAGAATCCGCATCTGCTCTTAGCCCTTCCTGAACTCCAAAAGCCCCAAAGTACAAGTAGCAAACTGAACAGGAAAACAAAAGTCAGATTTCTATAGGAAATTGATGAATATATAAAAATAAAAAGATAAAAAGAGAAGGGAAAACTGAAAAGATATTTGTACAAACAGGAGATAAATTGATAAGTCAGCTTTTGATGCACGCCTCTTTCGAAGGGAAGCGATTCCGCTGTTCTCCTTCTGTCTGCTGGGTTTGCTGTCTCCCTGTTGTTGAAACAAGGAGAAAAGTTTAGAGAAAAATCAAATGATTTTGCAAAAGATGAGAGTAAATCGAACAAGAAAAAGACTCCGATCTGATGAAACGGAAGCTAAAAGGCAAAATACGAGTGAAAACCAGATGATTTATGTAAGTGCGAGTGCCATTGCAGAAACTTCAGAAAGAACCCAGGAATGAAGGAATGAACGAGAGAGAAAGGGAATGAAGGAATGAATGAGTTGGTGGGGATTATTAAGGAGAGCAGAGGCGGTGGAGTTGACAGGTGCTTGCACACGAAGCGACAGGGTTTATTGCATTGATTCTAATTCTAATTACAACGGTCATAATGATTGTAATTTTTGGAGCGGGGGACTAATTATGGCGAGATATGGAAATAAGATTTGTTTCTTCACTGCCTTGACTTCATTTATGATGTTTTCTCTTTCTTTTCTCCTTTTTTGGAGATTAAACAACAGGTTAGTGAGTGTAACGGTCAGATTAATTAATGAGATAATTATGAATGTACATGGATATTTATGAGTTAATTAATTAATAATGGTTGGATTATTACAATCCTGTATGAGATTGCTGTAAATCTCTTACCTTATTTACAGCTGTGCTAATATGACCGTTATGTTAATTGACTCAGTCTTTACTTAAATTACACGTATATTCATTTACAAATATCTGAATAATGACAAATGAAGTATATACGATAAGTATTAATATCATCTTTTTCTTAATTTATATCATCTATTCAATGTTATATATAGGATTTTGGAATGGGTGAGTATTGTACGTGACGATGTAATGTGATCTGGATTTGGAGCAGGGACATTTTTTATTGTAAGAAAATGATTTGTTACGCATGGATTTGCTAATGTTAAAAATACAAGTTTTAATGATAAAAGCTACGTTACACATGGATTTTGGAATCACTGACACATGGACCCATTATTAAATCCTCTTTCTGACACGTGGGACCCATGATTAAAATCCCTATTTAAATTCGAATAAACATTCTCTTATCAAATAGACAGCAAAGCAGGTACCAAATAATATTTTGACTGGGTTTTTTTGTTGGATTATGGGGATTTATAATAATTGTAAATCCTAATTTCTCTCATGTTTCAATGCTAGAGGAAAGATGTGGAGATATTCCAATGTTTGAAACTGGGTCAGGTCGACCCGTTTCAGCGAGTGAGAATTCTATCCAAAAGGCAAGGGCACTTTTGGAAAATGATAAACATGGTACATTTTTTTCTCAGTAAAGTTAATTTTTAATTTTAATACATGCGAATTATGAATCTAATTTCATACTTATGTTTTAATACTAGAACTAGTAGAAGAATGTGAAGATATTCCGATGTTTGCAACCGGGCAGGACGACTGTTTCGTTGAATAAGAATTCAATTGAGAGAGCAAGAGCTTATATGTGTCTATAGCCAAAAGGTACATAGTGATATATCTAGTTAAATGAGAAGTTTACTAATAGAATAATAAAATTAGAGTACCCCGCCACCAACGCAGCAATTGAGGTGCAAATGAAACAGTCCCAACACAAATGCCGGTTCGGATCCTCTCATTCACTGCATGTAATAATTCAAATGCAATCTTTACTCCTCTGTCAAAATATGCAGACACCACATCACTCTAGATGAAAAAAAACAACAGTTCGAAAATTGTTAGGGAAAAAAATAATATGAGTGTTTTGTATGTAGTGTGCTAAATAATAAGAACTACTTACTTTGTATTCGAGCAAAAGCGACAGATTTTTCGTCAGGAAAAGTTATCGCATTCACTTGCATGAAAATTTAAGTGGTTATTTCAATTTTTCATCCCATGAAAGTGACTAAGTGTTCATATTAAATAATAGAGCAAGAAAATAACGTGTCAATGAAAAAAAAATGAAACAGTAAGTAGTTGAGTGCCGAATATACACAGTACCATCTTCTCTTCAGACCCGGTAATAATGATAGATAGTTCAGGATGGAAACACACAGATGATACATTATGATTAAATGCTTGCACACAAGCACTTGTTTGATAATCCAAAACCTAATTTCACATATAATATAACAATTAGACAAATTAATCAAATCAAACAGTAAGTACAGAAAAAAGAAAAAAAAATAAGGTTTGTTGAAACTTTAGCAGTGTTTATCATCAGAACCAGTGATATGGTAGGGCCTACTTCTAACAGTGATATAATCAACACAATTCGTCCCATTCAAATGGACGTCAAGTGTGAAGTTCTGATGCGGTGAACCAAGATTCCACATCTGAGAAAACCATGCTTGGTGATTTTAAAAACTGCTCTTCTGAGGGACTAAATAGTGCAAACTCCAAGATAAACAAATCTGGACTATCATCAATCGAGCAGAGACTAAGGAAAGTTTTTCGTCAAGTCATTACGTGTATTGTCAAGTCACATGAGTATCGTTGAGTCATATTGTTGGAATTTATAGACAAATTTTGATATTTATTTGTATTTAATCTTGTTATATATCAATATATGTTTGAATTGTAGAGGAATTAATTGTAAATGGTAGCGATCAAATTCCAATATTTAAACCGGGTCAGGTCGACCTGTTTCACTTGACCAAAACTCAATTAAAAAGGCAAGGACACTTTTGGAAATTGACCCAAAAGGTACAAACAATTTTTTATTTACTTTTTACTCTAATTTTTTTTTTTACTTTTTATTTATTCTGAGCTTGTGAATTTTTGGAAAACAAATTCCAATATTCCAAACAGGTTCGGGTCGACCCATTTTGCTTGACCAAAACTCAATTAACAAGGCAAGGGCACTTTTGGAAATTGACCCAAAAGCTATGAACAATTTTCTATTCATTTTTTACTCGGTCTAAATTTTGAAATTTATTTACTTTTTATCTTTTTATTTATTCTGAGTGTGTGAATTTTTAGAGGAACAAGTTCCAATATTTCAAACCGGGTCGGGGCGACCCGTTTCGCCTGACCAAAACTCACTTAACAAAGCAAAGGCACTTTTGGAAATTGACCCAAAAGGTATGAACAATTTTCTATGTATTTTTTGCTCCGTCTAAAATTTGAAATTGGTTTACTTCTATCTTTTTATTTATCAGTTTTAGAGGAACAAATCCCAATATTTAAAACAGGGTCAGGTCGACCCCTTTTGGTCAATCAGAGCTCGATTCACAAGGCAAGAACTGTTTTGGAAACTCACATTAGTGGTACATTATTTGCTTTTTTCTTTCAAAAATTAAAATTGCAATATAATTTCTGTAACATTGACTCATTGAGATTGCAATATAATTTCTGTAACAAATTACTACATAAGAAAAATGTTATGTGAGCAAATAAAACTCAACATTTTATTGAGATTGCAATATAATTTCTCCAACAAATTATTACACAAATAAGATTTCAACATTAGATAAAGAAAGAAAGCACCCTCCTTTTTAGGCTCACTAAAATCAACATCAAGAATCAAGAATCTAACTTTCAAGCAATCTTTGTAGTCTAGAAAAATAGAACCTAAAGTCTAGTTTCTGCCTTTACTCCTCTATAAGTAGCACCAATCTTCTCTTTACATCTATCTAAAGCTAATTCAATGACTACTAACTTAGCATTTACTCCTACTATATGGACATGGATAAAATCCCTTCCTCCATTCTCTCAATGGAAAATAAACACAATGTATCTTTGCGTTGGCACCTCAAACTCGAAACGACCTACAATGAACCTCTCGATTACCAAAAACTCAACAAACCAACCGTCATATCTAATTCTTTCAATAGTAGCGAATTTCCACATGCCGATTTCTTTTTGGACCTCCTCGCCAGTCCACCTCAAGCATGAAAGACTAGCAGTTTCTTGGTGAAGAAGACTTGATACGACTATTCGTCGATATGGCCAACTGGGTCCTCAGGTTTCCTCTATTGTTAAACTCAATTTATCAACAAACGAATTATGCTATTATCTTGTGTGCCACTGGATTGGTTTTGATCTAATACATCATGTATGAATTTGTGCATCTTAGATATGGCCCTAGCAAAGATACGTCTTTCCGCTTTCCAGCAATCCAAATCCGAGAAAACTTCAAGAATGTGTTTAACCTATTATTCCTAACCCTAGTTTTCCTGGTTTGCATCTACGGGGCTCCTCACGACCTCAGGCGAGATTGTGTTAATGCAATAAAGCTCCAACTAATGAGCCCAAAGGCCAACGAGACTTCAAAATATCTGGTATGGATCCTCGGTGCAAATCTAGAAGAAGAATAGATGAGAGGGTTGAATCTTGTGGCAACCAATTGGATCAGTGAGCTCCAGTCATCAAGGCAGTTATTACAGAGTACCTTTGATACTGTTTTCATACGCAATATCTGCCAGTGGTTTATGGAAGGTTCAGTTGTATTGCCCAGTTATCGCGATGAAGATGGAGGAGTCTAGCACTATGACCTTTGAGACTGTTTTCTTTGAAGTGCCAACAAGTAGAAGGGGTGGTACAACTTGGATATAAGGCCCATTTGAGGGGGAATTATATTCATGTGGTAGTGAATGTTGATAATATAAGGTTAGATTTATGTTATTTCCTTGGGAACAATTATTTTTTGCCATTGGAACTCTTTATTTACTTAAATGTGATATTTTAATTTATCTTTTGGTTCAATAAGTCTTTGAACTCCTGAATTTTAGGTGTGATGTGACTTCATTGGTGTCTGATACCCTCATGGCAGAGCGAGGCTACTTATCAGAAGAAAAACACTTTCCCTCACGTATTTCACTACGAATTACACCGATACAACAATCTAACATACTCTCAGTCTCCGTGACAAGATCCTCAGATAATCCAACGCATGAAATCAGATTTGAAAGAACCTTTGAGGGGTCCTTTGAGCCCCCAAATGCTCATTTTGGCCTAAAAGTTGGGGCTAATGAGCGTGAAACTCTGGAAGTTTGAACAGTTGGCACATGGAAGCCGTGTTGAACTAGACTGGTCATTACATGACGGGCTAAACGGACATGAGGTGTTTATTGTTAACCAAATCAAATTAAATTGATCCATATTTTAGTAAAAAAAATGATTTGGTCCTTATAAATCCTCTAATGACCATTACACATTAATCCCGCATTATTTTTAACATGCAGGTTGTTTCAAAGAAACCCTCAAAATTTTCGATTTTTCAACAATGGGCCTGGTTCAGGGATCAGTATGCATTGGCATACCGACCATTCACAAGACAAGGTGGAGTCGTGTTGGCTAAGGATGAATATGGAGACGGTGTATCCTGGAAAGTTTGTCGAGATTCTGCCGGTAAAACCATGCAATGGGAAGTGTAAGGGTTGATTTGGTTAACTTATTGGCCTAACAAGCAAAAGAGCGTTTATACCAAGGCTAGGTGCCTCGAGTTTACAGAATGCCTCTCTCTCACCCTTCCTTGAGTCAATTAGTGTTATATGATATATTTAGTTTATATGTATATATATGTATGTGTATACATAGTATATGTATAATGATATGCACATTAGACATGGATATGTTTATATGCATGTGTGGTTAGGTTGTAATGTTAGCTTCTTTGTGGTATCTCATCTCCTAATGTTTTGTGATGTCATTCGGTAAGAAATTAAATGGTATATTTAACTAAGTATGTGTTGTTACTTGTCTTTTTTTGTGGATAAAAAGCCTTCCCAGAAATTGAATGAAATCTTGCTCATGCCCATCTTTAATAAACATGAGTTGAAATCCAGGTTTTTCAAATCCATTAACTGAATCCTATATTTTTGCTGGGTTCCACATTGTAAAATGGGATAATTCGCAGAGATAGAAAATCCAACCCTAAATAAAGAAAATAATTGAATTAAATTATTTATTTTTGCGGACGTAAATGTAAATTATTGACCTGAAGTAATAACTTTTGCTTCGGCCGGCAAGATATATCGTTTTGATATTCTAAATGTGCTTGTGGAGACCTCAATGCAACCTGTAAACAAATAAAAAAATAAATAGAAATTAACAAATATTTTTTGGAAAAGATACTTACAGAATTAATTAGTTTACCTTATCAAATTTTGAAGAAAAAAGAAAAAAAAAACAGAAAGAAATTTGCAAAAAAAAGTTTCTACAATATGCTGAAATTGTACAAAAATTTCACATTTGAACAAGTCAATTGTTGAACCTTAATTAATATCTCTCTCAGCATAATGTAGGGACCTTTTGGCAAATTCCTAACAAAATATATTGGTACAAGTGAATTTAGAGAAAAGTAAAAAAAAAAATAAAGGTAGAAACAAGAAAAGATACCTCATTTCCCTTCTAGTAGGTACGGACTTAAAAGACGTCACACATAATTCCTCAGACTTCATTCTTCTATAATGAAGAGGCTCCAACTGCACAAAAATTATATAAAATAATTAAATTAAAAAATTTAACCCAAATACTTGATTAAATTGAAATAAATGTAGCACACGATGCATAAAAATTGTTTAAATATAATCAACATTACTTATAAATCAATGTTATAAAAATAGCATATAGTGTAAAAAGAGAAACTAAGTGATTTAAAATGCTCATAGGTGTTTTATCCATCCTTATTAGGGGGAATCAAATAAAATTGCAGCCATAAGTAAAATAACTCATCCTCACTCAGAGCTTTCAATAGCACCTAACATCACAAAAACAGAAAATTGTTTCAAATTTTTTGAAATGAAATAAAATAAAT
Source organism: Juncus inflexus (assembly GCA_024447665.1). NCBI lineage: Eukaryota > Viridiplantae > Streptophyta > Magnoliopsida > Poales > Juncaceae > Juncus > Juncus inflexus. Next base: position 6,224,847 of record JAJHPC010000002.1, on the reverse strand, counting down.
TAAAAATAATATATTGATATCATTTGAATACCATATAGCCGACATGAAAAAAATCATATACTGAATATCATTTGAATACCATTTAGAGACACTAAATCATAATATAAAAAAATACCATATGCTTTTGAATACCATATAGCCGACATGAAATCATAATCATGAAAAACACCAAATGCTTTTTAATAATACCATTTGAATACCATATTTCCAACGTGAATCATATTCCTAAAAAAATAACATATACTTTTGAATACCATATTGCCGACACGAAATAATAATAATGAAAAATATCTTATGAATTTGAATATCATTTGAACACCACACATAAATTATATTTATAATTTTGAATGCTGTATGAAAAACCATATTGCAGACCATATGCATTCGAATATCATTTTGGATACCATATTGACTACATGAAAACATATTCCAAAAACAAATACCATATGCATGTGGATTTTATTTTATTTACCTTAAATTAAGTATTTTATTTTTTTAAGTTTATTGGCATGTATGTGTAAGTGAGATATTTAGGAACTATAAATAATACCTGGATTACATGGCTAGATATCTCAAGAAAAGCTGTCCAAATGAATCTGCAGCTTCTCTATGTCCACTTAACAAAGAATGTTCCATGAATCCACTAGGCTTTTCTACTAACCTCATCTGTACCGAAAAAAAAAAAAAGTTAAAAGACATAAGCAAAATTTTAAAAAGTTAAAAGACATAAGCAAAATTTATGGTTTACACGTACTTTACTTTATATTTATTTTCTTATTTGGTGGTTTAATTGATTGATTGTGTTTCCCTAACCTAGCACCAAATTACGAAAAGTACCCATAATAGCTGTGACATGTACAGGCCAAAGTATGACCCAAATAAATTGACTGGTGTAAAAATTTAAATTGATTACTCTAACCTAGATTGTGAATTTATGATTGTAATAATATGATTGAGTAGAGGTTCGGACTTAAAAAGGCATATGCGCAGAAGGACAAATCAAAACTAGTTCAATGAAAACTATTTAATAAAATATGAACAAAGTAAAATTCACAACACATTTCCCCAAATAAAAAAAAATTCATAACATATTAGGAGTGACCTATATATTTATAAAGATGCATAGGAGGAGTTGAGGAATAGTGTAACTAATTTGGTGTTCTAAACAGTAACTCACAAATATTGTACCTGATTTTGTAAAGAAACAGAGTAGACCCATCAAAACTTCTGCTTTTGCCAACTCTTAACTTACCAAAATTTGAAATTTCAGAATCAGTTTTAGATTAATTTCTCAAAATCTACCTTCGGTTAGATGAACTGACGATAAGGAAATTTCGTCATAGATCTAGTCCATCTCTAATTTCAGTCAGCCGCAAGGCCGCTCCGATCTGTCAAAATTATCCTTTAATACCCACCGATCTATCAAAAAATACATTAAAAAATTCATTTAATAAAGAATAAAATGTTAAATAAAGAAGAGATAAAAAGTACAATTAGCTTACCAAATGGCGAGGAATTGGATTGTGTGACGATTGTTTCAAATGGAAATAAATCGGATGGGCCGAACTGTAGAAGATCAGCAGATATCAAACTGGACTGCGTTTTTTGAGGTCTTAACTGTTTTTCTGCTTCAGAGTTATTTTCAGTGCATGCTGCCTTCGTTTCCTCATCCCGATGCACCAACCGCCACCCCTCCTGCATGGTTCTTGATGCATGCCAAGCTGCAATTGTGGAAAGTAAAAAGGAATTATAAAAGAATACTTAAATAAAATAATCTAAATAATTATATATAATTATGAAAGGAGGAAAGTAAGAAAGAAAAGTTGTTCCATGGCATGTTTTAGTGAGATAAGCGGGCGGCATTTCATCACGCAAGCTGCAACAAAAATAGTAAAAAAGTGCAATTACAACCTAAATAATATTTAGTCATGCAATAGAGCTTCAGTTCAATTTTACAACAATTGGAATTAGGGTTTATTCAATGAGAACAATACAAATGTAACTAAAAATGATAAAAGACCTAGTTATTGTAGTCTGTCCTATATATGAAACCCAAAGTTCGCAACTCCTTTTCAACCTCATCACATGAACAAGCCTTGGAGAAACAACACAAGCATGTGAAAAGGACTTCAGGTTATTGTACTTGCCGGCACACTGAGGTCAGCATCTGTCGTACTGTATGTACATGCCAATACACTGAGGTCATCATCTGTCGTGCTCCGACAATTGAATTGCTTAGTCATCGATCAAATTTGTTCTGAAAATAATAAAAAATAATAGATAAATTTAGATATATTGTGCATGTTAAATAAATGAAGGTAAAAAATACAGAAAATTGAATAATAGCCATCATGTTTCTGATGAGAAGTTGTGGAGTGCTTTTGAATACCAGAGGGGTGTTCCTGGTGCGCCTTTCACACATCATCGGCTCCAATCACCGCCTTGTTAAAGGACAGGGCCTCCTCCGGTGCTCCCATTGCCTTTTTGTTATTTTGCCTCTCCTACAGAATTCAAATACATAAATTTAGCGTCAAAATTAGAAAATTAAGAAAATTAAAAAAGAATAATAGTAATTATTATTATACTCCCTTTAAGCATTCAATTCTCTTGTGCGCTTTCTTGTTCTTCGCATCCTACAAAATTCAATAAATAAATAAAGTGGCAAAATTAGAAAATAAAAAAAATAAAAAAATAATAACTATTGTAACACTCCCCTTCAGCATATATGTCTCCTAAGTTGGTCTCTAAAAGATGATTTGTGCGTCTTCTTGTTTTTTGCGTCCTACAAAATTCAAATAAATAATTAAAGTCTCAAAATTGAAAAATAAGAAAAATTAAAATATAATATGACTATTGTTACACTCCCCTTAATATTCGGGGATGATCGAGGCAAAAAACTAACGCCATATTTCCGTTGATGACGGAGCCAAAATATTTCGCTTCCCATTGATAGATTTGGTCACACTCTGAAAAGGTAAAAAAAAAAAGTATTATTTATAAAATTATAAAAATAATAAAGTAATTTGAATGTGAAAGAACTTTATAAGTGTAATATTAGACCTTATTTAAATCAATAATTTTGTAGGTGAGGTTGAGTAAATCAATGGATTTTGGATACAAGTGTCGTCCTTGTACTGACCGGAGAGTCCAGTGAATTGTCCCCGAACCGTGCTGGCCCAAATCTCGCATGAACTTGCTAGCACCTCTCAGGTTGGTCTCAAAGATAATTTGTGTCTTCTTGTTCTTTGCCTCCTACAAAATTCAAATAAAATGAAGTGTCAAAATTAGAAAATAATCTTGTGATGGTGGATTTATCAAAAAAATAATATTACCCTTAAGCATCCGTTTCGCTGAAGTTGGTCCAAAGATGACTTGTGCACCTTTATGTTCTTTCCATCCTACAAATTCAAATAAATAAATTAACTATCAATATTAGAAAATAATTTAAATATAAGAGACTTACAAATTAGAACTTCAAGATCTTAGAGAGAGTATTTGATTGCAATTCATTTAAGAGAGAGCCATGTGAAGATACCATTGCCAAGATTATAAAAGTCATGGCAATGCTAGGATGTGAGAGCCCACAAGTCAGGTGTAAAAGATACAATGCTCGATTCATATACCTGAAACAAAATTAACCAAATAAACAAATAAAATAGATATGTAAGTATTGAGATATGAGTTTTACTTACATGAGTACTTCGGTGTTAGAAAACCAACTTCTTACTCGTAATCTCGTTTATATCTAGAGCCTTCTACTGTTAAATTGTGGCACGATTCAATCCTTACCCAATTATTTAATTATTATTCTCTTTCCTCAAGGTAATATAAGTATATATGAAGTTAATATAACTCATGAAATATAATTCACCTGATTGAAATCTCCAATAGAATAATATCATATGCTTTTGAATACCATATAGCCAACACGAAATCATATAATAATGAAAATACCATATACTTTTTTTAAATACCATTTGAATACAACATTGCCGACATGAGTAACACATTCATATAATAATGAACAATACCATATGCAGATTCTGAAAACCATTTGAATACCATATATCCGACAAGAAACAATAATCATATAAAATACCATATAGGCAACACGAAATCATATAATAATGAAAATACCATATACTTTTTGGTGAATACCACATCGTCAACATGAGTCATATAATAATAATAATAATAATAATAATAATAATGAAGAATACCATATGCTTTTGAAAACCATTCGAATACCATATTTCCGACTAGAAACCATAATCATACAAATTCCAATATGCATTTGAATACCATATAGCCAATGAGAAACCATATAAAATTACCATATGATTTTGAATAGTGATTGAACACCATATAGCAAACACAAAACCATATTCCCCAAAATATTGTGAAATAATAGAATAAACAATGATTTTAATATCTTTTGAACACATGCAAAACCTAATCCAATACCAATTTCCTATAAGTAAATATGATTCTATATCAGAAAAAAAATATTGTTTGAAATAAAAAATTAAAATTTGGAAATTTGGCAACTAGTTAAATTTTTTTTTAAAATTTCATTATCTGAAGTATGTTAAAAACAGAATCTTGCCTCTTTTCCCCCTCCTTATGCGCGGTTCTTGATGCACAAGCAAGCTGCAACAGAAAAAAGTAAAAAAAGGATTAGAGAGAGATTATTGAATAAAATAAGCGAATCTAAACTAATTATGAAAGGAAAGTAAGAAAACTGTTGTAGTCATTCTCTCTTGTTGATCACGGCTTTATAGAATGTCTTAGTTTCCAGCGCCTTTTGGCATCCGTCCTACACGCCTACAACAATAAATCAGAGAATACATCAGTATATTTCATTCTAAAAATTATATATTGAAAAATTGAATTGAACTAGAGGCAATTAGAATTTATTACCTTGAGCTGCAGAGACTATTAATGTAGGCTTGGCCAATGTGATACCAGAATTCCACGCCCATTTGGCTTCAAAGAAAAAAGAATGGAGATTAATGCAAAACCATGTAAATCAAAATAATAAAACAAATAAAACAGAGAATTCATGTAACTCAAAATGATTAGATGTGATAGAGAATTAGAGAGCATGTAACTCAAACTTTTTCCTCTCTTCTCTCCTCTTTTAAGTTCATTGGCATATATATGTAAGTGAGATATTAAGGAATCACAAAATAATAATTATTCTCAAGATCATGTGCTATATTCGGTTTTAAGGACTGTTCTTTGCTTTATATGTTATTTTCCTAGTTGGTTGTTTAATTGCTTATCAGACATGTACAGGCCAAACTAAACCCAAAATATTTGGTCCCAACCGGTTGGCGTAACCTAAATTGACTGTTATAATAAATAGCACACATTACCTTAAAGCCCAATCCCTTCATTTATGATCAAATGACATATACCTGAGAAATAGAAAAAAAATGCATGTTAATATAAGCCGGGAGAAAATAAAAGTAAACTAACAAAATAAGGACAAAAAGAAGAATAATATCACACAAGTAGAATTGGCCATCATTGTCCTTCTGAAAAAAATGCACCTTGTACTTGAACACAGGAGCGGCAAAGCCATCATTCAAACCAGAATGCATTCCATCGAATCCCCATTTGGTTCCCTATAATCCATAAAAAATTGCAAAATTTTAAGTAAGAAGAGAATACTTGCATAAAATAATCTGAATAATTATTATTATGAAAGGAGGAAAATAAGAAAGAAAAGTTGTTGCGGCATTTCATCGAGCATCTGATCATCGCGGTCTTTAGCCAGTCTACTAGAACACCTCCTTTTCATCTCTTCTTTAGGGATAAAGGGCTGTCACGCCTTGTAAATCGTTTGCTTAATCACCCTCCAAATGAGGCACAAGCTGCAACAGAAATAGTAAAAAGGAATAAGAGAATACTTAAATATAAATTGTGCAATTACACCCTAAAAATTTCTTACCCATGCAATAGAGCTTCAGTTCAATTTCGCATTAATTGGACTGAGGGTTTAGATTACATTTCAATATTCTAAAGTATATGTAAAATGTTCACATTCAAATAGAACGATACAAATGTAACTAAATATGATAAAAGAGTACCTAGTTATTATAGTTTGGCCTGTACATGAAGCCCAAAAGTTCGAAATTACTTTTCCAACTCATCACTTGAGCAAGCTAGCTTTGGAGGAATAACACAAGTACTTTGAGGAAGCCTCATGGCGCAGATTTTATTAAAAAAAATAATAAGAATTAGAATTGGATGCATTTGATTGAAAGAATACTCTTACCTTTTCATAGCAGAACCCTTCCAAAACTTGAGTATTTATAAAATGCAGCATGTATCTACAAGTAGGATGATGTTACAGTCCAATTTTTGGCATTTTTTTCTAGAAACTGTGTGGCTGTTTAGTGTAGCCATGTGTAGAGCCGTTATTCATCCGTCCGCCTTTTGGTTTACCACCTCCTATCTTCACCCTTTATTTTTGGGCCCAACATGCTCCAATATCCTGTAAAATCCATATTAAAAACCAGAAGAGGTTTTAATATAGTTTAGGAAGGAAAAAACTCGAGAAATATGCATTATTTATAATATTTTAATAATGTAGCGTATCCTTTCTCAAACATTTCGGTGGTAATGCCGAAATTGGGAAGGCGAGGTGGCGGAGTAGCCAATCCACTCCCTCTATATTATGCATCATCTCTCACCCAAATAAAAAGAAACATTCAAAATTATTAATATAGCCACTAAATTCATAATATTTAATGAGAAGGGTTTATGAATGAACCTTTCCACCAGTAGATATGGCCATTTCTCCCAGCTACTTCCCGCTCGGATTTGCTCTGCACTTCCATTGTTGTTGCCTGAACAACGAAAATAAACAAAAATATTATTTCTCATGACAATTTCCCTAAAATCCATTTCCTAAATATATAAGCAAACGGATGATACATTCCTTTGCAACCTCAAGTTTGCCAAACTGGACAGCAAAGTCAAATCTATAATCGGGGTCCTCGTGGCAATATCAAGAGCCTCCTCCAGCATTTCGCGTGATTTCAAGAAATGAGCAACACTGCCAAATTTCAAAACATTTTCAACAATTTTTCCAATATTCTAATTTACAAAAAGGGGGAAAAAATAGAAAAATATGATGAAGCAACTATTCTTATTACCTGTTGTGATATGTACTCACTTGACAACCATAAGATAGACACGGCTCTGGCTGCCGATCCAAGTGAGACATAATCGTAACCTAACAGAAACATAGAAAATATTAAATGATATATCAAGTTAAATGAGAAGTTTACTAATAGAACAATAAATTAAAGTACCTCGCCACCAACGTAGTAATTGAGGTGCCAAGAGGAGTTGTTGCAAATGAAACAGCCCCAACCCAAATGCCGGCTCGGACCTCATTCACTCCATGTAATAATTCAAATGCATCTTCTACTCCTCCGTCAAAATATGAAGACACTGTGGATGTAAAAAATATGAGTTTGAAAATTGTTAGGGACAAAAATAATATGAGTTTTTTGTATGTAGTGTGATAAATAATAACAACTGCTTACGTTGTATTTGAGGAAAAGCTACAAATGTTTCGTCCGAAAAAGTTTATCACATTCACTTGCATGAAAAGTAGAAATGGTTATTTCAATTTTTCATCCCACGAAAGTGACAAAGTGTTCATATTAAATAATAAAGCAAGAAAATAAGGTGTCAATGAAAGAAAATGAAGTACATGTAAGTAGTTGAGTGCCCAATACACACAGTACCATCTTCTCTTCAAAGCCCGTAATAATGATAGGTGGTTCAGGATGGAAACACACAGATGATACATTATGATTATGGCCTTCAAATGCTTGCACACAAGCACTAGTTTGATTATCCAAAACCTAATTTCACATATAATTTAACAGTTAGACAAATTAATCAAATCAAACAATAAGTACAAAAAAAAAATAGGGTTTGTTGAAACTTAGCAGTGTTATCATCAGAACCAATGATATGGTAGGGCCTATTTCCAACAGTGATATAATCGACGCAATTCATCCCCTTCAAGTGTGAAGTTCGGATCTGGCAAACCAAGATTCCAGATATGAGAAACCATGCTTGGCGATTTTAAAAAATGCTCTTCTGAGGGACTAAACTTAATAGTGCAAACCCCAAGATAAACAAATCTGGATTATCATCAATCGAGCAGAGACTAAGGAAAGTTTTCCGTCAAGTCGTTACGTGTATTGTCAAGTCACATGAGTATCGTTGAGTCATATTGTAGTAACGTCGAGTCATATTGTAGTACCATCAAGTTATATTGTAGCAAAGTCGAGTCATATTGAGTACCATCAAGTCAAATTGTAGTGCTGTTGAGACCTTGGAGTAACGTCAAGTTATATCGTAGTGCTATCAAGCCATGTCGTAGTACTATCGAGTCATATTGTAGTAAGTAATGTCAAGTCATATTGTTTAATGTCAACAAGCCATATCATAGTACCATCAAGTTATATTGTAGTGCTATCAAGCCATGTCGTAGTACTGTCGAGTCATAATGTAGTAAGTTAGTAACGTCAAGTCATATTGTCATACCGTCAAGCCATATCATAGTACCATCAAGTCATATTGTAGTACCATCAAGTCATATTATAGTAATGTCAAGTATATTATAGTAAAGTCATATTGAAGTACCATCAAGTCATATTGTAGTACCATCAATCAAGTCATATTGTAGTACTGTTCAGTCATATTGTTGATCAACGATTGATTGATGAATCCACATCGTCTTTTCAATTAATGATGAAATAACTAAATATGTAAATAAGAATTTATTTAAATGGAATAAATAAAACCTGAAATTTATCGGGAAAAAGCGATGAGAAGCCGGACGGACAGGGTGCGGTGGACCAAGGCGTGGTTGGTCCATGGTGCTCCAACTGCCTTTTGTTATTTGCCTCCTACAAAATTCAAATAAATAAATTTAGCATCAAAAGTAGAAAATTAAAATACTAAAAAAAATTATTATTATTATACTCCCTTTTAAGTATCCGATTCTCTTGGGCGTCTTCTTGTTCTTTGCCTCCTACAAATTTCAAATAAAATAAAGTGTCAAAATTAGAAAATAATTTTGTGAAGATGGATTTATCAAAAAAAATATATAATATTGATTATCACAAAACCCTTAAGCATCCCTTTCGCTTAAGCTGGTCCAAAGATGATTTGTGCACCTTTATTTTATTTGCACCCTACAAATTTAAATAGAAAAAATAAGTGCAAAAATTAGAAAATAATTCAAATCTTAGAGAGAGAGAGAGTTACAATTACAACTTAGAAGTTCCAGATCTTAGAGAGAGAGAGAGAGGGACCTGAATGTCATCGGTACCAAGAAGCCTTTGATTGCATTGCATTTAATATCAGTGAATGATTTATTACCTCTTTAGAAAATCAGAACCGAATTGAAGTGCTTCTTTTGATTTTACTTCCGATTTTGGTAAATCCAATTCCCCATGGCATCTCTAACATAAGCCACTAAAAAGTTCAAAAATAATTTATTAACAGAATATAGTTTAAGGTAAAATTTGAAGAAATTAGGAAGCATTTAATAGTAAGAAAGAAGCTTAGCAACAATTGATGGAGTCATTGTCTCCATCCTCTGCTGTGAGAATGCATGTCTCGCCCAAACTTGCTCCGTCCTCCATTAAGTGTTTCACATCCATCGTATCTAAAATTTTCAACGCGTGGCCACATAAAAAACTGCGCGTCTCGAATTTCCGACAGAGCACAATCCACGCCTCGTTTACTCGCATACCGAACACTTTAAACTTGTCGGTTTTGCCCAAAACGCCCACCACATATTCTCTCTCGTGGCCCGACTCGTCCGAGAGGTGCTCCTGGTGCGCGTTGTGCACATCGTCGGCTCCAATCGCCGCCTTGTTAAAGGATCCAATTCTCTTGTAAGCCTTCTTGTTCTTTGCATCCTACAAAATTCAATAAATAAATAGTGTGTCAAAATTGGAAAAAAAAAACAATAATAAGTATTGTAACACTCCCCTTAAGCATGGATGTCTCCTAAGATTGTCTCTAAAATATGATGTGTGCGCATTCTTGTTCTTTAAATCCTACAAAATTCAAATAAATAATTAAGTCTTAAAATTGGAAAATAAAAAAAAATAAAAAATAATATAATTATTGTTACACTCCCCTTAATATTTCAGACAGAGGTACTGTCCTTGTACTGATTGGAGACTCCAGTGCCGTGTCTCAAAACCGTGCGGGCCTAAGTCTCGCGCGAACTTGCTAGCACCTCTCACGTTGGTCTCTAAAAGGTAATTTGTGTCTTCTTGTTTTGCCCCCTACAAAATTCAAATAAAATAAAGTACGTTTCAAAATTAGAAAATAATCTTGTGAAGGTGGATTTATCAAAAAAAAAAAAATAATAATATTAATTATCACAAAACCTTAAGCATCCCTTTCGCTGAAGTTGGTCCAAAGATGACTTGTGCACCTTTATGTTCTTTGCATCCCACAAATTCAAATAAATAAATTAAGTATCAATATTAGAAAATTATTCAAAAATAGACTTACAGATTAGAAGTTAAAGATCATATATATATATAGAGAGAGAGGGAGGGACTGAATGTGATCAGCAACAAGAAGTGTTTGATTGCATTGCATTTAAGAGAGAGCCACGTGAAGATTGTTGCCCAATCCTTCTTCCATCCATCATTGCCGATATTATACAAGTCGTGGCAGTGTTAGGATGTGAGAACCCACAAGTCAGGTGTAAAAGATACAATGCTTGATTCATATACCTGAAACAAAATTAACCAAATAAACAAATAAAATAGATATATAAGTATTGAAATATGAGTTTTACTTACAAGCACAAATTCGGTGTTGAAGGCAGTAGTAGTGAACAAACTTCTTACTCGTAATCTCGTATATATGAAGTTCATATAACTCATGAAATATAATTCACCTGATTGAAATCTCCAATAGAATAATATCATATGCTTTTGAATACCAGTTGAATATCATATAGCCAACACGAAATCATATAATAATGAAAATACCATAAACTTTTTTTAAATACCATTTGAATACATCATTGCCGACATGAGTAACACAATCATATAATAATGAACAATACCATATGCATCTGAAAACTATTTAAATACCATATATCCAACAAGAAACCCTAATCATATAAAATACCATATAGCCAACACGAAATCATATAATAATGAAAATACCATATACTTTTTTGTGAATACCACTTTTTCAACACGAGTCATACAATAATAATGAAGAATACCATAATGAAGAAAACCATTTGAATACCATATTTTCTATAAGAAACCATAATCATATAAATTCCAATATGCATTTGAATACCATATTATCAATGAGAAACCATATAAAAAGTACCATATGCTTTTGAGTAGTGTTTGAACACCATATAGCAAACAGAAAATCATATTCCCCAAAATATTTTGAACTAATAGGAAAAATAATCATTTTAATATCTTCTGAACACATGCAAGACCTAGTCCAGTACCAATTTCCTATAGGTAAATATGATTCTATATTAGAAAACATTGTATGAAATAAAGATTAAAATTTGGCAACTAGTTCAATTTTTTTTAAATTTCATTACCTGAAGTATGTTAAAAACAGAATCTGATCTCTCTTGTCCCCTCCTTCTGCACGGTTCTTAATGCACAAGCGAGCTGCAGCAGAAAAAAGAAAAAAGGGATTAGAAAGAGAACATTGAATAAAATAAGCTAATCTAAACTAAATATGAAAGGAACGTAAGAAATCTATTGTAGTCATTTGAGCTATCTGATCATCATGGTCTTTACTCTTTAGCCTCCTACTCTCTTCTTTGTTAAAGGGCCCGTTTGCACGGATCCCGATGCGGACTGCCACATACGACTTCGCCCAAATTAATTGATATGCCCATTGGTAGTAATGGACTCTCCAATCAGGCCTTAGAGGATCAACCACTGATGAGATTGATTCTGATGGTTGATGAGATTGATCGCTGGTTGCTCTCTTAGTTTCCAGTGCCTTTTGGCCTCTGTCCTACACGCCTACAACAATAAATAAGAGAATACATTAATATATTTCATTCTAAAAAATATATATTAATTATAGATCACAAAACTCAGATATACCGGAGATAGCTCTTCCTCCGACAGTGGGGGCCCACTCGTTTGTCTTCTAGTGACATCATCAGTGTTTGACTGCGGTCAACAGCTCCCTATACTCTTCATCTGACACCCTTAATTCCCTATCCTCAATCCGACAAGGATGGATCTGTATTGTGGACCGTCTTAAGAATATTAATATGCATAAAAAAGTGAATTAAAATACAGAAAAAGGTGAAAAAAGAAGAAAATTGAAATTACATGGCATCATTACAGCCAAGTTGGAATGGTGCTCTCCATTCGATACAGCCCTTTCCCCTCCATTTTCTCCATATTTTCCCCACTCTCTTTTCTTCAACACGTATGAAATGAACATTACACCCTTCAGCACCTCAACACATAACAAAAGAAATAAATAATGAATAAAACACACAAACAAATCAAAACAGAAAAAATTAAAAATTAATTAATTAAACATGTGTATGTTACCTATATATCGGCAACGGAACTCATAACTTTGGAAAAAGCAACTGGATTTTTCAAGTCATTTGATAATCTTTAGGCAAAAATTGATTAAATCGACAAGATAACTTCATCTAAATAGCTCTTTCACTCTTCTTGCCACCTCTTGTACAGAAATTCTACATGTAAAAGAATAAAATATTAGCATATTAACAAAAACTGAGAGAAAATGGAAGGTAGAAATGATAATCTGCGTTTGATTGTTGAAGTACTTATCATTTGGTAAGAAACTGAATTTTTGTCAGATTCCTTTCTGACTTATATGCTTGTGTGCACCTTTCTGTGCTGCATTAATATAAAAAAAAGAGAGAGAATCAAATAAATGACCTTTAAAATGTAATATGAAAAAAAGAAAAGTTGCATGCACCGATTGAATAACGCTAGAGGAGAAGCAGGATTGAACCGAGTCCGATTGGAACCACAGGGTAGATAGACCTTCTATCCATCTCCATTATGTCGAGTCACGACTTCTGTCAGTTCCTACAAATTTCAAATCAAATCCAAATAAACATACATACTAAACTGGTGAAGAAAAATGAAAAAAGAGGCTGAATTCAAAACTTTTAACCTGTTGGGCTCTGACTCGGTCCTGCCTCTTTTCTGCTGAGAAGCTTTAAGACAAGCTTCTGATTCGCCTCCAACCTCTCAAGTCGGTCTCCAGATTTGAATGTGTGTCTTTTTGCTTTTTCCATCCTACAAAATTTAAATAAATAAATTAAGTGTCAAAAACAAAAAACATATACAAAAGAAAAAATAAATAAATAAATAAAATAGTATATTACCAAAATGAAAGAGAATATTCACATTGAACTAATTATTGGTCGCACAAATAGTAATCTGAACGACTCTTGGCATTATGACGAGCTGTTGATAAATTTATTTCGGACAGAGGTGCTTGTGCAAGGAAATCTCCTAAGTAATGCAAGCCCCTGTCTCGTGCGAACTTGCTCCGTCATTTCACAATGCTTTTGCCCAAAAAAGAAGGAAAAAAGAATGAAAACATTAATCAACTGGCTAAATTTGTTCAATTAATCCTATAACAAGAATTGTTTAAAATATTTAACATACCTCCTCAAACTCTTCAAGACTGCACCTCATTCAAAAAACCTGAGACGGAACAAACCTTGTCGGTTCCAATCGCTGCCTCGTTAAAGGGCAGGGCCTCCTAAGCCTTCATTGCGGCTCAAAATCATTCTTAACCTCGTTCGCCGATGCAAAAATCCCTACAAATATAAACATAAACATTTCATTTTGAGAGAAGAGGAGGAAACAGTGTTAATACAGGGAATAACGAGAGGGGATCAAAGGAGTATCTAAACCCAACACGGTCGGATCGCTACACAAAACGCAATTGCATCGCCAAGACCATCACGATAGGACGATAGGATCACAAACACAATAATGATCATCTCATGTTCAGTCATCCTTTGCTCGAGATCTGGTCGCCAACTTAGGGTTTCATTTCTTTGTGCTCCTTTTTCTACCAAATTCAAAATTAAGTGTCAAAATTAGGAATTAATTAGTATGCGACGGATTAAGTCAAATAAATTAAATAATATTAATAATAATATTATTAAGTGATTATATAATGCTAATAAATACCTAGTGGAGAAGCAAGATTGAACCCTGCTGATCGGATCATTCTTGGCGATTCTAAAAACTGTTCTGAGGGACTAAACCGTGATTTAGGGAAAGTTAAGGACTTTAATGGATAAATTTGTTTCCACATAAATCTTGACTGATGCCTTTATCCCGATATCTTAATGTCCTCTTGTTGATCATGATCAGACAAATACAATTCCAAGGCTGGTGGTATGCTTCATTTATAATTATTGACTGCCTAATAAGATTGTCTTAAATTTCAGTGCATTGCAAATCCCAAGATAAACACATCTGGACTAAGGAAAGTTTTCTGTCAAGTCAACTTTTAGTGTCGTCCAGTCATATTGTAGTGCCATCGAGTCATATTGTCATACCATCAGGTCATACTGTAGTAACGTAAAGTCATATTGTAGTAATGTCGAGTCATATTGTAGCACCATCAAGTCATATTATAGCACCGTTTACAAATTAGATGTTCAAGATCTAAGAGGGGGGGAGCGAGAGAGGGACCTGAATGTGACCAGCACCAAGAAGTTTTCGATTGCATTGCATTTAAGAAAGAGATTTGTCAAGATACTTCACGCCATGACACATGTACATTGTTGCTCAATCCTCCTTCATGGCAGTGTTAGAATGTGAGGACCCACAGGTCAGGTGTACAATATACGTGTTTTATGTACCGAACACCACCCTCTCTTGCACGGTTCTTGATGCACACCAAACTGCTATTTCGGAAAAAGTAAAAAAGGAATTAGAATAGAATACGCAAATAAATTAATCTAAATAATTATAATTATGAAAGAAGCAAAGTAAGAGAGAAGTTGTTGCATGACATCTTGTAGTAAGATAGGCAGCATAGGGAGCATTTCATCGAGCATCTAATCTTCATGGTATTTAGCCTTCTAGTAGATTACCGCCTCATCCATTTTATCATCTGCTGATGACAGTAAAAGAAGTTGCTACTCTTCAAGTTGCCCCTGAAAAGAAAAAAAATACAAGTTTTTATCACTTAATCTGCATAAGAAACATATTAGAAAATAAAAATGCAACATGATGGACAAGCTTATCTTGCGGTGACAAGTGAAGTAGAGAGATGAGAGTCCGAGTGGTTGAGCATGAAGAATGAAACTGATGAGAGACCAAGTGGTTGAGCTCAGTCTGGTGGAGATGAAACTGGCTGCGGCTTCTCGCCAGTTCTTGGCTCAAATGCGTACAGCCACCTTTATTTTACTTGCACCCTACAATTTAAATAAAAACATAAGTGTAAAAATTAGAAAATAATTCAAATATAAGAGAGAGTTGCAATTACAACTTAGAAGTTCAAGATCTTAGAGAGAGAGAGAGAGGGACCTGAATGTCATCAGTACCAAGAAATCTTTGATTGCATTGCATTTAAGAAAGAGCCTCGTGAAGATACTTCTGTTTCGAAGGTACATTGTCCGTACCGGAATAGTGTACTGTACGTCTATGTAGTCTTTCTGCCATTTCCTTCAACTGCACCCAAAAGAAATTAAAAAATTAGGTCAAAATTAAAAAAAAATAGAAGAGGTACAAGGAATTATAAAGATTGTAGGTTTGGTACCTGATCGGTCCTGTGTTGTATCGTAGTCCATCATTCATGCTTGATAGTCCCGTGTTGTATCGTAGCCTATGAAAATAAAATTAAACCTATTAGAACAATGTTAAAAAAATGGTAAATTGAGCTATTACAACATTATTTTAGTACCTTACAATAATGAGCAAAGAAGCATAACCGAGCTCAAGCTTCACGCGGACAACATAGTATAGTTTTCTGCAAAAAAAGAAAGAAATCAGAAGAATGGAAATTTTATCTAAAAAAGTCCTTAATATAAAAAAAAATAGCTTTTGTATTAAGGAAAATGTCTCATTCTGAATAAGAATTTGAATCAAGTGAGCTTGTCTTTTTATAATCTATCAGAATTTGATATTTGCATTTCAGAAAGGGCAAACACGACATTTCACAGTTTCATACGGTATATAATTTAAAAAAATATAACAAAAAATTTTGAAAAAATATATATAACCTGAGATCTGGTAGAAGACAGTGGCCGTTGTATTGCAAGGGCGTTTCGCGAATATGAGAAACCTCAGGTTGTTTGTGAATAAAATTAAATTCCAATTCTCCATTAGTTCTCCTTTTAGTTCATGCATCGTCTTATCCAATTCTGTTTTATAGGAAGGAAAAAAAATTAAATAAATTAAAAATTATGAAAAATTAGAACTTGTAGAGAGAGAGAGAGAGAGACCTTCGCATAGAGCAATTTTGGTTCTTCACCCTAGCACTGTTTGAGCGCAAAGAGTTCATGCATATCTACTTCTGCTAACAATATATCAATTGATGCCCCTGCAATAAATACAACCTAATTAATATAATAATATAAAAATCCATAAAATAGTAAAACAACATACAATTATAAATAAATAAATAAACCTCATCAAGCGAAGAGAATCTCTCTCTGACTGTACCATGCAACTCCTCCTCTATTGCTCTCTAGATTTGAATGTTCCCTTTTTACTCTTTCCATCCTACAAAATTTAAATTCAACTAAATAGATTAAGTCTCAAAATTAGAAAATAACTATTTTGAGATGGATTAATTCAAATAAATTAAATAAATAATAACAAGTATTAAGTATAATACTCCCCTTATGCATCCAATTATTCGAAGATAATTTGTGCGCCTTTGATGTTAAGATTAGGGTTTTGGGCGTTGAGATTAATCTGAACCGGTCCGCCACCCCCCTCCTGCACGATTCTCGATGAACAAGCCCAGCTGCAACGCAACAGAAAAATAAAAACAAATTAGAAGAGAATACTTAAATAAAATGAGCTAATCTAAATAAATAAACTATGAAAGGAGGAAAGTAAGAAAAGTTGTTGGCTGTTGTAGAGATATGCATCATGCAACTGATCATCATGGTTTTAGCCAGCCTACTAGAGCATATCTTTTTCCTCTCTTCTTTAGGGTTAAAGGGTTCTTGATGCATGCCAACCCGAAATTTTGGAAAAACTAAAAAAAAAAAAAATCAGAAAAGAATACTAAATAAAATAATTAAAATTATGAAAGGAGAAATAGGATTGAAATGCACCGATCAGAACCACAGGGTAGACCTGCTTCTGTCAGTTCCTACCGAGTCACCGTTCCTCCGAGTCACAGCTTCTATCAGTTCCTACAAATTTCAAAAACAAAAAAATTAAATCCAAATAAACTATTCTTCATATTAATCTAGTAAATAAAGGAGGAAAGAGAAAAGTTATTGCATGGCCTGTTGTAGAGAGATAGGCAGCATTTCATCGAGCATCTAATCTTCATGGTCTTTAGCCTTCTAGTAGAGTATGTTGATGATAGCAAAAGTAGTTACTACTCTTCAAGTTGCCTCTGAAAAAAAAAAAAACACAATTTTTTATCACTTAATTTAGAAAATAAATAAAATGCAACATGAACATAATAGATAAACTTACTTGGAGGGAGCCTTCCAATTGGTACAACATTGCTGTGCTATAGACACATATAAGCCCTTTCTAATTCCCTAATATAAAGATAATAAAATTATTAGCTAATTTTACTGGAAAAAAATAAGAATTAGAATTGGATGCATTTGAAACAATACTACCTCCAAAACTTGAGTGTAACAGTAAATGCAGGATGTACGCTACTGTTACAGTCAAATTTTTGGCGATTTTTTCCTCTAGCAACCAACTCCAGTCACACATAACAATAGCAGCAGATTATCGGATCACTCTTGGCGATTCTAAAAACTGTTCTGAGGAACTAAACCGTGATTTAGGGAAAGTTAAGGACTTTAATGGATAAATTTGTTTCCACATGAATCTTGACTGATGCCTTTATCCCGATATCTTAATGTCCTCTCGTTGATCATGATCAGACAAATACAATTCTAAGGCTGGTGGTATGCTTCATTTATAAGTATTGACTGCCTAACAAGATTGTCTTAAATTTCAGTGCATTGCAAATCGCAAGATAAACACATCCGGACTAAGGAAAGTTTTCTGTCAAGTCAAATTTTAGTGTCGTCCAGTCATATTGTAGTGGCATCGAGTCATATTGTAGTACCATCAACTCATATTGTCATACCATCAAGTCATACTGTAGTAATGTCGAGTCATATTGTAGCACCATCAAGTCATATTATAGCACCGTTAACGTCAAGTCATATTGTTTAATGTCAGGCCATAATATAGTACAACCAAATCATATTGGAGAAGCGTGAAGTCATATTGAAGTAACGTCACGTCATATTGTAGTACCATCGAGTCGTATTGTTAGTCCAACCATTGATGTATCCACATTGTCCTTTTGAATTAATTACATATGAAATACATAAATAACTAAATATGTACATATGTTTTCTTTTAATGGAAATAAATATAACCTGAAATTTATCGGGGAAAAGGGATGCTTGGTTTGAAGTTCCATAACTAAAATGTCGAGGCGTTTTTCTTCATCCCAGTCATCATATGATCCCGGCCTCTATTGTTTTTGATAATGTGACTCCTATTAAAATAAATAAATTATTATTTTAAGCTATAAATGTGAGTTATAAAAGAAATTAAATTAAATGCAGTACTTTGTACACCTTACATATTTATTGTATTTAGGAAAAATGCGCTTGTACCAACTGGAGACCTCCAGTGTGGCCTCCTGCACACAGTTCTTGATGCACACCAAGCTGCTATTTCTGAAAAAGTAAAAAAGGAATTAGGATAGAATACTTAGATAAAATAATATAAATAATTATAACTATAATTATGAAAGGAGGAAAGCAAGAAAAGTTGTTGCATGTTGTAGAGAGATTGGCATTGAATCATGGTGGTCTTCTTCTAATACAGTCCACATTTGTATGTGCGCCTTTCATAGCTGAGTCAGATTATGAATCTACTTCATCATGCTCTTCAGCCTCCAAGTATAGCACCGCTTTTCCACTCTCTTCAACCTCCTTGTAAACCGTTTGCTGAATTCACCTCCAAATGCGACACAAACCAAACTTCATCATTTTGATGATAAAAAAGTAAGGAAACTTAATTTTGAATTTGAAACGAAAAAAGATCACCTTAAACGTATGAACAAAGCCAAAGAGGGAGCCGATATTAAGAATAGGGAGGATAAGAAGCCGGACGGGCAGGGTGCGGTGGACGGGCAGGGTGCGGTGGACCCGGTACATGGTAAATTCTTTGAGGGTTCATGGAGGTGTTTTAAGCTCTGGTTGGTCCATGGTGATTCGGCAAGAGATGCGGTATTGTTCTGATGCTTATGGTATGTCGAATCTTCAGCTACCTGCAAACAAAAAATTACCAAGTACAACATTTAAAAGTAAGTTGCTAAAAAAATAATCGAAAAAATAAGTTACAAAATACCATTCCCTTGCCATTATTCCTCCCCAATTTTGCTTGATTCCACCTTACTCTCAATTTCCATTGTCCACTGTCCCTCCATTTCACCGAATTCCTCACTGAGTTAATTGATTTCTTAAACAACGATTGTCTAGACCTATCGTTTCTGCATGAAAAAATGAGTTAACAAAAAAAACCATTTACAAACAATATAAACGAAATTCAAGACACTCAGAATTGTTACTCTTATAAGAGATTATATAATGCAAAAATGAATACCTAGTGGAAAAGCAGGATTGAACCGTGCAGATCAGAACCACAGGGTAGGATAGACCTGCTTCTATCCTTCTCCATTCTGTCGAGTCACAGCTTGATCTATCAATTCCTACAAATTTCAAAAACTACAAATCAAATCCAAATAAACAATTATCCATACTAAACTGGTGAAGAAAACTAAAAAAAGCTGAATTGAAAACTTTAACCTCTTGAGCTCTGACTCGGCCCTGCCTCTTTTCTGTAGAGAAGCTTCAGATCCGCCGTAAAAGAAGCTCTCAAGTTGGTCTCTAAATTTGAATGTGCGCCTTTTTGCTCTTTCCATCCTACAAAAATTCAAATAAATAAATTAGAAAATAATTATTCTGAGATGGATATATTGAAAGAAATAAAATAAACCGTAATATGTATTAAGTATCATACTCCCCTTAAGCATCAATTTCTTCAAAGATAATTTGTGTGTGATTGAATAGCCTCAACGACCCAGCTATTGTCAGAAAATAGAGGCGAGAGCTCGATACGATCGGATAATGCTTGGTATATAGGTAGATGATGACCAATGGGTAAATCAGGGCTTTCTTTTTTCCTTTAAGTGGTGATTGCCTTTAAGTGGGATGTGTAATTTGGACCTGAAAATATAAAATAGGAAAAGAAATCAGTGGGGTACCAAATATACAATCATTTGAACTTAAAATGAAAAAACAAATAAGCAGAAGAAAAATAATGGAAGGACATTACCGATTTTTTGCATTCGGAAAAGCCCCAAAGTACAAGTAGCAAACTGAACAGGAAAACAAAAGTCAGATTTCTATAGGAAATTGATGAATAGATAAAAATAAAAAGATAAAAAGAGAAGGGAAAACTGAAAAGATATTTGTACAAACAGGAGATAAATTGATAAGTCAGCTTTTGATGCACGCCTCTTTCGAAGGGAAGCGATTCCGCTGTTCTCCTTCTGTCTGCTGGGTTTGCTGTCTCCCTGTTGTTGAAACAAGGAGAAAAGTTTAGAGAAAAATCAAATGATTTTGCAAAAGATGAGAGTAAATCGAACAAGAAAAAGACTCCGATCTGATGAAACGGAAGCTAAAAGGCAAAATACGAGTGAAAACCAGATGATTTAGTGAAAAGAAAAGAATCTTATGTAAGTGCGAGTGCCATTGCAGAAACTTCAGAAAGAACCCAGGAATGAAGGAATGAACGAGAGAGAAAGGGAATGAAGGAATGAATGAAGTTGGTGGGGATTATTAAGGAGAGCAGAGGCGGTGGAGTTGACAGGTGCTTGCACACGAAGCGACAGGGCTTATTACATTGATTCTAATTCTAATTGTAATTTTAGGAGCGGGGGAGTAATTATGGCGAGATATGACAAGATTCCTCAAATCATACTTCATTTATGATGTTTTCTCTTTCTTTTATCCTTTTTTGCTTTCACATTTTGGAGATTAAGCAACAGGTTAGTGAGCGTAACGGTCAGATTAATTAATGAGATAGTTATGAATGTACATGGAACTATATGAGTTAATTAATAATGGTTGGATTATTACAAACCTGTATGAGATTGCTGTAAATCTCTTTCCTTATTTACAGCTGTGCTAATATGACCGTTATATTAATCGACTCAGTGTTTACTTAAATTACACGTATATTCATTTACTGAATAATAACAAATGAAGTATATACGATAAGTATCAATATTATGTTTTTCTTAATTTATAAAATTAAATCATCTATTCAATGTTATTTATAGGATTTCGGAATGGGTGAGTATTGTACGTGACAACGTAATGTGATCTGAATTTGGAGCAGGGACAATTTTTATTGTAAGAAAATGTTAAAAGCTAAGTTACACATGGATTTACTAATGTTTAAATACAAGTTTTAATGTTTAGACAGACATTTTTTTCACAGTGAAAATCTATTATCGTTGAGACATAATTAAGGTGATATATTGGATGGAGGTGCTAATCTAGAGAACATTCTACAGGCTTGACTCTTTCCTTTTGCATTGACCATTTTCTTTTTGACAGCATTGTCTTAACTTTAAGTGAAGTAATTAATATGATTGTTAGATTAAATGAATATATAATTTATTCAACTAATAAGATGACGTTCCTTACTTATTCAACTAATAAGATGATGTTCCCTACTACCCCAAAAAAATAAGATGATGTTCCTTATTTATAATCCGGGTCATCCACGCCAGCAACTGTTAATTAATTATTTAACTGATTTGAAGGAGACCTTCTCAGCTCAGGGGATTTCTGCTGCTTGATGATCCGTTGTCTGACTCAGAACACCAAACATCAGCTGATTTATCAGCACACGTGTAACTCTGTGCGGTGTTGTTCCCCAGTTCGAGGCCACACCGGTCTGTTGTCCCCTATTATTTCATGTACTAGCGTGTTCCACCAATATGATCACACCAATCTTAGATTTTTCTTTTATTTTTGAGGTTATTATGGTATTCCGCAAGTATAGCAGAATATATTTTGTTTTAACTCTATCATAAGTCTTGCTCAATCTAATCCCCGCTTGATCATTTAATATTAGCTTTTTCTTAATCGATTCTTTAAGAATTCTATTGCTTTTATAGAACTTGTATTTTCCCGGACTGTATATATGATTGTGCTCTGAGCAAACCCGAGTTAACCTCCCATATTCCATCCGCCATCCGGGTTTCTAACCAAAATCCAGGAACTGAATTCCACCATTTTTCCATTGCAAAATTCACCTTCTCTTTTTCCCGCCATCTACACCGAACAACATTTCCCTAAACCCGGACCTTTCATTAAAACTTTAAAAGAGAATTTCATTACACCGACACATGGGACCCATTATTAAATTTATCCATCTAAATGCCAATAATTTTTCTCTCTGACATGTGGGACCCATGATTAAAATCCCCATTTTAAATCCGAATAACCATTCTCTCTCAAATAGACGGTGGAATTAGCACAGAGAAGAGAGAGAGATAGTTAGATGCAAGCGTGGCGAATCGAACGGACACTGGACGGCCACCCCAGCCTCATCGCCGTCGCCGGAGATCGGAGACAGATGCCGCGACCGCCGCCGCTGATCCGACGTTCTTCCATCGATGATTTGTCACTGGAAGGTTACTTAAGCTCCTTCCTCTTAAACCCTATGTTAATTAGCCAAATGATTTTGCCTATTGGATGTTATAAATTTGCAAAAAAAAAAAAAACAAAGAGGTTTAATGCTAATTGATTGAAAATGTTTTTTTCCCTTATCTGTACAGTTTTACCGAAAATTCTGGAAGAAAATTGTGCATCTGAGCCGCTCGAAGTGCAAGAAATGAATAAAGGTAAAATTATTTCATAATTTTTCAGGGTATAGACTTAAAAATGAGATTAATTAAACAGATTTCAACACTTTCAAACGGAGTTCATCAATTATTTGTTTATTTTGTAATCATTTTTTAAAAGCAGAAAAGGAAATTGAGGAAACATTGTTTTGTACCGGTTCAGAAAAACTGGTACCAATCAGAGATAGTTCAATTGAGATGGCAAAGGCCCTTTTTGAGTCTAACACAGGTACATTTTTTTTTTCCATTCGTTTAATTTTTATTATAATTTTATGATCGAAGCTCTTCTATATATGTTTTTGGAAAATCACAATACTGCTCTGAAGTTTTCTCGTAATATTTACTGAAATACAGATATTTAACCGATCACAGCAGTTAAATAACAATATAAATTTATTTTTTTTCGTTATTATGAATTTCAGGAGAAATTATAGATGGTACAGGTCAATTTCCGATATTTCAGACCGGGTCGGGTCGACCCGTTTCGGTGAAACAGAGCTCGGTTGAGAAGGCAAGGGCGTTTTTGGAAATTGACCATAAAGGTATAATATGAACACTTCTCAATTTATTTTGTAAGTAGTCTAATAATAATTTTTTTTGCCAAAGAAAAGAAAAATAATAGTTATGCCATCCATATCTAAAGAAAAATAAAAAATCTTAAAATAAAATCAAAAGGAACTGTCGAATTTCTCACTTAGCGCAAAAAAGATGAGAAGAAAAAAGAAAAGATATATTTTGGAATTTATTGATAAATTTTGATATTTATTTGTATTTAATCTTGTTATATATCAATATATTTTTGTATTGTAGAGGAATTAATTGGAAATGGTAACGATCAAATTCCAATATTTAAAACCGGGTCAGGTCGACCCGTTTCACTTGACCAAAACTCAATTAAAAAGGCAAGGACACTTTTGGAAATTGACCCAAAAGGTACAAACAATTTTTGATTTACTTTTTACTCTATTTTTTTTTTTTACTTTTTATCTTTTTATTTATTCTGAGCTTGTGAATTTTAGGAAAACAAATTCCATTATTTCAAACCGGGTCGGGTCGGCCCGTTTCGCTTGACCAAAACTCGATTAACAAGGCAAGGGCACTTTTGGAAATTGACCCAAAAGGTATAAACAATTTTCTATTCATATTTTACTCGGTCTAAATTTTGAAATTTATTTACTTTTTATCTTTTTATTTATTCTGAGTGTATGAATTTTTAGAGGAACAAGTTCCAATATTTCAAACCGGGTCGGAGCGACCCGTTTCGCTTGACCAAAACTCACTTAGCAAAGCAAAGGCACTTTTGGAAATTGACCCAAAAGGTATGAACAATTTTCTATGCATTTTTTGCTCCGTCTAAAATTCGAAATTGGTTTACTTAATATCTTTTTATTTATCAATTTTAGAGGAACAAATCCCAATATTTAAAACAGGGTCAGGTCGACCCGTTTTGGTCAATCAGAGCTCGATTCACAAGGCAAGAACTGTTTTGGAAACTCACATTAGTGGTACATTATTTGCTTTTTTTTTTTTCAAAATTTTATTATCTTTTAATATTTTAATTTTTGTAAATTTACATGAATAATGCATTTAAGTTGTTATTATACTTTGTAGATGAAGAAAAAAATCCTGTACTTCGAAACGGGTCAGGCCGACCTGTTCTGGAAATTCATAACAATGGTATGGAAATATTTTCTTTTTTTCATCGTTAGAATTATATTTTATGTTATAAAGTACACATGAATTGAGTTATTACTTCAAAAACTTTTAAATTTTTTACAGACGAAGGATTTGGGAATCAAAGCTCAATTCACACAGCAATGGCAATTTTGCAAAATGACAAAAGTGGTATAATTTTTTTGTTCTTATTAAAATTATTTCCAGATTTAAATAATAATATTTACATGCTTTATAAATCTGATATATTACTTACATTTTTACTAGAGGAAATTAATGGAGATATTCCAATGTTTGAAACCGGGTCAGGTCGACCCGTTTCGTTGAATAAGAATTCAATTGAGAAAGCAAGGGCAATTCTGGAAAATGATAAAAATGGAGATATTCCAATATTTGAAACTGGGTCAGGACGAACCGTTTCGGTGAGTGAGAATTCAATTCAGAAAGCAAGGGCACTTTTGGAAAATGACAAAAATGGTAATTTTTTCTGTCTTTGTATCACTAGCGTTACTTAAAAATATAAAATGTATACGATTTATGAATCTATCAATATAATTTCTTAATTGTTAGTAAATTCAGGAAAGGGTGAAATTCCAATATTTGCAACTGGGTCAGGACGACCCGTTTCGTTGAATGACAATGCAGTTGAGAAAGCAAGGGCAGTTTCGGAAAATAACAAAAAAGTAGGGGCCGAAATGCAAATGTTTCATACTGGATTAGGGTGGCCTGTCCCAATTAGTGAGAAAATTGAAAAGGCGAAGCTTATTCTTGAGGGGGGAAAGAGTAGTAAAGCAGGTACCAAATAATATTTTTACTTGGTTTTTTTGTTGGATTTTGGGGATTTTTATCTAGGGGTTTTATATCTGTACAGTTACTTTTTTATTTTAAAAAATACATATGAATTGTAAATCTTAATTTCTTACTCATGTTTTAATACACTAGAGGAAAGATGTGAAGATATTCCAATGTTTGCAACCGGGTCAGGTCGACCCGTTTCAGTGAGTGAGAATTCTATCCAAAAGGCAAGGGCACTTTTGGAAAATGATAAACATGGTACATTTTTTTTCTCAGTAAAGTTAATTTTTAATTTTAATACATGTGAATTATGAATCTAATTTCATACTTATGTTTTAATACTAGAACTAGAAAAAGAATGTGAAGAAATTCCAATGTTTGCAACCGGGTCAGGACGGCCTGTTTCGTTGAATAAGAATTCAATTGAGAGAGCAAGGGCACTTTTGGAAAATGACAAAAATGGTAAATAAATTATCTTTTTATCGCTAAAATTCCTTCAAAATTTTAAAATGTATATGAATTTATGAACCTAATTTGTTACAATGAAGGAAATGGGGATCTTCCAATGTTTGAAACCGGGTCAGGACGACGACCCGTTTCGCTAAATAAGAATTCAATCGAGAAAGCAAGGGCAATTTTAGAAAATGAAAAAAATGGTACAATTCTCTCTTTTTTGTCCTATTTGAGTTTTAAAATTCACAATTCACATGAGTTATGTTCTAATTTCAAATTCTCCTTAGTTATATTAGAGAAAAGATGTGGAGATATCCCAATGTTTGCAACCGGGTCAGGACGACCCGTTTCGGTTTGTAAGGATTCACTTCAGAGGGTCAGGGCAATCTTGGAAAATGGACAAAATGGTATAAGAATATTTTCTCACTAGAATTACTTCTAAATTTAAAATATTCGTGAATTTTGATGATATGAATCTAAATTCATATTTCATACTATGTTTTAGAGGAAAAATGTGGAGATATTCCAATGTTTGAAATCGGGTCAGGTCGACCCGTTTCAGTGAGTGAAAATTCAATACAAAAATCAAGGGCTATTTTGGAAAATGAAAATAAAGGTACACTTTTCTTTTTTCTATCATTAGAGTAACTTTTAAATTTTAAAATACACATGAATTATTAATACAATTTCACTTATGTTTTAATACTAGAGGAAAGATGTGGAGATATCCCACTATTTGCAACCGGGTCAGGACGACCCGTTTCAGTGAGTAAGAATTCAATTGAAAATGCAAGGGCAATTTTGGAGAATAATAAGCATGGTACATTTTTTTTCTATTGGCAGTTACTTTTTTATTATAAAATAAAAATACAAATCAATTAAGAATCTAATTTTCCCTTGTGTGTTAATACTAGAAGAAAGATATGGAGATATTCCAATGTTTGAAACCGGTTCAGGTCGACCCGTTTCATTGAACAAGAATTCAATTGATAAAGCAAGGTCAATTTTGGAAAACGGCAAAAATGGTAAAGAATTGTCTTTTTATTGCTAGAATTGCTTGAAATTTTATTTTTTTTAAATCAAGAATTGCTTGAAATTTTTAAATATATACATGATATATGAACCTAATTTCTTACTTGTTAGTAAATGAAGGAAACGGGGATCTTCCAATGTTTGAAACCGGGTCAGGGCGACCCCTTTCGGTGAGTGAGAACTCACTTCAAAAGGCAAGGGTGTTTTTGGAAAATAACAAAAATGGTAAAATAATTTATTTTTTCTCACTACAATTATTTCTAAATAATTAGGATATCTAATTTCTTTTACTTATTTTGTAAACTAGAGAAAACATGTGAAGATATTCCAATGTTTGAAACCGGGTCAGGACGACCCGTTTCAGTGAGTAACAATTCAATTCAAAAGGCAAGGGCACTTTTTGAAAATAACAAAAATGGTAAAATAATTCTTTACTCTCACTAGAATATATCTAAATTTATAACATATTCATGAATTATGAATCTAATTTCTTTTCTTACGTTATATATTAGTGGAAATATGTGGAGATTTTCCAATGTTTGAAACCGGGTCAGGACGACCCGTGTCAGTGAGTAACAATTCAATGAACAAGGCAAGGGCAATTTTGGAAAATAACAAAATTGGTAAAATAATTCTTCTCTCACTAGAATGATTTCTATTTTTATTATATATACATGAATTATGAATCTAATTTCTTTTACTTATGTTATATACTAGAACAAACATGTGGAGATTTTCCAATGTTTGAAACCGGGTCAGGGCGACCCGTTTCAGTGAGTGAGAACTCAATCCAAAAGGCAAGGGCGATGTTGGAAAATGACAAAAATGGAGGGGCTGAAATGCAAATGTTTCAGACTGGATTAGGGGGAGCTGTCCCAATCAGTGAGAGCTCAATTGAGAAAGCAAAGCGGATTCTTGAGGCTGGAAATGCTACAAAAGGAGGTACCAAAATAATATCTTTGTATAACATATCTATCAATATCTGGTATTTTTTAATTTATATACTTTTGTTTTATGCATAGATATAATAAATGGAGATTGTGGGGCCCAGCTTCCGTTATTTCAAACTGGATTAGGCCGACCCGTTTTAATTAGTGAGACCTCAATTAGTAAAGCAAGAGCGGTTCTTGCGGCCCAAAATGGTATCGAATGATTATGTATTCATTTATTTATTTTTTATTATTTATTTATTCCTACTAGATTTCTTACTAAAGCCTTTCTGTAGAACCTACTTTGAAAATTATGTTCACTTCTTTACAGGGGATTTACACGGAGAATTGAACACAAATTTACATATAACCCCCTCAAAATCTGCAAAATTCCCTTCTCACAACATTTCAAGAGCAACAACATTACTTGGATTGGACGAAACCGACCTTTCCGCCACTCAAATTTCCAACCTTTCAAATAATAATAATAATAATAATTTCATTTCGCCATATAAAGATTCCCATCGAGATCCGTGCGGAGCCCTTCAAGGCTTGAGCACCGCAAGTGGGAGGCCCATTTCGGTGTCTAATGAAGCCCTAAATCGCGCAAAGGGCCTGTTAGGAAACCCTAATTTGGAAAATGAGACGTTTGAGAGAGAAGAAATGAAGGACTTGCATGTAATTAAAGGAAACAAAAACCCTAATTTGGAAAATGAGATGTTTCAGAGAAAAGAAATAATGAAGGACTTGCACGGAAACCCTTATTTAATGAAGGACTTGCATGTAATTAAGGGAAATAATAATGTTATTATTACAAGCGGGCCCTCAGTTGATTTAAATAATCAAATTGGAAAAGGAAATTGTAATAATAATATTTTTGGATCTAAAAAGAGAGGTGGAAAAACAAGCACGGTTTCTCCTTTTAAAAGACCGCGTAACTCCAGGTTTGAACAAGTCAAACCTTACTATTTTTTTTAAATATTATTCTTTGTGAAATATTTCAATAAAAATTACCTTGCTTTTCATGAATGATATTACTTTCAAGCACATACATCATTAAGCATTAGTTCGATACATATTTGCTGGTTATAAAAACAACTTTTGTAGCATATATGTTGAAAATATTTGGGGACGTGTTTGTAAAAACCTGCTATTTTTGAACATTTCTGGGTTTATTTGTAATTCTGATAAGATTTTTATTGTGTTTTATTTCAGATTTATCACTCCTTTAAATAATTCTGCATCCTTCATCCCTCCTGGTATGCATTTTGGACCCCATAGATTTTAGAGTTTTTCATTTAGGTCCTTATCATATCTTTTTGAAATTTTTTAAGTGTAATAAATTGGGTTCATTGACCTATCTATCATCAGTTATAAAGTGTTCTATTCAATGAAAATTGAAATAAAGTCTTGTTTCATTTATTTATTATTTTAATTATTGGTTTCATTCTGAAATTCTCAAAATTTAGCGATCACTTAGAAACAAAAATTAAGATACTATCTTTTCATAGAGCTACATTACATACTTAACTGCACTTTTTTCTAAAATGACGGACCATTTGCAATTAGGTCCTTCCAAATTAACTAAATTACAAAATGGATGCCAGAAAACTCGCGTGTCGACCCATTACCCGTTTCAACACGAAAGAAAGACTCTTAAGGAAATCTTCAGTTTTCTCCCTTCATTCAAAGACTCGGTACGCTTTTCTGATCATCCCCTCAAATTTTTCTTATTTATTTGACACTAATTATAATTGTAGTATTGTACCATAGTGTAGTATTTTTTTTTTATGCTTAATTAAGGTTTGTTGTGTGTATTAGTGCTTATTATTGGAACTCAATAACCAAATTGTATTAGTGTGGTACCATATACCATTTGAAATCTTTGAATGCAATTTATGTTTAAATAAAAAAATGTGGTTTTTATGTTAATTAATAAAGGCTTACACATTTTTAGGAGGGCTTGCCAGATGAAATAAAGCAAATTAATTCAGATTCGGCTGAGAAATTTGTATTTAAAAATGAACCCAAGAATTTAGTGTTTGACTTTGAATGTGTTGGGTCTGACGAATTTCGGGTTTTGCTGATTCAGGCTGGCGCCACATCATCACATGCAACTAAAGAGTAAGACTTTTTTTTTTTCTTTTTGAGCTTTTCATTGCAAGAAGAAACTAGAGTTGGTCAAATTCAGTCAAATCAATCACAAATTTTTTGAAAAGAACAATTTAAAACCCAAAAAGATAAATGGTCATGCGATGAAATTAGCCTTTATTATACAACAAAATGTTTTACATTTTTTATTTTTTAGGTGGGTATCAAATCATTATAAATGGATTGTATGGAAGCTTGCATGTTATGAAAGGTTTTATCCAAATGTTTCTTTCGGAAAATATTTAACCGTTACCAATGTTCTAGAAGAACTAAAATACAGGCGAGTTTTTATTTATTTATTTTGCATATTATATTATATCCAACAGTGTATTGTATTTGCAAAAAAACTATCTAACATTTCTCATTATGACAATTAACACCCAACAATTTTCTGATATTTTGCAAAGACACCCAAATATTATTGAGATATTGCATAAATTTAGGGTTTCATGATGAATTTTAGGGTTTCATAATAAATAAATGATTAGTAAATAACATTTTTTAGGTATGAAAGAGAGGCGAACTTTGGTCACCGATCCGCAATAAAGAAAATATTAGATGGCGATGCATCACCTTCTTTTATGATGATTTTATGCGTTTCTAAAATAATCTCTTCAAAAATTAACAATACGAATCCAAATTCAAATTCAAATTCAAATGACGGTTTGATTTTGAACCATGAAACTTCTACTTCTAGTCCTAGTGCTAAGATTGTATTGACTGATGGATGGTAAGAAATTAAATAATAATTAAGTACTTTTTTTAGTAATTATTGCATCAATTTCAAATTTTGTAAAGTTTGAAATTTGATTTTTTTTTTTTTTGTTTATATTGTAGGTACTCATTGGAGGCCTCTCTAGATGTATTACTTACCAAAAAATTATTTGCTAAGAAGATTTTTGTCGGTCAGAAAATTCGGGTAAATTAAAATTTCAAATCTGTAGAGGGATTTTGTGTAAATATACCGTTGTATTAAATTATTACTTTTCATGCATTGATTTATTTGCAGATTTGGGGAGCTTCTCTATGTGGTTGGGTGGGGCCCATCTCTTTTCTTGAGGTTTAATTTTTTCAAATTTCACTTCATTGTTATTAATTAATTAATTTGCTAGTAATAATTATTTGTGTAGTTTTATTTACCTTATAAATAGTTAATTAATTTGTATTTTTATCTTTTCAGGCAAATGGAACACTGAATCTTTCACTACATATAAACGGGACATATAGAGCAAGTTGGGACGAACCGCTAGGATTCTGTACGGATATTCTAATGTTGATTTATTTTCTTCACACTTAATTTTATTTTGTTTTGCTTTTATATATATATATATATATATATATATATATATATATATATATATATATGGGAGATGCTAAAAAAATATATATGTATGTTTTTGGGGTGAAAAACATACGGTCCAAAATACGTATTAAATCATCAAAAAATCAAATTTCAACCGTACGGATGGAATATATATGTTTTGAATATGTTGTAGATTAATTTTTACAAGAATCAGAATATTATATCATTGCCATCATATATCATCAAAATATGTACATACGTATGCTTTTTAGCCACACCCTATATATATATATATATATATATATATATATATATGTATTTCAAAAATAAATAAATATATATGTATATATATATATATATCTATATGTATATATATATATATGTGTATATATATATATATATCTTTATTTTTGAAATACATATATATATATATATATATATATATATATATATATCTTTATTTATTTTTGAAATATTAAAAAAATTTAGGTAAGAAAATCGGGCCTCCATTAGCCTTCAACTGCATTAAAAGCTCAGGCGGAGTTATTCCAATGACACTTGTTGGTATTAAAAGAATTTATCCCCTTCTCTATAAAGAAAGGTAACAAATTTCTTTATTTTATGGACCTTTTTGCGATATTTATCTAAAATGCTTACCTTTAAACGTAAAATAGTTGAATTATATATATTTTAAGGACGTTTTTGCGTATATTGATTCGTAAATAGTGGGAGTTACTGAACTCTCTTTTTTTCTTTCTTTTTTTTATAATTAATTTGTGTATAATTTTATTATATTTCAGACTTAGTAATGGAGCCTCTGTTGTGAGGTCAGAAAGGATGGAAAGTGATGCGCTTCAATTATACCACCAAAGGTCCTATTTTATTTTATTTTTTATTTTCATTTTTAAGAATTAATACAAATTATCTTCATAAATTGGCGAATTTGCAAAAAAAGCCCTAGCATTATTCTTAGATTGCGAAACACCCTCCATTGTTGGAATTGCTAAAAAGTCCCTCCATTTTTTATGGAATTGCAAAAATGAGGGGCTTTTTGCAATTTAAGTATAATGCAGGGTCTTTTTTATAAAGTTTATTCTCAAACCATGTTTTTTCTACTACAGGAGATCTAATATCGCTGAAGATATTATTTCAAAGCAGCAAGAAATCTGTTCAAATTCAAATTCGAATGAATTTTGTGAAGGAGCGAAAATTTCAAAACTAATAGAAAAATCGGCTGAACCAGAAGTATTGATGGCTGGTTTGAATTCAGAACAGCTCAATTCTCTCTCCTCTTATCAAACCAAGCAAACGGTACTTGTAAATTTACATTTGTACCCCTACAAATTTTTTTTTTTATTTTGGTCCTTGAGGATATTCAAAATGTCAATTTGTATTGGGAGAAAATTTCATCAGTGCCCTTATTAAATCTTAATATATTCTTAGCACCTACAAGCCGTAAAATATTGTAGGCCAACCAAAATTGTTCATTACTTTTTGGTCCTTGTGTGTCAACTTTTGGAGCTTTTTATTTATTTTTCTTTTTGCTTCTTTTACTTGAATTTTTTTTTATCTTTTTTCTAACTTAGCCTTAAAAGAGTGCTAGATGTATTGCATTGAATTTTTTTTATAATTTTTATATTTTTTGATTGAAGGAAATTAGGCAAGGAGAAATGGGAAAGAAAATAGAAAAGGCCCTAGAAAAAGCGGGCCTTGGATCGAGAGATATTTCTCCATTTATGAAATTAAGAATTGTGGGACTAAATTGCATCAATTCATCTAAAAAGGGCCGAAATAAAGAAGGGTTAGTTACTATATGGAATCCTACTGACAGACATGTAAGTCTTAACTTTAATAATAATAATTAGTAATAGTAAATTATAATAATAATTATTATTATTAATGGACCATTTTTATTTGTTTTGTATCATGTAATTTATCAATATACCACTTTATGCGTCAATATATAATTTTATACCTCTCAGTATGACAATTATGTAGGCCCAAATCTATTTATATAATTTATTCAATGATAGAGTTTGTTCCTATTATTATTTATTTATTATTTTTGAACAGAAAATGGAACTAGTGGAGGGGAAAATGTATAAAGTAATGGGTTTAACACCCTCAAATTTCGGAGGAGAAATTCTATATTTACAAGCAAGAGGATCCTCTACAATTTGGAGACCATTACATTCTCTACAATCCGATTATTTTGAGTATGTTACATGAAATTTATTTATTTACTTCCCTTTTTTTAATTATGGAAAGTTTCAATATATTTAACGATGTCGGTATTAGTCTAAAAATAATTTATTTAATTTTTGTATTTTTTTAATGGTGTCTTGTTTATTTATTTTGAACTTTTAATCGTTTTTTTTTTGTGTGTTTGAATTTAGACCGTTTTTCATGCCTCGCAAAGCGGTGCAATTATGTAACTTAGGTGAAGTGCCTCTTGCAAGGTTAGTTATTTTTTCTACTTATTTATTTATTTATTTGTATTCTGTAGCATTTGTAAATGTAGAACTTAAAACTTGGTCATAAACTTCAAACTTTAGGTTCACATACGTATAAGGGTTTACAAGTTATACATAAAGAAATAAAATTATACCAAACATTAATATTTGTTAGTTATTCACATTTTTGAGGGTCTACTATATTAAAATTGAATTTCTTGTCGGGTGTTCATGCAAAAGAACCCCTTCAAAATAATCTCATCAAATCTTTAATTTATAATTTATTTTTTATTTTTTCAGTGAATTTGACATATCAGGTTCCGTTTTATTTGTGGGAGACGTATATATTTCCGACCAGCAAAAAAGGCAATGGGTATTTATTTCTGACGGATCAAATATTGAATCAGAATCAGAAAAGACTTGTTGTGACTCTATTTTGGCGATCAATTTCTTTTCTCCATTAATACATAATGATGATTCTTCTTTGAAATTGTTTAATCATACACTTCAAGGAAGCACAGTAAGTGTTTTGGGTGCTTGTTTCTTTTTTGCATAAATACCCTCCTTAAAAATTGGAAATTTTCTGTATACCCTCTAATACTTGCATTTACAAGCCTACAAAAAGAAACAAAATATGCACATCTGTATTACAAAAAAATGACAAATGTTAAAAATTATTACTTTTGACACCATATTGGATCATCTTTAAGAAATAAACTTTTTTTTTTAGGAAACTTTAAGAAATATACTTATATTTCTTTTGTGAAAACAATTGTTATCTACTCTGATTTTTTTTTGACAAGGTTGGATTTTTGAACCTTGTAAAGCGTGCGAGGGACCAAAATGAAAATATTTGGCTAGCAGAAGCAACAGAATATTCTACATATTCTCTCTCTTCTAACTTGAAAAATAATACTTCGCACTTAAAGGAGGCTGCCACTTCAGCAGAGAAATGGGCCAAAACCTCTCCCTCTGTAAGATTTTTAAATAAAGAAAATTAAAAAAAAATTGTACGGAAAGTTTCTGGCAAAAAATGGAAAGAGTATATAAATCAGTGATTTTATATTTTAATATAATATTTAGTCTTTTATATACTCTTGTGCTGTAAAAACCACAAAATAGCTATTGTATTTAACTATTTATATATACTCTTTTTCCTTCAAAAACTCTACCTCTACATGTAATATTAGGTCTCTTTAAAATATTTTATTTGCATATTTGTCCTTCATTTTTCATATAGTAATTTAATAATTTGATTTGTGAAATGCAGTCAATAGAGAGGCTAAGGGAGAGAGTTTCTTGCTTAATTAACTGCCAAGGTAAATAATCAGTGTTCCAAAAATATTAGGGCATTTTTACTTGTAATTAAATATATAAATGGTCTTTTTAGTATTTCGGTATATGTGTATATAAATTACACAATTTTGATTAGGATCTAATTAAAGGACTGTATATAGAGGGAATCTTGCTTTATTATTGCTATTCTATTATATTAAAAAAGAATGAAAATAATTTCATTTATTGCGTTAATGGAAACTCAAATAGTTATCTTCTAATTGTTACAAGCTACAAAATAATGTTACAACCAAAATTGTACAGAGCTGAAAGTAGTTTAAACTGTTACAAGTACAGCACATAATATTACAAGAAAATATAAATGATTCAAATAATAATGTCTCAACGTGTGATCCATTTTACATCATCATAGGCATCTGAAATAAAAAAAAAATTCACAAGCATTATGAGAATTGCTCATATACAAATGACTAATGAGCAAGTATATATTTTTTATTTCCTTCTTCGAGACCGCTTCAATTGATTTATAAATATTTGCAATGCAATTTAATCCTTATATTCATATGATAGAAGGGCAAGGGCGTAACTATGAGAAAATTCAACAAGAAAAAAAGAAATATGAAAAAAAAGGATCATCTTCAAGAAAATAATTTGACAATACTTCCAGTATTATTCAAAGCTTACGTTATGTCGATAACATGGCATTATTATTCAAAGAACGCTAATGCAAACTACTCACCAACAAATCAAAAAATAAAGAAATAAGAAAGATCACAACCGTTTTTCTCCCCTATATTTGTATTCTCTTTTATTTTCAGTAACAAGAAAAAAAGAACAAAAAATAAAATGAAAAAGGAAAATAATTGCTTAAATTGATAAAAATTAAGCAGAAGCAGCTTCTACCTTAAAAAGATCTCCAAAAATTCCTTGTAAACCACCAGCTCGGCGCTTCACATTGTAAAACCTTTCTGCTATTTCATCTAACAGCTGTTCAAATCACAATTTAAAATTCTTTTTAATAAATCATTAATTTAATTCAAAGTATTTTCTAAGCAATAAGCCTTAAATTGGTCAATTATTCCTCGATTGACCCAATTTTGTTCTTATATTATGCAATTAAGACAAAATGAAAAAATAAATAATGAACTAAACTTGTAATTTATATGAATTACCTCATCAAATAAAGGGTCGCGATCAATACTGGATTTAAATTTCTGCCTTAAAATCTTCATTAATGGATACGCATCTCTTTCCAGCCTAAAAAGAATAAAAAACCACAACACATTAAAAAATAATAATTTCTCGAGTCAAGTTATTTAATTTTATTTGATTCAGGCAAGATTAATATTATGAAATATAAATATACTTACGTGAGCAACAAATATTCAGTAAACTGCATTAATTCACTTTCCGGTAAATCCTGTTCAGACAATTCTGACAGCCTTTTTATTTCCTTCATTAAAATATTCGCATCTCTTAGATTCCCTTGGGAAAGATACCTTCAAAAGGAAAAAGAATTACAATTAATTGAAGCAATAATAAATAAAAAAAATAAAAATATATAATTAAGAAACAATAAAACAAACCTACATTAAAACACCACGTGCAATTGCCACATCATCTTCCTCAGGATAACACTGTTTAAAAAATAAAAAAAATAAAGATTATTTTAAAAACAATCAAACAAAAAGGAAATAAATACACAAAAATTCATTCAATAATAAATATTATACCTTGCTCATAAAGTCAACGATTCTCTTAGCAAACTTCTTCGGATTATTTCCTCTCACAAAATAACCTGACACTTTCACCATATCCTACAAACAAAACAACATTCATAAGGGCCTTTTCGCAAATTCACAAATTTATGAGGACCCAAACGTAAATAAATTTACCGTCTCAGGCATTTCAGTATACATGTAATCAGCCAGCATTTCGTGAAACACAGGAGACCCATTTTTTGGAGCTCCAAATTCAACTGACCACCTAATAAATAATAATAATTAATATCAACAAAAAGGCAATTCCGTAACTTTCAGTTTTGCAGGGAAGTAAATTAGCGTTGTTCAAACGGTTCGGTTTATCGAAAACTGAACTGAACCGGTCAAATTTGGTTAAATTGCTTTAGTTGTTCAATTATTTTTTTCCATGTTTGAAATTTTAGAATGAAAGAATAAATATAGAAAATAGTTTTTGTAAGTTCCAAATTCTTATTTTAAGACTTTAATTTCCCATTCCTTTCAGTCCGGATATGAAGTAATCACACCAGGCCAATTTCATAATTCCCAATTTTGCAAGGCTATAAAAGCAAAAAAAAACCCTAAAAAATCCTTTACTTAATAGCGGCTTTTAGAAATGTGGAGCAGCTCTCGACGCGAGCTTTGGCGGCGACCATTGCTTCTGATAATTTCTGCATATCTTCATCGTCCGTTATTATTTCGAATGGAAGCGAAATTCTTGGAAACGACTCGAATATCTTTCCCACTCTACCTACAATCTCACAAAAAATTACAAAAAATAAGTAAATAAAATTAATAAATAGATACATAAGAGAGAGAGAGAGAGAGAGAGAGAGAGAGAGGGGGGGGGCGTACTGTTTAATTATAAATTTTACATTGTTAGGTTGTTTAGAGGATAAATATGATATTAATGGTCTTGGAAGGGTAAATTTGATGATTTTATTTTAGCTCTTGAGAGGGTGAACATGATATTAACTTGATGATTCTGGAAGGGTAAATTTGATATTTTAAGTTTTTTTTCAGAAGGGTAAATGCAAATATGAAATTCCAGCTATTATTTGAATATCTTTCTCACTCAACCTAGGGTTTTGAAACAAGTAAAGATAGAGAGGGAAAATAAAATATTGTACCCAGGGTTTCTTTGTTGTAGGGAAATTTGCCCTTAACTAGGGTTTCCACAAAAAGCGTCGCCAGCTCAGCACCACACGTTACCTAAATTATTTTTTAAATCGGCAAAAAAAAACCCAATGATGACTAATAATCTACACTTGCATGTTTTCACATAATATATTTTTCACAAAAAAAGAATAAGAAATAAAGCTAACTTGTTGATGCTTCAATTGAACAAGAGCGCCTGATTCAAGAATTTCCAACGCTTCAGAATATCTCTGAACAGCTACATATCTAATTAAATAAAACATTAAAGGTAAAAATTATATTTTGCACCCTGTGTATTCACTATATCATGAAAGGGCCAACAATTAATGAATATATTCTTGACGACCTCTATTTCAAGACAAAGGTCTATAAAAGTGATACTAAAAAAATCTTTAATAAAGGTTTTAAGTAAATAAATAAATAAAATGATTTTACCTGGCACTAGTAGATTTGTAAATCTGTTGCGCCTCGTAGTAATTTCCTGCATCTACCATTCCTTCCAATTTTTCTATAGCCTATAATTCATAAAAAATGTATGAAAATTAATTAATTACTTAATTGCAGTTCAATTATTCATATATAGTTGGTCTTGCAATTCATCTTGGAATAAGTAATCTTAGAGCTTATTCCAAGTGACAATGGAATTACGGAATTAACAGTTCCAGCAATAAATAAATCTAAGTTACACATTTAAGCAATCCTAAAATGAAATAAGGTCCGCATTTTATCTTCTTCTACTTCAATTCAATTGACCTCTCAATTGAATTTCCACCAAAAAAAACTAAATTTTGAATTGAACACTACATCAGATTTCAAATCTCATACAGAGAGAGATAGATAGATAGAGAGACTGACGGCTTGAGGAGAGGGCAGCTCGCGTCTTGATCTAGACATGGCTGCTCTTCTTTTTCTCTTCTTCTTTCTCTCTCAAAAAGACCCAACGATTTTATCAACACAACAGTAAGAAACGAACACCCAAACTCACCCTTATAACAGAGATTCTATAGTAAAATCCGGAATTCCATTTCCCCCCTTTTCTAAAAGACAGTCTTTCAAATCCGACAAAAGATTTAACTGGAGGTTTCCATAAATACAACTGGAGAGGATATGCATACCGACCTCGAAAGCAAATCCCGAATTTATTTTCCCGGTTCGTCTAAAATCCAGGATATCAAATTCGGATCTCATCGCTCTCCTTCGTGGCCTTTCTTCTATCTCTGAATAAATAACGAGCGCGATAAGAGAAGAGAGAGTGAGAGAGGAGGAGAAATGGCGAGCAATGCTGCGTGGAGGATTTCTGCTTTTAGTAGATGCACCTCCATTGTTGTCAGTCCGTCGTGTAAGAAGAACGAGACGAGGAGAAGGCGACTGGACTTCTCTATTGCTCGTTCGGTCAGGTACGTGAAAATGGAAATAATTGCTGGAATGAATAAACTAATAATCGTAGGTCATTCAACAATTTATCATGTAATTCTATGTGAAAATGGAAATAATTGCTGGAATGAAAAACTCATAATCATAGTTAATTCGGCAGTTTATCATGTAATTTCCTTTTTTATTACAATTGAGTTCATCTTCTTTGTTATGAAATCACAATGTGAAATTTGTTCTCGTGTATTGAAGTTCGGAAATGTCTTTATCAATCGGAACTCATCTCATTCCACACCCTAAAAAGGTAATCGCTTGCTATTCAAATTGCATAAAAATATTTCTCAACATTTTTACAAGGAAGAAAAATTCAAAATTTCTCTTTTTTTTTTGCTGAATTTAATTTAAAAGGCTGAAACGGGAGGAGAGGATGCATTTTTTGTGAGTAGTGAATTTGGAATTCTTGCAATTGCAGATGGTGTTTCAGGGTAAATAAAATAAAAATAATAATAATAATAATACTACTTTATTTTAGAATATTATTGAGAGGAAATTTAATATTTTTAATTAGTTGTTACAAATAATTTTGTTAACTTGTATTTTTCTAGCTTTTTTGTTAATTCAACAGATGGGCAGAGAAGAATGTCAATCCGGCTTTATTTTCTCGCGAATTAATGTCTCATGCTTCAAACTTTATTAAAGATGAAGACGTAATATTATTTTGAGTAATGTTTTTGGAATGAATTATGCATTATCCAAGTAATTTCAATTTTTTTGTTTAAATTTGAATTAGGTCAATTGTGATCCACAAATTCTTTTGAGAAAATCTCATGACGCAACCACATCTATTGGATCAGCAACCGTGTAAATACTATTACAATTTTTCGGCATTTTTCATATATATCAATAAAATACTTTATTTACACATACATTGTGCTTTTTTCACATACCAAAAGAGCTCTAATTTTTTTAGGCTGATTGCTATGTTGGAGAAAAATGGAACCCTAAAAATCGCAAATGTTGGAGATTGTGGTTTGAGAATAATTCGTAAAGGTACTGGACTTACTCATATTATCAATTAATTTATTTAATTTTTTTATTAATTTTTTATTTATGTTTTAATTTTTATAGGCCAATTGATATTCACAACATGCCCACAAGAGCATTATTTCGATTGTCCATATCAAATAAGCTCTGAGTCAAACGGTCAAACTTATCAAGATGCAACTGTATATTTTTCTCCTCTTTTTAAAGAAAAAGTTACACTATTATATGATAAAATGAGATTATTTTTGTTGCTTTACTATTTATTTTGTAATTTTTGTTAGGTATGTAGTATAAAATTGAAAGAAGGTGATATAATTGTAATGGGTTCAGATGGACTTTTTGATAATATTTTCGATGAAGAGATTCTCTCTGAAATCTCTAAATTTCAAGATATGAAAGATGCTGGTAATTTTTATTTTTGTTTCAATACTTTTCGAAATTTAGATGTATATCAATTAGTTAAATTACCTAAATGCGAAATTACTAATAGCTGAGTTAAAATTATGTAACTTCTAGCAAAAGGATTAGCTGAGCTTGCGAATAATCATTCAAGAGATTTTTACTTTGATTCACCCTACATAATTGAAGCAAGAAAGAGAGTATGGATGCAACATTTGTGAAATTATTGTACTATCAATTATTTTTAAAACAATATTTAATATACATTTGATAATTTTGTTAATAGGGTTTTGATGTTAAATGGTACGAGAAGGCACTTGGAAAAAAATTAACAGGTATGTTAATTGGATTTTTGTGTGCTTACTCTATATACTTTTCTTTTTGAAAAAATAAACAATTATATAGTGGTAAGTTGAATGATTATTTCAATGAATATATTTACTATTTCAGGTGGTAAGCTGGATGATATAACTGTGGTTATCGGACAAATAATATAATCTTCAAATGAATCATAATTAATTGCATGTGGGTTGTTAATCAATTAATTATGTGTTCATCGATTCTGATTAGTTGGGCCATTTCGTTGCATATTAGTTAGTTTTATCTGTAACTTCAAAAAATAACATTCATCATGGAAGTATTTCAAAATACTTGGTATTAGTTTGTGGAGACAAAATTATCGAGTATTGTAAATATATATAACAAGTAATTGTTTTTTGGAAACTTCAGCAGACAATTGACTACTAAGCTAAAATTTCGTTAAATTAATAAAAAGCAATTCTATATATTAACTACTAAAGAGCAGAATGAAAATAATTACAAGTAAATTTTTTAGATTAGTAAGTCTTTTAATATTTGCAAATTTGACTTAGAACAAATGTTGTCTACGCTTCTGTTATGTGCTAACGATTCACAAGCCACATAATTTGTTCTTGAGTAGACACAAGCACAGTATTCTGCAAATCCGGTGGTATGTTCGAAAAGGTTTTTTATGTTCGTTGAGTCAGTTTCTAAATTGCTGACATCTATTTTGTATCTCATGTCTTACTGGAATATATATCTCCTTGAAATTTCGCCTCTTATATTCAGAAGTCCATTACAAGAAAATGAGAGAACGTTTAATACTTCTCTGTTTTTAGTTTTCTCTAATATTTCATTTGTACTTGAAATTATCTTTGAATAATTATGAAATAAACTAAACAATAACATATGTGATCAGATTTCTAATCGAAGATTTCTTTTGTTTATGTTTATGCATTAATTGAGCTGGCTATAAAATGGAAGATTGTTCATTAACTAACTCATTCATACAAAATGAATGCCGTAGTCACACAATTTTAATGGAGGGAGGAATATCAATTGTTTTCTTTACCTACCTATGTCTTTCTCTCAATTTTTTTTCAAAGCTAGTGGGACCAAAACTAGACCTATTTATTGTTCCTGGATTTCAATCTTTTCCCATGTGTAACCGTGTTATGTTGTTTCTCGTTTTTAAACTTTTTCCTTCTAATGAATAAGATGTTAGCTGTAGCCCATTCCATTACCTAACTAATAAGTAAACAAATA
Organism: Juncus inflexus; assembly: GCA_024447665.1. NCBI lineage: Eukaryota > Viridiplantae > Streptophyta > Magnoliopsida > Poales > Juncaceae > Juncus > Juncus inflexus. The sequence goes on along the minus strand of JAJHPC010000002.1, from coordinate 6,182,258 downwards.
AACAGATATTTGAAGTACATACATATAATAGCAAAAATATGCAAAGTAACAGAAGTTGAAAAATACTTTTCTGAGAGATAAAATCACAGAAACATGACATGAAATAGAGAAAATTGAGATTCATTTGTCTTTGTAAGAAAAAGAAAAAAAAAATTTAATCAAAACCAGCAAAACAATAATTCTCCTCAATCATTTTACTCACCTAAAGGCCTTCCTAACATGTGCACATCATCTCTCAAAGACGAAATATCAGTAACATTGGCTGTGGCCTCTTTCAACACCCAAAGACCACAACGGATTTGAAACAAGTCGTTCTTAACATAATGCGCCTCCAAAGCTGCTTTTGTGATAAACCGAGGGTTACCGCAACACGGAGAAGCATTGGTGAAGCTGCACAGTGAAGAATTTCCTGTTTGTCCGTCCGAGGAATAAACACCTGGTCTATCCTTGAGTTCTAATGATAGATCAAACATTGCTTTTGCCTCGACTGTTGAATCTACTAGTCGCAGATAGGCACCTACACAATCACCATTGGCCTCGTTATATCCTGCGTGGTAGAATTCGATCAGCCATTCATGTCCACCAACACAAAAGATATTTGTTTTTATGCATGTACCAACATAAATTCTCTTGATTAGCGAGTGCCGAATAACATCAAATTTATAGCATCTGGTGGATAGCTCGCTCAAATCCACCGATTTGTTGATATGTGCCATTGTTTTATGTGTAGAGGGAGGAGGAGGAATTTAGGATTTATATCTCTTTGGTTGACCTATAAATCTAGTCGACCACAAGGGAAATGTTGTGCCCATGATTGTCATCAGTGTCAACTACAAGAGGAAGCTGAAAATGGGGCCCAAATTATTAATCCCTCTATAATTTCCTTTTTTTTTCTCCCGCTATACTTTAGCTTGTCCCGTATGAACCGCATATTGTCTAATTGAGATGCTCAAATAATAGGTGGAATTCATATTAAAAGGAAAAAAATAGCTTATTATTATGGCATAGTAAAATTTGATAACACTTTTTCAATTCAATGCCGGGTCTCTTACTAGTTGATACAAATGGTACTTTTTTTTCCCGTTGGGCGGTTCTCATTGGCGTCTTCATTGTTCATATTAGGTTGAGTCAACCATTAATGACTGAATTCTGGTTACGCGAGCATAATAGGCGTTTGATTAAACATGTAATTGTAAAATTAAGCCTCAAATATTCAATCGAACATGATCATCAATCCTACTTTATTGAAATAAAACATAGCGTAATTCCCAAGCCCATATCATTCTATAGTTTACTTATTAAATTAAAGCCCAATGGCTCTAGGCCTTTTCCCTTTTCTTTTATTTTATTGCGCTCAATGATGCCCATTGAATAATAAAAACATAAACAAGATTTTACCTATATAAAATATATATTTTATACAATTTTAATATATAATCTATACCAAGAAAAAGATAGATTTGCGTGACTCAGGTTTGTATGCAATTATGAAAGCACATATATATAAATGGTGTGCCCCTTATTTCTCAAAAAAATTGTCATATATATCACCATGACATCACATGGTTGTGTAAATATACTGTTATTTTGACCGCTTGACCCGGATATTGGCTAGGCGAGTTGCAGTTGCAGTTTGAAGATGTCTTTGTGACTATTGATTGAGAGGAGGGCATCTTTAATGTTTATTAAAAAAATTAAGGTTTTCGTATTTGGTAGTGAAATTAAGGTTTCTTTATACTGAAATTATGTATTATGTACATTTCAAGTAGTTTGTACCATTTGGCTGAGTGTTTACTTTTAAATACCTTCATAGCTTTGTTTATCTTTGAATGCTATTATTTTGTGCGAGAGTAACTTGTTTGTCATACATAAAACATTATTTAGAAATTTATCTAATGCTCTAGTTCAAATTGATTTTCTAAAAGTGGAAGATTACAAAATGACTTGGAATCTAAAAAAAAATGATTGGAAGTCTCTATTGATAGTTTTTTCAATTTGTATTCTAACGAAATTTTTAATTGAGCTGATAAGATTAGTCATATTTGATTTACAATAAAAATGTACATAAGTATCACAATTATGTTTTAACACAATTAGCTAACTCAACCCTTGCATATGCTTTCATTCTTTCTGTGATTAATAAAACAAAACCAATAAATTAACATGTTACAATACAAGTAACTATCATTCAATCATCATTAAATTAATTTCTATTTTGTATAATTATGAATTTATAATAGGTCCAATTTGTTTTGAGGAAAAAATACATAATATTGCATACCTTTTCTTTTTCAATTTCCTCCAATATTCCAATTTTTATTTTGTATCACGCTCTTTAAAATTTCGCCGCAAACCGAAAACTTAATAATGTGGTAACAAAATATTTAATTTAGTTTAGTTTTTTCTTTTGTTTTATTTTCTTCATATCAACTTGGCTGTACTTTATATAATGGAAGATAAATCATGATCAAAGCACACAATTCATGCATAACAGATGCACAATTATAGTGTGTTCTGAGACCTACATTCGGCCCATTACGAATATCCACTACCTTCATAAGCCCACTTATATCCCCAACCTCTCATTTCAATCCGGCCCACTTCTCCTCCATTCCATTCCCCCTCACTTCTAAAACCCTAACACAACATCAATGGCGGACACAACAGATCCTTCTACCGGAACCCTAACCTCCACCCGGTTCTCCGACCTGACCCCGCCTCTCTCCCCTCCAGTGCTCCACACCCTCAACGAAGGCGGCTTCACGCGATGCACGCCGGTGCAGGAGGTCACCGTGCCGCTCCTCCTCTCGCACAAGGACGTGGCTGTCGACGCCGCCACTGGTTCCGGAAAAACCCTCGCTTTCTTGCTCCCTTTTACGGAAATCATCATGCGGTGCTGTAATGGTAGTTCGCCTAAAAAACATCAGGTCTTGATTCAATTCAATATGTTTTTTTTTTTATGGATTTTTAGAGAAATGTTGTTGAAATGTTGACTGGGTTTTGTGATTTTTTTAATATTTTGTGTAGATTTTTGGGATGATTATATCTCCGACGAGGGAATTGTCTTCGCAAATATACCATGTTGCGGAGCCGTTTTTTGCGAAAATACCCAAAGTGAAATCGATGCTTTTGGTTGGAGGAGTCGATATAAAATTGGAAATAAGTAAGATTGAGGAAGATGGGGTGCATATTTTGGTTGGCACGCCTGGAAAATTATACGATATTATGGACCGCCTCGATATTCTTGATTTTCGCTCCCTCGAGGTAATTTTTCAAATTTCACCCATCAAAAAATTGTAAATTACAAATGTACTTTTCAAAAATTCTAAATGTGCCAATTTACCCTTCAAAAACAGGATTTCAAATGTGCTCTCCTTGTCTCTGTCTCTGTCTCTGTTTTTCTTTCTCTCTCTAAACAAATTTTAATCGTTGATTGGCTGATAAACTACTAGGAATAGGATCCTGAAACAAGTTTCCCAGATCCTTACACGGCTTCCAAAGCACTGCATAAATTTTCTGTGCGGTTTCATACATAAACTTCAAAACTCAAATATCTTAAACGCCCTTAAAAAATCACAAATATCAAATTTACCCTCGTAAAAGTCAAATAACAACTCACACTGACCCCCACACGGATTTCGAAGCAATGCATAATTATCGGGGCAGTTTCGCACATAGAACACCAAATAATTAAATTCAGGCCCTTTATCTCTCTCTCTCTAACACTCTCTCTCTTTTAACCAGATTCTAATCCTGGACGAAGCCGACCGCCTCCTCGAAATGGGCTTCCAAAAACAACTGACGTCCATCCTGGCACGGTTACCGAAGCAGCGAAGGACCGGCTTATTCTCGGCCACGCAGACCGAGGCCGTGGGCGAGCTGGCGCAGGCCGGCCTGCGGAATCCCGTCAGAGTCGAGGTCAAGACGGAGGTGAAATATAGCAGGGGCGGTTTGGGGGGCTCGGAGCAGAAAGGGCCTTCTAGAACTCCGCTGGGCCTTCATATTGAGGTAATTGAATTGTGATTGGTCAGTTTGAGATTTGTGTGGATGTAATTTATTGGGTATATATATATATATAGGGCTTAGGGGGTTCCGTTCTGGGTTTAGTTTAAGGGTGGTTTGGTCATTTTGGTTGATGTGATTGTCTGTTACGAGTAATAGTGGTACTTGTGATTAGTCAAATTGAAATGTATTTAGTCAATTTGAGATTTGTGTTGATGTAATTTAATGAGTATATATAGGGTTTAGGGGGTTCTGCGTTTAAGGGTGATTTGGTCATTTTGGTTGATGTGGTTTTTTTGTTACGAGTAATAGTGGTACTTGATATATTATAATGATATGGCAAGTTTTCTAATTTTTGTGTTTGTGTTTGTGCAGTATATGATATGTGAAGCGCCCGAAAAGTCGTCTCAGCTTGTTGCTTTTCTGTCGCAATATTTATCCAAAAAGACAATTGTGTAAGAATCAGTCTTTTATTTAAAGTTTAAACCATCTTTATCATGCCTTTTTCTTTGGAAAGTTTGCAATGGTAACCTTCTATTATAAAAAAATTGTTAAAAGGTCCCTGCATTCTCATTATTTACAAAAATTATCTCAGTTTTTGGTTTCTCTTCTTTTTATTGTTTATTTATTTTTTGAATTTATGTAATCATTTTGCAGATATTTTATGACATGTGCTGCTGTAGATTATTGGGGATTAGTTCTCCCTAAAATTAAGGCTCTTAAAGGGTCCCAAATAATCCCTCTTCATGGTAAAATGAAACAGGTCAGCAGAATAAAATAATTTTTTACACAAAGAACCCTCAATTTCTCTAATATTGCTTGCTATAAATACACAGCAGTAATTTATAGTCTTATCTCTTGAAATTAGATTTAAGTTGCAAAAGAACCTCAACTTTAACTACCATTTATAATATTTGAACCTTATATTGGTGGATTGGATTTTCTTATTTGTGAATTTATATATTTTTTAATTAATTTAATTTTTTTTTCAAAATTATTGTGCAGGTTAATAGAGAGAAAGCACTGGCTCAATTTTCATCTCTTCCAAGCGGTATTTTATTATGTACAGATGTTGCTGCTAGAGGCCTTGATATTCCTGGTGTTGATTGGATTATTCAAGTATTAATGTTTTATTATTTATTATTTTTTAATATTTCTATTATTTTCTCTGTACGTGTTTGGTAAAACTGTAAGACGTCATTCGAACCATGTATGAAAAACAATCTTTTTCTTTTATAGTTGCTAAAAGTTAGTACTTTATGTTGGATGGTTCTAACAGCAAGGGTTTACTTTCAGAATTTTTTATGATTGAAGGGGCTCTTCGCAATTATTTCGGTCATAAATTAATACTAATTTAATTTTTTTTTGTGCAGTATGATCCACCACAGGATCCGAATGTATTTATACACAGAGTGGGCCGTACAGCTCGTATAGGCAGACAAGGCAGTGCAATTGTTTTTCTCTTACCTAAGGTCTGAAATTTGAAACGTATTTTTTATGTTTTCACCCTTCAAAGACTTAAAATACATCAAATTTATCCTTATGAAATATGCCCTTCGAATAGTCGAGATATCATATCTTATTATATTTGAGTTTTAAAAGCTTGAATTTCATATTTTTTGTTTAGGAAGTGATTTTGATATTTTCAACTTTCTGAAGGGGGGGGGTATCATAGTAAATTGCTCATAATAAAAAGATTATTATTTTTTATTTAATTTAATATATTTTGAGCAGGAAGAGGCTTATGTGGAGTTTCTCAAACTCAGGCGGGTCCCACTTGAAGAGAGAGAGTGCTCTTCAGATGCAACAGATATTATACCACAGGCAAGTACACAAATAATTCCATACACGCCCTTTGAAAAATATAAAATATTGAATATACCCTTATTTTTTTATTTTTATTTTCAGATAAGATGTGCGGCTAAAGAAGATAGGGACATAATGGAGAAAGGCGCGAAATCATTTGTATCTTTCATCCGTGCTTATAAAGAGCACCACTGCTCTTACATATTCAGGTCGGTAATTTCCCAACCAAGCCTTTGAAAAATTTGTATTTACCAAAGAAAATGATTTATTATGTGTTTTTTTCTTTATTTTTTAAAATAAAGGTGGAAGGAATTGGAAGTTGGTAAATTAGCAATGGGATATGGATTATTACAGATTCCGTTAATACCTGAAGTGAAACATCACTCTCTCTCTACTGGCGGTTTCGAGCCTGTCAAGGATGTTAACCTAACCTTAATTAAATACAAGTAATCATTTCTTCTCTTACTAATATACAATAATTATGTTATAAATTTTCGTATTTTAATGAAATTTGAATTATGTAGAGACAAAACACGAGAAAAGCAAAGGCAAAAAAACTTGAAGAGAAGAGAATCCGAAAGAAAGGAAGACCAAGAAGAACGGAAATTTGAGAAAAGAAAGAGGAGCGAAGATGGAAAAGACAAAAACACCCCTAAGAGGAAGAAGACCGGGAAGCAAAGGCAAGCTATACAAAGCAAGGAGGATTTCGACGAGTTGGAACACGAGTATAGATTATTAAAGAAATTGAAAAAAGGGGCGATTGATGAAGAGGAATATGAGAGGTTGATGGGATTTGGGGGCGAAATTGAGGAGGAGAGAGAAAGCGGCGATGAGGAGAGAGAAAGTGACGAGAGGTTAATTATTAAGGGGAGTAAAAAGAAGAGCACGAAGAAAAAACCGAAGCTAAAGGGGTCTTGGAAGAGCCAGAAAGTCAGCAAATGAGTTTTGTTAGGGTGTTATTTAATTGTATTATTATTTTCCTTTCTGTCCGAATTATTTATTTGCAATTATGATTCTTGTCTCAAACTTATTTATTTTTTTACTCAAAAAATGAAAATCAAAAGTTTTTTCGTTTTGCTCACAAAGCCCGTAGGCAAAATGACAAGTGTTATTACTTCTATGTATAATAAGCGTGTTTTATACACAGTACAGAAAAACAAACGAGTTCCAGGATGATTAATTCCTAAAAATGGATTATAGGCCGTTGGATCAACAATCAACGGCCTATATTGCATCCTGCCCTTTAATATTGTAATACAGATCTCCAGTCGTAAAACTGGCGAGGATTTATAGCTGATTTCTGTATTCTGATTCTTCCGACTTTCGACTCGACTCGAGCTGTTTTTTTGTTCTTCCTCCTAAACCCTAATTCGACTCATCTAGAGAGAAACAGAAGAAGAATTCGTAATTCCATGTCAGGCGGTTACGATCGTGGCGGCGGCGGCGGTTATGATAGTAGAGGTTTGTATACTGCTGGGAATTTACATGTTCAGCTTTTTGCTCTTTTTCTGTTTGGCTTGTTTGTTTGGGAACGTGAAGTTTCGATTAGATCTGATCTGAAATGGCTTCTGTTTTGCAGGCGGAGGCGGAAGGGGAGGTAGAGGTGGATATGGCGGAGGAGGCCGTGGCGGAGGCGGCGGATATGGTGGAGGCGGCGGGAGAGGAGGCGGCGGCGGCGGCGGCAGAGATGGTGACTGGACTTGCCCTGATCCCAGGTCTTTATTTCTCTCTCAAAAGTTTACTTCTTTTTCCTCCCATTACTCCTTGTCCTTCCATTGACCACCAACTATAAATCCTTGTAATTTTAATACGTAAAATCAAGATTCAAACGTTTGAACGACAACTTCTACCAACAGTTTTAATCAAACTGAAAATAAACCGAGAAAAAACCCCTAAAAAACAAACCAGTCTCCCCATTTCTGACAGTATTAAATCTTTTTTGTACCAGTTGTGGAAACGTGAATTTCGCAAGACGGACGGAATGCAACAAATGCCACACCCCGAATCCAGCTGGCGGGAACAGAGGCAGCACAGGTGGCCGCACGGACGGCGGTTACAGCAGATCCAGCGGCAGAGACGGTGGTGGTTATAATCGCGATGGAGGTAAGGGTTAATAACAAGCCCAAGTTATTAAGTATATTAATCCTATGTTATTTTTACCGACTATAGAATATTGTTACACCAATCGCTACCTTGAAATATTATTAGCTCCTTTTAGATATTAAATACGGGATAAATGATAAATTCTCCGTTGGTACCTATATTTTAATTGGATTGCAATTTAGTCCCTGTATTATATATTTGAACTTTTTGACCCCTGCATTTTATGAAAACACGCACGATTAGTCCTTGAATTAGGGACTGATAGATCACAATTCTGTAAAGTACGGGGACCTAAAAGTTCAAATCAATAAAAGACGGACTAAATTGCAATCCAATGAAAGTACATGTACTAACCATGCATTTAACGCTAAGAATACGTAGATTCGAAACTAAAAAGATCAACATGAAATACCACAAGCATAACTCAACGTTTAATAAATAAAAATATTAAAAATATTTTATAACAGGTAGGGAGTCTAGGGACTATAATTCCGGCGGTGGCAGAGGGGGAAGAGACGGCGGCGGCGGCAGAGATGGCGGAGGAGGCGGCGGTGACCGGTACGACCGGAGTCGGAGCAGCGGTACGGACCGGTACGACCGGAACCGTAACGACAGAGATAACAGAGATAATAGAGACAGTGGATATAATAACAGAGACTCTGGTTACGGAGGGCAAGACGGTAATTTCAACCAAGTGCCTCCGCCAGCTCAGCACCCACCATCCTATCCCGCTGCTTATAATTCCATGCCTGCTCCGACTCAGCAGGGGCATGGGTACGCTGCGCCTGAGGCGTATGGAGGAGGTTATGGTGGTCCGCCGGCGGCGCCAGGTGGCGGGTATAGGGAGAGGGAGGCGGTAGTGGAGGCCCCGCCGGTGAAGGTTAAGCAGTGTGATGAAAATTGTGGGGATACTTGTGATAACGCGAGGATTTACATCTCCAATTTGCCCCCTGATGTTTCCATCGATGAGTTGCAGGAACTTTTCGGTGGTATCGGCCTGGTAATCAATTAATAATTATACTCTATCTCTATCTTTATATATTTATCCAACACTAGTTATATCTCAAAATCTCGAGTGGAAAATCATTTTTCAACTGTATCGATGAAAAATATAGCATTTTATCATGTTGTAGATTAAATTTCGTAATATATTATATGACGTTCTTTTCGGCCGTTAATTTTGATGGTGATGATATAGAGTTCCAAATATTATAAATTTCAATCTACAACATAACAACACCATATATTTTTTACCTATACGGCTGAAAATCTATTCATCACTTCTGATAATCAACATTCCAACATATATACTCCCTCTTTAATTCACGTATTTTAATTTGTTCTAATTTTGTTTTGTTGAAGGTTGGGAGGATAAAGCAGAAGAGAGGATACAAGGACCAATGGCCGTACAATATCAAGATTTATACGGACGAAAGTGGAAAAAACAAAGGAGACGCTTGCCTTGCTTATGAGGACCCTTCTGCTGCTCATTCCGCCAGCGGTTTTTACAACAGTACGTTTTATTGATATGAAAAAAATGAGCGGAAATTTTGATATTTTGCTTTCGAAAAGTGTAATTATAAAATTTATCCTTCTAAATTCTAAATGGGATGTTGAGAAGGAGGGCAATAAGATAATGGAGGAAGGATGTTTTTGTCTATTAAAGATTTTGGAAGGGTAAATACGATATATTTTGAAATTTGCAAGGGTAAATATGCTGTATATGAGATTTTGAAGTGTAAATGTGATACCTATTTTTAGAGGGAGAAATATGATATTGTGAAGTTTTGGAAGGATAAATATGACATTCCCCCCTAAAATTGTAATTTTCTTCGTTCTTTTGTCTAGTATGCTTGTACAACATTAATATGTGTTTACACAATATTGTCAATATACTGTTTTTCATGTATAATGTATCATTTAATTTGTTATTATGTTATAATTTTTTTTTCTTTTGCAGATTACGATATGAGAGGGCATAAAATAAATGTCGTCATGGCTGAAAAATCTGCTCCGAAACCTCAAGCCTCTTATGGGTATTTCTTTCTCTTTCCAATTTATATTTAAATTAATATATAAATATATAAAAATTAGTATCATGAATATACCGTTTATTTTATGAATAATCTATTTTCAAATAGGGGCGGTCGCGGCGGATATGGAGGCGGTGGTGATAGGAGGGGTGGTGGGCCGGACAGACATTACGGTGGCGGTCAACGGTCAAAACCCTACTAAAACCCAAAAAAAAAAAACCCTAAAAAGAGAAATGTGTACTATGAAACCCTAATTAATTCTCTCTCTGTTGTATGATGTCTTGAGAAAAAAGCGGAAAAGCCTAAAGGTAGGTTTATACTATTACTCCTCCCTTTAGTGCTATATATTATTTAGAGAATAATAGAGGGGTATTTTGGTCTTTTTATATTTTTTGAGACTTATTTAAGTTTGTAAGGATTTTTGTTTTTTGTTTTTTTGTTGTTTTTGTTTTTAGAGATGCAGATATTTTGCTTGGTTGCTTGCTTTGCTGTGGTAGGTTTTGAGATTGTTGTTATATTCAGGTGAGTGCTTGCATTAATTATCATTTGTTTTTCTATTTTTTTAATAATGAAATTTAGGCTTTATTAAAAAATATTTATGGAATAATTTCATGGGATCCCTAATTTCATTGCAACATGATTGACTAGAGGGTTTGGTGAATAAAAAAGCCACCTTTGATCTTGATGCAGATATGAGGTAGGTTCCATTTAGCCCCTTATGAAATATAAAATATTATTTTGGGTAGTTCTATTATTTAAATATAGAATTGAAATCAAATCGATTTATGAGTGTCATTTCAATGCAAGTTCACATCTCATGCCAGAGCTGATTTTGATGCTGACTTGGAACCATGATTCTTCAACTGATTTCTTGTCAAAACCTTTTTTTATTTGTGCTGAGTTGTTTTATGAAGTTCATTATAGGATTGTATTCTTTTTTCTTTTTCATTTATGCAATTTGTGAGTTGTACTAATTTTAGCGAGTAATAATTATTCAAGCGACAAATGTTTAAGAATGATGAATTTCTGTTGTTTCGTTATGTTGACTTCGTTTCTTTTTTTCCAATTGTATGTCTATTTTAAGTGATTCAATTTTGCTTGTTTTGTCACTTGTTTTCCCATTTTCTCTTTACGGTTGGAACATTGTATTTTAGTATTGCAAGTCACTTTATCTAAAGCCGTATTATTTCAAAAGGGAAAAAAAAAACCAAAGCCTTTTTGTTTCTTATATACCCCTCAATAGATAACACAAACAAATTGATAAGGTGATGAATTGTTTATTAATTTTCATAGTGTCTATTTTCCTATGATTTAAATTACTAAATGTAAAATTGCCAAACACCTTTAGCTCATGATGGCTAATTGGAGAACAAAATCAGATGGAATGAGCGGAATATTAGGCATCATAGGTTATATTAATTAGACAGTATAAGTTGAATTGGATCTTTTTATTTTAATCATAGACCATTGTGTTTGGTTACATGTTGATGTGAATGTGCAAAGTTGACAAAATCTGAGCCGGCGTCTAAATTCTAATTCATGATATGTCTTACAAATTTGCTTGAGAAGTTCATGCATGCCCATTACTTAGCTGCCCAAATCTTCTTGGCCATTTCAATATTAAAATAATAATGATTTCATGAACATTCTAGTTTTCAGTGGAAAATACAATAATTTGAATATAGTAACAAAATAATATATTGTTTTTTCTGTTGCATTAATCCTCCATTTTCCTTTTCCTCTTAATACACGTGTATTGTACAGACTTATTTCAAGTTAATATTTTTCTGTCAATTTATCGCGAATACATCCTTGAATACCTCTAGATAAAGTTTTCAGAAAAATTTGAATGTTATTTTGTGAATGATTCAGGCTAATAAGCAATATATATTGTCATTTCTTTCCACCAATAATTTACAGAACTCGTCTGCATATACGGAATTAATATGGTCAGCTTTTTGATATAATAATAAGATCAATAATTGAAGGGGATCTATTTAACTATAATAATAATCTGTACGTTTTCTTATAACTATAATAATTTCCAGTATAAATATGATATGTTTGTCTTTTTTGTTCACTCTTTCAAAGCCGAATAATTACAGGCTTTCACGTAGATATATTTGGGTTGCACGTTTTTGTTCTGTTGAACCTCATCTTCACTTTAAACAGATCAGTAATATCAATTAAATATGTGCCGTACAGTTTCATACAATTAAATAATCGAAATCATTTAACTCTTCATAAACAGATTACCACATACTTAGAAAGTTCCTAGGGAACAACCTGACACAAACACCTTGTGTATATAATCCAACTCAAACCCCTAATCAAATCCTAACATCCACACCAAATCCTCTCTCTAGACAAAACACAAAGACATGGCCACCCTACTAATCTTCTCTCTCCTCCTCTCCTCTTCTCTCTTCGGTTCTGCGCAAAATGCACCGGCTTCCGCCCCAGGCCCATATGCGGCTGAAGGTCCATATGCGGCCGAAGGTCCATATGCAGCCGGCCCGGTTCCTGGCGATATTCCTGATGCTCCAGCTCCACCAATGGCTCCAACCGAACCTTACGTGCCACAAAACACCACCCAAAAAATACTAGTGGTGGTAGAAGGAGTCGTGTTGTGCCAAGATTGCGGTACTCGTGGCACCTGGTCATTATCAGAGTCAAAACCGATCAAGGGTGCCAAAATCAGCGTTACATGCCGTGACTCCAAAAACAGACCGTCTGGCTATCAGGTTTCTAAAACTGATGACAACGGATATTACTACGTGCGTTTTGACGTGGCTTCGATTACCGATTACTTCATGGGTGATCCCACCAAGGCGTGTTTCGTGAGGTTACTTTCATCTCCTAACTCGAAATGTAACGACTTGACGAATATCAATTATGGTATTGTTGGCGGGCCAATAAGGTTTGATGGTAAGAAGTATAGTGGTGCGGATTATGACACGGTGGTTTATGAGTCGGGTCCGCTTTCATTCAGGCCACATATGTGCGTGCCAACTTACCACTATTGATTGATAATGAGATAATATGAGGTGCATTATCATATATCAGAGGGGCAAGCTCTTTTTTATCTTTCTTATTTTGTTTTCCTTTTTTGGTTTGTTGAGTTGTATGAATGTGTTATTTCCTGAAGTGATATACTGCTATTGATGATTTTGATGTGTAAATTAAAGACAGCTTTTGATAATATGCTCTTTTTGTTTTATTTTGGTGAAACCCTTTACTATGTTGAATAAGATTTTATACTGTTCTTCTTGATAAAGCCTAATAAATTCAATCAATACTAATCAATCATCATTAACAAACACTTCTCTCTTCTCTCTATACTTCCACATTTAACATTCAACTTTTAAATTTACCATGACAAAGGCCAGTTAGTTAATGTTCTTATCAGTTGTAAATTCAGGAAAAATATTCGGGATATATATTTCATAGTACATCACATAAAATAAATATATACATTAGTTGTGGTTTGTTGAGATATATTCCTCTGATATTTTGCTTTTAATTGGGTTTATTGATCAACTAAAAAGTTACTTTAATTATAACCCTAGAAATACATATACCTTATGAAATCAATGCTTTTTAAATTAAATTTAACTCTATAACTGTTCATTCAAAGTACAAATTACAAATTAGAGAAATCAAGTCATTTTCCGTCAATATTATCATCACATTTGTTCTTTAAACTTGATGGTGCATATTTAAAAACAACTTTTTTTTTATGAAAATAGTATAAAAAAAATGTTACTGTATCCTTAATGTTCGACAAAAATAAAATATTATATTTTTGAACAACGAAAATGATACTTTTACAAATTCAGACATAGAAAGGTTACTTTTTTATTCTAAGTTTTTTCCTAAGGATGACTCAAGATATTTTTGTCATCCAAATTTTCAAACCAAATGAAAAGTACGGCCTATATTACTATATGTCAAGGCAGTAAAGTAGCTTTCAGTTGGTTGTGTTTAGATTTGGCAGCACTAAATTGTTGAAGGATTCAAATATAAGACTTCTGACCTAACAAAGGAACTTGAGTTCTGTTGTACAATGCTCACTTGTACAGTCCATATAACAAATAAAGAGAATGCTTCCTTTTGTATTTTTGAATTTTTTTTTGTTTTTCAAAACAAGGACACTTATCACTTAATTCCATAGAAATATAATGTAGGACATCTTCTGAACAATTCAGAAACAAATACTTATTTTGCCTCCAAACAAATCAATGTCTAATTGTGAGAAAAATGCATATTTGATGAATGAAAACATTGAAAAGACTCTCAACGCTACCTACTCATTTAAAAGAGCTTGAAGTCGTTGGGAGTTTGTATATTCAAAATATCTTTTATCTAGGAAATCTAGTGACTTAGGCGGAGAAATTTTAATCTGCTGAGTCAAAAGTTTCTCGGTTTTACATTGATAAAATTACAGGTATCTTTTCATGAGATAGTATGTGATAATTACTCTTGTATAGTAATTGCATGAGTCTATTAAATGATTGTATAATGATTCTTTTTTTATTGGATGGATAAGACTTAAGCTCCACTTTCCTTTATGGCATCAGTTAAATCTTAACTAATGACTTCCAATTTTATGTACATTAAGTTCAACCAAGTTATGTCCTGTTGATTATTTTTTCACAAGTTTTTGTACTGCTTAAGGACCCTTCAAGGTGGACATTGCTACAAATCAACCCACAAATTATGATGGCACACTAAAACTCTTGGAGCCAATAATTGGACCGAAATTTCAATGTTGTTCTTATATTTAATTGTAAAGTGATCACGTCAATCTCCATCGCCTTTTTCTCCTTTCTTTTATAATCCATTTAAGATAGATCTTGATATCCAATCACATATGAATGTGCCTTCACCTCAAGTAGTCAGATCTCTGTTTTCATATCAAATGGGTTTCTTTTGTGGGCTTCATTCACTCCCCCTCTCTACTCTACTAATCAGCTCCTTCTTGTTCTCTCTTAATGGTGTAATAGCCACCAGCTTAGCTCCATGCCCTCCTGATCAGAGCTCTGCTCTTCTCCAGCTTAAAAAAGGTTTTGCCTCCTCTAACTTATCATCTTGGAAACCTGGCACCAACTGTTGTCTTTGGGAGGGAGTATCTTGTGAAGAAACAACAGGAAAAATCAACCTTCTTGTCCTTAATAATCGCAATATCGCTGGTAACCTTAGTCATGCAATATTCAATCTCACATCTCTCAAGTACCTAAATCTCGCATATAATGATTTCTCCCAAAATGGTATTCCTGATGGGTTTGAGAAATTGACCAAGCTTACCTACCTAAACATGTCCTACTCGTCCTTTGTTGGTCAAATTCCCATTGGCATCGCTAATCTCACAAACTTGGTCTCACTTGACCTCTCTGGTGATCATTCTAGCTTGAAACTACAAAAACCGAGTCTAAGAACACTAATCAGAAACCTTAGCAATCTAAAAGAGCTATATCTCGATTATGTTTACATTTCCAATGATGGGACAAAATGGTCTGCAGCTTTGGCTGAATCAGTCCCTCGCCTACAGGTCCTTAGTATGGTAGATTGCGCACTTTCTGGCTCCTTTGCACCATCTTTTTCTCAACTTAGTTCTTTGACTCATATCTTCCTTGAAGGCAATAGTTTAAATGGCCACTTCCCGGAAAAGATATTTCAAATCCAAACTTTGACCAGCCTTGATCTATCCTCCAATTCTGAACTTTCTGGGGCCTTCCCAGATTTTCCGTTGAAGAGTAGTCTCGAGAACTTGAACCTTGATAAAACCCTCTTCTTTGGTGAAATACCACAATCCATTGGCAATCTAAAAAATTTAACTATGTTTAGTGCTTCATCTTGCAATTTTACAGGGCCAGTACCTTCTTCCGTAGGAAAACTAACCAATTTGGTGCATTTGGATCTTTCCAACAATACCTTCTCAGGGCCAATTCCGAAAAGTTTACTCAGTCTTCCGTTTTTGGAAGTTCTAGTGCTTTCAACAAATAAATTTTCAGGTCTGTTGGAACTTGAAGAGTCTCAAATCTCATCTTCTTCATTGATGTTTATTGATTTAAAAGAAAATCAACTAAGTGGCCCAATTCCCCACTCAGTTCTTGGTATCACAAGTCTTGTGTATCTTTACTTAAATGCCAATCAGTTCAATGGTTCAATTCCACACTTGAATTTGGGAATCTCAAGTCTTCAACTACTTGACTTGAGCTCTAATCATTTGAGTGGCCCAATTCCTGTTTCAATTTTCCGACTTCCAAATCTTGGAATTCTTAACGTGAGCTCAAATTATTTGAATGGTACATTTGAACTTAGTTTAATTCATGGCATGAGAAACACTCCTGTTTCGATAGATCTATCATATAATCAACTATCTATAGCTGATGTATCATCTGTAGAATTGTTAAATTCATTTCCACAAGTTTCTGGTTTAGGTCTAGCATCATGTAACTTAAGTCAAATCCCTCGAGTGTTGCAATACCTAAATTATATGCAATATCTCGATCTCTCAAATAACTTTTTGAGTGGAGCTATACCAAGCTGGATATGGGAGCGCTTTAATTATTATGTTCCGGGTTCACAATTGTATTTGTCTCATAACATGTTCACTCGTGTGGAGAATGTCCAGTCATCTCTTCTTGCTTTCCAAGAAGTTGATCTTAGTTTTAACAAGATACAAGGAATGGTTCCACTGGCTGTGAATGCTGAGAGCTTTGATTATTCAAATAATGAATTGTCATACTTTCCAACTAATTTAACATCGAGTTACTGGGGGGGCCTCGTGACCATAAGGTTGTCCGGAAATAAGTTAGCAGGAGACATTCCACATTCCATTTGTAATGCAAGATCCCTTCAACTGCTTGATCTATCATATAACAACCTAAGTGGATTGATCCCTTCATGCCTCGTCGAGCATTCTGATTATCTACAAGTGTTGAATCTAAAAGATAATAGATTTCATGGGCTCTTGCCTGATGATATTATTGGCAATTGTAGTCTCCACACAATTGACCTGAGCGATAACACTCTTGAAGGGCCGCTACCAAGATCTCTGTCAAGGTGCAAGTCATTAGAGCTTCTTGATTTTGGAAACAACCGTTTTGTTGATACTTTCCCGTTTTGGCTTGGGAATCTCTCTGAGCTTCAAGTCCTTATCTTGAGATTGAATTATTTTCATGGTTCTTTGGACTATTCTGTATCGTTAAAGATGAACCATTATTTTGAAAAATTACACATCTTAGACATGGCCTTGAATAATTTTACTGGAGTTTTGCCCCAAGAGTGGTTCGAGAATTTCAAATCCATGATGAATAAATCTATTGATTCACGTCTCATAAAGGCATTTGAATTTTTAAATGTGTACTATCAAGAATCCATCACAGTCATAAGTAAAGGACAAAAGATTACGATAGAAAAGAGCTTGATAGCCTTGTCCGTGCTGGACATCTCAAAAAATAGCTTTCACGGTCAGATTCCAAAGACCATTGGTAATCTCAGCTCATTACAGGTGTTGAATATGTCGAGCAACAACTTTTCGGGAGAAATTCCAACCGAATTCCAACACTTGACTCAACTCGAGTCACTTGACCTCTCTTGGAACCAACTATCAGGACCAATTCCGCAACAATTAACCTCTCTAACCTTCCTTTCCAAACTAAACCTCTCATACAACCATTTGGAAGGGGAAATACCACAATCATCCCAATTTCAAACATTCGACGATAGTTCATATGAGGGAAACACAGGTTTATGTGGAACCCCACTAACAAAACAATGTGGAGCTCGAGGTGTAACTCATAATGAAACAACTTATTTAGGGGACAATAATGGATTTTGGAACGACAAAAGTGCGATTATTATCTTGTTCCTCTTTGTTGGATTGGGTTTTGGAGTCGGTTTTGCGTTGGTGATTGTGCTCCAAGTAATTTCAAAGAGAAAAAGACAAATCGGACGAGCGACAACCCGACAATAATTGTGCTTCTATAAGTTCACATTATGTAAAAAATGAAGTACTTCCTTTGATGGGCTCTAGTGTTTTCTTTTTGTTTTTGGTGAGTCTTTGTGTTTATTATGTTTTGGTAAAAATGTACTCTTTTGAAAAAAAAAATTTGAGTCTCAGAGTATTTTCATTGAAAATAAAATAAAAAGAAATTGTTTTACATAGATTACAACGCGATGGTAGTTATAAAATAAGATACAAGTGGGTAACTACATTCCCCTTCCACTAAACTAATTAACCCTATTCAGGCGGTTTCCTTCTTGTGAATCTTTTTTTTAGGCTAGCTTCATCCATAACTTAGCGTCTTGAATGGCTAGTTGAAGCACCACTCTCATCGGCGCCGATCGTTGATTGAAGATTCTTTGGTTGCACTCCTTCCAGATGTCCAACAAATGGCGGCCCACAAGCTTCCCCATTCTTTTTTGCTCGCGGTGGTTTGTTTAGAATTCCCCACTCTTTCCCGTAAGTCGAGAGGAGAGCGATCAGAAAATGTACTCTTTTGAAATTATACAAGATGTAATGTAATGCCAAATTTACTACAAATTAGTATTACCTTTTTACGTTTGTTCAATATGAGATAATTACCAAGTTTATTAATGATGTTAGCATAATTACGTACTATATTATATAAATATTGTTACATACAAAGTGTTCACAATTACTTGACATGAAAACAACATTATCACAATAATAACATTTTTGAAACGAAAAACTATATTAGAGAGCTCACAAGGCAAGTTACAACGCACCGTCTTTTTTTCATTAATGAGGTACGGTTGAATCCATGAGCTTGTACCGCTTTTCTTCGACCCCTGTTACACCCATTTGGATCTCTATTATTGTATGAAGCGGTACCTATATATGGCAAAAAATGAAGGTTGATTAATCATACTTAATTAACAAATAGCTCAAAATGTATAAGCTAAGTTGTACTGATAGTAAGATATTCAAACTACATAAATAGTTCAAACATCTATAAGAAAAATACAGTTATTAGTTCAGTTAGTGATATGGTGCAAGTAAGTTGGCCTATGTGACAATTTTCATCCCATATTAAGTAATTTGAGTAAAAGTTGAGGGCTTGTTAGCATTATTTACAAAATATACCTCTATATCAGGAACTTCCCTCAAGGGCCTATCCGCAAAATACGCATACAGTGCTCTCAACACAGCCTACATGAATAATTTCCAATTTCACATCCAAATAAAAATTTAGAACATTATAGGAAAAAATAAGAGAAAAGGCCAAGGTTATTTATGTAAAATTACCTGGTGAGATATGACTACAACTGGCGCACGTTGCCTTTCGAGCTCAATTATGACAGGCTCTAACCTACAAATTGA
Organism: Juncus inflexus; assembly: GCA_024447665.1. Classification (NCBI taxonomy): domain Eukaryota; kingdom Viridiplantae; phylum Streptophyta; class Magnoliopsida; order Poales; family Juncaceae; genus Juncus; species Juncus inflexus. Next base: position 6,162,962 of record JAJHPC010000002.1, on the reverse strand, counting down.
AACAAACTTTTATATTAAAAAAAGTTTATTTACTCAAATATACTTAAAAAAATCATCATATTTTATTATTTATTTTACCTTTGGATGACATCTAAATACGATTCGCCACGTGGGTAGCGATATCTCAACTTGTCCTTCTTGCGCGACCTAAATTATACACATATTAAAAATAAAATAATTGGCCTAAAGAAACATGAAGTGTATAATATGGTAATTTAAGAGTTCATACTCATATTCTTCAGGCATATTTTTCTTTATTTCTTCATATGTCATGCCATCACAAACGCCAGAATTTATTTCGTCTAGGGCTCGCCATTGTATCTTCAAAAATAATGATAAATAAATAAAAAGAGAAATAAAAAGGAGAATGATAAAGGACACCGACAAAGAGTGTAAAAGGATATGTTGAGTCTCGAAGAAATATATAAATAAAATGAATATTGACACAAAACTATATTTATAATGAGAAATAATAATAATATTGAGACTAGCTGGCAAGCAATATTTAGAGAGAGAGAGAAACCTTTGGAAAACCAACAATAGGGCTAGCAGTAAGAATAGTTCTTTGAAGAGTACTTGTCCATATCTAATCCACACAAGAAAAACAAAAAAAACTTAGGAAAAAAGAAAACAAAAAAGGGATATTTATTTAAATAAATAAATAAATTGTTATTCCTCACAGAAGCTGTTCTTTCGTTTTTTAGTCTTTTCTCCACAAAATTTGCGAGTTTCTTTGAATACAGCTCACCTGCTTCACTGTATTATTTCATTCAAATTAGACAAAATAAATATATTTAGTATAATAATTCTTGATATAATTAATATATATTTTATTATTTTGATATAAAAAGTAGAGAGAGACAGAGAGAGAGAGAACCTAATAACAGTATCACCACCAATTCTCCCTCTTACATTATGCAAACTCTCACCGTGCCTAGTCAGAAGTATAGGCCTAGGTGTCAAATGCGCATTAACCTAAGAAATATAAATAAATAAATAAATAAATAAATAAATAAACAAATCAACAAAATAAACCAACATATCATTATATAGACATACTAAGAAAAAGACGATTCGGCCAGGAAGGTAGCCACTGATGTTGTTCACCTGAATTTTAAAACAAAAACAAAATTTTAAGAAAAAAAATTAACACATTGAAATAGTAGGGGTAAAAACGTAATTTACTCAAAATAATAAATAAAGTAAAATAAAATAAATAAAACTGACTTGGAGCTGACCGCCTTGTCCGCTAACCATATCTATCATTTTTATATAAGACCCTTCTTCAACTGGTTCATATACCTGAATTAAATACATATAAATTCATTTATTTATGTTTTAAATACATAAAAAATATAAGAATAAAATCATAACATAAAAATGCGATAAGTATAATAAAATAACCTTTTCATAATTGGCTAATCGCTCTTTGAAATCTCGCAACCCAGCTTCATAATCTGTCCTGTGTGATTAAGAAATGTGCGAATTTTCATAAAAGTCCTTGAAAATTATTAATTTGCGAAAAATTGAAAAAATAAATATATTATATTAATATGAGGTTTCTTTCTCACTCTTCAGAGTAATCAGGGCTCTGTTGGATTTTCAGCCGAATATTCCTTTCGATTATCCGCTCATCATTGCATATTGTTTCCAAAAATATAATCTAACAAAACTCAAAAGTAAAAAGAAAATAATTGTGATATTTACAAAAGAATATTGGAATTAAATATTAATAATTTACTATGGGGAAAAAGTAAAAGATTACCTTGCAGTTACCTTCGGCCATTTGCATGAGCATATTTCGCCTTTTTCTAGTGCTATTAGTTGCATCAAATATACCAACCTAATTAAATATTTTTAGTATACTAAATCAACAAAAATATACAAAACAAACCAAATTTTTACTTTAACAAGACTATATAAGAAAAATGGAACTTTGCAAAAAAATATTTTATTCAAAAAATATTAATTATAATGATTAAGATGAGCTAATTAGCACTGTCAGATCTTAACAAATGGTAGGATTTTTTTTTTGTAATTTTCTAAAGATTAGAGAGCTTTTTAGCAATTTCTGATAATTGAGGGGCTTTTTTGCAAAAGAAATTTACCTTTCCACCCTCATGCATCCAGGCTATCATATCCTCCATTGCTAAAGCTGCTACCTAAAAATAATAAAATATTAAATTTATACCATGAAAAACTGCAATAATAAAATTTAAATCAATATCAAGAAATAATAAAAGTATTAATGTAAAAAATATTTAATACCTCATTACGGGCCTCCAAACCTTCTGGATTATCTGCTCTAAAGAAATCCGCAACCTGACAAAATATGAGGGAAAAAATAAACAAAATTCAATTTCTTTCAACTTTTCAAAGACCAAAAAAAAAGGAAAATTTAAAATGTATACACATACCAGATTTGTTCCATGTTTAAGCCGGCGATACTGGAAACAAAAATTAAAAAGAAAAAGAAAAAGAAAAAAAATGTTATTATTTCAAAGAGAACTATCAAATGGTCTCATGAAGATAAAAAAATAGTTAAGTAAAAATAATAAATAAAAACGAGATAGATAAAAAACAAGATTTCTTTACCTTACCGACGTTGAAATGCTTGGTTTCATGACCTAACCATCTCAAATATCTCGTGAGTTTAGCGGCAGTAAACGTCTTTCCTCGTGCTGGTAAACCAACCTAAAATAAAACACCACAAATATTTTAACGAACATGAAAAACTTAAATTGATAAATTAGAGTGATTAAAATAACTTAACTAACAGTGTTAGATCTTAACGAACAGTAGGGTTTCTTTTGCAATTTTCTAAAGAATAAATGGGACATTTTTTTTGCAATTTCCAATAACGGAGGGGCTCTTTTGCAATCTAAGCATAACGCTGGGTCTTTTTTGCAATTTCTCTTAATTAATTAATTAATTATTTTTAATATAACACCACAAATATTAATTAATTATAAATAATTTGTACAATAAAAGGCCACAAATATTAATTATTTCATAAATAATTTACAAAATAAAACGTCAAAAATATTAATTAAGTATAAATAATTTATAGATAAAACGCCACAAATATTAATTAATTCATAAATAATTTATATTAATTGATTAATGAATGAATTTTTTTATGAAAAGTACCAAAACGATGGCGAGTCGGAGATCCTCTTTGGGAGCATGCATGCGGTCCGCTACGGCTGCTGCTGCCACTGCTCCTGCTGCTTCTGGCATCGTCTTTTTTGTTTATCAAAAATAAAAATTTATAAAATTAAATAATAAAACTAATAATTATTTAGCTATACATAAATAAATAATATAATAATAACAACAATAATAATAATAACAATAATAATGAAATAGTAATAATAATAATAATAATAATAATAATAATAATAATAATAATAAATAAATAAAAATATACTAATAATTATGATAATTATTATCATTACATCTAATCGTTAGTTCTCTACACGAAACCTAGAATTATACTGAACACGATTAAATATATAAATTAAATAAAATTAATTAATCACCTTAGCCTCATGATCCAAATTGAGATTGGTAGTCAGAGCGCTGGCGCTGGCCGACCTGACGAGCCGAGGGGACCCCACGCCTCGATCTACAAAAAGACCTTTTTGCCCCTCCTTGTTTTGCAAAGGAGAAAAAGTGCCCACTGATTTTGACTCCACTAGAGTTGAAGGAGATAATTGTCTTCGTTGTGATTGGCCCACCTCATTTTCCTTAAAAATAAATTAAATTAAATTAAATTAAAATATTTAAATACATCAATTTGCCCAAGTAAGGTTGCGTTTTACAAGGTTAAATTTGATGTTTTGAATTATTGGAGATGAAATGAAATATGAATGTGATAGATTTTCGAGTCTTAGAAGGATAAATTTGATGTATTTGCAGTTTTGGGAGGTAAATTTGATATTTGAGATTTTCGAAGGGTATATATGAAAATTTCCCCTTTTATCTTCATACCTTCATATATTTCTCATTTTCAGCGGCAACAAATGAATTGCAGTCGATTATACCGTTTGGAAAATCATAACTATTATTATTTCCGATTTGAAAGAGAGATTTTGGAGTCTCTGCCTTATTAGCTGCATAACCAGCTGCACTTGGTGCAGGAATTATGTAGTGCTCCAAGTCCAGCTCTAAATGCTGCGAGCCTGATCCGTCCTATTTCAAATTAAATAAATAAATACATAAATTATTAATTAGTAATTAGTAATAAATAAATAGATAATAAATATATAAATAATATATAATTAAATAAATAAAAAATAATGAGCTCAGTCCTTAACTAATTTTCTTCTTTTTTTTGTGCTTAATTTTCCTTTTATGTTTTTAAAATATTTTTGTTATGTAATCCAAATGTGCCTCTAACCCAACCTATTCAAAATAAATAAATAAATAACCACAAAAAAAATAATAATTATTTTTAAAATTGCCACCTCATTACTCCCATCAGGAGCCACATTAATACTGACATCCGGAATCCCTCTGACCCTGGACGGCTGCAGATTCTCCTTATACGCGCGCCAGCTGGCGGCCAAGTCCAGCGGCGAGACCCTGTCGGCTTTAATAAACACCCTGTACTCCAGCACCTCCTCTCCAGTTACAACATCCTCTCCGGCGAGAGAGTTCTGTGGGGTGAGGTGGAAGAGTGCTGACCTGGCGTCGCCTTCGAGCAGGCCGCCGGTGAGGAGGCGGTTGGGGCCCGACTCGACTATGCAGGGCGAGGAGGAGTGCTTGGGCTTGAGGAGGAACTTGAAGTCCAGGGTTTCTGTGGAATTTTCAGAGGTTTTAGGGGGGTGGATGTCAATGTCAATGTCAATGTCAATGTCAATGTGAGAGTTTTGTTTACCGTGGTCTGGAGGGACGACGAAGCTCAGCTCCCACATTGAGGCCAGCTCTCTCTCCATTGACAGCTGTGTTGTTGAAATAATAATAATGAATAAATAAATCAATGAATCAATGAAGTTTTTATTCAAGATTAATAAGAATATATGTGTACAAATAAATGGGCAAGTTTGGGATGAAAAGGCAAAGAATTGATTCTTTTATGTGTCGATTCTAGAATGAGATGTGAGGTTCCGTGGTATAATACTGTTGATGTACTGCTATGAAAAGAAGTAGGAATATTTTACATGTTTAGTGAAATTTATAATGTTTTTTTGAAAATTCATCCAATTGAGAAAAAAGTAAAGGATTTTGAACATTACCAACAACAAATAAGTAAAATTGGGAATCTAAGAATGACAAAAAAAAGAGAAAATTGTGTCATATTCAGTGACCAATTTCAAATGAGAAAAAAGGAATCACAGCATTTTTAATTTTTCTCAGCAAATTCCAAAAGGAATTGACTTTTCTGTTCTGTCATTAAAAATCTTTCAATGCCATACATGCAAAATATCCTCAAAAATGAAATAATTTAAACTGAGAATGTCACTACAGAAACATATCAGATACAGCTTAGGAATTCGGATGAATGAATCGCAAAAATAAACAAAATGCACAGCTAGATACCAAATCAAAAGAAAACGAAAATAGAAATAAACGCTAAAATCCTACAGGCATTGCCATACCAATACATGCAATTCAAAAAATCTTCCAATTTCACACACATAGAACAACTCAAAAGAAATTCAGTTCTCACCCAAAACGAAAATCGTTCAAAATCAAGAGACAATCATTAAAAAAAAGCGTACAGCTTTGGAAGGATCCCACGAGCCAATAATGGGCACGGAGCCGTAGACATGGGGCACGAGAAGGTCGCCCTTGATCTTGAAATTCTCCATTTTGAGCGACACGTACAGCTGCGCCCCACCTTCTCTGTACGACCCACCATGGCCGCTGCTGTCCGAGCTCCTCGACACCGTCGTCCCCATTGAAGACGTGAAGAAAGAAACGAAGATGTGTGATTGATTTTGTATTGTTTATTGTGTGTTCTGTGCTTATTGTGATTCTGGTGGTTTGGGAGAGGAGGAGGTTTTTAATGGTGGAGATATGGATTGAGGTTTAATGGAGATCAGGACATGAAACAGAAGATGATAAGTTCATGAATATTTGAAGTTGAAAGAGTGTGTATAGGGTTCGTTTGGTTATTGAAATGATTTGTTACAGGGAAGAATGTATGTTTGTGGAATATGAAGTTTGATTTTACGAGGAGGGAAAGATTTAGAGCGTGTTGAGATAATAAGAACTTGTGAAAGTGTGTAAGAGAAGAGACGTGGGCCCACTTGTCAGATTCTTCTTATCTTGTTTAATATTTTGTGGCTGTTATTTCTGTGGTCATTTGTCTGTCATTTTATGTGTGAGTTGAATTTTATAGTATAGTCATTGGGTTTTTTGTTAGTATGGTTAAAATATTGTTGACATGTGTGAATATATTATGGGATTATATGTTTCTGAGTGATTTTAAAGAATAAAAAAGAAGGGAAAAGTGAAGGATGTAGTAAAACTATTAAAATTGGAGGTTTAAACATTTCTCTAATTTGTTTTTTCTAATGAAGTAGTGATGAAGATGTAGCTAAGACCAGATACTAAGTAACTAAAGTCTGCTTGTTGTTTTGGTTTTGAATCTAACCTTAAATTTGCACTTACTTTCTCTTATTTATTATCTTTTTAAGCATATTTTAATATTTTTTAAATTGAAATTTTTAAGAGAAATGTTGGAATGTAATATGCTTGGACATAATTTGTCAATCGAGGTGTCTTCTGTTGTATCCCAATCGATCGGCTTCTGAGTGAAGAGTTTTTTGACGTTCTTGCTAGTTGCTATGTATGATTCTCTCCAACTCTACTTAGTTCAAATATTTATAAAAGTATACACTTGTTACATAAAAAACAACATATTGCAAACAATATGAAACTATTAGGGTTTTTCTTTCTTTTTCTCTTCATTCCAAATTAAAAAAAAATATCATTTTAAATATTTCTTCCACTATTATGTTCTTCTAACTTTTATCATTAGAATAAAATGCAATAATTTTTTTTTTATCTTATTCCACTATTTCACATGTCTCCAAACACTTATCTAAATTTTGTATTTTTATCATCTTATAGTATTGAAGCATCCGAAGGGGATGTAACATCATATATATTTCAGTAGTGGCAATTATAAGAATAAAAAGCACCACTGAATCTGTAAAGGAACCAAACAGTGATACAATGATGCCATTTGTGTGCAAGTTGAGGTGCCATTTGACTATATGAGTGTTGGTTCTAGTATGTTAATATTTTTGTAAGTGTGATGATTTGTAGATTACACCACATTAACTAAAATATTGTTTCTTAAAATATTTTTTTTATTTGCTAGGAAAAATATAGTAGGTTCTAATCTTACATCTATTTTATTAAGCTTGTGTAATTATAAAAACAGAGATTCCCTTAATTTCATTACAATATTAGCAAAAAGAGATGAAAAAGGAGCAACAAAAAGTGGGGAAAAAAATATCAAAAGGAATATAAAAATAGGATTAAGACTAAAAACACTGTTTTTCTCTTTTAATTTTTTTTATTGCATTTTTACAAAGCCAAAGCACAAAAATAAATCAATCTTCTCGATCTCTCCAAGTCTCAATAATTATAACAATATTTCACTCTCTTCACAAGGAATATTTTTCAATGTTTATAAAAAAAAAAACTAAAAAAAATTTGTACTAAACAAATCTCGAGAAGCAGAAAAAAACAAAAAAAACCAACATTTATAAATTTTCATTGAGGATTTGGAGGTCTACTATTAGCCACAGAAACCCTAGATCCCCACTCAAGTAGCTCTTTACTTGTATCATCTTTATGCACAATTGCCTCAATAAAACACAGACAATTCTTCTTTGGCCCTATTGCCGTCTCAATTGCTTCTTTTAGCTCCTCCTCACATGTTACCTACATCACATATTTTTATTGATAAAAAGAAGCTGTTTTCGAAATCACCTTAAAATAAAATAGTTTGCAAAAAATAATCTTTTTCTGAACATCTGAATTTGTGTAAAGTATTTTTTTTTTAATGTATAAGTGTTTTGGGACTCTATTTACTTTTTTATTTCTAGCTTGGAAGTTCGAAATTATTTTTTTCATGTCAATCAAAGAGGAAAAAGAGTTGAAAAAAATCATTTGAAACTCACCTTAGCAGTCCAGCATTTCCCCTCTCCATTATCTATTGATTCGACAAAAGCGGTATAATTCCAATTTTTAATCACATTGTACGGTCCATCATGTATCTCCACCTCAATTGTATATCCACCATTGTTTATTAAGAAAATTATGCTATTGAGCCCGCATCGTAGCATTGTAGAAACATCTGGAGCAGTCACCTGATTATCAAAGAAATGTATATTTTAAATTTTTACCAAAGTTAACTTGCAAGCTTATTGAGATATAATTCTACATAAATTTAGTATATGGGATAATCGAATTAATATGGTACATTTGCACAATATTTAATAGTTTTTATTATTATTATTTATTCTTCATTTTTATATTGTTACTTGATATTATTTTAGTACCTGAAAGCTGCCATCTCCAATGCAAGCAATAACACGTTTATCCTTCGCGGCTTGAGCGTAACCTAACGCTGCCCCAACCGACCAACCAATCGATCCATACTGCATCTGAAACTCATATCTGCATGCCATGGAATCACATGTGAATACTCAATAATTAATATCATTTTTCATATCATAACTATTATTAGTGCTTAAATTGCATCTAAAATATTAATTAAATTTTTTATAAATTACCCGCAACCTTCTGGAAGCTTTAGTTTCTGACAATTAAACCAGGAATCACCAGTCTCTGCTACAACCGTTGTCTCTTTAGACAAAATTTCCGCTATACGTTTAAACAAAATATTCACCCTTAACGGCTCATGGGGCCCGCATGTCAATGGCTGGCCATCAGCAATATGAATTCTTTTATAATTTTCATGAGCTGTCGTGTTATTATTAAGTTTTTTTGCGAGTTCGTGAAGGAAATCCTTCATCAAGACGCAACCGAAGGCCGGACCGTCAGCTATGATGACACGTTCGGGTTGAACGATGACAGCCTTCTCTTTCCTGAATAGTAGAGAGTACCTGAGTAATTATTATCCCACTTTTTAGTAATTTGGTGGAATTTTACAAGTACCTCTGTAAAGCCTCAAAATATCACATACACCCCAGTGAAATATCGTGGGAACCACTAGAAAATTTGTTAAGAAAGGAAGGGGCATATGAAGTGTTTTGGGGTTATTGTTCAAAGTTATTAAAACTTGATCAGAATGTTCAAAGTTCTACAGACGGTATGTTACTCAAAAAATAATTATTAAATAAATTTATTACCCGACAGAGCTATAGTCATTTAAGATGGGGCCTGCAAGCAAGTATGAATCGGAAGATTCGACAATCTCTGCACAGAAAGATGTACTCACGGCACCCCAATACGTGCCGATGAACCGCTTGTGATGCTCCGGAAAGAGCCCTTTTGCTGATGGCATTATCGCTATTGGATACCTGATAAATCAGATAGTCAAGAGAGACTTACAGAGAGATATAGAGAAATTTGATAAAGATTATTTTGATTATCTTGTGACTATATATTATTTCTTATGATGTGATTAAAATTGGTTTCTAAAGTGAGGCTAAAATTATTTAATTAAATATTTGAAATCGTACTTATATCTTTTCATTAATTTTGCTATATACATTAGAATTTGTACTATTCCATAAATATGAGGCTCCTCTGTTTTCGAAGAATGTAAAGTTCATTGATTTTGTTGCACATAGTACGAATCTTAAATCTTAATACATATTCAATTAGTAAAAATGCTAAGTATGGTATCTCAAATATTTAATTAAGTATTTTAGCCTCTAATATCTACAATAATAAAAGTTAGTTATTGATACATTATTTAAATATATGTAGTACCCGCAGGCATCAGCGAGTTCGACGAATGACTCGGTGGCTTTTGACACACGGAGCTTGGGACCCGCTATTAGCACCGGCTTTATAGCTTTATTTAGAAATGCGGCTGCGGCCTCCACTGCCGCATCCAATCCCGACTTATTGCTCATTCTACATGTAAGCATAATTACTCATAATAAATCAAAAAGGTTGGTTGTAAATCAAAAAATTGTGGGTTCGTGTTCTATTGTCATAAAAAATAGAAGTGGAACAAATAAACCTCTTCAAATGTTTGTTAAATAGAATGAAAATAATTTTTTGTAAGTGTACTTGGGAGAGAGAAAGAATGGGACGGGCTCGCGACTAAATGCCGGATAAGGAATTGCAGGAAGATTGCAACTGATGCTGATATAAACCGGTTTGCTTTCCTTCAGCGCAGTCGATATGGCTGTGTCGATCACTTCATGCGCATCCTCCAAATTATTTACCACTGCCTGTGGTTAAAAATTTAAAGTAAAGAAATTTGTATATTTTAGAGTTACATTATGAACTTCCATTTGAAGTTTGAATAATCTGAACTGATCACCTGGTAACAAGTTACAGCCTGAAAGCAGCTTAGCTCTTGGGAGAAATCTGGCAATCCAATTGTATGATGCAGTATTCGATTGCTTCCATAATCATTCGAATTAGGACCTCCTAGAATCACATACGCAACACCAAATGGAAAATAAAAATTATATAACGATGACTTGTCATGTTAAAAAGTGGGATACTTTATGTTTGTTTGTTTTATTTTTGTGATATTATGCTCAAACAATTGCAATTAATGAAAATCAACAAATTTTAGGTCTAAAATGAAAAAAATACATGTTTCAGATTATTCATATATATCCTACCAACAATACAAATTCATATATATCTTACCAACGATACAATTACAGGAAGGCTCTCGCTATACGCGCCAGCGATTCCATTAATCGCGCTAAGTCCTCCAACCGTGAACGTGACAGCACACGCGCCAACTCCTTTAGCACGTGCATATCCATCTGCTGCATATGCTGCGTTCAGCTCATTACAACAGCCGATCAGACTGAGGCCTGGCTCGGCCATCAGCTGGTCGAGCAGGGTAAGATTAAAGTCACCTGGTTGTAAATTTTACGTTAAAGCTCATGTTTCAATGAAACTTTGGATGTAGGACTTTGAATCTGATTTGAAGATATGAAAAGATGTATATACCCGGGACAGTGAATATGTCATGAATTCCGATTTGGGCCAGTCTGCGTGCCAAGTGGCGGCCGAGAGTCGAGTCGGAAGGGAAGGATAAGGAGGAAGAAGAGGATGTGTTTGATGATCCCATGCTTGTATCCATTAAGAGAAGCTTGATTGATTGATTAATGTTTTGCATAAATGGTTTGAATTTTGTATAAATATTGATGAATAGAGCAGCTTTCAAGTTTGAATAAGCATTATAGAATAATGATGGTTTTATTATTATATTTTATTTTATCTTTCCCCTTAACTACCTCCATGGTTTACTAGATACAATCATACAATACAGCTCACAGCTAAAATTATAATTGTTTAGTACTTGTCAACGTTTCGTTTCCAAATTTTAATATTTTCTTTTCTTTTTCTTTCTGAGAATATTCTTTAACTTGAAATTGTCATTCTAAAATCAAAATGATATACCAGTGCACATTTACATATTAAAACCTATTAAAAATAATATTGCTTAATCTGTCAATATATTAATACATATCTCATCTCCACTAACTTCAATATTTTCTATTTGCCTGCTCCAAAAAAAAAAAAATTCTATTTGCCAGTTTTTAATATTTTCTTTTCCTCTGAATGTTTCACAACTTGCATAGTCTTGTTGGATTATATTTCTTTAATTTGCCCACATTTTTTATATCCCTGAATTTTTTTCTTAAAAGGATAAAAAATATATATATATTAATATTACACAGATCATAAAATTTCTAAAACGAAAAAAAAAACAATGAAAATTGGAAAAAAGGAACTGGTCTTCAATTTCACAAGTGTCTTTGTCATTAAATGCAGTCCAAATAATAGTTATGCTGTAAATGCTGACATATCAAGTTAGATAATTTTAACTTATTTAATTATTTGAATATAATTGAAGGAACGAACCTAACACTTACAAAAAAACAAAGAAAATATAAACTCCATGCACTAAAATAAAAATAAAAAATAAAAGAAAATACTATTCATATGAAAATTGCAAAAAGAAAAAACCTTCATTGTCAAAAAAAAAAAAAGTAAAATCTTCTGGTATCTACACTGGTACTTTTTTTTTTCTTTCTTTTTCAGAACTTCAATTTGTCCCAAATTTACATTAATTGACAGTCTATTACGCAATTATACCTTCAATAAGCCCAATTTTTCCTCAATTTTAATTAGATTGATACAAATTGCAAGAAAAAAGGAAACAATATGGTACCAAATTCATACATGTACCGAATTGTACCAGCATATGGTGTGGTACCCATTCAGTTCTCTGTTTATATAGTTGTCAAGTTTTCTTGTAATTCTTACAATTAATATTTTTTTAAAACCAAATATTTTTAGAAAATGTTATCTTACTGGTTCAAGAAACTTGAAACAGAGAAATAGATGTACAGATAAATAAAAAATAGAAACAAGAAAAATCAAATCGACAAACAACCTGACAAAAAAAATTGAAATCAATGAAAATGTCAAGTGATCAGATTAGCTCCATAAACTCACAATTATCTCGAAATGAAAAAAAATGAAGATTTAAAAAAAAATAATACCAAGTTTGGTCGATAGGTTTCAAGTTTACATTCACTGAAAAGATGACACAATCGCCAATCAGAAGAACCGGCCATAGCGTCATCTCTCCTGCGAATGCAAACTCTCTCTCTAGAAATTTTTCTCTTATTTTCTTTTTCTCAAGATAAAATGAGTTTCTAGTTTATATTAAGCTAGTGTTTTACTCAAATATAATGGGTAAGAAAGAAAAAGGAAAGAGTAATACTTCTAGACAAGAAGACAGCTGAGCTAACAGAAGGAAATATAAATAAGCAATCCTGAAAGATTCATTTTTGTGGCTACACTGTAATTAAACTTTTAATCAGTTAACATATCGTGTGAAAAATCGTGTAGTGGGTAATGTTTAGACAAATATTATGTCAGTACTTATAAACTTCTACATATGATCAGAAAGATTTAGGTCAAAAGAGACATTGTTTAATGATTGGGGCATTTTTACGACGTCATCTTATTTACGTAACATTATTTGTCGATATTAGAAGTCCCCCATGGCTTGTCTAGTCTTGGTTTATAGTTTATCATATGAATCATACTAATAAGGTTTGATAATAAATGTATAGATACAAATAATTTAATTCGGATACAATACAAGTAGCTTTCCATTTAAATGATTTCATTTATCATATGCACCATGCATACTGTGCTTATTTTATGCAATTTGTTCTGAAATTTGATACCTATGTGGAAAAAACATATTATATACCTAATACTAATACTCATATATAACATTACTAATCTAATATTGTATGTATGTACTTAAGCAAATTCTATTACTTGAGTATCTCGATTGAGATATAAAAGGTTGTGTAAAAGGTTGTGAATTCAAACTCTATTTTTTTTAGAGAAATTTTAGAGGGACTTAATTCACCCTTCTAAATGATTTATATATATATAATCTTGGAAGTTACATAGTTTATTTTTCTTTTACAAATTGAAAATCAGAAAAAAAAAAAAAGAAAAAAAAAATCAATAGGTCTATTCTATATAATCCGGATTGGCTCAACCCTACAAAAATAGAAAAAATAAATAACCGAATTTATAAGTATGGGAAAGTTAATCCTAATTTTGATAATATCTCAGAATTTAAAATCTATTTACTACAAAAATCTTCAAATTATGAGATTCAAACTTTATATATATCAATAATGAATGAAATAACAATTTTTCTTTCATTTCTGCAATTATTGGGCTTTTCAAAAAAGAAAAGAAAATTCTTGAGTGATCCTTTCATGCTTACAGTCTATATATGGTTTAAGAATAATTAGGAGAATATAAAGATAAGAGAGAGATAAATATAGAACAAGAGAGAAGAAAAGGGAATTAATAGAAAAATCTTATCAATAAATTGTACAATATATGGAAAAGGTAGAATGAGTGGTTGTAAAAGAATCATTTACCTAAACTAGAAATACGATACGGAATATTCCCAAAAAAAATACAAAAAAAAAAAATTTCCTTCTATTTTTTCTAAATATTTCCCAATTTATTAGTGCTTGAAAGGAAACGAACTGTGGCGAAATTAGATGTATACATAAAATATGGAGATGCATCATTGCGCCCAGCTATAAAAAACTTTGTGTCTCCTCTCCAATAATTAATTCAACAATCCACATAAATGTTTACAAAAAAAACAACATATGCATTAGAATTTAGACCAACACGAATTCAAGAGAATCCTCCCAAAAGTCACAAACCTTCAAATTTCGAGCCCTCCAACAATAATTTTAAGTCTTTTTGGTGGCCAAGACAAAAAAAACTAAACATGAAATCATCTCTCATTTTTCTTCTCCTAATACTCTTTACCTGCTCATCACAACACAAGACCTCTGCACAATCACACAAATCTCTAACACAAGCTCAACAAAGAGACCTGATTGATCAATTGCCTGGTCAACCTGGTCCGGTCAACTTCACGCAATATTCCGGTTATGTAACGGTAAACTCGACAGCTGGCAGGGCACTGTTTTATTGGCTTCAAGAGGTGCAAGGCGGGGACTACGTGTCGGAATTTTCACCGTTGGTTCTTTGGCTGAATGGAGGTCCAGGATGCTCTTCAGTTGCTTATGGTGCTTCTGAAGAACTCGGTGCATTTCGCATTAAATCGGATGGAGAGACGCTTTTTTTGAATGAATTTGCATGGAATAAAGGTGATTTTTTTTACCTGGTTTGTTTGGTTTGTGATGTTTGTGAGGGGTGCAGGTTTTGCGGAAAAAAATTCAATTATATTTAATCGGTTTTTTGTGAAATTTTGTGGCCTATAAGCAAATGCAATTTAATCGGGTTCTTGCAGTGTTTATTTATTTAATTAATTCTCTCACTTGTAAATTTTATCATTTGTTCAACTTAAATTTTGGGGAGTTTTTCGGCCCGCGCGACTATTTCTTTTTTTGCTTTCTTTCGGCCCACATGACTATTACATAGCATCTACATCTTTTTTAAGCGTTGTGAATTGTGATACTGACGATCTTTTAATAAAGATAATATATTTTTTATTAATCGAATTTTTTGTCCTTTTCAATGGTAGTGAAAAAATAACTTAATTATTTTCGATAAGATTTTCATATCCCTATTAAAACATTTTCTGCATCGCCTTGAGTGGTCTTGCGAATTGTTTCTGCTCGTCCGAAATATAATATAAGAAAAAATCTAAGTATTCTTAAAAAATGAAAAAACGTATTGTTCTATATATTGATAAATATATTTCAAATTTTAGTGGCAAATGTTCTATTTTTGGAATCTCCGGCCGGAGTCGGTTTCTCCTACTCCAACACTAGTTCAGATGTTTACAACGTCGGCGACAACACAACTGGTACCTCACTTATATATATATATATGATTTTTTTAATTATCAAATTATTCTATGCATATGAAATAAAATAGTTCTATATATTGTTTTGATTTATAATTTTATGATATATTTTTGTTGTATTTTATTATTTATTTATTTTAGCTTGGGATGCATATACTTTTTTATTGGAATGGTTGGAGAGGTTTCCTAAGTATAAACACAGAGATTTTTACATATCTGGAGAGAGTTATGCAGGTAATTTTTTACTTTTTCTGGTCATATGAAATAAATTTTTTATTTCAGGGATTAATCTGTAATTTCAAAAATTTTGTCAGGTCACTATGTACCTCAGTTGTCACAAATTATATATGAGCAAAACAAAGGCACAGAGAATCCCATCATCAATCTCAAAGGATTCATGGTAAAATTATTCATTCATTAATTTATTTTGTAAATTCCTCATTTGATTGTGATAAAGTTGAAATATTATTAGAAAAAATCATAGAAACAAAATATTATCAATCAAAATGATATATTATATATTGAACATCAATATATTTCTCGAAAATAAAGATCTTCATTGACAATAATATCTGACGGAAATTTATATAATACTAACGATAAAATGACAATTGTAATTTCAGGTTGGAAATGCTGTAACGGATGATCATCACGATTACATCGGAACATTTGAGTATTGGTGGAATCACGGATTAATATCGGATGAAATTTACCGATCCCTAAAAACAGTCTGCTCGTTCACTTCAATAGAGCGTCCTTCTGATGCCTGTCTGAAGGTCCTTGAAGCTGCAATAATCGAGGAAGGAAATATCGACCCTTACAGCATCTACACTCCCACTTGCAAGAAATCAGTTGAACTTAAACACAGATCGAAAGCCCATTATGTGAGAATTTTCGGCTTTTTTCGATTAGTTTACGTAAAAGTTAAACATTAATTATGTAGGCTCTAGTTTTTAGGATATTATAACAGACCAAAATAATATAAAAAGGGTCATAAGAATATATTCACACCATAAAAATCAAGATATAGTGATACAGATATAAGAACACTTTTTGAGTCATACAAACTGCATGAAGATATTTAATCTAGCTGAAAAAAGTTTATTTCTTGAAATAACATTAGTTCAACTATTATTTTTTGAACATAACATCTCATAATATTGTAAAAAAATAATTATATTAAACTATTTATGCACAGCCTTGGATGCGTAGAGGTTATGATCCATGTACAGAGGTATACTCTACAACATATTACAACCGTCCAGCAGTACAAAAGGCTCTCCATGCAAATGTTACAGGAATTGCCTATCCTTGGCAAACTTGCAGGTTTCCCCTAAAACTTTTTAAAATCACTGCTCCACGTTTTTTCTACAATTGGGCTGCGCTTATTGATCAGTATTCACGCTTACGTTTTTTGTGCAATTCAAATACCTAAAATGATATATTATCAATAGAACTGAATTTAACATTTTTATGTTGCCTGCTGAGCTGAGTTATATATTGATCAGCATGTGACTGAAGGATATTACTATTTTGGAACATAATTAATGTAATAGTTTTGTTTTCATTTTTTTGGAATAGTGATACTGTAGGGGTTTATTGGGCAGACTCACCAAGAACCATGTTGCCTATATATAAAGAACTCGTTGATGCTGGCTTAAGGATATGGGTATTTAGGTAACTTCCTTGCAATTTTTATATATCCTTCAAAACTTATATATATTCCTAGAGAATCCCTGAATCGACTGAAATTCCCAAATAATATTTTTTAAGTTCATTTCTCTTTTTCTTTTTTTATTTGCAGTGGAGATACAGATTCTATATTGCCTTTAACAGCGACCAGATACTCGATTGATGCCTTGAACCTTACTACTGCTAGTAATTGGTATCCATGGTATTACGATGGAGAAAAGGTATTTTTTCAAATTATACATAATCATGCGAATAAATCTTTCTATTTATTATAGTGAATCAAAAAACAAGTTTTTTTGTAGAGCCACTAAATTTAGGTATATAAAAAATTTCCCTCCATTAGTTCATTAAGGGAGAACTCCATTATATTTTAAATAACATGTGTTATTAAATTGAGTGTTAGATTAATGGAGAAGATTGTTAAATTAAATGGAGAGGGTATATTTTGTTGTTTTATCATGTAATAAAGAACCACTCAGTTGAGGAGGTTAGAAAAATGAAAAATTTGCATAACAGTCCTTGTTATTCCACAATTACAAAAGAGTCCTTCCATGATTGGATATTATCATATTAATATATTACAATAGAAAAATGTGCAAAAAGTCCTTGTATTATTCCGAAATTACAAAATAGTAGTTGCATTATAATATATTACACAAATGCATCAAAGTCCTTGTATTAGAAAATTACAAAAAAGCCCCTACTCAAATATTTCTAGGAAATTTTCAAAAAAAAACCTTTCTATTAATCCGAATGGTAAAAAAAATATATTATTTAAAATTACAAAAAAAAAACATAGTTATTATGTTATTCCGTAATTGTAAAAATAATTTATTATTATAAATTGCGAAAGATGGATCAAGTCATTAGTCATTAATATTACAATAGTAAATTTATATTATCATGTATAATAAATTTATACCTGCAGCAACGCGCGGGTGTCATCCTAGTAATTGATTATTAGAATTGATAAATAGATATTATATTTGTACGACAGGTTGGTGGGTGGAGCCAGATGTACAATGGTCTAACATTTGTAACCATCAGAGGAGCCGGTCATGAGGTTCCTCTTCACAGGCCGCGTCAAGCCCTGATTCTCTTCGAACATTTCTTGGATAACAATCCTATGCCGACGGATTCGTCGGTATAGAAAAAAATGTGATCGCAAAATTAAACAAATAGATGTTGTTCATTTAGTTGATTGATTTTTTTTGTAGACTCTATAATTAAGTGAATAATTCATTTTTTACCTTAATTTGATTTTTGGAGGGGGTGATTTATGAGGGGGTAATTGATTTAGAAAATATTCAAATCGTATGGGAAATTATAGGATACAAAAGATTGAGGAGTCCAAGCATTAACCCCAACCTCTTATTTTTCACCTATTTTTGAGCTTCCTCAAAATGCCACATTATCACTTTTATTTTGACCGTTCGAACAATTTTTTTCTTAAATCTCAACCATTCATTTTCTCAAATTTATTGATATTTTATGGCAACATATGTGTGGTTGTTAGAACATAATCATATGATTGGTTGAATTGGTGTTTGATGTTCCATCCCCGATTTAATGAGAACTGTTGTAAATTTGTTTCTGGCCACCAAATCTTAATGAGATTGTTTCAATGAATCATAATTCAAAGTTATGTTCAATTATCAATTATAATAGTTAATGAAGAGTTCACTCATTAAAATATAAATAATTTTTCTTTTCTTCTTTAAAAAATTTCAATTATTAATTACAATAGTTAATGAAGAATTCACTCATTAAAATATAAATAATTTTTCTTTTCTTCTTTAAAAAAATTAAAATTCTTAATGAAATATTTTTTCTCATGTTAAAATCATCAAATATAAATTTGATGGAATTTTCTTTTTTATTTTGAGTTCCATATTGTTATGGTTCTAATTTATTTATTTTTCTTGCTAAAATATGTGAATAAAAACTATATAAAAGAATTTATACAAAAATGTTACGCTCATGAAGTTATATCTTATACCTTATTTTTCATCTCTTTTTGAGTATTCTCAAGAGACCTATCGTAAATTTTATCTTGGTCGTTGGATCAATTTTTTTTCTTCAAATCTTAGATTTTCATTTAAATTATTACCGTAATATCATATGATCAGTTAGATTAATCTTTCGTGTTATATCTCTAATTACGTGAGAACTATCATATGTAATTGGAAGAGACTCTTTCAACATTTGGAAAATGAATATGCCCCCAAAGATTAAAATATTTGTATGGCGAGTGATTAGAAATATCCTTCCCACTATTGATCAGTTACAAAAGAGGAGGTGTACACTGACAAATGTATGCTTCATGTGCATGTCGAATGCCGAGAGCAAGGCACACCTATTTTATGAATGCATTTTCACAGCATCAATCTTCTGGCAAATGGGAGTAGACCCATCCGATGGGTTTGATATACTGATTTCTCAAGGAGAACATGATTTCAAATTAACGGTCGCTGCAACCATGTTTAACATATGGAAGGTAAGATGCACGCGAGCTTTCTCAGACAAAAGAGGGTCACATGCAACAGTCCTTACGGCCATTCATGCTGGCCTACAAATCTGGAAATAACTCCTAAAAATCTTTTTTTTTTATGATAATTCTCTTGCCATCAGAATTCATAACTGAATCCATGTACATCAACTTTTTATAATATAACTGAGTATTATTCTAGTATGAATTATTTGACAAAGAAAGCGAAAGATTAAGCCTGAGCCTTGCAGGCCTTACACTGGAGCCCTGCCTATGGTAAACTTAAATGTTTAAAAAAAAGTAAAAGATAACATCATATATATTGTCATTCGTGACATCATAATATGGACTGTGAGCACCAAGTATTGTGTATTATATTGCTTTGGTTCAGCCTGTTCTACCAAAAGTAAAACAGTCTTATCCAACCCACTGGGACAATGATTAGCGCTAGATCAAGTGTGATCCTCCTGTGGCACAATTGTGCTGATAATTTAATATCCAAAATTATGATAGAAAATCATTAAATATATCAATATATCATGCAGATGTTTTATACATAAATCAACATTGTAATAGTTACTAGTAAAAAAAGTAAGGACTAATTCTTGGAATTTACAATTTAGGGATTAAAATTTAAACATAATCATGATCATTTCCACAATTAATATTATCATCCGCAATAATATAACTCACAGTCTGACCAACATGTGAAAAAAGGAAAACAGGAAACCGAAGGCGAAATTATCTGCATATTCAACACAAGTATTTGATTGGACTAAACCGGTTTAAAATTTCTTAAAATTGATCAAGATCAGATAATAATTCTGATAATTAAAGGTTAATATGATATACAATTAGTTAGCTCATGATAATGCCAATATCTCTGCCGCTCTCCAACTGCGAATGAATCGTGGCTCGTGCCAGTCAAATGACGTAAACATTCATCGTTCCTGTTCTCACGTATCAGCTATAGACTCGGTCTATTGTAATATCTATAATCACAATTTTTGTCATAAATAATAAAAAAGAAATTATTGACACATTATTTTCATGGTTTTTGTATCATCTTTATATTATTAGTTACGTCTGTGTATTTTCTAACTATAATGAATTAAAGTATAATAATATATTGTATAAAGTTAAAAGATCATATTAGTACTGTCACATTTATGTATTTAAAATAGTATTTTACATACAGACCAAACTCCCGTGAGATGTAATAAATAATAATAAAAAAATTATTGATAAATTACTTTCATGGATTTATGCCATCTTTGTATAATTATTTATTATGTCTGTATAATTTCTAACTAAAATGATTTAAAGTATAACACAATATATTATATTATAAAATTAAAAGATCATATCAGAACTTAAAAGTATAAAAAAATTAACAATATATTTATGTATTTAAAATAGTATTTTACTTTTCTGTATGATAGAACAGGTGTAAGTAAAATTCCCAGCTCTCCAAACTGAAGTACTAAACTTCAGAACTCTCTAACTCGATTTATCACACCAAAATCAATTGATACCAATTCAACAAAACCATTGTTAATCATCAAAAAAGGGGAAAAAATAAACCCAAATCGCCAGCCATGGCTGATTCAAATCGTAAGTTTTGCTCTCAATTTCTGAATTTCTTCGTTTTTTTTTTTTCATAATCAAATTTTGATTTGAGCTATTTCTTGTTTAAATGCACTGATTTTGTGTACAAAATTGATGTTTTAAATATTAAATCGAATATTTTCAGGGATGAATGCGCGGAAGATTGGGCTCCCAGCACTGGACATCTCCGTTGCTTTCCCTCAAGCTACGCCAGCTTCTATTTTTCCACCCGCTGGTGAGAAATGAATTCGCTAAAATTATCGTTTTTCATTTTTGTTTTGAATTGATTGATTTTCTTTTAGATTTGCTCATTTTTGGGTGTTCGTGAACTAAAAGTATTCTGAAAAAATAGCAGGAAAGTTTCAAACTTTGTTCATTTTGTGGTTTGTATGTTTAATGAACTTAGAAAATTTTCGAATCTTGATTTTAAATTTGGACCTGAAATTGAACTTGTGATTGTTGTGCTTTAATTGAAGAATTTGGGGCTGGTCCATGTTTCAATTTATTTATTTAACTCCATAAAATCGTGAATCATGTGTGATTAACCAATTACCTAATAATTTAATGTTAAAAGCAATAATTTAATGTTGGTAATTTGGGTTGAAAATCACAGTTAGGTACTAATACAGGAAATAAATATTACAAAAATATTTATTTTTCATAAAAGTATGATTTTTGCATGCAGTTTCCGATTATTATCAGTTTGATGATCTTTTGAGTACCGAAGAAAAAAATATTCGCAAAAAGGTCCGAGCTGTAATGGAAAAAGAAGTCGCTCCTATAATGGCTGAGGTATATTTTGTCCAATTTAATTTTCTCTTATGTAATTAGTTAATTAATTAATTTAATTTTTTTATTTTTTATGATTTAGTATTGGGAAAAAGCGGAATTTCCATTCCACATAATTCCAAAACTCGGAAGCCTCTCTGTTGCAGGCGGTACAATCAAGGTATATAATAATATCACATTCATTTCTTAAATTTTAATAAATGATATTTGCAAAAAGGCCCTGTATTATGCATAAATTGCAAAAAAAAAAACCTGCATTATTGACAAAATTGCAAAAACGTCTCTACCGTTAGTTAGAACTAGAGCTAACACCGATAGTTTTTATACTCTCTTATCCCTTTTCTGTATTTTCATAGTCATAATGTAATTAATTATTTTAATAATATTCCATTTTTTTTTGAAAATTAGGGTTTTGGGTGTCCAGCTATGTCTATAATGGGAAGTGCAATTGCAACAGCTGAAATTGCGCGAGTCGATGCCAGCTGTTCGACTTTCATTTTGGTTCATTCTTCTCTCGCAATGCTTACTATTGGTAATAAAAAAAATATGCTGATAAATTCATTTATTTAAAAAAATGTGTATCAATTTATTTATTTTTATCTCTTCAACTTTCATTTTGGTTCATTTTTCTCTCGCAATGTTACTATTGGTAATAAAAAAATATGCAGAAAAATTCATTTATTTTAAAAAATGTGTATCAAGTTATTTATTTTTATCCCTTCAACTTTCATTTTGGTTCATTTTTCTCTTGCCATGCTTACAATTGGTAATTAAAAATATGTGCGCATATATTTTTCTTTATGTTGAAAAAATGCGTATGAATTTGTTTATTTTTATCTGTTTGATTTTCGTTTTGGTTTGTTCTTGCTTGCTATGCTTACTATTGGAAATTTAGAAAATAGGTATGAATTTATTTACTTTAAAAAAATGCGTATGAATTTATTTCTTCTATCTGTTCGATTTTCGTTTTGGTTCATTCTTCTCCTGCCATGTTTACAATTGGCAAATGAAAAAATGCATATGAATTTAGTTTGAAAGTGCATATGAATTATTTATTCACATACATTTGTGATTTAACATTTATAATATTTATTTTTTCTTTCATTTCTTAGCTTTATGTGGATCAGAAGAGCAAAAGGAAAAGTACTTGCCATCATTATCTCGATTAAATACAATTGCATGCTGGGTTAGTTCAAATTTCATCTTTTACACAAAAGCCCCCATCTTTTCTCATATTTCCATTTACCTTTAAAAACATTGCCAAATAACAAAAATATTCTATTTTTATTGTGGTTTAATTATGAATGTTGAACAGGCCTTGACAGAGCCTGATTATGGAAGCGATGCGAGCTCTCTGAAGACTACTGCTACAAAGGTTTTTGTTAATTTTCTCTTTTTGTTATTTTATAAAAAATATTTATAATAATAATAATAATAATAATAATAATAATAATAATAATTATTATTATTATTATTATTATTATTATTATTATTATTTATTTTTTTGAAATTTGTGTTACTATTATTATAACATTTATGATTTTTTGTTGTTATCATTATTATTTTAATTCTTTTAGATGTTATTGTTAAGACTTAGGAGTTATTAATTTTTTTCAATACTATTGGTACAAATATTATAATTATTATTAATTTTATTTTTTTATTTAGGTATCAGGGGGCTGGATATTAAATGGGCAAAAAAGGTGGATTGGAAATAGCACATTTGCCGATTTACTTGTCATTTTTGCACGCAACACTACCACCAATCAAATTAACGGGTATTTAAGTATTTATTTAAATATTTATTTATTTCAGCTAAAATTATAAAAAAATTATTCATTATTAGGGTTATCTCTTTAATGTCTAATTTCAGTTTTAGAGCTACCAACTATAATACTAAAACTTAGAAAATTATAGCTAATATCTTATATATGACCCTCACTACGTATATTTTTTACAAAATAATAATATTTTACTTGAATAAATAATGGTTTATTTAAATGATCTTTTATTTAACATTTTATTTTTATTTATTTATTCAGATTTATTGTTAAGAAAGGCGCAACAGGACTAAAAGTCTCAAAAATAGAGAATAAAATCGGTCTAAGAATGGTGCAAAATGGAGATATTGTTATGAAAGATGTTTTTGTGCCTGATGAAGATCGCTTAGCTGGCGTTAATTCTTTTCAAGATACCAATAAGGTCAAATTATACGCCATAAATTTTCATATAACATGTTAAAATTTCATTATTTTTGGAGTTTACGATAATTTATTTGAGAAATTTTGTTCAAAAATATATTAATTAGAATGACTAAGATTGAATTAATTAGTTAAATCTTAACAACCAATATGGGCCATTTTTTAACTTCCTTAAGAATAGAAGGGATTTTTTGCAATTTTTAATTATGGAGAGGCTTTTTTGCAATTTAAGCATAATACAAGGGGTTTTTTGTGAATTTCTCAATAAAATTTTAATTTTTTATTATAAATAGGTCCTTGCGGTTTCGCGTGTGATGGTCGCGTGGCAGCCAATCGGCATAGCAATGGGTGTTTTTGACATTTGCCACAGGTATAGTATAATAATATAATATAATTTACATTTTTTTTACAAAAGATTAATACGGTAAGATTCTTTCTTATTTGAAATTCCCAAACTCACTCACTCAGTCACTCACTCTTTAATTTTATTCTCAAACTATCCCAAATCAGGCTTTGAAAGTCTATAAAAAAACTCAGAAAAATAGTTTGGTACCTTTTTTTTCACTTTGAAATTTGAGCATTTCTTTTTAAATTTCCACCAATAAATAATAATCAATTAAATATATTTAAAAATAGGTATTTAAAGGAGAGAAAGCAATTTGGAGCGCCACTTGCGGCTTTTCAACTGAATCAAGAAAAGTTGGTGAGAATGCTTGGAAATGTTCAAGCCATGTTTTTAGTTGGGTGGCGTCTTTGTAAATTATACGAATCTGGCAAAATGACACCTGGCCAGGCCAGCTTAGGCAAGGTAAAAATGATAATATTTAATTAACCTAGTTACTATATGATTTATTTCTTTATATAGTATAATTGTTGAAATACTTGCTAATTGGTACATTTCTTTCACAAGTTTGAAAACCCAAATGAACAAGTTACTAAATGTGAAGGGAAATTTATGTACACAACCTTATTTTTTTAGTTTTTCAATGGGTTGTTTTTGGTTAATTTATAATATACTTGCTAATTCGCAAGGACCCTTTGTAAACCCTAGATAAACATAGATTTCTCCAGCCAAAAAATGGCAGAATAAAAGCAAATTTTACATAAATAACCTTATTTTTTTGGTTATTTATAGGCATGGACTTCATTGAAAGCAAGAGAGGTGGTGTCTCTTGGCAGAGAATTGATGGGCGGAAACGGAATTTTGTCCGATTTTCTTGTCGCAAAGGTATTTAATTTAATAATAAAAAAATATATTTTATTCATTTAAGGGAGTATTTTCAAACCCCTATATTTTCTCAAATTTTTTCATTATCATTTATTGAATTATGATTCATTTATCCTTTTATTAGGCGTTTTGTGATCTGGAGCCGATTTTCTCATATGAAGGCACATACGATATAAACAGTCTTGTAACTGCGCGAGAAATCACAGGAATCGCGAGTTTTAAACCTGCCATTTTAGGAAAATCAATCAGGAGCAAGATCTAATCTAGATTTATATAGTCAATGCTTTGAGATCCGTGCTGGACGGATTAAATAACTTGAGAAGAAGATAAGTTAATAAAAGATGCTATGTTTGTTTAAAAGAACATTTGAGAGGGGATAATTTTGAAGGGAATAAAGGAATGTTTTGGAAGGGAAATGATATATTTGAAAGGAAATAATTATGTTTGTATGTGTGTGTGTGAGAAAAAGAATGAGATGGTGATAATGAATAATGATGGCACATAACCACTATAATTTGAAAATTTTGGAGAGATAAAATTATGCTAATTTCATTTTCTTTTTTAACGAATCACACAAAGAAGTTCCACGTATATAAAGAAAAGCATATTGTCACCAATAATATTTTAGAGTACAATCTCAGACAACTAAATTTGTATACATAGGAAGATTTGCATAAAATTTTGATGAAGAGAATCTACACACTTAACATTTTTATGAATTTGAATTATTACAAGAAACAGAAGGCTTACAACTATAACATTTTTCATCTTGATGTGCTGCCCTGCGGGGTTTTCCTAGAGACAGAACTCGCTTAGTTTGAAATTTTATAATTGAAAGTCGGGACAATTAGAAATTTGGCAGTTCTAGTATGAGTGAATATTGACTAATTTACCAGGTGACTTAATGGCATCGATTTATTACTATTTGTACATATAAATATGAAATTTAAAATTAGAATTTTTTATTGAACTATTGCCAATATATTGTAACTAATTAAGTTACACTTACATTAATAAGTTGATCTATGCCCAATTGAAGTATCTGCATTTTGTACATTTTTACAATTTTCTTTCACCTTGTTTATGAATGTGTATATTTATTTTACCAACTTATTCATGTCTAAAAGATTAGTCTCATCCAAACTCTAGTAATTTGTAAAGACTCGACATCGTGAAAAGTGTTCACTTATAACGTATCTTCACCAATATGTATTGTCATTTTGTGTGATATCTGTAAAATAAATTGTGCGCGGCAACACGACTTGTGAGAAAAGGTTTATATCCTCATGATTTATCAAAGTAACCCTTTTGTACATATCCTATCTCAAAATATGCTTTTGTATGTGTCCATGTAACTCTTACCAACTATAAATCATCACATTTTCATAGGATTTTTAAAGAACAAAGAGCAAGCATGGCTTGGTGCATAGAAGATTTTTCATTTTACGTGGAAGTGTTTGTAATATAATATTTATCTTGGCGTTACCAACCTCTTCATATAAATCCAAAAAATACCTCCTTTTTGTACCTATAAATATCCCTAAAACCCCATCATTCTCTTCACACAGCCATCTATAATTATCAATATACATTAAAGACAAACAATGGCGATTTCCTCCTCATCTATTGCTTTTTCACTATGCATTTTGGTCCTATTTCATGGATGCCTAGCACAAGTTGGATTTGGTGGTCAAGCTTCATGGCAAGTTCCTCGTGGAGTTGGTTCTAGTCAGAGAGCGTGCCGATTTGAGAGGCTTTCTGCTCTTGAACCATCAAGGACTGTGCAATCTGAAGCAGGTGTCACCGAATACTATGAAGAGTACAATGAGCAACTCCAGTGCGCTGGCCTGTCTGTCTGTTCGACGCCGTATGATTAATCCAAAGAGGTCTTCGCTTGCCTTCATACTCCAATGCGCCTGCTCTTGTCTGCATAACACAAGGTGAAATTCGCCACGATCTAATATCATAAATATTGTAGATAAATATTGCTACTTAATGACTAATCATGTTCAAATGACATAATTCTTGTAGGGAGAGGTGTAATGGGTCTCATCTACCCTGGTTGTCCTGAAACATACCAATCTTTCCAACAACAATTTGAGCAATCGGCGCAAGAAGCCGAGAGTCAAGGTCAGAGGCCTAGGGACGAGCATCAACAAATCCACCGCTTCCGTCAAGGAGACATCATTGCATTACCTGCTGGTGTTACTCACTAGTTCTACAATGATGGTGAAGTCCCTCTTGTTGCCATTACAGCCTTCGATGTAGCCAATAGCGCTAATCAACTAGAGCCAAGACGCAGGGTAATTGTCATGAGATAAAATATCTCATTTCATTACAAATTATTGATGTTTACTTATTATTTTTGGACAAATATCTAATAATTAGATGTATTTCCGTAATTTTGTCAGGAATTCTTCTTGGCCGGAAGCCATCAAAGCGGGACTCAAACCTCCGTGGAACAACAATCTGGGAATATTCTTAGCGGGTTTGACACTCAGTTGTTGGCTGAAGCTCTGGGAGTAAATCAAGAACTAGTGAGAAGGCTCCAAAGTTGAAACAACCAGAGAGGTGAAATTGTTCATGTGCAACGTGGTCTCCAGGTGCTCAGACCCTCTCGGAGGCAAGAATTCCAACAGGAGCAAGAGTTTGGTGGCGAAAGGTACCAGGGGGAGAGAGCGGAGACATTTGAAGGTGAAAGTTACCAAATCGGTAATTACTCTAATGGTTTGGATGAGAACTTTTGCACAATGAAAATAAGGCAAAACATCGATGATCCATCTCGTGCCGATTTCTTCAACCCAAGTGGTAGAAGAGTCACCGTACTCAATAGCCAGAAGCTTCCCATCCTAAACAACATCCAGATGAGTGCTACCCGAGTTGTTCTTAGAAGCCTAAGCAACTTAATTAATTTATTCAAGAGACAGATATACAATATTGAGGCAACTTACTTTAACTTTATAAACTTTTTTTGTACTTGTAGAATGCCCTTATTACACCATTCTCGAATATCAATGCTCATAGCTTGATTTACGTAACTGGTGGACGTGGAAGGGTTCAGATCATGAACAACCAAGGAAGAGCTGTTTTCGACGGCCAGCTCGCCAGAAGGAAAATATTGTTAGTTCCCCAGAACTTTGCAGTAGTGAAAAGGGCCTCTCGACAAGGATTTTAATGGGTTTCATTCAAGACCAACCAAAATGCCATGGTGAACAAACTCTTTGGAAAAGCTTCTGCAATTCGTGCTATGCCATCTGACGTGCTTAGAGTTTCTTATCATCTTACAACTGAACAAGCTTGGAGGCTGAAGAATAGTCGAAGAGAGGAGTTTGGTATCTTTGCTCCGAGATTTAGAGGTTCATCGTCGTCCGAGTATGGAACTGATCAAGGGTCCGAGTTTGATCCACTCATCACTGAGGTGGTGGATGAGAGTGCGTAAATTAAATTGTATGGTTACATGAGCGGAGTTTATCTTTGCTAGTTGTATTTCCTTTTATGGAAAATTAATAATATGAATAAAATGTGAGTTTTGACTCTCTAGTGAGTATAGTTTGCTTTATATTTCTTCTTCGTACAACAAAACAAAATAATAGTAGTAGTAACAACAACAACCAACAACAATTTGACAGGAAATAATTGCCGGAAAATAAATCCGTTGCTGGAGTTTGACCTAGATTTTTTTTCTTGCTTTGAGATCCGTGCTGGACGGATGGAAATAAGTTCAAAAGAAAACAAGTTAAAGAGAGATTGTATTGTTTGTTTAAAGGAAAAATTTAGAGCTAATAATTGTGGTGGTTGGGGTCCTGTAATAAAAGAATGTTTTTTTTATTTTTGAAAGAAAAATCATATATTTGAAAGGAAAATAATAATGTGTGTGTGTGTGAAAGAAAAAGGTGAAATGATGACGAACCACTATAATTTGAATTTTTGGAGACTCACCACCAACTTATGCTAATTTTTATTTCCTTTTCCTACATATGAAGTATGTGATAGTTGAAGCTTAGAAGGAAATATTATAGCTAATCCCAAACCTTGTTACAAGACATCCAAATTTGTAGATATATAGAGAGAGAGAATTTTCATAAATTTTGGTGAAGGGAATTAATAACTTTTAGGAATTTGAAATATTAAAAGGAAAGAGTTTATAACGTATTTTATCTTGATGTGAAAAGAAAGAAGTACAATTTGGTTTGTTGAGAAGTGAAATTTGAGTGCTAACAGTAAGATATCAAGAATTTTAGGGCCATTTTTTCAAAAAGTTGGGGCCAATTTTTCTTATAGAGCATGTAGATTAAAGCACTAAAGAAATATAATATCAGATGAGTTAGATGCGATCCTCTTGTCAGAGAAAAAATACATTTTCTCTCTGTGCATTGCAATGATTCACTTGAGAAAAGGGCCATTTCACCACAAGTTCATGACAGCCTGGGACTTAACAAAACGGGTTTAAATCCATAAGCCAAAATCCTATATACGACTTAACTATTCAAAATGATTATTACAATTCGAACATAGATAAAGTCCAACTAATTAATAATACGAAAATATATCTAAAATAAAGTTATATTATATAGCATGTCATGTTAACGGATCCTCTGATGCGAACCTGATGGCAATCTTGATGAATACATTTCTTGCTGTTTTTGCTGCCTTGCCAAGCAATCTAGTTGTTACCACCTTATTCAAGTTGAAGTTTGGTACTTGAAATCCCCTCTCCACCAACTTCTCTCTCTCCCTTCATAATAAAAACCATAAATCTCCCTCTTTCTTGTACACATACACTTGCCACTCACACTTAGCAAGAAAAAAATAGCAATCCATCTCAAACCAACGAGCAAATAGATCATGAAACAAACCAAAACCCATCTCACCATGAGCATCTTTCTCCTTCTTTCTCTCCTCTCTCTCCTGCTCGACCGGACCTCAGCACAGCCTGCAGCTGCACCAGGCCCAGCCGGACCACCAAACATCACAGCAATCCTTGCAAAAGCCGGACAATTTAACACACTTATCCGATTAATGAAAACCACACAAGTTGCAGATCAAATAGACAACCAACTCAACAATTCAAACTCGGGTCTCACGATTTTTGCACCCACTGACAATGCCTTCACTTCACTTCCGTCCGGAACCCTAAATTCACTCAACGACGAACAAAAAGTGTCACTCATTCAGTTTCATATCGTTCCTAATTACATGTCAACGACCCAATTCCAGACTGCCAGTAACCCGCTCAGAACTCAGGCAGGAAACGCAGAAAATGGGGAGTACCCACTAAATGTAACTTCAACAGGTAATAACTATTCAGATCCGACATTATATTAATTTACTCATAAACAATTACAATATTTTCATTTTGTTTAGTACATTTCTCATCTAATTGAGACTAAACACGACAAACGAACTTGTTAACATACTGACTGGTATAGTCAATGTACTAGCTTAATACAACTATTCAGATCCAACATTTCGTTCACTACATCACAACAATCACAACAACTTCATTTTGTTTAATTCCTTTCATATCTAAATTGAGTCTAAAACACGACAGGCAACCAAGTCAACATATCGACTGGTGTAGTCAACGCGACAATGGACAATTCAATTTTCTCTGACGGGCAGCTGGCAGTATATCAGGTCGACCAAGTCCTTCTCCCTCTCAAATTATTCGGGCCTCATGTCGCAGCACCAGCTCCAGCTCCGGCCGAAGAGAAGAAGAAAAAGGAGAAATCCACTGCCGATGGACCGAGTACTGATGCTGATGCGGACAACACGGATGCCTCCACAGCAGGGCCCACATCGGATCGGAGTTATATGAGAACGGCTATTGTTGGATTTATTTCTGTATATGTTTATTGGGGTCTGTGATTGATTTGAAAAAGAGGGTGTTTCAATTTCTGTTATATTTTTGACGTGAGGTATGGATTTGGAGGGTTTATTTTTTATTTTGAGCTTGTATTGTATTCATGTTATTCAATTTATATGTTGGGAGTGTATAAATTTCATTTTTGACTACATCAAAGGATCATATAGATATGAATTCAAATAAATAAGAACATACGATTTTTATAATGACCTTTATACTCTTTTTGTACCATATATATTATTTTTGTACCTCTTTATATTATCTTTTTTATAGTTCTATATAATTTTAGTCACAACACTACTATTTATGATCATTTTTTATATAAATATATATTGTTTTACAAAAAAATATACTAGTTTTATCAGACTTAATAATTACAATCCCACATAAATTAGTACTATGAATTTTTGTTACAGTCAAGAGCGCATTGTTTTTGTTATAGTTACCATGACTCCAATTGTTACAGTCAAGAGCATTATTTTTGTTATAGTTATCGTGACTAATTGTTGCAGTCAATAATATTAATAGATACAAAATCTTCTCATATATTGAAATAAACTAGAGACTAGCTAATTTAAATATAGCAAGCAAACACTAACATTTTGTTCATCATTTCTAAAGGCTCAAACCATCTAAACGTGGCATGATTTATAGAACTTTAACAATTAAATCTCCTCATGTACTTATACCTATTTTAAGAAAATAACTACATACAGCGTTAAGATCAAGTCCAATTTTAACTCGACTATTTTCCAAACAAAATCAAAATGGGCTGTAAACGGTTATTTTGAAACCCAATTCGCCACCAGTTAAACAAAAAAAAAGGAGATACAAGAGATATTTCCCACAGTCTGATTTCACTGTTCACATAATAAACGGAGATATCCATTATGTTGAAATGGAGAGGATTTGTAGAAGAACGTGGCTTTAAGGGCGCGAATTCTCGCAACTGCATTGGTAAACTTTCTTATCGCCCCCGTAAATTCTCAAAATATCATGTATACAGTAAATATGTGAATAAAACATACTTATAAACTCTTAATTCGCCACATCTTAGAAGTTTATTAAAATATTTTTCTAAAACCATATCTTATGCATGAATAAATGAAAGAAATAATTGTACTATTTAATCGGATTAATACTTTCTGGGACAGGCCTGAAATTTTAATTTATACAGGGGTCTTTTTGACAATGCATCATTCCCTATAACTCTAATTATCTCCTCCTCCTGAATCAAAACTTTTCATCTCTCACAAATCATAGCGAACTAATTGCAATCTCTCTCTCTCTCTCTCTCTCTCTCTCTCTCGACGATTCTCTGTTTTCTCTCTCTCACTGTGCGACATGGAGAGGGGAGACCCAGCACGTTTCGGTTTTGGTGATCAGGGCTCGTCGTCCATGGTATGATTCTTCCATTTCTTTCAATTTAATTTTCATTTTGCCTTTTTTATGGATATAATGCAATGCAATAATGATTGATGTTTCTTCGAATTGATTTTGTTTCGATTTAATGTTCTCTTTTCGATTTCTTTTTGTAACATTGTTAGATCCTTTTTCTTTTTTGAAAAAAAAAATGATTGGTGGTGCAGAAAATGCATGTTAATTTAGGAAAATATGCTTTTTATTTCGAAAAAAACTAATCCCCAATTAACTGTTTCTTCAGAATTTGATTAATTTATTATTTCATGACTTTTCCCCTTCAAATCTCCTTTATTTTTGTTTTTTTTGAAGAAATTTGAAGGACCTTGATCATCCACCCCCCTTCCAAATATAAGTTTTTATATATATTTAAAATATTTACAAATATTTTCCTCCTACATTACAATAGAAAGGAAAAAAAAAAACCAAGAAAATTCGGCAAAATTATATAACAGTCTAAGCCCAAAACTCACTAATCTGGAAACGAAAGCCTAGAAATCAAATCCTAACTCTCGAAACCCCGATGTTAAAACTTTGTATACTTTCTTAATGGACCTATAAAACAGAAGGCCCAATTTTTATGAAATAATCAAAGCCCAAAGGCCCAAATAAAGCTCATCACATTCCAACTTGTAATTCTAATTTCATTATTTCGTAACAGGGATCCGCCGGCCGTCGCAGGCGGCGGTCGGCGGAGGACATCGGCGATGGCGTCGCCGACAGGTCAGTGCGACGCCGCATGTCGGCAGGATCGGATCCGGCGTTCGTGCAGGCGGCCGATTTTCCGGCGTCAGCCGGCCACGGGATTTCGGGTATATTGCAGGCGGATTTTGTGCCGGCGTGGGATGAGATTCCCATCGTCGGGTTCTTCGAGGCGACGGATCGTCCGGAGCTGGAGCATTTCCCAGTCGAAGGGTTCTTCGAGGCGGAGGACTTCGACGATTTATTCCCGCCTGACGGTTATGTGGGGGTTGAAGGCGATCCGCCAGAGAACGTTGTACGTCTTTTTGATCTTTCTTGTTGAAATTTATCTCTTTTTCTTGATTTTTTTGTGTCTTTTACAAATAATCCGGTATAGAAAGTGTTTCTTAAATTGTAATCATATACAAGGGCTCTCTTTTTTAGCATTTTCCTCTTCTTTTCCTCACAATTCTCACTTGAATTTGCTCAAATGGAACTGAAATCACATAAATTTCATTTCGCACACTCTGATCAGAGAAGAATTTTTTTTTTTTTTTTTTTTTTGGCATAAACGAGTCTTTTTTAGCATTTCTTTTAATTGTTTATTTTTGGTCAATTCAGGTTAGTGCTGAATCGTGGCCCACCACCCTACTGCCACCTCAGCGGGTTAGTTTTTTTGTTCTAATTTTTTCTCAATTTCATACTTATATTGGGTATGTAAGAAATTATTGTTAAAATATGTTTTTGTTCTTTTAATTCAGGTTATAGTGGCGTATGATTTCTTGAGCAGATTTGATGCTGTGAGAGCGGGCAATATTGAGGTATTCCGTTTATTTTTTTATTTTCTTTTTCTTATTAGATTTAATTTAGTCAAATAAATAATAATTAATTTCAAATGACAATAATTTTCTATCAGTTCGAGTTAAATCAACTTTGTCTGAACCATAACAAAAAAAAGTCAGAAAATAATCTTAATTTAACAAAAGCATTGTATAGCTGTAGCTTTACGAATTGATCTGAAATATCAAAATTAGTTAAAAAAAATATTATTATTTTTGTAATAAATTTTTGTTTCCAAATTGTAGCCTGAAGATGAAGACCCTCACGCTCGCATGAGGTTGGATACTGACCGCATGTCCTATGAGGTTCTCTCTCTCTCTCTCTCTCTCTCTCAACAGTCTTCTCTTTCTCTCTCTAAAATTATTTATAATATAAATAATTTTCAGGATTTGCTTGGTCTAGAAGAGAGAATAGGCCAGGCGAGACCTAAAAGACCGCTTTCTGAGGAAGAAGCTCTGGCCAGAATCAAAGATGTTATTCCTCTCTCCGATGATGACGAGACCTGCTGCGCATTGTGTCTGGTAAATCTAACTAAATTAATTTATTATTATTTCATTTACTTATACTCACTCCATTAAGAGAACATATAAATTCTAAACCTTTTTCTTTTTTTATTTTGGAATTTAGAATAAATTTAAAGGAGAGGACAAGCTTGGACTTCTGAGCTGTGGTCACATGTTCCACAAGGATGGTTTGTTGAGGTGGCTGAAGTACAAGCCAAGAGTAAAATGCCCGTTATGCCGCCAGGAGCCTCAACCATTTTAGGTAAAAATTAGTTATATTTTCAATATTTAAATATTGCTTCTTTGTTTGCACAGGAAAATTGTGACTATACTTTTTTATGTGTTTTTTAATGGATACAGATCACACGGAAGGAAGGAAGGAAGGAAGGAAGGAGAAGGATGAATTGTGATCGGGCAATTCTGATGGGTCGCTACACGATCGGCCGCAGAGTTTAAAGAGAGAGCAAGGGTCAACGTCAAAGTCAAGCTTACTTTGACCAGTCGATCAATCTGGGCCGTTGGTCAGGCGCAACGTGGGTTTGTTGCAATGTATGTCTGTGATCGCGTTTTTTTTTAAATATTCTTATTCTTTTTTCTGTATTATATTTTTTTATGAGACTTTTATATCGTTTGACATAACAGGAAACGATCATCAAAATGATCGTACGGAATGGAAATGATCGGAAGATCATACGAGATGGGGCGAGGTTGCTGATGCTGCCGTTCCAAGGTAAGAATAATTATTTCATATAATATCTTATCTTAATAATTTGTTATGTGAGTATCGTTTTTGATGACGTATCATTGGATTTAATTTGCAAACAGGCAAAGGAACGGGACTCAATCTAACTCGAGCGAGCTCGGCTCGTTCGAAATAGCTCGGTAGAGTTTGCAAATGGAGAGATGAAGAAAGAAAGACCGGCTGGATCTAGGGTTAGGGTTAGGCGGGATGTATGTAAAGTTATTATGGAGAGTTAATATTTTTAATTTTTAGGGCTGGAGTTGGGTATTTATTTGGGCTGGGCTATTATGAGAGTATATAATATTTAAGCCGAAATTTGGATCTTTTGTTCGTGTTCTTGTGCTTCTAGTTATGATTGATAATGTTCATTTTGATATTTCAAGTGCTTTTAGAAAGAAATTATTTCGATTGTAAAAATAATGAACTCAAAATGCGTTCTATCAACCCTTTTCATGTGAAGAATGCATGCCTATATAAATTGTTTTTTTTTTCTTAACATAACTCTATTGTCATATGAGCACATCTTTTCCTTTTTTTTTTCCTCTTATTTTCTTAAATAATAACTTAACAGAACAATTGCTGAATTTTGAGTTTCAATCAAATAATAAATTGTTGTGAAATTGGTGGAAATTGAATTGAATGATATGACCTACAAAGATCGAGTACACAAGGGGAAAGAATAACATATGTATAATTTCGTTTAGGTTATCTTGGGTGAAACGGATGAGATCGAGGTTAATTTGAGTATGGAGGTTAATTCAGGTTTAATTTGGTGAAATTTGGGGGTTAAATTGAGTATAATTTGGTGAAAATCTGGGTTAAGTTGGGTGTGTAAACAGGTGTCATTGGTGTTAAATGATTGGTGTGTACATAAATTAGCTTAAATTGGTGTATGTATGAAATGGTGTGTATGAGGAGTTTGTATGTATCACTTGATTTGTGTTTGAATTGGTATGTGCATATATTTGGTGTTTTTTGTGTGCGATGTTTTTATTTGATTTTATAGGAATATGTTAATATGAATTGAAAATTTGGATGAATTTATACGTAATATACTATTTTGGACACTTCTTATGAACTTTTCTAATCGACATTGAGTACCTCACGATAGCTGGAGCTTCAGAAAAGAAAAAGAAGAATTTATACACACACATTGCCGATGATCATTTAGTGCGTAACAACATTTATTAGCTAGAAAAAAATTTCAAAACAACTACTCGAGTGCATTTACCTTAAATAAATAAAGTACAACCAACTCATTAACAACATAAAAGTTACAAAATTATCCAAAAAGAAACATAGAAATGTTGAAAAAAAGTTGACACTGCTATCTCAAGCAAAAGAAAAGACCATACCTCGACTTCATACCATCCCCAAAAACTATTCAACTTCTCTCTTCACCCACCAAACATCACAGCAATCTTTGCAAAAGCTGGGCAATTTAACACACTTATTCGATTAATGAAAACTACTCAAGTCGCAGATCAAATAGACAACCAACTCAACAATTCATCTCGGATCTCACGATTTTTGCACTGACTGACAATGCCTCCACTTCACTTCCGGACGGAACCCTAAATTCGCTTTACGATCAATCAAAAATGTCACTCAATCAGTTTTACATCGGTCCTAATTACATGTCATCAACCCAATTCCAGACGGACAGTAACCCGCTCAGAACTCAGGCAGCAAATGCAGAAAACTGAGAGAGTACCCGCTAAATGTAATTGCAACACGATGATGGACAATTCAATTTTTTCTGACGGACAACTAGCAGTATATCAAGTCGACCAAGTCCTTCTCCCTCTAGAACTATTCGGGTCAAATGTATTAGCACCAGCTCCAGCTCCGGCAGAAGAGAAAAAAAAAGAAGAAATCCGCTGCTGAGGGACCCAGTACTGATGCTGACATGGACAACACGGATGCCTCCGCAGCATGGCCCACATCGGATCGGAGTTATATGAGAATGGGAATTGTTGGTTTTATTTCTGTATGTGTTTATTGGGGTCTTTGATTGATTTGAAAAAGAGGGTGTTTCAATTTCTGTTATACTTTTGATGTGAAGAATGGATATGGAAGGTTTATTTTTTTTCATTTTCAGCTTGCATTGTATTCATGTTATTCAATTTATATGTTGGGAGTGTATAAATCATTTTTTTACTACACCAAAAGATTAGTCAAACCAGCTCTAGTGGAGTGATGAGGTATCACCTTACTAATTCAAAAGTTGTGAGTTCAATATTTAACACAGTTAAGTTTCTTTGAGGAACATATGAACCATCTCTATAAAATAAAAAATAAAAAAAATACTACACCAAATGATCATATCATATAGATATGAATTCAAATAAATAAAACATATGATTTTTATAATCACCTTTATACTCTTTTTGTACCCTATATATTACTTTTGTACCTCTTAATATTATTTTTTTATAGTTCTATATACTTTTAGTCACGACACTACTATTTTGAAGTCATATATACTCTAATTCAATCCCTATTTATGACCATTTTTTATATAAATATATATTGTTTTACAAAAAATATACTAGTTTTATCAGAGTTAATAAAAAGGCTGAGATGTGCATAAATGTCTCAATTGAGAGCTTATAATGTCACAATCCCACATAAATTTGTACTATGAATTTTTATTATAGTTACCGTGACTCCAATTGATACAGTCAAGAGCATTATTTTTGTTATAGTTATCGTGACTAATTGTTGCCGTCAATATTATTAATAGGTACAAATCTTTGATATACTGAAATAAACCAGAGACTAGCTAATTTAAATTCTCTCAAGCAACACTAATATTATGTTCATCATTTCTAAAGGCCCAGGTTTTTTAACCCGACATAATTTCAAAACTTAACCACCAAATCTCCTCATGTACCTATTTTAAGAAAATAACTACATAAAACTTGGTTAATATACAGTTTTAATTTAGGTCCTTTTTTTCCAAACAAAATCTAAAAGTTTGTAAACGGTTATCTGGAAACCCAATTCGCCTCCCGTTTAACAAAAAAGGAGATTACGGAAGAAACTTTCCATAAGTCTGATTTCACTGTTCACATAATAAACTGATATATCCATTATGTTGAAATGGAGAGGATTTGTAGAAGAACGTGGCTTTAAGGGCGCGAATTCTCGCAACTGCATTGGTAAACTTTCTTATCGCCCCCGTAAATTCTCAAAATATCATGTATACAGTAAATATGTGAATAAAACATACTTATAAACTCTTAATTCTCCACATTTTAGAAGTTTATTAAAATATTTTTCTAAACCCATATCTTATGCATGAATAAATGAAAGAAATAATTGTACTATTTAATCGGATTAATACTTTCTGGGACAGGCCTGAAATTTTAATTTATACAGGTCTTTTTGACAATGCATCATTCCCTAAAAATAAAACTACCCATTACTAATTATCTCCTCTTTTTCTCTAATCGGAACTTTTCATTTCTGCAATCTGAGCGAACGGAATTTCAATCTCTCTCTCTCTCTCTCTCTCTCTCTCTCTCTCTCTTTGATTTCTCATTGTGACTTGTGATTGAGACATGGCGAGCGGAGACCCGAACTGGTTCGGTTCGCTGACGAACCATCATGGATGGCCATTGGTAAATCAACCATTTCTTTTTCTTTTCTTTTCAATGTAATGTTCTTTTGTTTCTTTTTATGGATGGAATGAAATGCTAGTTATGATTTTTACCTCCAAATTGGACTTCTAAGATTTTTATTCGTGTAATTCATAGTTTTTGAAACATCATTATGATAATTTGTTTAGTTTTTATAATTGAAAAACTGATCGTGATTTTGTAACTTTAATAGATTCTTTTTCTTTTTGATAAAAATGATTGGCAATGTAGAAATTGTATATTAATTTATTCAAAAAAATGCATTTCATTTCCAAAAAATGAATCCCCAATTAGATGTTCCTTCAGAATTCGATTAATTTCACATTTCATGATTCCTCCCCCTGAATTATTCCTTTATTTAATCACAGAAAGAAAGAAATAAAAACTTTCTGTAATTAATCTCTTAATCGACATATAAAAAAGAAAGGCCCAGTTATAATATATCGTTATTAAGTAAATAAAGATCAAATCCCAAAGGCCCAAATAATGCCTTTCGCATTCATTCCAGCTTCTAATTCTAATTTCATTATTTCTAACAGGGGAGCGAAAGGGAAGAAGGCGAAGCATCCGCCGGCCGTCGCAGGCGGCGTGCGGCGGAGGACCTCGGCGATGGATCCGCCGACAGGTCAGTGCGCCGTCGTGTCTCGCCAGTTGAGGAGGCGGCATCAGATCCGGCGTTCCTGCAGGCGGCCGGTTTTCCGGCGTCACCCGGTCATGGGATTTCGGGGGTTTTACAGGCGGATTTTGTGCCAGCATGGTACGAGCAGTTTTCGGAGTCTTTCCCGGTAGACGGGTTCTTCGATGGGGAGGTCGATCCGCCTGAGAGCCAGGTACGTTGATTTCATTTTTACTGCTAAAAATTTCAGTCTTTTAGTTGTTGTTTTTCTGTTTTAGCAAATAATCAGTTTAGAAACAGTTGTGTAAAATTTAATCAGATGCAATCACTCTCGTTTTTAGCATTTTCCACTTCTTTTCAACACAATTTCTCACTTGCATTTGCTCAAATGGAACTGAAATCACATAAATTTCGTTCAAACACACTGATCAGAGAAGAATGGTTTCAAATTTGCATCTTTTCATGTTTTTTTAGACGTAAATGAATTTTTGTAGAATTTTTTTTAAATTGTGTATTTTTTTTTTTGAAAATTAAGGTTAGTGCTGACTCGTGGCCCACCAGGCTACTGCCACCTTTTCATGACGATGAGTCAGCGCTCCACCAGCAGCCACCTCAGCCGGTTCGGTTTTTTTTAATTCTTTCTCAATTTCATACATTTATTTTTCATGTATGAATATTGTTTTGGATTTGTTAAAATATTTGTTTTTGTTTTACGTTCAGGTAATTGTTGAGTATGATTTCCTTGCTAATTTTGATGCGGTTATAGCGGGCAATGATGAGGTATGCCATTTCTTTCTTATTTCTTATTGGATTTTATTTAATCAAATAAATAATAATAAAAAGTCAAATGACAAGTTTTGACCAGTTTGGATTAAATCAACTTTGCTTGAACCAGGACTGAAACATGACAGAAAAGAATTCTATATTAATCCGAAATATCAAAAGTAGTTTAAAAAATATTATTTTTTTTAACAAATATTTCTTTGGAAATTTCAGCCTGAAGATATAGATCCATTTGCCGGTATGAGGATGGATATTGACTCCATGTCATACGAGGTAATGTCTTCTCTCTCTCTGCATCTCTCCTTTAGGGTTTAATATTAGGGTTCAGAGACTTATATCTGTTTGAATTCTCACTAACCCTAAAAAGGGTTCTCATCTCATTGGTATAACAAGTATCTCTCTCTCTCTCCAACTCTTTCTCTTTCTCTCTCTAAAATTATTTATTAAATGATTTATATTACAATAAATTTTCAGGGATTTCTCAGTCTAGGAGAGAGAATGGGCGAAGTCAAACCTAAAACGAAGCTGTCAGAGGCAGAGGCTCTGGACAGAATCAGAGAGGTTACTCTTCTCTCTGATGATGAAGAAGAAGAAGAAGAAGAAGAAGAAGAAGAAGAGATCTGTACGATCTGTCAGGTGAAACAAATTAATTAAATAATTTAATGTGCTTGCTATTATTACCTGATTAAGATTTTTAATAAAATCTTTCTTCTTTCTTCTTTTTTTTTTGAATTATTTTAGGAGGCATATGAAGAGAGAAAGAAGCTCGGATTTCTGAGATGTGGTCACTCGTTTCACCACAAATGTCTGTTGGATTGGCTGCAAACCGAAGATGCGGTATGCCCGTTATGCCGACAGGAGCCTCGCCCCTTTTAGGTAAAACTTGTTGGTTTTTTTGAAATATTTAAATATTTGTTCCTGTTTATATAGGAAACTTGTGATGTTTACTGTTTGATGTTTTTTTTGGCATAATCCAGGGTGTAAAGGAGAAGGAAGGAAGGAAGGAAGGAGAAGGGCGAATAGCGATCATGATTGGTCGCTACAGGATCGGCCGCACGGCCGTGCTCGCATGAGATCGTGCTGTCCAGGTGGAAGCAGAGAGAGGAATGGAAGGAGGTTGGTGAGCGTTTGAATATTTGTTAGACAAAATCTAATACCTGTTTGTTAATGTCTTTTATTTACTGAAACAGATTAGAGCATAAAGAAGGAGAAGCAGAGGGAGAAAGAAGGACAGTGTGTGGGCCCCACTTTTGAAAGCGGATTCAGTTTCATCAGCCGCTGCGTTTTTTACAAGACCCTTTCTCAGCTTGTCGGTTCTGGATTAAACTGCGCCACTAGGTATATTATTGTTGTTATTATTAAATGTTTAATTAATTTATGTTATAATTAGTTTATTGCATGAGTGTCTGATGATCTGAAGTTATTTTTAATAGATATTGGCGTGTTTTGGGGTGTTAGGAAGCAGCGGATCGATCTGCTGCACGGTTTAACTTTTAGGGTTAAGACTTACGAGATATGTGAGACAGATGGTAAAGTCTATTTTATTTGAATATTTTTTTTTATATTTGAATGTGCTACAGAAAAGAATGTAACCAATGGGAAAATCCTATATATTTTTTTTCTGTTTTGTGATCAAACAGATTGTGCGACAAATCAGATGGAGAAATGTGAAGGAGAATGAGAAAGGAAAAGAAGGGGAACAAGGAGAAGGATTCGAAGGATGATTTATTTTATTAGAACAAGTATTGTTATTTAAAGTATTAGTTCAATATATTGTTTGTATGTTTTGAATTGTTAAATTATATTATCTGGATTTTTTTATGGTTAAGACTGATAATATTAATTCTTTATTTATTTGACCTGAATTTCTTAGTATCACTTTGAGATTGAGATATTGGTTGCATTTAAATTCAAATAATTTTCAATTCAAATAATTTTCGATCCTCTATTCGT
This sequence comes from Juncus inflexus, assembly GCA_024447665.1. Taxonomy (NCBI): domain Eukaryota; kingdom Viridiplantae; phylum Streptophyta; class Magnoliopsida; order Poales; family Juncaceae; genus Juncus; species Juncus inflexus. Next base: position 6,120,383 of record JAJHPC010000002.1, on the reverse strand, counting down.
GTTGTTTATATTTGAAGTGCTTATGTTTGTTTTGTTGCTTTTATTATTAACAAAGAAATTGTTAAATGGTCAATATAATGAACTCACAATACAAGAATGTCAGTCAGTACATGCTATTTTTTAAAAGTAAAAAATTGTAAAATATACAAAATTGATTACTAGAAAAGGAATTTCTGCACGAGTTGAAGTTTCATCATGATATTTGTGTTTTTCAACAGCACAGGAAATAAATTTGCATCATACTAATAACGCTTCTATCAACCCTTTTCATGCGAACACTGTGCCTATATACATACTAATAGCGCATGCCTATACATTGTTTCTTTGTTCTTTTCTTAATAGAACTCTACATCACATATGTTTCTCTTTTTTGCTACCTTATTTATAAAATAAAACGGAACAATTGCTGATTTTTGAGTTTCAAACAATTACGGAGGAGTAGCAGGCTGTTTTCAACAAAGTCAGTTTTTACATGTCTTTCCATGAAATTACAAACGGTGTGGTTGAGCGGCCTTAAAAAAAATGCTTGGAAATGGGTGCGGAACATCGTCCCGACACAACAATTCTTGATGGAAAGAGGGTGGTTGATGATGAATATGTGTCTATTTCACATTTAGGAATCTCATGCGAATTTACAATTGAGATGTGGCATTATTGGTCTCAGCTCGGAACGCAAAATGAAAAGCTTTTGTATGAAAAAAAAAAATTGCCACCAAAGAATGCAAAAGGGACTTCTCTTTCCATCTTATTTGAGATTTGGATGGAAAGGTGCAATAGAGTGTCCAAGGACGAGCAACACAATGACGGTGGCGCTCTATGCGAAGGCTGAATTTAATTTTTTCGAAAATAGAAAATAAAAGAAGCTAAATTTTGGAAGGGGTTTTCCTTTCAATTTGTTTTTGTTTTGTTTATTGGTTAGCCTATATTTCTACAATAAGATACTACAACCGGATTAACAATTGGATGATAATTTGACATATTCTTTACTCAAATTCTTTTCCTATATGACATCTATTATTTGTCTACATCATTAAAGAATTAAGTAATGAGTATGTCAAATCATCATCCGGTTGCAAATCCGGTTGCGGTATCCGGTTCTGTAGACTTATTGATAATTCTATAGGCTCATTATTTAGACTTCTCGCTTAATTATTGTATTATTTAAACTATGTATTTTTTTAGTATTTCTATTAATGAAAACTTTGCGTGTGGGTACCTCGGGCATCTTTAAAAAAAAAATTATTATAGACTGCCCATCTGCAAGAAAAAATAATGAAAATATAAAGCCCAAAAGACAAAGCTTAACCTAAAACCCGGCCCAACATCATCTTTATGGCTTCTGGCAGTCAACCTTTCTCCGCCGCTTAGACTCGCCAGGGCAGAATCCACTCAGCTCACTTCCCCTCACTTCACTTGATTATTCTTGTTATAACTTAACATGATAACGTTCACTTAATAATTTGAATTTGTTGAGCATATGGTAAGTTCTTAAATTTGTATCTGGTTGTTGCATTTTATGTGTAACTCAATAAACTTGACTCATTATAGATGAAATCGGATAGATATTCAAGATATAGAATTAGGTTAGGAAACAACAAAATAAGAATAGGATATTTGCAAATTATACAATAAGCCTAGACAAACAATCAATTTGACAAATCATAAATAAATTGCTGAATATGAAAATTAATTGATGGTTTTTTTCTTTTTCGTTTCTAAATATGTATTAAATAATGTGTTACGTGGAGGAAGAGACAAGTACCACATCAGCCGTTTATTTGTGATTTATCAAATTAGTTTGTTTATCTAGATTTATTACAAATTAAATATGAGAATAGAGTATGATTTTCCTAACATGTTCCCACAAACCATAAGACAATATGCTAAGAAGGCAACAAAATATTATCGTTGGATTAGTTGCTAAAATAACAAGTAAACGTGCTTAACTCCAGTCAATCATTGTTAATTCGAAGAAGCAGGGTCCCCCAACCCTTTTTGTTAATGTTTATTTTGATATTCAAAGTGCTTACATTTATTTTGTTGCTTCTATTACTAACAATAAACTTGTTTAAATTGTCAAAATATTGAGCTCGAAATGCAAGAATAACTTCATATCAAATTTTTGTCTTTTGTCAAAATAATGAACTCTCCAATAAAATGGAGTCAGTAGATGCTATTTTTTTTAAACGACAGAGAGAAATTATATAAAAATTGTAAAATGTACAAAATTCATTACTAGAAAAAAGTTCTGCACTAGTTCAATTTTCACAATATTTGTGTTTTTCAACAACACAAGAAATAATTCCCATCATACTAATAACATTCTATCAACCCTTTTCATGTGAAGAGTTCATGCCTATATACATTGTTTCTTTTCTCTTTTCTTAATTTTTGCTAACTCTTATTTTATAAAATAAAACGGAACAATAGCTGATTTTTGAGTTTCAAACAATTAATAACGTTTTGAGACATTGGTGGAAATTGAAATTGAAGAATATATGAACGAACAGATGACGGCATAATCGATGGCGGCATAATCGAGGGTTAAGAAACCTCGGGCGGAGGGATGAGCATTGGGCAGGGTGGTAGAGAAGGAGGCAGGTGTGAACGCACGTGCTGTCCAGGTCTGGATGCAGTGGAGATGGCAGAGAGGTTGGTGCATCAAGATCCGCGCAGAAGGATGGAAGGGGAAGAAGGGAGGAGGGGCATAAAGAAGATAGTGGAGGATTTGGTGGGTTTGATGAATAAAGAGAAGAGTTTTTCTGGGCTAGAGTCGGCGATCAGGCCGGAAGCGGAGAGAGGAATGGAGGCCCCCGTGAATGTCTTTGCCTTTTTAGGTATTACTTTTATATTTATATTTCAATATTTAATTAAATATTTGTTTTTTTATTTGTGCAGATCTATCTAATACTTTCTTTTTCTATCTTATTTACGGAAACAGATTAATCCAAGTTTGAAAAGGGTCAGCAGAAGGATTATGATGAGAGAAATTCGACAGCTCAGTACGAGACTCAGACTATGCGATTTCTTGGCGCCCATGTTATGTTTTTTTACCGTATTTCTATTCAAATATTCTTATTCCTTTTACTGCATTATATTTTGTTCTGAGACTTTTATGTTGTTTGATGTAACAGGAAACGATCATCAAAATGATCGTACTCAACAGAAGGATTATGAAATGATCAGAAGATCATGCGAGATGGGGCCAAGCTGATGCTATTGTTATTATCGATCAGGTAACTAGTTATATCATTAAATGAGATTTTCATGAGATTATTTTATATTTTAATTAATCTCTATTTTATTGTTATTAATATTTCAGGCGAAGAAAAGACTTCAGTTATTAGGTGTCGCTTGCGCGTTAATTGTGTCGTAATTATATTAATTCCATTGTATTAATATTCTTAACTCATTTTTGTTTGGGTGAACTAACTCAGTTTTAATTTCATTGTTTTGGTTTAATTTGGTTGGTGTTTGTGAGTGGTGATGTTTGACTCTTGATTCATTGAGACCTCATTTTATTTTTATTTGGTGTGTTTTATTGAATGAGATAATTTCTTTTAACCTTTTTATGTTTAAGACTGAATTTGAATGGTCGTTGGATAGACTACAAAATAACAAGGCATGTGATTAGTGAACTTCACATGCATTGTTATAACACGCAAAAAACATACCCTTTGCATCATACTGAAATTGCAAAAAGAAAAATAAATTATATCACTAACACTTAGTTTCTTACAGCACTTATTTGAAACATTTCATGAAGTTCAATTGATAGCTCTCTCTCTCGAGGTCATATAATATCTCATCAAAATGTATAGCAGTAAAAGTTTCACGAAATTTGTGTTTTTCAACAACACAGGAAATAATTTGCATCATACAAGCTAATACCGTTCTATCAACCCTTTTCATGTGAAGAGTTCATGCCTATATACATTGTTTCTTTTCTTCTTTTTTTCTTAATGTACATCACATCTTTTTTCTTGTTTTGCTACCTCTTCTTTTCTTAATGATAACTTAACAAACCACTTGATCATTTTAAGTTTCAAACAATTAACAAATTTTTGAGACATTGGTGGAAATTGAAGAATATGAGGTCTGGTAATTTATATTCAAACAACAAGGTTTTATCAGCTTGAGTTAAATCCACTTTGTTTGAGTCAGAACTGAAACATGACAGAAGAAAATCCTATATTAATTGTTATTAATCTCAAATATCAAAAGTAATTTAAAAAAATATTATTATTTTTGTAACAAATATTTTTATCGAAATTGTAGCCTGAAGATTTAAACCCTTTCGCCGGTATGAGGATGGATACTGACTCCATGGCATAAGAGGTACATCTCCTCTCTCTCTCTCTCTCTCTCTCTCTCTCTCTCTACATCTCTCCTTTAGGGTTTAATATTAGGGTTTAGAGCTTTATCTCTTTTTGAATTCTAACTAACTCTAAAAGGTTTCTCATTGGTATAACAAGTATGTCTCTCTCGCCAACTCTTTCTCTTTCAAATTATTTATTAAATTATTTATATTATAAATAATTTTCAGGGTTTGCTCGGTCTTGGAGAGAGAATAGGTATCGTCAAACCTAAAACATGGCTGTCAAACGCAGAGGCTTTGGACAGAATCAGAGAGGTCACTCTTCTCTCTGATTAAGAAGAATAGATTTGCAGGATCTGTCTGGTATAGTTTAATAAATAATTAATTTAATTTACTTGCTATTATTGCCTGATTAAGATATCTAAACTAAATATTTCTTTTTTTTTTTTTTTTTTGAATTATTTTTAGGAGGCGTATGAAGAGAATGAAGAGGGAAAGAAGCTCAGCTTTCTGAGATGTGGGCACTTCTTTCACCACAAATGTTTGCTCGACTGGTTGCAGACCGAAGATGCCGTATGCCCGTTATGCCGACAGGAGCCTCACCCCTTTTAGGTAAAAATAGTTTATATTTCCAAATATTTAAATATTTGTTCTTTGTTTGTACAGGAAAATTGTGATGTTTACTTTTTGATATTTTTTTTTCTAAAACAGGTTGCGGCATAATCGAGGGTGTAAAAAGGAGAAGGAAGGAAGGAAGGAAGGAGTGTGCGCATGAGAATGAGAAAGGAAAAGAAGGGGAACAAGGAGAAGGATTCGAAGGATGTTTTTTCTCTGAGAACAATTATGGTTTTTTAAAGTATTAGTTCAATATATTGTTTATATATTGTTTGTAGTTTGAATTGTTAAAATCATATATTATCTGGATTTTTTAGGTTAAGAATGATAATATTAAGTCTTTATTTATTTGACCTGAAAATTTTAGTATCAGTTTGAGAACATGGTTGCATTTATCTTCTTTTTTCAATTCAAATAATTTGGATCCTCTTTTTTTTTGAGACAATCTTAAATTTGGATCCTCTATTTGTGTTGTTTATATTAAAGTGCTTATGTTTATTTTGTTGCTTTTATTATTAACAAAGAAATTGTTAAATGGTCAAAATAATGAACTCATAATGCAAGAATTCCTTAATATCAAGTTTTGCTTGTTGTCAAAATAATGACCTCGCCAATAATATGGACTCAGTACATGCTATTTTTAAAAATGACAATATAAATTATGTGAAAATTATAAAACATTCAAAATTGATTAGTAGAAAAGAAACTCTGCACCAGTTAAAGTTTCACGATATTTGTGTTTTTCAACAACACAGGAAATAATTTGCATCGTACTAATAACATTGTATCATCCCTTTTAATGTGAAGAGTGCATGCCTATAAACATTGCTTCTTTATTCTTTTCTTAATATAACTGTGCATCACATTCTTTTCTTTTTTGCTACCTCTTATTTTATAAAATAGAACATAACGATTGCTGATTTTAGAGTCTCAATTCAAACAATTTATAAATTTTTGAGACATTGGTGGAAATTGAAATTGAAGAATATGAACGAACAGATCTAATATTTGATTTGTTTTATATTGGCGAATATGAACAGAAATTGGTATGATTTTGATTTATATTTGAATATTTAATTAAATATTTGTTTTATACTTGTACATATCTAATACTTTATTTTTCTATGTTATTTACGGAAACAGATTAATCCAAGTTTAAAAAGGGTTAGCAGAAGGATTGTGACGAGACCGAGACACTTGCAATGGATGCAATTTCTTGCCGCCCGAGGTATGTCTTTCACCATATTTTATTTAAATATTCTTCTTCTTTTTGCTGTATTATATTTTTTTATGGGACTTTTATATTGTTTCGCGTAACAGGAAACAATTAGAATGTAGGAATGATCAAAATATCATACGAGATGGGGCGAGGCTGCTTTCCATGGTAAGAATAATTATTTCATATGATATCGTATTGTAATAATTCCTCTATGTTAATATTGTATTTTATGACATATATCTGAATTTTAATTGGAAAACAGACCAAGGATGGTGCAATGAGTGTGCAGGTGAAGAAAGACTGAATTTGGGGCTGATGCCATTCTTGCATCGCTCAGTAATTAATTATATAATTAAATGAGATTTTCATGAGTAGTAACAATTTTTGTTTTGTGGCTTAATTAATCTCTAATTGATTATAGTTAATATTTCAGGCAAAGAAAATGCTTTAGTTATTAGGGGTCGCTTATTTCGTTATATTATTTTCTTACCATTTTACTTGTGGTTGATGTTTGTTTGTGAGTCTATAATGTTTTTATTGCAACTTGATGCTTTGAGACATCATGTTTCTTTAATTTGATATGTTTCGTTGAACTTGATATTTTCTTGTAGCCTGTTTATGTTTGAAAGACTGAATTTGAGTGGTTATTGGATAGGCTACAAAATAACAGGGCATATGATTAGTGAGCTTCACATGTCTTGTTATAGAAGAAATTCTTCAAAATAAAAAATACCCTTTGCATCATGCTGAAATTTGCAAAAAATAATATCTCTATCATTAACACTGTTAATTTCTTGCTGCAATTACTTGAAAAAACTTTTCATAAAGTTTAATTAATTTCTCTCTTTAATATCTCTCATCAAATCTCCACTTTCTTTTTTTGAAGGAATCAAATCTCCACTTTCATGAAGGCTTAATTAGAAATTGATGTTAATGGGTATAAAGAATACTAGTGTGAACCCTACAATTTGAGGCTGTGCAATAAAATTTATCATTATAAGGATAATTAATATGTAATTTGTTGTCACTCAGGTTCAAACCAAACTGGTACCAGTCATACCAATCAAACTGGTACCGGTGCATATTTGCCAACTACAGACGTACTGTTACAGTTTTGTTTATGTATAGGTAGCCGAATCTAACTTTGTGTACATTTTCATTAATTACTTAGTGAGATATCAAACAAATTTAACAAAGCAAGAATATCTAACAGACTCTGTCGAGCAACCTGTTGCATTTGTTATCTAGCAAGACTGTACCAACTGGTTATTTTGGGTTAATTTTATGAAATTCGAGGTTAATTTGGGTGGATTTGAGGTTATTTTGGGTGAAATTAATGGATGAGATTGAGGTTAATTTGAGTAGAGTTGAGGTTAATTCAGATGTAATTTGGAGTTAAATTGAGTATAATTTCGTGAAATTCGGGGTTAATTTGGGTGTGTAAATTGGTCTCATTAGTATCACATGATCGGTGTGTACTAAATTGGTTTATGTATGAATTTGTGTATATTGTTATGTACAATGTTCTTTTTCTGAGACAACACACGATCAATATATTATTAAACTTGTTAAATGTTGAATTAAATGTGTTTGTCGTGATTCAGAGCATTCCTAAGAAAAAGTGGAAAACCATACAAATGTACAAAAATCAACTTAATGACGTCGCAATCAAGAAAAAATAATATTCAGAGCATCCCTTCAACACTACAGCTTATAAGCAACATTATTCAACTTCTCTCTTCACCCACAAAGCACACCTAATTTGGAGGCAATCATGATAAATATAATAGTCTTTATTCAAACCTTCTATGGAGTAAAAGCGGGGGCAACCACAACACGGCAATGCTGTATTAAAGGTGCACACTGTATTAGTTTCTGTCTTGTTGTCCGTACTGAAATAACCATTTCGATGGAGTAGTGAGAAATCAAAGATTGCTTTTGCCACAGTTGTCGGTTTTACAAGTCGAAGATAGACAGCTACACAGTCCTTATTGGCCTCGTCAAGTCCTGACGGATAGAACTCGATGACCCATTCATGGCCGCCGACAGTAAAGATTTCTGACGCTATGCATGTGCCAACTGGCAATCTTTTGAGCAACGTGTATCGCACAATGTCAAATTTATAGCAACCGCTGACAAACTCGGCATAATCTGCAGCTTTGCTTACATGTGACATTGTTTTAGTTTATGTTCAGGGAAGAAGAGGGAGAGGGAGAGGAGACGCATGAAATAATTTGGATTTTTAGAACCTTATATGGCGAATTATTATTCTGCCAATTTAGTCAACTAAAGGGAAGTTGTGCCCATCATATAAGGAGTGCCAACTACAAGGAGATTATGTTATGAAGGTAAATATGGCGTATGGAAAGTTAGAAACTCTTCATTTTTTTCCATTATTTTCACATTCGGATCCGAATTCGAAGTTATAGAATTTTTAAATCAAATATCTACAACCAATAAATAAATACGTGTTGACCAAACTAGCAATTTGTAGTTTATAAATTGTGTACAGCTAACCAATCCAACTGTGAAATAAGGAAAAAAAAAGGTATTTGACATGTGACTTGAATATATTATGCAGGTGAGATCAATGAACCAACATTTATATGTATGGTCAACATGTCACAAAGCCAATAGGATTGCAAAAATTTTAACATGTCAAGTTCACCTTTGTGATTTTAAAAAGAAAAATGTAATAAAATATTATGTTAGTTTAGATCTATTAAAATAAATAGTTATCCGATAAATAAATCAAAATAATTAATAGAAAATATTAAGTAAAATTAAGAATAAGCCTGGTGTAGCCGTGCGATTGAATCGCGATTGCTCTAAAGGTGTATTCCGCCATATTGTGCAGGGAATTTCGGTAATCCAATCTCTAAGATTCTACACCTCGAGTCAATTCTCGAATTCACGCTAGTAACACAGTCAAGAAATAGATGACATCCACTTCGAAAGAAATGAAGTCTCTAGCACCGATTTTATCGACCAAATTGTAGATTGAATGTTTAGATGAGAAAGAGTATATTTTTAGTATTGTTGAGAGAGGGAGAGAGTAGATCTATTTTTCCCTTTTTATTATTGATAATATTTTGAAGAGTATGAAACGGAAAATTGAACCAGAGAGAGAGTCCAATTTGGCCAATTAAGTGGCTGTTACAGGAATATTAACATTTCATCTCCTCTTAAAGCATTTCCATACATTTATTGCATGAAATAAATGCCCAATGTCAAATGAAGATTTTCATTTCCTCATTTACATATATACATAATATATATATAATTTCTTAATACTCTCCATTAATTATGGACGTCCAATAATTAAGTTTTAAAATTTAAGTATTATTTAATAAAATAATACAACATATTAAACCGTGCAGACAACTGTATATCTTGTTTATGCGTGGCTTTTGAAGTCAAAACAATAATTGCATACATTTACATTCTCCTCATTTGTAAAGCATCTCAAAATAATTTCTGAACTTAAATGCAAATCGTTTCTTCAAGACCTGATACGTCTAGTTGACAATGGATAAGGTGTTTGTGATATTGCCACCTTCAGCCGAACTGGGAAAGCCCTTTCTAAAATGGGCACTTAATCATTTTGACAACAATAAAACAGAGATCATCTTCCCCCAACATACTGGTACACGTTTCATTTTTTCCCTCGTATTTTTTCTCTTGAAAAAAATTGTTGGCTTCTTTAATATTGAATTACTTGAAGATTAATTTACTTCAATAAAAAGAAATTGTTTCAATTTTAAAGGTCTACAATTTCAAAAAAAAAAAAAAAGAGTCTAGATCATTCAGTTCAATCAACTAAATTTTTGTTGTTCTCATTCAAAATTATGATTTTTAGCGTATGGAGCAGAGAGTGGTCGTTGGAACAGACGATTCACTAATGATGCTATGTTTATGTGCGAACAGAAAGAGGTGGAAGTCTCTTTTCTTCTGAAGATAATCTATTTTCAAGTTGTTTAATTCTTATATACGTGACCAAAATTTCCACTTTCTTTTTGCTTTATGTGCAGTTTAGAGCTAAGATATTGCCAACTCAAGCAACAGAAATGAAATCATTAATTGCCGAGTTATGTATCACATATGGAATGAGAAAACTTGTCATTGGCAAAACTGGCTGGGAACATAGGTATCAACCTCAATCACAACTATAATCAAGTTTTGACATTTAGTTAGTTAGCAATCTTTTTCTCCTTTTATTTAGCAAATTTTATGTGAAGGAGTTTTATTTGGCAAACGTTGATGGGAAGATATTAACAGTAATATTTCTTTACTTCTATAGTTCTATTACAGAAAGTCATTTTTTTTTAAATAAGAAAAAGCCATTTTTACTGCAGCAAGAGCAAACTTTCAAATTATTTCGATGAGAATCAAAATCTTTCTTGCACGATTTTTGTTATTAGAGAAGCAGACCAAAAGCTTGACTCCGAAATTAGGTAACTTTATAGCAGTGTATTTTGTTCTTTTATTCAAATTCTTATGAAATCGAATTCGGCTCAATAATTTTTTTCAAAAAAATGCAGTCGCTACATGAACTGCCACGTAGCAATATAACTAAAAATGTTGGGACCATGGAAATTGGTTTACACTAAGAATCTATATCTAGCTAATATTCAACAATCAAACACAAGAATGAAACTAGTTCCTAATAAGCTCTTTCTTTCCAACCTTTTTTCTCAAATCAAACAGGCCCTTAATATTTGAAGCCAGATTTTTCTAAATGTTATTGCTTGAATAAATAATTTGCGTATGAACTTTCTTCTCAGGAGATATGGTCCTGATGATACCGAGATGCTTACAAAGACCATTATGGATGTTGTAAATTCTAAGAACGCCGACAAAGTTACTACCGCAAGCAAGCAAGTCGAAAGAGAACTGGTCTCACGGGTAATAATAGATTACTGTTGATAATAAAATTATAAAAATGGTTTCTAGTAAAAATATATTATATATGGTATTAGATAAAATATATATAGTTAGCATTAGTTAAAATTAAATATTTTTTTTCAAAAAATTTGGCATCTAATCTCATGTCATAGAAGCATTGATGATCTTGGCTCACATCAATAAAGGGACCATAAATGTAGGGGGCGGGCTGCATTGAAAATTTCATAAATAATTTGTGGGGGGTTGAGGGGGTGTATAGATAATTTTCAAATTAAACAAAAAATACATTGAAGCCTATATATATAAGTTGCTCTAATATCTCATAGTCAAGGACTCAAAACTAATCAACTAGCTATTTTCTCTCAATTTCATTATGAGATATAACATCAAATTATTTATGATTGATTTTTTTTTTGTGTGTGTGTGTGTTTTGTAATAGCATATAAATGGTGTAAGAACGATGTATAAAAACATTATATAAACTAAACTAAAATAATGTATATATGCTATAAAAGATATATAATCCATGTAGATAATATATTTAGAAATTTGAAAACCAAATTTATTAATGCTAAACAATATATAAAACACAAAACAATATATTCGATCAAGAATACTATAAAGGTAATATTGAGTAATTATAATGATTAATTTGTTTCCTTGTTTTTGTTTCTTTTTTTGGGTGTTAGTCAAATTATGTAAAGCTTCAAGAACAACGTGATAATGCTATACAAGAAGCTGAGAAATTACGCAACCAGAGAGAATGTTCGACACTGAGATCTAATTTCACCGTTACAGATCTAGAGCAAGCAACTCAGAATTTTAGATACTCATTGTTACTTGGAAAAGGTGCATATGGAAGTGTATATAAAGGTTATTTAGGTGGAACATACGTGGCAATAAAAATTTTGAACCCCGAATGCACGCAAAGCGTTTTAGGTTTCAAACAAGAGGTCCGTTACAATTATAAAATATTTTTCTTTGTTGTTAGGTTAGAAGGAAGAACGAAATAATATAAATAATTCGCAGACCAAAACTAAAAAAGAAGATAGCAAGAAAGGGAAAAAATGTGAAAAAAACAATGGTCTCCAAAATCTCAATATGCATAATGCATAAGCAGCAAATTATCTTCAGGGTATCTCATAGTCAGTGGCCTAGTCATGATGAAACATGAGAGTTCTCAAGAGCTCATCTATCATAGTATTATTCTCGTATAAGCACGCTTAACTACAAAATTCTAATGGAATCAGTGTTTTAGTACTGATATGATCGCATCCGGCTTAGTCATAATGTCTCTCATAATTTTTTATGTCATGCAAATAAATGCAAACAAATGAGATATCTTAGAATTTATAAACAACACTACAAATCATATAACAGTACAAATTAAATCATATCAATATACTATTTGAGAGTTCATCTATAGTGCCCAAGTGTTTTTTTAGATTTCATGATAGATTAAATTTAAGCCCTTTAAACTTAAAGGGATATTTTAGTACTAACCAATTAATTATACAATTAATTACGAAATAAGTGTTTCCTTATTTTTCGTTTCTCAATATGTGTGGTCTTCTCTCTCCATTCCGTCCTCTCCACTTCATTCATCATTCTTGAACGATTACTTCCTTACCATCTTATTATTATCCTATTCAACATGAAATAGTTATTATAGATTATCACCAAAAAATTATAATATCACTAGAATAAGCACAAAAAAGATGTATTACAATATAGAAATGATACTACAAAATTCCATTAATATGATTCAAAAATATATATTGCGACTTAAAAATCTTTATTTAGTATCACTAAATTAATATTCAGACATAAATTCTTATAAAAAAAAATTCAAAAAAATAAAATAAAAAATAAAATTTATTAAAATTGCTAAAAAAACCAAAAAAATTCAAAAAAATAAAAATACAAATTTAAAAATAAAAATAAAAAAGCATTTATTGAAAGTACTTAAGAGTAATTGAACAATTAAATTATACAAAATGTCAAAATATTTATTGATACTAAAAATAGTATATTGACACCAATATCATACTTGAACAACATAGTGTATTAACACTAAAAACGTTATATTGACATCAAAAGATGTTATATTAATGATGTGAATAATACAATCACACTAAAAGCAATATATTAGTACAAAAGTGGTACGTAACACTGAAATTAACACAAAAAATACATATTAATTTGCATTTGGAAATCTAAACTGAGATTATAAAAAATAATAAATTACAACTAAAAAATATACATTTGAAATATATGTTAAAACTAAAATAACGTATTACCATCCAAAATCTTTATTTAACATCTAGAAAAATATTCAGGCATAACTTCTAAAAAAATAACACTCACACAACATCCAAAAATTATGTTATATAAGGGGGAGGAAAGAAACACGGAGAGAAAAAAATGGAGAGGAGCACAAGGAGAAAGAACCTAGACCATGTTTCTAATGGGCAAATTACAATTTTACCCTTTTTAATTGTTTTCGTAATAGGCTATAATGGAAAGGAAATCAGCTGGAGAGTTTTTGTGAATCATTCGAACCGTCGGATTAAAGATCACGAACTCAATAGCAGCCATTCAATTAACAGTCCGGCACTCTATAATTTTCCTACTATTTGAAATTGTACTAATCTCGTAAAACAGTATTATTAGTAGTAAATTATATTTTCTTTTATTAGTTGCATATATATTTATTTATCATTGTAAAAATGGTTAATATATGTTCTTGATTTTGTTTTGGCTTATAGGTGGATATTCTCACAACATTTAGGCATCCAAATCTTGTTACCCTCATTGGAGTATGTTACGAATCTTCAGCACTTATATATGAATTCTTACCAAATGGAAGTCTCGAAGACCATCTCACAGGAGAGGATAAGACTCCTCTTACTTGGCAAGTCCGTACACGTATTATGTGTGAAATTTGCGTAGCTTTGAATTTCCTTCATTCAAATAGACCAAACATGGTAATTCATGGAGATCTTAAGCCAGATAATATTCTTCTTGATGCCAACTTTACGAGTAAACTCGGTGATTTTGGTATTTCTCGAATCATAGAGCGATCAAATACCAACAACACTCTTTATTATTCGACCCGTAATCCTCTAGGGACATTCCTATACATGGACCCTGAATTTGCACATACTGGAAAACTAACAGAAAAATCTGATGTATTCTCATTTGGTGTCATAATGCTTCGTCTTCTAACGGGAAAACCTGCCCAAGGTGTTGTATTTGGAGTAGAACAAGCTATAGAAGATGGGACGCTGGACGAAATGATCGATAAGGTTGCTGGGGAATGGCCATTTGATAAAGCAAAGGAGTTGGCGGAGCTGGGCTTAAGGTGTGTTGAAATGAGAAGGATTGATCGTCCCAATCTCTTTAATGATGTATGGCCAATTCTTGAAAGGCTCCAACGTAATATATAGCGATGAATGTATATATCTTTCTTTCTCTTGTATTCTGAATTTGTTTTGGATTAAGAATCTGGGAATTGACTAAATCCCTATATCTTCATCTATCTTTGAGTATTCATTATGTTACCTCAAAGTCAAACCACCGTGTTTTAACCATAAGATGTTGAAGTATGGTTATAAATTGTGAACTATTTATTATTTACCGTTGATTTTCTTGAAGGTTTTGATTTCTTTGTAGAAATTGAAGTATATCTATTTTTCACCTAACTTTTAAAACTATTATAAATCGAGTCTCACTCATTCTTTTTTATCACCTAATTTATTTTACTCCTTTTCTGCCTTTATTTCCAATTAGAGACTAATTTGTGGTTGTTATGATAAGAGATTATCTTAACCAGAAAGTAAGTCAAATATAGTTTTGAATGATCTTAAACATAGGCTTCAAAGCAAAAACCATAACTAAATTTATAATATATAAATAGAGTAAATTCCTTATAAGATAATTACAATTTGAATTATTTAAATATAATTTGTGCAAAGCCCCTCAAATAATAAAATACACCTAAATTTCGGTGTTTCGTAAGCTTTCAATAGCAAACAGTGCATTATATTCCTTCATTAATCAAGAATTTACCCCCTCAAAAAATCATATGAAGGTAAAATGATTTATTCACTTGATAATCAATCAGCTAAATGAAAAACATTTGTTTGTATAATTTTGGGATGTTTATGTATATTTTATTATCACATTTTCTTCTACATTGACTCAGTCGGCATTGATTCATTATCCAAGAAATGTTTGAAGAGAATTAGGGCTTGACGTGGCCTGTGAAGAGGAACCTCATGACCCGCTCCTCTGACAGTTACAAATGTCAGACCTTTGTACACCTGGCTCCAACCGCCAACCTATCATAGAACATAAATTTACCGATTCTAGTATCCAAATGTTTGATTATTAAGATAAGTTACTCGTAATATAAAATTATATTTATCTGTACCTTTTTACCATCATAATACCATGGATACCAACTAGTAACCGTAGTAAGATTCAAGACATCAATTGAGTATCTAGTCGCTGTTAATGGCACCACAGAATCTGTATCTCCACTTCAAAAAAGAGGGAAAAAAAGGAAAAAAAATGAGTTTAAAAGGATCATTTGTAGTTCTTTTAGGCATATATAAGTTTTGAAGTGTATATGTGTTTGCTAATCATTACCTAAATACCCATATCCTTAGTCCAGCATCAATGAGCTCATGGTAGATAGGCAACATGGTTCTTGGTGAATCTGCCCAAAAGACCCCAACAATAGGACTATCTCACAAAAAAAAAATCATTACATCAGACCAAAGAAAAAGGTTGTAATTCAAATGATATGCTGATTAATGTAAAGAAATGCTCAATTTTAACAAACATGGCATTAGTTTCGATAAGCAAATACAAAAAAAATTACAAAACCAAGTTATCGAGGAACATATTGATAAATAGTGGAAAAAGACAGAAGTAATTTTAAAAGTTATAGGGGTGAACCTGCAAGTTTGCCAAGAATAGGGGACCCTAGTAACATTTGCATGAAGAGCCTTTTGTACTGCTGGACGGTTGTAGTATACTGTAGAGTATACCTCTGTACATGGATCATAACCTCTACGCATCCAAGGCTGTGTATAAATAATTCATATAATTTCATAAAAAACTATTTAGTATATTTGTTCACAATAATTATGAAATGTAGACCTAAAAGAATATAGTTGAGCTAGTTTTGGTTCAAGAGATGCTTTACCAACTAGATTATCTTTTTTTTTTGGGCATAATTTCGTTTGATAACGTCAATAGTGCTCTTATTTTTGTATCAATGTACCTTTTCTCATTCTTTGAATATATCTTTATTTACAAGATGATAATACTTATGCTTCCTTTTTTAATATACTATTTTATTATGTGATACATTTAGAGATAGAGCCTATACATTTACATATAATTTTGAAGTAAAATTAATTGCACAAAATCTCACATAATGGGCTTTAGTTCTGTGCTTAAGTTCGGTTGAGTGGTTGCATTTGGGCGTGTAGATGCTGTAAGGATCGATATTACCCTGCTCGACTGTTGCAGCATCAAGGGCCTTCATACAGGCGTCAGATGGGTGTTCTGATGAATCGCATGGGCAAACTGTTTTTAGGGTTTGGTAAATCTCGTCTGATATTAATCCGTGATTCCACCAGTACTCAAATGTCCCTATGTAATCATGATAATCATCCGTCACGGCATTTCCAACCTAGAATATATGCCATTTTATTATTAATATTTTTTTAATGCAATCTTGAATCATTTTATTAGTAATATTAACATAGGTAATTCTAATTATCACATAGTAATTAGTATCTTTATTATTGAGAAATATATAGATATCCAATATATTATTCCAACTAATAATATTTACTTTCTATGATTTTCTTAGTGGTATTTTAACCTACAAATAATTATCAAACAAGAAATTTGGAAAATAAATTAATAAATGAATAAATTTACCATGAATCCTTTGAAATTGATAATGGGATTCTCTATTCCTTTGTTTTGCTCATATACAATCTGTGACAACTGAGGTACATAATGACCTGATATCATATTTACGAAATTACAGATTAGTCCTTAAATTTTTTTTTATCTCATATGCAAAAAAAATATATTACCTGCATAACTCTCTCCAGTGATGTAAAAATCTCTGTATTTATACTTAGGAAATCTCTCCAACCATTCCAATAAAAAAGTATATGCATCCCAAGCTGAAAAGTCAATTAAATAATATAAATTAACAAATTAAATCAATAAAATTATAAATCAAAACAATGTATATAGGGCTCTTTTGATCCATATGCATTGAAGTAATTTGATAATCAAACAACAAACTAAATCAATAAAATCATAAATCAAAACAATGCATATAGGGCTCTTTTAATCCATATGCATAGAAGTAATTTGATAGTCGAACAATATAAAAAATATTTATATACACTTCTCAAAAAATTATTTAAATACGAAGAAAAGAAGATACCAGTTCTATTATCGCCAGCAGTGTAGAGATCTGAGCTAGTGTTAGAGTAGGAGAAGCCGACTCCAGCCGGAGACTCCAAAAATAGCACATTCGCCACTGAAATTTGAAATAATTATTTATCAACAATTATTTGAAATATTTTTGAGTATATTTCAGACGAGCTGAACAAGACCACTCTAATGCATGTTACATCAAGGATAGTGATTTGTGCAGAATGTTCTAATAAGAATATGAAATGTTTATATTAAATTAGGTACTTGTCTTCATTTAAAAAAAATAATTTCTTTCATTTTCATTGATAAGCACAAAACAACATGTAATAAAAAAAAATATAATCTTTAATAAAATATTTTCTTCATATATCATCACACTTACACAAACAAAAAAATATCATATATGTTATGTAATAGCCATGTGGGCCAAATAACTTCCCAAAAATTATCTTTAACAGATGGTAAAATTTATAAGTGAGACAAATACAATTAATTAAATAAAAAAAAAACAGATCCGTGAAAATATTGAACTGGCATTTTTTTTTTGAATTGATATTGACCTAGCATTAAATAAGATAAAGTTACATATACAAGCAGAGCATTATTGGCCCATTTGTAATTACAGCAAATCATTACATCTTTTCAGATTTGAGACACCAACAATAATAATCCCCACATTACTTCTTCAAAAAAGATCCAAAATGAGAGAGAGAGATATGAGAGAGAGAGAGAGAGAGAGAGAGAGAGAGAGAGAGAGAGGGGGCCAGTTAGGTTTCTTCTAAAGCAAAAGTAAATTTGCCCAACTCAATGCTTACGCTTCTAAATTCTAAATAAAACTATTTTTTTTAATCGACATATAGTCAACAGAATTATTTTGGGAATCAAGAACAGATTTACACAAGAAGCCAATTTTATGGCATTTGTAAAGGCCACAAAAATTCATCACAAATCCATTGGAATGCTCCCCATTTCTCACAAACATCACAAAGCCAACAAAAACAGGTCAAAAAATCCACAAAAAAGTTCAGAAAAACACCTTTATTCCACGCATATTCATTCAAGAAAAGCGTCTCCCCGTCCGACTGAATCCGAAACGCACCGAGTTCTTCCGAAGCACCATAAGCAACTGATGAGCATCCTGGCCCTCCATTGAGCCATAGAACCAAAGGCACAGATTCTGACACGTCATCCCCACCTTGGGCCTCTTGTAGCAAATAAAACAATGCCCTGCCGGCTGTCGAGTTTACCGTGACATAACCGGAGTATTGCGTGAAGTTGACTGGACCGGGTTGACCTGGCAATTGATCAATCAGGTCGTTTTGTTGGGCTTGTGTTAGAGATTTATATGATTGTGCAAACGTTTTGTGTTGTAAGAATGTGAAGAATATTAGGACAAGAAGTGAGAGAGATGATGAGTTCATGATTGTTTTTTTGGTTGGCGGCTTTGGCCCTCTAAAAGATGCGGAATTACTGTAGGAGGGCTCAAAGTATACGACTTGTTGGGAGGATTCTATTGGATTGGTATGTGCATATGTTTTGTTTATTTTATATGCAGTTATTTAAAGCAAACAAATGTATGCATTTATTTGGATTGGTGCATTATTGGAGAGGTGATGCACCTAGGTTTTTCTAAGGCGCAAAGTGGTACTACTCAATAGCACATTAATGATCACTTAAGATATTGTTTTTCTATCTTTCTTTTTTGTACTTAGTTGTTCTCTTTTTAATTTGATGTGAACATTTTTATTCAATATAAATGTGTAAGGGTAATTTGTTAGCTTATTCAATATAAAGAAAAAAAATATTTAAGATCTTTTAATGAAACTACATAAAACAAAAGTAAAAAAGCATGAACTTGGAATTAATTTATCTCACATGTAGAACATAACCCAAATACGAAAAAATTCTAATACAATAAATTTTGGCAATAAAATCTAGTAATGAAATTAAGCATGGCATAGAAAATAGGCTCTATTTTGTGTTGGGAAGTTGAGAATTCTGATAAAAATAATATAAGAAAGAGACTGCATTTTGAGCCTTTTCAGCAGTTCTAATAAATGTTATTTGATAAAATTAGTCTATCATTTCTAAAATATATAATTTAATATAATTATTTTATTTTTTCTAAGAGATATCATTTAATGTGATATAATATTGTATTCCTTTTTAGGAGATGTTATTTAAAAGAATTATTTCATTATTTTCAAGAGATGTTATTTACTAGAAATATTTCATTATAATTAATCATCACAATTCTTGACAGTTCTAGAAAATAGAATACACTCATGGTTTTCCATTGTTCATTTCAACAATTCATATAAAAATTTATTCAAAAATTATATATATAATATTTATCAAATCCATCTCGTACTTTTTAGTTTTAGTTCAAAATTATTTTTTGTTTCTCAAATAACAACCGTCAAACACCTCAAATACACATGGATTTGTCCTATGTGACGATAACACATACTGATTTATTTATTTTTTATTTCTGCAAAGTGCATAGATAATTGTACCAAAGTCAGTACAGAAGAACCGGGAGATAGGTGTGGTTGAGCTCAATGAACGGGATGGGTTGACTTACTTGGGTCACAAACAAAACATGGTTGATTGTTTATTTCTTTACAAACTTTATGTATGTATATAATATTATATTACTAATGTTATATATGTGTATTATAAAAAATACATGTATATAATATGGTTTTTCAACACAGCTATCAAATTGCACAAAATATTGCAAAAATCAGCAAACCCAACAAGCAGATAAACAAGCGTTCTCCTCTCTCTTTTTTTCCTTTGCTTCTCTTTTTGTGAGAACTTTTTGTAAGTTCCCTCTTCGTATTTTACTTTTTTTGTTTATAGTTTACTAAATATTTTAATTAATAAATGATGGAAGTAGAACGAGCTTACTCCATTTCAATAAAGAAAGGGGCCTAACCTTTATTTGGGATGAATCACATGGAATCATGGGTTAGTTAAAAGAATAATATTTGTTGTAGTAATAGTGCCAAAAGAGAAAAATGGTACATATCATATCATGAAATATTTTGCATAAACAAATAAATATAACTGATTGGTTGATTGAATTCCAAGTTGGTATTGTTTTCAATGAAGGGCATCTCATGACTTGTGCAATACTGACAAGAAGAAGGATTAGTTATCTTTTTTTTATTTAAATAATTAGTAATCTTTAAAGGCCAATTTTTCAAAAATCTCCTAAACTTTACTGAATATTTTATAAAACTATCTATATGTTTTTATTCTCTTCAAAATCCTATAAAATTGTATCTTTACACCTCATCACTTTTAGTAACATTCCATCAAATATTTTCTTTTTTGAACAAAAAAGGAATTAAATTTTCTGATATATTATTTCATGATATTATTTTTGTGATATTTCATGATACTATTTCACAATATGTGGTTTTATTTAATGATTTTTATATTATATAAAATATTATTTATTTCTTTTATTCTAAGTAAATACTATTTTCTCATTTACTTATATTTCACAATTCAAGTTATATTTTAAATCTTCATTACTTATATTTGTGCAGAATGTTATTTCCCTTTTGTGATAATTTTAAGTAGAACAAAAAAAAATATAAAAAAGTATTTTGGTCAAAAAATAGATTAATTTGGTGAAATTTTAAGATCTCAAATAAGAGGGATAAAAAATTGATCTAATTTTATTGTTACTTAAAGAGATAATATAAAAATAGGTTTTTAAATTTTCAGAAAAGTTAGGGGGTTCTAAAAAATATCATATCTTATCATAATTCAAGGATTGCATGTTCTGCTTTATTATTCAACTGAAAAAGATGTGTGGAAAAAGCTACATTATATAGTGAGAAAGATAGAGATCCTTGAAATAATGTAGAAAATGAGAGAGATCAAATCCTTGAATATTTTTTTTTCCTTCCATTCTATAGATATTGGTGTGCTGTTTTTATAATATATACACGCTATAATGATATTTAAAAATAAAACTTCCTAAATAACATGTGGCTTACATTTTCGCATATTTTTCCTATTTTTTGCTGATATTTCATTTATTGCAAAAAATTGATAGTAGATCAGAACGTTTTCCTCTATTAAGTGCTAACCAATAATATAGAGAATATCAGTTTATAACATCCTTAAACTATAAATATAATTATTACCTCAAAAAGATAAATTACAAAAGAATTATGTCTTCTATTTAAATAAGTATCTATACACTATTGTTTGTTTATTAAATATATATATATATACACTATTATCTAGTGATTGAGTGCAAAGCATCACAGACCATAGGTTGTAGGTTCAATTTTTATTGGCACCAAAAATAGAAGTGGGACAAAAAGTCATCTCCATTCAATCAAAATATATATATATATATATATATATATATATATATACTATTGTTAGATCTAAATCTTACATTTTCCTACTCAATCATTTCCTACACAAATATAAACAACAAATTAAAAAAACAAACCTATTCTTAAGTCCTATCTAATACAACCTCAGTTAATTCACATTGCCTTTTCAAATTCTCTTTGAATTTCAAACCCACAAAATGAAACTCAATTTGAAGTCTCAAATGTGGCGCCGCTAATTCCATTATTCTGCCCGCTTTATTCTCGATCTCCAATTCCTCTCTCAGTGGAATAGCGGCTAAGAACCGCTTAATGAATTCCTTACAACACTCTTTCCCTCTAAAAATCAATTCCTCTTTTTTATTCCTCAATTTATACATCTCTGAATAATCATCAAACTTTAGAACATAAGCGTTTTTACACCCTTCATATAATCTCTCGCCTAACGTGTCGACTATATAAAATGCGTTATGTTGGAGTTTCAGAACAAAGAAATGGTCGTTCCAGCTGATTATGTAAACCCTAATTTCATCATGTTGAATATTTTTCGTAATTTCGCTCCATATTTCGTCGAATGATTTGGCTCCACGTAATGACTTGAAACTTTCGGGCTGAAAGAATCCGACAAATGATTTCTCATTTATTACCGTAATTGGCCGTATATTTGCCTGAAAATTAAATTTTAGATCAAAATTCTTGTTTAATTGCGCAGAAATTTTGGTGCTAAATATCAATTGAGCCCAATTTACTCAATTAAAGCTTATTATTTTATGCAATTAAGGTTCATACTAACCCAATTTTGCCTCAATTACACTATTGTCAAATTCAGTGGGGCTTAACTAAAAATTGGATTTAATGGAACATGGTATTAAATTGGGCTTAATTAAAAATAGCCTTAAATCAGGCCCAAGTGAAATTGGGTCCACTTCAAAATAGTCTTAAATTGGGCTCAATAGAAGTAGACAAAACACTAAAAATCATTTTTTATCATCATTTTTTTTACCTTTATAATAGTTTCAAGATCAAAATGCTTGTTTGGAAACATCTTAATCAAACTTTCATCCTTGCATAACTTTCTCCATTCTGACGATCCGTCTCTAATCAGCCGATCAATTTCATCTTTTTTCAAACAATTTAAATCTTTTTTGTGAATTAAATAATTCGCCAAAAAGGCGACTAAGGCCGTGCAAGCGCTCTCACCGCCAGCTGTCCTTTCTCTCTGATCGATCGATGCAAAAAAGACGAAAGTTTTGAGCTTTGTTTGGACCTCTCTGCAAATAAATTCTTTCTTCTCCCAATTATTTTTAGGGTTTTTTCCCAATTCCTGCGTAATTAATTAGTTAATTAGAGATTGATGTAAGTATACATTGGGCTTAACTAAGAAATTAAAGAAAAGGCAGAAAAAAAAAAGTAACGAAATTAGTTAAGCTTAATTTGGACTTATTTAAACATTGGAATATGTTTGATGTATTTAGTTCATAAATAAGTCCAAATTATTAAGCCTTAAATAATCAATTAAGCAAAAAAAGATAGAAAAAACATGAATACTACCTTTAAATCCGACTCTTTTCTTTGTCCCCTCCATGAAAAAAAACTCTGTTTTGGAATAGAAAAATGAAACTTTTCACTTCCATCCCTATCATTTATATTATTCGTGAGACTTCTTCTTCTAACACCAAAAAATGTAACTTTTTCCGATTTTTTGTCCGAATCAATAAGCTCAGTTGATGAATCAGATAAATTAGGTATAATTTTGGAGCCTTTGTATGACTCGACCAATTTTATCTTAACCTGCATAAAATGATAATATACACAATAATCAGAAGAAATATAAATGAAATTATATATAAAGTTTATACAAAGTTGATACTTACATAAAGCAAAGCATCATATGTCACATATCCGATTCTAAGTGTGATGGGCACTCGCTTTGTTTCTCCTTCATGAAATAATTTTTTATTTAATTTATTTGTAGATTTTGAAACCCTAATTAATTCCGCCAGGTTTATGTTAGCTGTGCCAATTATTTCCAGTTTCTTTTCTTTGTTTTTCCCTCGAACTTGGTCTCCCTGCATAGAAAAATAAAAATTAAATGAAAATAAATTAATTAAAATTAAAATATAATTTCATGGTATAAAAAGATAAAAGATGATTAATTGTACTTAATACAATAAATTGATCAGAAAAATTGCTAATTATTATACTTAGAAGAGTAAAGTAACTAAGTGGGCCTACATTTGATTCATTCGTTTCAAAATTATGTTGATTAAATTTGAGTGAAGTCAACAAATTGACCAGTAATCACGTGTTGACTTAGTCAACAAAATCAATCAATCAATCCCCTTATCCCAAATAATCAAGTCAACTTTTAATTTTCTTTATTTATCAACTTCAAATAAAAAGAAACTACACATCGAGTTATAAAAATAATAATAATAATAATAATAATAATAATAATAATAATAAAACGTCTCAATTTCCCAAATTATTAGATAAATTTAAACGAAACAATACAAAAATTTAAGAATTCCACAATTAACTCTTAAATTCTTCATATCCCAATTGAAAAACAAAATCTCAAATTAACCAAAAATTCATCAAAATAATGGAATTGAGTTAAATGAACTCACGCATAAAATAGAGATCAAAGCATGATCCGTCGAATCACAATCAGACTCAGAAGAACTCGAAGCAGAGCCCAAATCCCCAAACTCAGCTACATCAGAAACATAACCGTTTTCAATCCGGCACGCTTCCTCCTCAACCTCCCACTCCACAGACCCGTCTCGCTCCGCCCTTTTCATCCGAGAAACCGCCACAATCTCCCTTCTCTCCGCCGACAGAAACGGAAACAGCCGGCGCCCTCTGCGCTTCCGCTTCCACCTGAGCTCCGCAGCAACTTCCAACCCCGGCGGTAGACCCGCTAGCTTGGTCACGGCCATGGCGAGCGTGCATTTCCTTCTACCGTCGGCCATTTATTTTTGTAGAGGAGAGACTCTGTTTTTGGGAGGAGAGACTCTTTCGCTCTGTTTTTGGTTTGGTTTATAAACAGAGGAGAGGAGAGGAGAGGTGGTTTGAGAGAGATGAAAAGGTTCGGGCAGTTTGATTGCCGTACAGATTAGTGTTTTCAGAAGTTAATGGATAGACTGAGTAAACTATTAATCTTGTGATCCAGTCAAACTAAGCTCAAATTTCTTAAATGAGTTTAAAGTCTATTTTTAGTTATAACCATAAAGAACCCAACAATTTAGTAAATTTATAGTCAACTTTTAGTAAATTTTTATTAATTTTATTATTATTTTAGTTATTTATGAGTCATTGTCATTTTTATGGGTTTCAAATTTTCTGACATTTCATGTCATGTTACCGAGTTTTACAAAGAAAATTAATGTCAAATTTTTTTTGATATCCAATATATGTAATTTATCAGAATATTTTTATAAATGTGAAAATAAAATTATTCAATTCACACACAAACAAAAATATAATCCCTCTTATTTTGGTCCATCATTTAACGGTAGATCAAGTCCATATCATTATTATGAAATAAACGGGGAACATTCATTGTTTTCATTGCTAGACCCGGTTTAGATATCGCTAATGAATCCATGCGCTAAATAACCAAGTATTACCAGTATTTAACAGTTTGGTGTAAGAACTTAATCAAAACCAAGTTCAAGTAATATATTCAACAGTTGCCTGTACTGTGACGCGGTTGGGAGACGGCGTTATTGGATTCTTGAAAGATATCGGATCTTAGCCCAATAACCCAATAGCTGATGACAATCAACAGCAAATTATGGCAATTTAGACATTATCAAATTTGAAAAATATCTTTATTTTTCAAGAGTAATTTATTTTAAATAATTAAAAAGGGAAAAAAATATTTGACATATGAAATGTTTTTATTAAAGTATTTTTTGTTGATATCGTTATTGGAAAAATTAATTTCCCAGCTAAGAGCAGTTTTAAAGATAGAAGAAATAATAAAAAAAATGCAGTGTCACGTTATGTTTTGAGTTACAATACAACTTAGTAGATAAGTTATACCACGCGTATTATTGTCTGATTAAGAATTTTGGAAAATTGAAATAACTTGGCGTCTTTGCATTTGTCATGTATGATGTAATCCCTAATTTGAGGCTTTAATACACCTTTTGTTTCTTACGTGTATGGCATACTATCACCATATGGACACATAACCTAAATATTGAGGCAAGTTTGAAGACTGATTTTTACAAAAAATTCAATATAAGGTCTAAAGTAATATACGCAATTATTCCTAAATTGCAAAAAAAGGAAAATTTACCAAACTCGCAAAAAGATGTTCCCCAAGTTCCTTGCTTTTTTTTCATCTATGTGACTTGTTAGGAACTCACAAAATGGGATGACAAATCTGAGTTGTCATGCCGAACAGAACTTCTTTAATAAATTATTAAGTTTATTTTGTTATATTATAATTTATTTATTTTTAATTGTGATATCAAACATCAAACCTCTTAATCAAATATTTTTCATAATTTGTTAGACGTTTGTATTCATAACAATAACTAATTCACCAAGTTTATAAAATTACCACAAGCACAATCCGAAAGTCATCTGGTCTAAACAAACTATATTACAAGAACACACTACAACAAAAACTAAATCTCCATACCAACAACAAGGTGTTGCACACACACACACAAAAGAGGAAAAAATGTTACTAAAACAACCGAAAAAGCAAAAAAATGCACATAAACACACAAGTTGCATAAAGCCTCCTACATTTTCCTACATAAACACACACAAAATCGGAAAAAAAGGATCCATAATCTCGCGCCTTTTCAATTCCCTTCAAATCGACATTTGAAATTGTTTTTCTATGCAAACAAACCTCCATTATCGGTCCTTTTACACCTCAATGCCTTTCAAATCGACATTCGAAAGTGTTTTTCTATGCAAACAAACCTCCATTATCGGTTCTTTCTTCATGGCCTTCACTTTCAACTTTCTTGACTCAGTCAAGTTCATGTAACTCGGCTTACTAAACCTATTATAAGTCTCGTCAGAAACGGGAGTTGACAAACACATCGAAGAAGAAGAGGCCGAGCTAGGAGACGAACTCGCGCGGTTTTTAAAGTTGTTATTAGTCGGTTTGGCCCCTACTCTCTTGGAGATCCCGTTCTTTTTTATTTTTACGGAAGAGGGTTCGGAATAATTGTCAGGGGAATTTTTATTGTTCTGGTTCTTTTGTTCTGCTTCCATCAGTCTGTTTTCCCACGGTCGAGCGGCCATCCATCTTTCTAGCCAGGTCCAATTGCCATTTGCCGTGCCGAAATTCATGTTCTTGAGATTTGTTGAGGACTGATTTAGAATTTTGCCGTTTAGCATGAAACTAGGTTGCTGCATGAATGGAGGTGAAGATAATTATAATAAGTACTCAAATTCAATCACGGGTTCAAAATATTTCAAATTTCTATCCTTGCTTAAATTATGGAACGTAACGTAAGACAAGTTTCTATATATAGATCCCATTTTTGTAAGTACTCAAAGCAATCTATTTTCCAACTTACTCATCTATCCAGCCCAGTTCAGAATTCCAATTCCCATTACAGACATAAAAAGAGGGGGATTTCAAACTTGCTCATGTTTTAACATGTTAACCATGAAGTGGAACTTAAAATCCCGTCTTTATTATGAGTAATGATTTGAAATTTCGAACTGAGTCAGTAAAATAAATAAGTCGAAAATCATGTCAATCTGAAATTTTTTAGTTTCAATTGAGGATAAATTTGGAAATTCAGTACGGTACCTGTTGAGAGAGAGCATATGCGATAGCTCGTTCTCTTTTGATAGCGCCTTCTTGTCGCATTTGCAATTTGGCCCTTATATCCTCAAGAGTTCCTTGGCTGTCACACCATCCCTCCTAAAAAAATCACACAAAATTAAACTGCATCATAAACACAATACATTCACATCAAAACAAGGAAACATCACCAAACAACACTGAACATATCTTCAATCCAAAAAACATTGGTTGGTCACTATTAATAACCCATAAAATAACCGTTACAATATAAAATTATCTTTCGAATGACCAACCTCAGCTTCTTTCATATATCTGACTTGGTTCTCCTAGCTTCTATCATGGTTACCATGTTAAAAACACTCACAAAAGTCGAATCCAAATCCATTTTTTTATCTAAGGAGATATTTAAAATTCCAAAACAAGTTCAACAAAGAAAACAAGTTGGCAATAACTTTGTCTAATACATTCACAAAACCAAGAATACCATACAAACAATATTACAAACTCGCCAAGTAAACAACTCTCAAGAGTATTACCTCGGCTTCCTTGAGAATATCCAACTTGGTTCGCCTGGCCTCGATGATTTGTTGCACGGCCTGGCCGTCGACAGACATCCTAACTCTGCGGGCTCTGATGCGTGCCTGAACACGCACCAGAGCCTGCATGCATCGTAAAGTCACTGCGGCCTGCTTTCTCACTTGTCTCCCCCGTACTATCGCTTGGAGCCTCACCAACCCTTTTAGGGCGCGTAGAGCTCTCCTCGCCTGTGTATATTAAAAATGGTGTATTTAGAGTGAGTTTATTTTTTGGGGTGAAGGTAAATTTTTTGATGCATAGTTAATTAAACAAGGAAAACTGTTGGTGTGATTGTCGTTTGAACATCTTGGTCAGCATGTAATGAACTAGTATACAGAATTTGTGATTAGAGGTCAACTAAATAAATTTTGCCTTGACAAAATAGATTTTAGAAGTTTGCAACCAGATTTGAAACTCGAAATTTGAAACCAAATTAATGAAACTTGAAACTTCAAAACCAATTTTTTGTCCAAGAATAGGGCGACCTAAGAATTTCTTCTAGCATGCATTCATTTTATAAATTTTGAAAATAAAGATGCTTCATAATTGTTCAGTTGGAAAACTGAATAATTAGTCAAAATACTATTCATCTACTCTGTTTTTAGGGGCCCAAATTGATTTATTGGTGGTTGTTGTGTCAGAACAAGAAAATACTATTGTTCATTCATTTAATAGGTAGTTTTCTTTTTAATTCTTTCATGGCAATTAATGTGTAATTTTGCTTTCTTGTATTTATGGCAGTTAATGCCATATTAAACGAAACAGCTACGTGCAGTCAAGCCTCAAGACTCATGTCAGTGTCACTCTCCTTTTCCAAATTGAAAACACTAATCAAAAAAAGAAAAAAAAAACATGTACACCAGCCCCTGTTTGCTTTATTTTAGTAACTGTATCTAAAATTTTCAAAAAAAAAAATGTGAATATTTTCTCAATAAAAACACCACCTATTTTTATTTATTTTTTAAATCTTACCAAAAAGCCTCTAAAGGCGGTTTGAATTCGAATGGCAGCCCATTCTTGCCGGACGGCCATGAAATCCTTCGGCGGGGCTCGAACCACTGTAGCTACGGCCACGCTGAACGCATCCGAGCCGTCTGATGCTGCCACGTGTCTTCCATCCTTTGAGCCACGTGTCCACTTTGATGAGCCCTTCCACACTTTCCACTTCTTGTTGCTCTTGCCGCCGTTGCTACTGCATTGCTTCTCCTTTGAAAATGAAAAAGAGTATATGTTATATAAACGCATATTTTTATAAGTTGTATTATAGATAGTAGACCTTTAAGAGAAGAATATACATTTTCATTAATAGATTTTGGAGACATTTCCCCTTTTTCTGTTTGAGTTTGAGCATGAAATAAATTGAAAAATGAATGAATAAATAGAAAGGTAAAAAAATAGAGATATTTTTACTTACCTTGTCGTCATTTTCATGATTCTTCAGGCCAATGAGAGATTTAATCCATTTCTTCGACCCAGCCATGTTTCGCAAAAGGCAAACCCACCCAGTATTCACCCAACAAGGAAGGATTCAAACGTCCCACAACCAAAGAAAAAGACCCAAAGTTTGAACCTCTAGAGAGAGAAAACCAAAAGAGAGAAATGGAGATTAGAAGCCAGAGAGAAAAAGATAAGAGAGAAGAAAAGCGTGGGTATGGTGGCTTTAGGCTTTCTTTACATTGGAGAGTGTAGCCGTTTTTCTTTTCTAATTTCAAATTAGAGAGAGGGAAAGAAAAGAAAAGAAAAGAGAAGGCAGGGCAGGTGAGCATAGCATAGCATTGGATTCTCTCAAAGAGATTTGTAATTTAATTTGGAGATTTGTTGGGGAGCGGGACGCAATTATGCCATAAGGCTGTTCAGTTCAGTTCAGTTCTGATTTGTTTTCTACAAACGACGCCTGAATTATTTTTTTCTGTGTAAATTTTTCATTAATGGCCTCGGAAGGAGAGCTCTTCTCATCTTGTTTTTGTTTTGTTTTTATTTTGAGAAAGGTGTTGGATTGGATTTCAAATTATTCATGTGAGATTTTTTTTATTTTTTTATTCATGTGAGAAATTTGCATAAATGCTCTGTTATGTTGTTATTCCAAAATTTGAAAAGAATTCATAAATTTATTAAAATGTCAAAAATACTCTTTTGTTCATCCAAGTATCAGAATTTAGGGAGCAAGTTCGTATTATCAAAATCAAATTATTAAAAAAATAAGGAAAAAATACAGGCAATCATTTTTTTAGTTCTCTTAGTAGGGTGAAGTCATATATTTTTACTCACATTTTTAAAATCCTGATAGACATGAAATTCGACCCATTTATGTATTAAAATGTGAGTTTAATACCATACCACTAGATTATTATAATGGTGATAAAAAAAATTAAAATCAAATTATTAAAATTATATGTCTTTTTGTAAATAACTTTTAGTGAATAATGAGCTTTTCTTAGTGTTTAAAAAATTAAATAAGTCATATCATATCTTATATAATTAAATTATAAATATAAACAATATATATATATATATATATTTGGATTATTTAACAAATTAATTAATTGATGGCCTCTAAAAAGGAACTGCATAAATAAACTACTTTCGATTCTTTTTAGAAAAAGGTACTTTTGCAATTTTTAATAACATAGGGACTTTTGTAATTTGGGCATATTATACAGGACTACAAATTTATTTATTTATTTTTGTTGTGAAGGGGGTTTGTGGGATTTCGAGTAGGACACTGGTCACTTGTTGACTGCTTTGTTTTTATTTTTTCTGGAAGGACCACTCATTGACTAATGAAAAATTTATTGATTGAGGTACTCCATGAACAATTTTAACACGACCTGACATAAAATGGTGGAGTGAAAAAATAAATAACGTGGTCATTTTCACTTTTCACATTTTTTTAGTAGAACAATCATATTGCATTTAGAGTTGTTCATTTAAAATGTAATTTATTCTACCAATGCCATAGGCCCATATCACGTTCATAAGTTCATGACTATATACATGTTTACTAGCCACTAGGAGGAATCCGACTTTTTTTTTTTTTTTTATACCATTATTTCCCAAAATAAATCAATATTTGTCACTGTTTTGAAAATAATGTGGTAACTACCATTTCCGTCACTACTAGTGGCGGAACAGATGTTGTTCCGCCACTAATAGTGGCGGAACATGTGAATTTTATAATTTTTCAAAAACGGGATTAATTAGTGAAAAAAACGTGTTCCGCCATCGCCACTTGGCGGAACAGGGGGAAAAATTTACTGTTCCGCCACTTTCACCGGCGGAACGAAAAAACAAAATTATTTTTTCTTAAAAAAAAAAAAAAAAAAAAAATATTTTTTTTTCTGTTCCGCCACTAACAGTGGCGGAACACTGTTCATTTTGCACTAATTAATCATGTTTAGTCGGTCAAATGAGAAATTTTTGAAAAAACTGAAAATTCACATGTTCCGCCACTAGTAGTAACGGAACAGATGTGTTCCGCCGCTGGTAGTGGCGGAAATGGTAGATACCACATTATTTTGAAAGTAATGGTATTTACTGATTTATTTTGGGAAATAATGGTATAAAAAAAAAAAAGTCGAGGAATCCTTACTTGCGATTTGTCTAGCATAATTTTATCACTTTAAATGCAATCTTTTAAAATAATTTATGCACAAGATAGTTACAGGCCAAATCCAATTAATTAGAGTGCAATAAGTCTTTATCGGCCTGGTTCAATAAATTTATTTTCGGGCCGAGATTCAACTTAGGGAGCCAGTTCTTGATCTTTTCTAGGACTGTAAAATATTTTTCTTGCAAAACGGGTACTATTTAAAATAAGTTTCTACTGATGATTTTTAATGATGTCTACTGATGATACATCTTGATTTTTATAGATAGTTCTACTTGATTTTTTGTTTATGAATTCTATTTAAGATTCTTAACTATGAATTCTAGTAAGAATTTCTCTTGTAACTAGTTTTTTTTTATTAGTAATGTTTTTTTTTTCCTAAAGCCTACTAGCTCATGCGGTAAAATATTATGTTAATTTTAGGAGATACCTAAGTTAGAATCACGGCGAACACATTTAACTTAATATTTAACAAGTCTAACAACCCAATTAATTATCTCAAAAAAAAATATAGATTTTTATTTATTCTACGGTGTCTTGTTTCATCCTCACGTAGTTCCAAAAAAATCCCCCGCTAGTCAAGACTCGAACTTGAGATCTCTTCCTTACTCAAGTTCTGTGTGTGTGGCCAACTGCGCTAGCATTCTTTCACTAGTTTTTTTGTTAGTAAAGGTCTTTAGTCTGATGAGTTCCGTTCCCAGTGGCAGATACTGATGCGGTTCTTTTGTTTCATTATTAGGTTCTCTCATTCTTTTTTCCAACTTTTTGAGATTGGTTTGTTTATATCATATGATGTATGTTGACATGGACATGTCTAATACTAAATGGTGACCAATCCGTGAAAGAAGCTTTAATATTAAAAATTATGGGAGACAATAACCAAATAAAGTTGATTAATCATGTTAAACAAATTTCAAATATCCATGGACAAATAATTATCTCCTTAACTAAAAGTTTATCTCACACACATTTGCTCACAAACACGCAAATTGTAGAAGAATCGAATAAAGATGAGTTGGTTAATCATGTTATTAGTATGCATGTGGTTGAATTGTTACTTAAAAGAGACTTACTAGTAAAAAATAAAAATATTTACTCCTGATAGTCTAAAATGAAATAACAAGTTAATGGAAAGATTTTCAAGAGCCTCTAGTATTGAGATATTAGAGAAAATTGAAATAAAAATTGAGTGGTTTCTGTTTTGATAATTTCCATATTATTTCATATGATATTTATATCGATTATTTCATATGATATTTATATCGAACTTTTATTTGAAGATCGTACTAAACATTGTCTCAATTTTATTCTCCAATTTTTACCTTGCTAATATTGGTTCAGATACAAGGTACTCTGTTTTAGCTTACTATAAAAATTTACATTCCACACAAGATGAATTTCTTAATCATTGTACACAAGATGAATTTGTCAATAGCTCGATTTCGATAAAAGATTTCAATAATTTTTAGCGATTTACAAGATTAACAAGTTACAGTTATTAATACAAATTTATCTGGAAATAAAGGTTCAAGCAAACGCAAATAGCTACTGACTTATTTGAAAATGTAAAGGAACTTTGGAAGTGATTGTTATGATGTTGGAAAAAAGACATGTTATCATATTTAATTATATTTCAAAAATTTGTATAAATTCAGTTGGAAATATTTTCTATTTATATGATATTTTGAAGATATTAAAGCAACCATCATTTTGGCCCCTAATAAGTTGCTACAAAACTACTTCAAAAAAGTTCCTTCAAAATTTAGGAACAAGCAAAATTTAGATACAATCCTTTCATATAAAAAATGAGTACCAGTTGTTTTTGCCACAAAATTGAACAATTGAACTTATTTGCATTTATGAATTTATTTACTTAAAAACCTTCGAAAGCATGACAGAGTTTATTTGTTTATCAATTTAACTACCTGTTTAGGTAGCTAATTAAACTGGTAAATAAACAATTTATCAGTTAGGGGCTATGTAATATAAACTGCCGCTTTTTTCACTTATTTATTTTGTGAACTTTGAAAGGTTTTCTTATTTACCTTTACGCATTGAGCAAAGTGTATAAAACACGGGAGCATTTTTCACTTATTCATCTATAAATAAAAAAAATATTTATATTATATCGTTTCGAAGCAGAGCAAGATATATATGTATGCCTTTGATTGAATAAAATAAGAATGTCACATAGATATAATATTCAGGTTTTAGGTAAAAAGCACTAGCACGTCTGTGCATTTTTTAATAACAGATCAGAATATATTTAATAGAAGGCTAAACAGATTTTGCTTGGATTTGCTTCTCTCTTATTCACAGGAAAGACAGGAAAAATACCCAACAATTCCTAATAATGTCTCACATAATGAGAAATAAATCAATTATAGAAAATGCTCAAAGTCAAATCGGACAAAAAGAACAAATAAATAAGAAGTGTTCAATCACTATCATTTTGGCCGCTTTGGTTACCTTTGCTTATTCACTGTTAAAACCAATTTTGCATTTGGTAAACTAAACGCCATAAGAAAATGTCTGGATCTGATAGGAATTGAGATTCAGCATGACCATGTGGCCCACATGCGTATTATTCCTCAACGCCCATAGAATTTACTAGATAGCATAGAGTTGTTTTGCAAATGTGCTACAGTTCCAAATTGTAATGAGCTTTTCTATATTGACATAAATTTGTATCTCCTTGCCACTATGTGGGGCCCGTTTCTTACTTATTCTCACTGTATGCGGGGCTCACCTAACACCATTTATTATTATTTTTTCTTTTTATAAGTCTCGCCACTAAAATTCAAAATAGTTTAGCCCCATCCATGAAACCGGTTATAGTTTTTCATTTATAATTTGGAGCTGTAGCACTTTTGCAAAACAACTCTATGCTATCTAGTAAATTGGAGAGAAGAGGAGTCAAATATATATATATATATATATATATATATATATATATATATATATATATATATATATATATATGTGCGATTATGTGATTTGTGATGATACATGATGGCAATGATATAATATTCTGATTATTGTGAAAATTAATCTACAACATATTCAAAACATATATATTTCATTCGTACGGTTGAAATTTGAATTTTTGATGATGTAATACGTATTTTGGACCGTATGTTTTTCATCCCAAAAGCATACGTATGTTTTTTAGCCACTCCTATATATATATATATATATATATATATATATATATATATATATATATATATTAATACGGTGGCTATATTTAAAAAAAAAAAAACTCCAACTAAGTCGGGCTCAAATTTAGAATATCTTCCTTATTCAAGTATGTTTTTGACCATTTGAGCTGGCATCAGCACAAGTCTAATACAAATATAATTTCACTTAATTGTTGGATTTTCGTAGTTGCAATGGGATAATGGGCTCCTTGCACTCTAACAAAATAGTCCATCTTTTTTGTATTGTTTACAACACTAGTATTATTTTTTTTTGGAAATGGAAAATCACGATGGGGTACTGTAGCGACGGACTGAAATTATATATTGTTTTCTCGCGTTTCTATATAAGCTATATATTGTTTTCATTTTTTTAAATATATACTGTTTTCCGAATGAATTTTTATATACTGTTTGTTTTCAGTTTATATGTTTTTATATACTGTTTTCATTTTTAAAAATATATATTGTTTTACCGAATGAATATATACTGTTTGTTTCCACTTTATATTTTTTTTAGTTTTTATATACCGTCGTTACATTATCACTACATACCGTCGTGCAGTATCAGCTCTCTATTTTTTTTTTTTTTTTTGCTTAATTTGTAGAAAAATATCTTGTCATCTGAAATTGAACATCCAATGAAAGCCTCATTGTATATCAAGCAAAACTGAGATAACATTATTATTATTAATCTTTTACATTTTGCTTTATGTGTGTACTCTTATTAATTAAAGGGTCTTATTTCGCGAAAGATCATTATTATTGCTTATTGGTACTTTATCTTGCACCAACATCAGTGATGATGTTTTGAGAGAAAGGACTAACAAATAAAAGATCATCTGATTTTGAATATATTTTCTGAACTAATCTTGAGTATCTTTTAGGTCGTGGGTGCTTCATATTTTGAGATTGTTTTTATGGTAAGATGCAAAACTCAACTTCTCATAAAATATAATCTATTACACTTAAAAATTGATCTTCCATCTATATGGTTGGAATTTGATGTAGCATTTTTATTATAAAATAAAATATAATTTATGTTGATTATCTATATCATTGACAACGTCACCTTTGAAATATACATTAAAAATACCTCATATTTTCTCTTATTTGATCAGAGTTGTTTTAACAAATAATTTTATAATAAACATGTTTACATTCTTATTTTGATATTCTATTTTGAACTCTGAGAAATTAAAATAATCAATTAAAAAAGTAAAAATAATTTCCAAAAATTCCATTCACTAAAGAAAAAGAAAGTGATTTAGAAATTTTTAATCACCCAAACTCAATTACAAAATAATAACTTTTTTTTATTTCAAAAAAAAAAACTCATTTTCTCGAGATATAATTAATAAGTGAAACATGTTAGGATGGCCAACGAAAATACTCAAATTCCTTTTGACAACTCTCCCAAGTCTCACATGCTTTAAAAATACCGGGGGCGAAAACGACCTTGCTGAAAAGGATCCAACAAGTGGACCATCTCCTTTTTGCAACACTTGGAAAAAACACCAAAATTTGACAGATATATTACTAAAACTTGGGTCCATTGAAGAATAAGTTTTCCATAAGTGCTCTCTGTCCATTCATAATTTGTCATCGCTTTCCAATTTAAAATTGAGAGAAAGAGAAATTTAAATTTAATTATCCACCAATCCAACTCTCTATTTATCTATTTCGAAGTGGATGTGAGAGAGAGAAAAAAAACAAAGAGGGAAGGAGAGAGAGAGAGAGAGAGAGGAGGAGGAGGAGGAGGAGGAGGAGGAGAGAGACAGAGAAAGAGAGATGACAATGAAGAATAACCAGTCGATGTCAATAGATGCTCATCTCAGGCTCGTAGCGCCTGAGAAAGTGTCGGAAGACGATAAGCTGGTGGAGTATGATGCTTTACTCGGAGACCGATTCCTCGATATTCTTCAGGATCTCCATGGATATTCCATCAGAGAATTGGTATAATCTTTAATTTCATATATAGTGTTATATATATGTTCTTTTTGTTATAATTTTATGACGACACCATCATGCTAATTATTTGAGTTTTCTCTATATTCGAATCTGTGTGATCTCTGATATAACAAAATATGTACAATTTTCCTTTTGAGAATCAAACATGTACCTATGGATTGAGAGACTAAGGAAATTTAAATAAGCTAAACAAGGTTGCTCCAAATATGTACAAATTTCTTTTTGAGAGTCGAACATATGACCTATGGATTGAGAGGCTAAGAAAATATCAAATCTGCTGTCAATAATTTATACAAAGAAAATTTTAGTTTTGGGACCCATTTTTTAGTAAATTAAGTGGTAAGAGAGGCCCACATAGAGAGGGCTGAGGGGTCAAATTTGTGACATCATAGAAAAACTCCTTTATACAATATGTAATATTAATGTCCCTTTTATTAGCGATACAAGAATTATTTTATTTTAAAAGTCTCTTTAAAAAAGTGGTTGGATAATGACATAGTGATAAACTATAGTGAGCTGATGTATGGATTTTACACTTTCTTTAATAAAATTAATTTAAGTGATTAAGTGGAAAGGAGTACTTGAAATTGTTTATATCATAGAATATCAACATGGCCTTAAATCTAAAGAAATTTTCATATATCCCATATACAGGACCTGTATTTACAATTTATTGAATTATTATTGACACTTTTCTTGTTCTCTGTTTTTTTAATCGATTTTCCTTTCGCAAACTTGCATTAGGATTCATTAATTCAAATTAATTTATATTATCTTCAACAAAATAATCTGTGAATCAAATGTATTTGTGTTCTAAGGACATATCTCCAAAGTTTGCTCCATATTTTCTTTATGGAAAAAATCGATATCTCATCAAAGTCAAACTACTATAACTCTAGTGAGAGCTCAGAGAAAAAAAAATCGAAATTACACTTTCATGAATGATTAATCAATAAATTTGCCCAATTTTTCCAGGTGCAAGAATGTCATGAGCTATCTGTGCAGTATGAGACAGAACGAGACCCGTCAAAACTCGATGAATTGGGCTCGGTTCTAACAACCTTAGATCCGACTGATGCGATTCTAATCTCAAGTTCCTTCTCTAACATGCTCAATCTGGCAAACCTGGCAGAAGAAGTTCAGATCGCCTACAGGTGACAAAACCAACCTATTGTTGTTCAGAGTTTCATAAAAAAGACAGGATTTTAAATTCTGCCTCAGCTTTTATGCAATCAATTTAATATTTCTAAAATTAACCATAAAGCCGGATTTGAAAACAAATTTTTTATCTGAGGTTGGATTCAGAATTGCGATTTGGATTAGGGAGATACATAATTTGAAAATCGGTTTATCTTTAGTATTTGAAACATTGAGCAAAAATGGTATACAACATGACCTGAAGCGTGACAGTAACATGAAATGGTTTATAGTGCAAATATTACAACTAAGTAAAGCCAATTACAGAAGTGATATTTGTAGTACAGACTCTGTCATGCGTTAAGTTTGTGTAGCATATTTTGAAAAATTAAGTGGCTGTACTACATCGGTTCTCTGATTCTATAATTGTTAATTAAACAACAGGAGGCGCAACAAGCTTACAAAAAAGAGTTTTACACATGAAGCATCAGCACCGACCGAATCGGACTTTGAAGAGACGATCAGACGTCTTGTGGTTGATATGAAGAAATCTCCACAAGAAGTGTTCGAGGCTTTGAAAAGTCAAACCATTGATCTTGTCTTCACTGCCCATCCGACTCAGTCGGTTCGCCGCTCACTGCTCCAAAAGCACACCAGGTTCGAACTTATTCTTTCTTATCGAAGTCAACTTATTAAATGTATAATAATTATGCCTTAATAGTAGAACTAAGATTTTTAAAGTGCAGCTAATTATTGTTCATCAATTCATCACATGAAATTAAGAGATATTAGAGATTTTTCATTATTTACGCACGATATATATTGATTTTATTTCAGGATTAGAGATTTACTGACACAATACTGCGCCAAGGACATCTCTTACGATGAAAAACAAGAGCTCGACCAAGCACTTCAAAGGGAGGTATATATATATATATATATATATATATATTCTACAACCACTTAACATTCCAAACAGCATCCTTACAATTTGCATAAATATTTGTCAATCTTACTTCAACTCACCATTGTTCTTCCTCACCACAGATCCGAGCTGCTTTCAGAACCGATGAGATCCGCAGGACTCCACCAGCTCCACAGGACGAAATGCGAGCTGGCATGAGTTATTTTCACGAGACGATATGGAAAGGCGTGCCCAAGTTCTTACGTCGTGTGGATACGGCTTTGAAGAACATTGGAATTGATGAACGCATGCCTTATAGCGCTCCTCTCATTCAGTTCTCTTCATGGATGGGTGGTGACCGTGATGGTAATTTTTGTCAAGCAATTCATATTAGTTAATCTTTATGCTAATTGGGACTGGAAGAGGCCGTAATCCTCTAAGTTGAAGTTATTTTGAGTCTTTGACGATTTATATATGTTAGGGCTCTAATTTATGTACTGTGTGGTATAACACTATAACTTCAAAATTCGTTTATTGGCACTATTAACGAGACATTTAGCTTGATATGAAATTAAATGAGTTTAATGTTGGCAGTATTTGCGCAATTTAGGGTTAATTGAGAAAAAATTGGATTGATTTGAGGCTTGATTGCACTGTTCTTTTGTTCTTTCTTTTTTGTTCCTTCAACGCTGTTATGTTTATTTGATGGAGAATCTATTGTGCTTATTCAAATGTATTTTAGGAAACCCAAGGGTTACACCAGAGGTAACTAGAGATGTATGCTTGTTGGCTAGAATGATAGCTGCAAACTTGTACTATTCGCAGATTGAAGATCTTATGTTTGAGGTAATATTTCAAAAATTGAACCTAGTTTGAACCTCTAATTTATTTATTTTAATTTTTTGAGGTTTAATTCCACAAAGGAGGGGTGATTGGAGCAAAACAGAGATTACAGGATTTTGCAAAGCATGGACTAAATGTCTCAAGTGTATCAATTACTAATAGCTTTTGAGCTAAAAATTTTACTAATAGCTAATATTATTCTGTTTTGTTGATAGCTCTCTATGTGGCGTTGTAGTGAAGAGCTTCAAGCTCGGGCTGATGAACTGCACCGTTCGACGAGACGATTTGCCAAACATTATAAAGGTGCACAAAGACTTGAAATGTTCAAGATAATATATATGTTGATTCAATAAAGAAAAAAGAACAAAATGTTGTATTTATATTTAATGACAATTGGCATTTTGATAATTACAGAGTTCTGGAAGGAGATACCATCAAGCGAGCCATATCGTGTGGTACTCGGTGATGTGAGGGATAAGTTGTATAACACACGTGAAAGATCTCGGCAGCTTCTCTCAACCGGCAAATCCGAACATCCGGCGGACTCAACTTACACCAGTGTAGAGGAGGTTATTTTACATCCTCTAACTAGCATTGATTCTTACTAAATTCGTACTTAATTTCTTTAAAAATTAAAAAAATCTTTGAAATATAAAAGGATTTTTGGAGATGATATTCTTCTTTCCATGATTTATGCATAATTTTTCTTGAATGAAGCAACAAATACATGTCTTTATGAACTTCAAACTTTATACCAAATTGACAATTGAAATTTTTTTGTCATGATTGCAGTTTTTGGAACCGTTGGAGCTGTGCTACCGATCCTTAACTGCATCTGGCGATAGGTCCATTGCGGATGGGAACCTTCTAGACTTTTTGCGACAGCTGTCAACCTTCGGCCTCTCGTTGGTGAAATTGGACATAAGGCAGGAATCAGACCGACACACGGATGTAATTGATGCCATCACGACACATCTGGGGATAGGCTCATATCGTGAGTGGAGTGAGGAGAAGCGTCAGGAGTGGCTCCTCTCTGAGCTCAAGGGCAAACGGCCTCTGATCAGTCATGACCTTCCTCAAAATGAAGAGGTTGCCGATGTTCTAGGTACTAAATTTTCTTTGTTTCGGAGATGAATATTTAGTGATCAAGCCAACAATTTGACATTGTATTTTTTTACCGAGAAATGAGGACCATGAAAAAAATAAAATGACGATTTTATCATCGTATTTTTGTTAGGCACTTTCAAAGTAATTGCCGAGCTCCCGTCGGATAGCTTTTCTGCATATGTCATATCCATGGCGACTGCACCATCTGACGTACTTGCGGTAGAACTGCTACAGCGCGAGTGCAAGATAAAAAATCCACTACGTGTCGTTCCACTATTTGAGAAACTAGCGGATCTTCAGGCAGCGGCGGCTACGATGACTCGTCTCTTCTCTGTTGAGTGGTACCTAAACCGAATCAACGGAAAGCAAGAAGTTATGATTGGTTACTCAGACTCCGGCAAGGACGCCGGCCGCTTCTCCGCTGCC
Organism: Juncus inflexus; assembly: GCA_024447665.1. NCBI lineage: Eukaryota > Viridiplantae > Streptophyta > Magnoliopsida > Poales > Juncaceae > Juncus > Juncus inflexus. The sequence goes on along the minus strand of JAJHPC010000002.1, from coordinate 6,078,926 downwards.
TGGGAGTTATACAAAGCGCAAGAGGAACTCGTCAAGGTCGCAAAGAAGTATGGAGTCAAGTTAACCATGTTTCACGGTAGAGGTGGCACGGTTGGTAGAGGTGGTGGACCGACGCATCTTGCATTGTTGTCCCAACCACCCGAAACGATTAACGGGTCGTTGAGAGTGACGGTTCAAGGGGAGGTTATTGAGCAGTCCTTTGGAGAGGAGCGGTTGTGTTTTAAGACTCTGCAGAGGTTTACAGCTGCAACGCTGGAGCATGGAATGAACCCACCGATTTCACCGAAGCCAGAGTGGCGCGAGTTGATGGACCAAATGGCGGTGGTGGCCACTGAGGAGTACCGGTCCATCGTTTTTCAGGAGCCTCGTTTCGTCGAGTATTTCCGCCTGGTAAATGCTTAGTTTTATCATAATATTGTATGTTAATACCTAACAATATTCTCGGTACTGTACAAAATCTCTCTACTAGTTACATTTTTAAATTCAGTTCTCTTTTATCCTATTCTTTTTGTTATTTATGCCAATTTGTTTGGGTATATCATTGTAATCGATAGGCAACACCGGAATTGGAATATGGAAGGATGAACATAGGCAGTCGTCCATCAAAGCGTAAGCCAAGCGGCGGCATTGAGTCGCTTCGTGCCATCCCATGGATATTCGCATGGACTCAAACCCGATTCCACCTCCCCGTTTGGCTCGGCTTTGGTAAGGCCTTCAAGCATGTGATAGAGAAAGACGGCAAGAACTTAGAAACCCTGAGGGCGATGTACAATGAGTGGCCTTTCTTTAGGGTTACGCTCGACTTGCTTGAGATGGTTTTCGCTAAGGGCGATCCCGGAATTGCCGCTTTGTATGACAAGTTGTTGGTCTCCGAGGATTTGAGGCCATTTGGCGAGCAACTTAGAACTAACTATGAGGATACAAAGCAGCTCCTCCTCTTGGTGAGCTCTCTTCTCCCTCTCTTTTCTCTCTCTCAATTGTTCTGTCACGACTTACACGGACTAATATTTTTTTATTATGATGGTTTAGGTTGCTGGTCACAAGGACCTCCTTGATGCGGATCCTTTCTTGAGGCAAAGGCTACGCCTACGTGACTCATACATAACGACCCTAAATGTTTGCCAAGCTTACACATTGAAAAAGATGAGAGATCCGAGTTATCAAGTAGAGGTGAAGCCTACACTATCGAAGGAGTTGTCCGATACCAACGGGCCTGAAGAATTGGTGAAGTTAAATGCCACGAGCGAGTATGCACCGGGATTGGAGGATACCCTTATCTTGACTATGAAGGGTATAGCCGCCGGAATGCGTAATACCGGCTAAAATTTCTTCCGCTTTGTAAGATTTAATTATTCCGTAAATTATCAGGATTACTAATGTCTGTTCTATACTACCTAAAATATTAGCCATTTGCAAAATGCCGCTACGATGTGCATGAGCGATGGAATTGTGTTAATTAGCTGAAAACATGATCTGTTTTTGCGTAAGATAAAACATTTTGGCGGCATTTTGTAATGGAGAAATACTTTTTGTGGTTTGCTACGCGAGTAATCCGAATTGTAAATTGTATGTTTTTTCTGTTGCTTTCGTCAAAAATATACTCTCTTTGTGTATGTGTGTGAGAGAAAGGAGCATACTCGCATCTTTCTCTGGATTGAGAGTAATTTGTACTTGTTTTTTGCATTTGATAATTTTGTTTTGATATTGAATTATGAATAAGGTGAGTCAAGACATATATTTGTATGACTAATTTCTATTTTCTTTTTTTGTGTGGTTCATGTTTTGGCTCTAAACTTTGCTGCCAATTTATCAATTCATAGTCAGTTGAGTTCTAAGCTGCTCGCCGTACGGCCTCAGATCCTCATAGTTAGTTCTAAGTTCTAACCCGTATACATTTTTGAATGTTTTGGCTCTATTTATTACCTCTTTTAATTGTGCCCGGGGGGGGGGAGGATTTTTTTCCCCCAGTAATTAAGGTTGTACAAATGTTTATAGATACTTATGGTACTTTTGTGTTGATGAAACAAAGTAAACTTCAGATTTAATTAATAAATGTTGGTTTTTCTTTTTTTTTTAAGCTAATAAATTTTGGTTTTTCAAAGTAATTAATAAATTTGTTACATCTATCTATCTTGGTTGTTAAATCTATTAAGTTTTTAGTTAGTGAACATTAACAATGGATTCCCAGCCTATGGAGTCGAACGCCCTATAAAAGTACGTCTCGAACAAGGCTAATCGATTTCACTATTTATTGCAGTTTACATTGTGGTCTTCAAACATCACATTTTCGTTTGGAATTCACATTGTAGATCCAAATTTTCTCCATTGCTAGAAATCATCTAACTAATATCATACGTAAAGGAAGGTGGGGGGAAAAAAATAAAAATGCTCAATTTCATTGAACAATTTCAAAATTGTATTTATTTGATCTTAAATATTAGACCATGTACATTAGAAAAATCTTCTCCTCCTCCTCAAGAGAACCAACTAAAATTAGTATCTATATACAAGACCAAGTAATTAAGAATCAATCAAAAATCCAAAAAATTTCGTCAATGAACTCTTCCTTAATTAAGGCCAAGAAGCTTAAGCGAAACATTATTAGAAGCCGGAACGGCAACACAGGTCAACCTTCTAGAAAGACTCACTCCTGGGCTCGGTCGAGGTGAGCCAACCAACCTTGGCGAGAGATTCACATGGGAAGTGCACTTACGGTGAATTTTCTTTTCCGGGATTTGGTTTCCTGGGAAATTATTTGACGGATTTGAGGAAGAGGTAGCGGTGGTGGTGGATTCTATGTCGCTTGAATTCCCGGGTTCAGGTTCTGATTCTGTTTCGGTTGGTTTTGGAGTTTGGGAAGTTTGGGATTCGGTGAGTTTTGATTTTGATGAGTTTTCGGATGAGGAATCATTGGTGGATGTTGGGTAATTGTCATCTGAATCCATCGGGCATTTTGCAATTATATTTTTTGTAAAATTATGTCATTAGTGCCTTCTTAAAGTAGACGTCATATAAAAAAGATGTACGGTATATCTTTTATAGTCGTAATTATGGCAAAATATATAAATAAATGGATAAATTTACCTTTACATCAGTTAGATCTACATCGTTTTCTTTGAGGTAGCTTATAAACTCTTGGAAATGCTCCTCCGTTGGAAGATAATGCCCACTATATGGCCATATTACCTAAAAAAATCCAATAAAAACACATTATATCACAAACTTAATTTTTTTTTTTTTTTTTGGAGAAATTTTGGAGAGGGCTTGAATGTTCCTCGTCCAAAAAACTTCTATTATCTAAAATATTTACAAAGTTCACAATATTTACATAAAAAAGGAAAAGAAAAACTCAAAAGTATTTGTAGGTCTAAATCTAATTTGAAATATGAAAAAAAAAAGAAAAAAAATGATTATATTAAGTAATTAAATACCTTCAAAATTCCTTCTTCAACAACCATTCGTCCAGCAGCTGATATAGCTCCTCCTGATAGGAAGCTCGAATGTTGAAACGACCCTTTCTTTTTCTGAAAAATAAAACAAAAAAAATTAGAAAAATGAAATTTTTGTTTCTTTTTGTACGAAACTAAAAGGAGAACTGAAAATGTGAAAAATATTTACCTCTCCTACATACAATGCCTTTGTTGTGCTTAGTACAAATATCCATTTAGACCCTTCATTTGTATTTACTAAATTTCCACTCTGCTTGTATACAAGGATTCCGTTGTATACAATTACTTCAAATGCTTCCCTCTCTTTCTACAATTAAAGCAATAAAAATAGATTAATCAATCGGCATTTAGCAAAATAATAAATAAATAATTTTAATTGAAAAACTTACCGGCCCGAGATATTTGATGCATTGTTGTTGCAATTTGATTCTTGAGCATTTTTCTCGACTCACTTCTTTTCCATCCCCAATATCTAACCTTCATATTTGTCAAAAAGAAAAATAAAAACACTTATTAGTCAAAATATTTCTTAACACAAAATTAAAGAATAAAAAAATTATGAAATGAAGTAAATTTTTTACCAATAAAAGAATGGTTGTGAGCTCTCACTAACAAACCAAACATCATAATATAAATGTAAATTATGCCCATATCTATGGCGAGGGTCAATCTGCAAAATGCACACACAAAGTTCAAAATTACATTAAGCACTTTAATCCATTAAAAGTCCAAAATATCTTTTTTAAATTCCAAAATTTAACCAAAAACTTACTGCTTCAAGCCAGTGTTGTAAGGCGAGTTTCTGAGCATGAGAACTTTTAGACAAGCCCTTGCCAACCTGCAAAATTACAGAAAAATGTACCCAAATAAATACTCTGTTTTCAAATACTTTTTTTTTATGCAAAGTTTTCAAATACTTTTGTGATTTTGATTCTTTGAATATTGCAAAATTGGAAATCACATGGAGGGTACTGTAGCGACCTTGTAACGACGGATTGAAATTATATACTGTTTTCTCACGTTCCTATATACTTTATATACCGTTTTCATTTTTTTAAATATATATTGTTTACCGAATGAATATTTATATATTGTTTGTTTTCAGTTTATATGTTGGTATATACTGTTTTTATTTTTTTTAAATATATACTGTTTTATAGAATGAATTTTTATATATTATTTGTTTTCAGTTCATATGTTTGTATCTACTGTTTTCAGTTTTTATATACTGTTGCTACAGAGTCGTTACAGTAACGTCGTGTAATATCAGCTCCCTTGAATATTTAGGGTTTGAAAATGTGAAATTACCTTAGCAACCCTTGTGAGAGCCCGGGCCCATTTTGAAGCTGGACTCTCGTGCTTTTCTTCTTTGAAGTAAGATATCGAACTGTGTTCTAAAAATGCAAAATCCAAGGCCTTCCACCTAAAAAAAAAATTAAGAAAAAAAATATGATAATAAAAATAAATTGCACAGAATTACTCCTGAAAAGATTTCGGAAATGGGGTATATCGTGAGAGTTTTATTGAATCAAAACCCGAAACAAGAAGAAATTTTAGTATTAAACAGAGGAAGAACAATTTAAAACAGTAAAAAAAATTAACACGAATAAGAGAAAAATATTGAAACTCAATTTATAACATTTCAATCCATCGCAACATTTGGCTGGCAAACACTTTGAAATTAATTACCATTGCAATTTAATTCAAAGAAAGTGAAACAACCAATAAATCTTTAATTTCCAAAAAGAAACTTAGAAAACTTACGATTAACTTTCAAAAAAAACTATCATATATTAAATTTCAAAAACAAAATCGTACCATAATTCTTCTATGGCATCTGCACAATCTGCAAGGTTTCTTCTCATTCGGTAACTCTTGTAAAACTTTTGCAACATAAGTGCAGCTTCGTTTCGCTCAAATTTAGGTCGAGGCGGCAATTGTAAATGCATTTCTTGCTTAATGGTTTCCTCATTTCGATTGAGTTTGAGAAGATTTGAACTCAAGAGCTTCAATGGCATGAATTCAGCCCATGCCCAAGTAACCAGAGAGAAAGATAATCCCACAAATCGCCACAAAATTAAGAATTTCTCTGAACTTATGAGAGTAAAGTGGGTCCTGAAATTTTAACCAAAACGACCGATTAAATCAAAATTCAAACCCATTTGTTGGAAATTCAGAAAAACTGAAATGAAAAACAAATTCAAGAGAGGGGTCTTGAACTCCATTCTTACCTGGTAAACATTTGAACTTCTCAAAAACGCTTGTTTGGTGAAGAACGAAACTGAGAGTTAGACGAGTTCTAAAAGTGAGAAATCAAACTGAGCTCAAAATTTTGTATGCAGCTCATAAAAAAGGAGATAGCTCTATATATATACCTGAAATACATTGTCGGCCAACCGAAAAAAAGTCAGAGAAAGGAATTGAAAATGGAAAATTGAAAAAAGAAGACTGTCAGTGGAGGTAAACTGTAACAGGAACAAAATGATGAATGGCTTTCTTTTCTTTCTCTTCTTCATTCTTGTTCTTGCATGAGAGACAATGAACAGTAATGCGGGTTTTTGTGAGATAAAATTTGAGCAAAAGATTTTGAGCTTTGCTGACCATTGAAATGTTCTAAGTTCGATGTTTTACTACTATCAGCCATTTTTTGGGGTTGGGTTGAGGAATGTTAAAGAGATGTGTAAAACACTCGGTGTAATGTTGAATGTAACATTTTGGCGGCATTTTGTAATGGAAGAAATACTTTTTGACTTTTGTAGTTTGCTACGAGTAATCCGAATTGTAAATTGCTCTCGTACTCTCTTGACGTGGTTGTGATGTCAGCAAATTGTGTGGTAAGCGGAGTAAATTCAGTTTTCTAGCTTCAACTTTTTTTGTGTGTAAAAATTGTCAGTGCAGAAATCGTCTTGGGCTGATAAAAGCGCGCCTATTTCTTTTTCAAAAAAATTTGAAACTAAAACCCATTACTCAGCCCGTTTATAATTCCTATTTCTCTCTCTTCAGTTCCAAAAAAAGAAAATAAAACAAAAACAATATTCTCTCTGGGCGATTTGAGCGAAGATCGACTTCCGATGAACGAACGCAGGAGTAGTCCACCGCTTCCCACCACACCATCGACGACGATGGATCTACCGACTCCACCATATCATCCAGGCCAGTCATCATTGGGTTGGTTTTCTTTCTTCAATTTCTTCTTGATTTCAATTACTACACATGCAGTTGCTCGCTTGAGCAGTAGATTCACTGATTTGATTTTTTTTTTTTTTTTTTTTTTTTTGCGGTTGATTGGATTTCTAGGGTCATGATTTGGGCATTTGTGATCCCTTTTGTTGTTTATTCGTGTTTTATCATATGGATTCATGTCTTTTCGGTCTGATCTGTCTTTTCCGATGATTTACTAGGCTTTCGACTGTAAGTTATGGTTATCTTTTTAATCAGGGTTTTATGGTAATTATCATGAGGTTTTCCAATAATATTTTGATGAAATATTTATCATGAGATTTTTTTATATTTTCAGTGATTTTTTTCGATATTTGATTTCTGATTTTGTGGAAAAAGAAATTTGATATTAATTGATTTTGTGCAAATTTCATATTTTTTTTTAGGGTATGTGCCTCTCATAAATTTCCCTTACCGATAAAGAATTACCATTTTCAGATTTTTCAGAAAATTATTTTTTAGTGTACTTGCCATTTTCAGAATTTCTTGTACCACATAATTTGCAAATAATTGCCATTTTCAGAAATTTTTGTCTAGTGTCTTAATTGTTTTTTGAGTGTATTGAGTACCATTTTTGTGAAAATATTAATTATTAATTTTTTGTAATATATTAATTTGCAACCAATTTCTTTTATCTTTTGTAGTGTATTAATTTCTCATTTTCTGAGGGTTTTATAGACAAATATTGTGGTAATTTCTTTTTTCTTATTTTATTTCGAATTTATGGTAATTTCTTTTTTTTTTCATTTTCAGAAATTTTCCCTTTTGTTAGAATAATGTCATGGTAAGTATGTTATTAATAGGTGGTAATTAGGTTATTATTTTGGGGATGGTCAGTGGTCACTAGAAGTTGAGTTCTATATATTAATTTGTTCAATTTTCCCGATTTTTTTTTTCATTTTTTTCTTTTGGTTGTTGGATTATTATTTTTTTTCAATTTTTTTCATTTGATTTTTTTTTTCATTTTGAATTTTTTCCAAAATTATTGTCAAAAAAAAATTATCTTTATTTTTCTGGGGTCTGTAGTGGTAATTAGGTAATTTTTTTTCGGTAGTCAATATAAGTTGGGTAAATATGCAAATTAATTCTAACTTTCTTTGTTTTTGGTGGTAATTTGAAAAAAAAATAGAAATTCAAATTTTTGCAAGGTAATATTGGAAATTAATTCAAACTTTTATTTTTTGCGGGGCCTTTTTTAGCAACAAATATGTAATTTAATAGTTGTTACTAAAAATGGATTTTTAATTGATGGTAATTGAAATTTTTTATTTATGGTAAGTAAGTGAAATGAATTATTTACTATGTGAAGTGAAAAATGATAGCATAATTCAAGGCATGTTAGAAATATAATTGAGATATGTTAATTATGGAGAAAATCATGGAGCATGTTTAATTTGATCAATAATACATGGTATTTTGTTTCGAATTAGTATTAATTTATATAGTAATTGATGCCTACAACCCTCCTTAATTTATGTATTACTATTTTTTATTAAAAAAAAATTGGAGGATTAAAGCTATTGTGGTAAGTTGATTTGATGAGATCTTAATATCAGCCCTTGATTTATTTCCTTATTACTTTCTTTTATTTCCATTAATAGATTTCATTTTTTCGGAATATTGCTAATATTTTGGCATGTGATTATTGTAGGTAATTAAAGAAGATTCAAATATAGATCAATTGCTAATTAATTGGTGATTGAAACCAATTATTAATGGCATTCAAAAAAAGGAAATGGTTGAATATTGTTGTACATCTTATTAATTATGTTATTATATTTTGGTGATTTAAAGTGGTGATTAAAAGTGTGATGGTAATTTTGAGGAGTATAACTAAATTGAAAATTTGGTGTAAAATGTATATGATAAAACTGTTTACCACTACGAATAAAATTGTGATGAAAATAATGAGGATTTCCTAGTTTTAGACATAGGATTGCACAAAAATAATTAAATTACTAATTTTAATTTTCTTACTAACTTTCTTACCAAATTGGATTTCCTGATTTTAGTATGAAATTTTTTTAGTGATTCGTTAAGGTGTCCACTTGTCATGGATATATATATATATATATATATAAACTTTAAATAGCACATATATTAAGTGTATGTATATCCAAATTGATTGCTTACCAGTTGACATTGTGTTTGATTAAAATGGAAGTTATAATGTAAATGAAATTAGGAGAATAAATATGAAAATTAACTATTTTTGTAATTATTAATTTTGCCAAAATGGAAATTAGGATGCATATAATTCTTAAAGATTCACCTGATAATTAAGTTGAGAAAAAAATTACAAGTCGATGCATCCCATAAAAATATTCATATCTAAACTCTAAATCCACAACTGTAGAAAAAATATCTTGAATAAAAAAGAAAGTAAATACATAGGCTGCCTATGGAATAAAAAATGCAGTACTGTGATGTGATGTATGCATGTATTTATATTATATTATATTATATTATATAAATCTAACAAATCACCTAGAAAATAAAAGAAAAATCAGCCATAATATCACTTGTCACTAACGCAGACGAATCCGCTTTTCACATCTGTCACAATACTGACTCATCAAGGGGTTGGTGGCAATATTATGTTACGATAGAATTTTCCTTGTAAAATTGTATGTTTTTTCTGTTGCTTTCGTCAATAATACTCTTTGTGTATGTGTGAGAGAGAGGAGCATATTGCAAACTGGCATGTTTCTCTGGATTGAGAGTAATTTGTATTTGTTTTTTGTATTTGATAATTTTGTTTTGATATTGAATAATGAATACGGTGAGTCAAGACATATATTTGCATGACTAATTTCTAGTTTCTTCTTTTGTGTGGTTCATGTTTTGGCTCTAAACTTTGCTGCCAATTTATCAATTCATAGTTGAGTTCTAAGCTGCTCGCCGAACGGCCTAAAATCCTCATAGTTAGTTCTAAGTTCTAACCCGTAAACATTTTTTAATGTTTTGGCCCTATTTATTACCTCTTTAATTGTGCGCTTATAAGTAAATGTCTAGTCACCATCTTTCTTGTTAGCAACAGATTAGTGATTCTTGCAATTTTCTTTGGTGGAAATTTAAAAACATAGAGGTTTTATATAACATTCAAAAATGTTACGCCGGTATGTGAACAAAATTTTCCTTCCTTCTATAAAACATTCGAAATGTTAACGGGTATTTGAACAAAATTTCCTTTCTATTAATTGTCTCGACTCTCGAGCAACAGTGCAATGGATTGGTACATAAACGATGCTTAGTAAAGCGAGCAATTAACTTGTACTAATCCGATTCTCAAAAAAGGAAAATTGTCCTAATCCACCTTATCAGACTAGTAATTAGTTATTAGTTACCAAAAGTTTTCTTGCCGCTTCGTATTCAACACCCGGCCCTCTTCCTTCTCCATCTCCGCTATAAAAATAAAACTATTCTCTCTGCCTTGTAAGCAAAAGAAATACGGGAAAGAAGAAAAAAAGTATTCCTTCTGCAATACAAATGGATAACAAACTTTCTCTGAAGCTTCTCATTGACACAAAGTTCAACAGAGTCCTCTTTGCGGAAGCAGGGAAGGAAGTTATAGACTTCCTCTTCAGCCTCTTAGCCCTCCCTGTTGGAACCATCATCAAGCTTCTTTCCAAGGAACAAATGGTGGGCTCCATTGGAGGCCTTTACTCCAGCTTAGAGCATCTTGAGGAGTCTTACCTCCTTTCAACTTCTAAGAAATCCTCGCTTCTCAATCCTCCCGTTTTCTCTACCCCAATTTCCAAAAACACTCTTCTCCTTCCTCCAGCTTCTCCAGTTGCAAGCAAGAAATTCTACTGTTGCTCATATACCTATGACCACGTCAGTTATGTTACTGATATATATGGGACCGTTTGCCCAAACTGCACAAGTAAGATGACCACTGAGATGAAATATGCAGGTTTAAAGAAGGAAGAAGAGAAAGAAGGGGGAGAAGGGTTTGTTAGAGGGGTGGTGACTTATAGTATAATGGATGATCTCTCTGTAGTACCTATGTCTACTATATCTAGTATTACTATCCTCAACAAGTTTCAGATCAAAGATTTGGGCTCTCTTCAAGAGAAGACTGTCAGCATTGGGATAGATGAGGCTCTCTCTCTCTCTCTCTCTCTCTCTCTCTCTCTCTCTCTATATATATATATATATATATATATGTTTTAGCGTTTATTTATTTTGGTTCTTTCTATTGGTCGGAATTGGATATGTCAATCTTATATGAACTGTGACTTATTTCACTTTTCAATCTTCATTAGGGTATGAAGTTGCTGAAGGCTTCACTGGAGTCCAAGAATGTGCTGACTACTGTTTTCCTGAGAAAGAAGCAAGCAATGTGATGCGAGATGACGCAGGTTTTATATATGAAAGGACATCAATTAGAGTTGGTTTTGGTTTGATTAATTAGTAACTAGTCGGTGTACGTTTACTGGATTTTGAATGAACTTATGGTACTTTTGTGTTGATGAAACAAAGTAAACTTCATATTTAATTAATAAATGTTGGCTTTTCTCTTTTTTTGAAGCTAATAAATTTTGGTTTTTCATCGTAATTGATAAATTTGTTATATCTATTTATCTTGGTACTAATCTCACAATACTATAGGTGAGAATTCGAATTCCACGTCTAGTATGATTAATTTAAAAATTTAGATAAAACATATGAGTCAACTCTAAAGAGAACGAAGCGGGTAATCGTCTATAGTTCTCACTCATTTTCCCTCATATCTATCTTGGTTGATAAATCTAATAAGTTTTTAGTTAGTGGACATTAACAATGGATTCCCAGCCTATGGAGTCGAACGCCCTATAAAAGTCCGTCTCGAACAAGGTTAACCGATTTCACATTTTATTGCAGTTTATATTGTGGTGGTCAAATATCACATTTTCGTTTGGAATTCACATTGTAGCTCCAAATTTTTTCCATTGCTAGAAATCATCTAACTAATATCATACGTATAGGAAGGTAGGGAAAAAAAGACAAAATGCTCAATTTACTGAACAATCTCAAAATTGCATTTATTTGATCTTCAAAAATTAGACTATGTACATGAGAAAAATCTTCTCCTACTCCTCAAGAAAACCAACTAAAATTAGTGTCTATAAACAAGATCAAGTAATTAAGAATCAATCAAAAATCCAAAAAATTTCGTCAATGAACTCTTCCTTAATTAAGGCCAAGAAGCTTAAGCGAAACATTATTAGAAGCCGGAACCGCAACACAGGTCAACCTTCTAGAAAGTCTCACTCCTGGACTCGGTCGAGGTGAGGGAATCGGATCCTTAGATCCACCATTTGGTGAGCCAACCAACCTAGGCGAGAGATTCACATGCTCCAACGCTTTGCACTGGAGGTCTGCAGGATAGTCACGCACGATCCTAATGCGGGGCCCGGCGCCGGAAGTCCACTTACGGTGGATTTGCTTTTCCGGGATTTGGTTTCCCGGGAAATCATTTGACGGATTTGGGGAAGAGGTAATGGTGGTGGTGGTATTGTAGGATTCTATGTCACTTGAATTCCCGGGTTCTGTTTCTGTTTCGGTTGGTTTCGGAGTTTGGGATTCAGTGGGTTTTGATTTTGATGAGTTTTCGGATGAGGAATCATCGGTGGATTTTGGGTAATTGTCGTCTGAATCGATCGGGCATTTCTGCAATTATATTTTTTGTAAAATTATTTTGTTAGTTCCTTCTTAAAGTAGACTTGCCATATAAAAAGATGTATTATATATCTTTTTTAGTTCTAAGGATGGCAAAATATATGAATGAATAGATAAATGTACCTTTACATCAGTTAGATCTACATCGTTTTCTCTGAGGTAGCTTATAAACTCTTGGAAATGCTCCTCCCTTGGGAGATAATGCCCACTATATGGCCATATTGCCTAAAAAAATCCAATAAAAACACATTATATCACAAACTTAATTTCATAATTTGAACTATGAAAAAAAGAAGAAGAAAAAAATTATATTAAGTAAATTAAATACCTTCAAAATTCCTTCTTTAACAACCATTCGTCCAGCAGCTGATATAGCTCCTCCTGATAGGAAGCTCGAATGTTGAAACGACCCTTTCTTTTTCTGAAAATTAAAACAAAAAAAATAAGAAAAATGGAATTTTTGTTTCTTTTTGTACGAAACTAAAAGGAGAACTGAAAATATGAAAAATATTACCTCTCCTACATACAATGCCTTTGTTGTGCTTAGTACAAATATCCATTTAGACCCTTCATTTGTATTTACTAAATTTCCACTCTGTTTGTATACAAGGATTCCGTTGTATACAATTACTTCAAATGCTTCCCTCTCTTTCTACAATTAAAGCAATAAAAATAGATTAATCAATCGGCATTTAGCAAAATAATAAATAAATAATTTTAATTGAAAAACTTACCGGCCCGAGATATTTGATGCATTGTTGTTGCAATTTGGTTCTTGAGCATTTTTCTAGACTCACTTCTTTTCCTTCCCCAATATCCAACCTTCATATTTGTCAAAAAGAAAAATAAAAAATTTATTAGTCAAAATATTTCTTAACACAAAATTAAAGAATAAAAAAATTATGAAATGAAGTAAATTTTTTACCAATAAAAGAATGGTTGTGAGCTCTCACTAACAAACCAAACATCATAATATAAATGTAAATTATGTCCATATCTATGGCGAGGGTCAATCTGCAAAATGCACACACGAAGTTCAAATTACATTAAGCACTTTAATCCATTAAAAGTCCAAAATATTCTTTTTTAAATTCCAAAATTTAACCAAAAACTTACTGCTTCAAGCCAGTGTTGTAAGGCGAGTTTCTGAGCATGAGAACTTTTAGACAAGCCCTTGCCAACCTACAAAATTACAGAAAACGTATCCAAATAAATACTCTGTTTTCGAATACTATTGTGATTTTGATTCTTTAAATATTTAGGGTTTGAAAATGTGAAATTACCTTAGCAACCCTTGTGAGAGCCCGGGCCCATCTTGAAGCTGGACTCTCGTGTTTTTCTTCTTTGAAGTAAGATATCGAACTGTGTTCTAAAAATGCAAAATCCAAGGCCTTCCACCTAAAAAAAAAAAACAATTAAGAAAAAAAATATGATAATAAAAATAAATTGCACAAGAATTACTCCTGACCAGATTTCAGAAATGGGGTACATCATGAGAGTTTTGTTGAATAAAAACCCGAAACAAGAAGAAATTTTATTATTAAACAGAGGAAGAACAATTTAAAACAGTGAATAAAATTAACACAAATAAGAGAAAAATATTGAAACTCAATTTATAACATTTCAATCCATCGCAACATTTGGCTGGCAAACACTTTGAAATTAATTGCCATTGTAATTTAATTCAAAGAAAGTGAAACAGCTAATAAATCTTTAATTTCCAAAAAGAAACTTAGAAAACTTACGATTAACTTTCAAAAAAAACTATCATATATTAAATTTCAAAAACAAAATCGTACCATAATTCTTCTATGACAACTGCACAATCTGCGAGGTTTCTTCTCGTTCGGTAACTCTTGTAAAACTTTTGCAACATAAGTGCAGCTTCATTTCGCTCAAATTTAGGTCGAGGCGACAATTGTAAATGCATTTCTTGCTTAATGGTTTCCTCATTTCGATTGAGTTTGAGAAGATTTGAACTCAAGAGTTTCAATGGCATGAATTCAGCCCATGCCCAAGTAACCAGAGAGAAAGATAATCCCATAAATGGCCACAAAATCTAGGATTTATTTTTCTAAACTTGAAGAGAGTAAAATGGTTCCTGAAAAATTCAAACAGAAGAACTCGTTAAATCAAACCCATTTGTTAGAAATTCAGAAAATCTGAAATGAATAACAAATCCAAAATCATTCCAAGATAGGAGATTTGAACTCCATATTTACCTGGTAAATATTTGAACTTTTCAAAAACGCTTGTTTGGTGAAAAATGAAACTGAGAGTAAGACCAGTTCTAAACAGAGAAATCAAACTGAGCTCAAAAATTTGTTTGCATCTCATAAAAAAGGAGACAGCTCTATATATATACCCGAAATCCATTGTGGGCCAACCGAAAAAAAGTCAGAGAAACGAATTGAAAAAAGAAGACTGTCAGTGGGGGTAAAACCGTAACAGGAACAAACGAGGGATGGCTTTCTTTTCTTTCTCTTCTTCATTCTTGTTCTTGCATGAGAGACAATGAACAGTAATGCGGGTTTTTGTGACAATTTGTGTCGTTTTCTTGGTCTAAAATTCGAGCAAAAGATTTTGAGCTTTGCTGACCATTGAAATGTTCTAAGTTCGATACTAGCAGCCATTTTTTGGGGGTTGGGTTGAGGAATGTTAAAAGATATGTAATAACACTCGGTGTAATGTTGAATGTGTGCACTTGGTTAGTGTAGAATGTAAAATGTTGAAGACTTACCTGTGTGTTTTTAGAAAATTGGTAACAATTTATTTATATTTACAAAAAAAATATATAAAGTTATAAAATAAAAGATAAGTTGTTACATATAGTAAATATAATTATATATATTTCTTGTACAAGGCTTTAAAGAGTTAAGAGTGGTTAATTTAATTAGATTGTTATTCATTATCGATCTCAAAAAAAATTAATACCTCCCAAATTTATATATGTGCTATTAAAATTACTCATCGTTAAAAAAAATGTAAACCGTTTAAAAATGAGTGATATTTTACATTTAGTCAAATAATATATAAATTTAATCTGTTATGCTCTCCATTCAACAAAACAAACTTCAAAGTTGAAAATTTATACTTCAGCCGAAATCAAATGATACTAAAGACTTAAATGTAAATGAATACCAAGCTTATTGAAATCATCTCTTTGACAAGGTTGACCAGGACACAAAGCATTTCTAATATTTTTCTCCCCTATGACATTATCGATTATGTAAGAGAGAGAAGTTAGATTATCGATTATGTAAGAGAGAGAAGTTAGCTGTGAGTGAGACACGGAAAGCCCTGTTCCCACTTTCCCAAGAAACTCTGAATTACTGTTCTACCCTTTGCCTTGCAACTGAAGTTCAAGTTCTCTCGAGTATTATTTTTACAAAATTATTATTATATACCAAATTTGGGCATGTTTGATTTGATGTATTTTTAGCCGACAAAGAGTGTATTTTGTAATGGGAAAGTAAAAATCACTGACGGGTACTATAGCAATTATGTGGCGATTGTTTTATTTATATACTATTTTTTATGTATTTTTATATATTTTTTATTTTCAATACATTATTTTCGTTTTTCAAATATATACTGCTTTATGGCCTTTAAAAAATGAATTTTTATATACTGTTTGTATTTTCTATATACTATTTTCATTTTTTCACGAAATACTGTTTTTAAGAAAATAGATTTGTATATACTATTTGTTTTCAATTTATATAGTTTTTATTAGATTTATATACTGTCATTACATGATCGCTGTAATACCCATCGCACAGTATCAGCTCCATTTTAGAATAGCAATTTGAAAAAGATATTACAAAATTTATAATTTTTGAGAGTTCAAAATTTATGAATTTCAAAATCTATAAATTAAATAATGAATTTAGCTCAAATTCATAACTCATGAATACATGCATCCCAACATTCATCAAATCAAACATATTAATATTCTTTTGTTATATATACAACAAACAATTTAAATGTTTATGTGTAACACAAGATCATAGATTCAAGACCCGACAAACACAATCTTATTTAGCACACATTAAGCAAAATCTCTCAACCCAACAAATATGTGTTGAATTAAAAAAATAATAATTTATATGATGTTCATAAATATATATATATATATATATATATATATATATATAGTAATTATGTATAATATGATAGAAGTCAAATACATTTGTTATAATAAAATAGAGCTAATTAAGAAAGTTGTGTTCAATTATATTATTTTTTAGACTCGAACCCACGGCATGATATTTTACTAAATATCAATTGTGTTGCATAAGATTGTTTTTAAAACCTCGGTGTTCACGGGTACTCAGATTTGATCTCTCGCAAAAGTTTAACGATGTCTTACTGCTTATTCTAGTATATTCTAAAAAGTTATGTTTATAACTTAGATCTCATTCTTGTTGTTATTTTGCAGAGCTATCAAGTGCTATAGCATTTTTAATTTGTTAAAATTAAGCAATAAATTTTTAATATTACTAATGTAAAATAAATGAATTATCTATTAGATATAAATAATTTTACAATTTCCATACTGATACCATTTAAAATTTCTTGTATCATGTAAAAATTGAGATTCATTTATCCTTATTGTGTACTATTAGAAACTTTAGGAGTGGTCAAATACAAAAGTGATAAATCAAATTATACAAGATTTTTTATTTCTTATAGTAGTATTTATAAAAAGAATAAAAGTTTATTATTTGATTATTTTTTTTTTATCACTACATTGTTAAAACTCATTTTTCATTCCATAAATATTAATGCTCAATTATCATGATAATATTGTCAATGTCAATTCACAAAGAATGTTTCCAAAAAAACATGAGAAATATAAAATAAAATTAATAATTTAAGGGCAAAATTGTCAAATTGGGAGACTCAGTCCACCTGTCCAGGTTCCGGAAGTCTTGGGGTAAGACCTGTTCAGTCAAATAGTCCACCACTTTTGGGGCTATTTTAGTCTTTTTGAGCTCTGGTGGACAACACAATTTGTTTTAAATTTCGTTAATAAATGGATGACCTAACTGATGAGCTCCTCGTAAATTCTACCACTGCGGAGTCTATACTCCTAAACTCAATTAAAAGGGAAATTTACACGTAACTCTCTATCTTTTCTTTTCTGAATATTACAAATAACTTTCTATCTTTCCAAAATTTATAAAAAACCTCCTGTCAGACGCATTTTATATACAAATACCTCCCTACATCTATACAATGATTAAATTTTTGAAAATGACAAAAATATCCTCACCCATATTTAATAAATTAAATTAATAAATAAACTTAAATAAACAATAAAAAAATAAATATAATAAAATAAATAATAATAATTAAAAAGATAAAAGAGTTAAAAATAAAAATAATTAAATAAAAAACACCCCGGTCTCGTATAAAACTCCATCACCGATAATGATGGTTTCGTGTTTCAGTAATTATAATTATTTTTAATATTATTTTTTATTTATTAATTATTATTTTAATTATCTTTTTATTTAATTTTAATTTTTTATTTCATTATTTTAATTTTAATTTTATTTTTTAGCTTTGTAATTATTTATATTTTATTATTTTAATTATTTTTGTTTTTTTACTTTTAGTTTTTAATTTTTTTTAATTTTTTTTTATTTTAAATAATTTTATGTCTACTTAATTAATTTTATTTTTTAATTAATTATTTTGTTATATTTTATTTATTTAACTATTTTCATTTATTTTATGTTTATTTAATTATGTTTATTTTTATTTAATTTCTTTTGTTTACTTAAGTTTATTTATTAATTTAATTTATTAAATATGGGTGAGGGTATTTTCATCATTTTCAAAAATTTAACTATTGAATGGATGAAAAAGTGGATGTAGGGGGTATTTGTAAAGAAAATGTGTCTGACATGGTTTTTTTTATAAATTTTGAAAATGTAAGGGATTATTTATAATATTCAGAAAAGATAGGGGGTTATTTGTAAATTTTTCTAATTAAAAAGACCTGATAAATCACGATGGTATTGTTCACAGCTGTTCACGACGGATCCAATAACAGTATATATAATTTATTTTCTAATAATAATATATACATAACAATACATATGCTTTATTTCTAATAACAATATATACATAAAAAGTTCAAACAATATATAAAAATGAGAAAACTGTATATAAAATAGAAGAACAATATATAAAAGTAAAAAAGATACAAAATACAAAAAATAAAAAAAAAGTATATAAAATGACAAAATAGTATATAAAATGAAAAGACAATATATAAAATTGAAAAAACAGTATATTTACAGTAACCGTTGTACTACTTTATCATCGTATTTACACATTTCCCTAAAAATAAACAGTTGATGAGAAGTTTCTATATTTAAACCATTCTTAATTGGCATGAACGTTGTGCAGCTTTAATTTGTAACTAGTCATTGCATTGCATTGCAATTGCATACATTTATTTGCACTATCTAGAAGTGGCAAACGGTTGGGTCGTCCAGGTCCGATTTGTTAAATAAAAGATATCATATATTTAGACCATTGTACATGTAAAAAATTAGACATTGTACAATAATAATTGTTAAATGTAGTGTAATTAGTTATTTTATCTTATCAATAACGAAGTTTATAAAATTACGACATAGTGCTTAAGTTTTTTCTAATCTTAATAGAGCTCCAGCTAGCAAAGGGCCAGAGCATAGCTTATGAATTAAGCTAAACAAGTCCAAACCCAAGTAACTGGACTAAAAAATTTAAAGATTATTTGACTTGAATCGTGGGAAGTATGATATAATATTTACTTTATTTTTGATAAATTACGGAGAGTTTGAACATCCCTCGCATAAATAATCAATTAATCAACATTTAGTTATAAATCATGATTGTCAATAGTTTTTGAAACTGATAAGATATAATATTTACTCAAGGAGTTGTAAGAATTTTCCAACAACCTTGCAATGCCGCCGTATGAAGTAAGATACCTGTATAGTTTGACATTTTTCTTAACCTCTTGACATTTATTTTTCTTACTCTCTTGCCAATGCCGCGTTGAATGTCAACTATTGGCATTCATTATTTTATATTGTGATTCTTCTCAAAGTATTAAAATACGATTTAGTTACCATACCAGAGTTAATTTTAATGAGATGATTTGCACCTCACTAGAAATCAGAGTTTCAGTATGTTAGGCTATTTTTGGTGAAATATAACAAAAATGGAAAAACTAAAAGACAAAATAACGCTTTTTCAGATTATTTCGTTTAGTCGTAACAAAAATGGGTTGAATTTGTTATCTTACAAGAGTTAACTTTAACATTGATTTGTTTAATATTTTTTCGCCCTAAAATTCCCTTAATAAACTAATTTTTCATATTTTGTTGTCATGAATCTAAAATAATAAATAAACAATATCTTACGACATAATATTCGCCATATTAATTTTCGGATATTTCATGATACATTATTTTATTTTATAGTTTTATATCATATAAAAGATTCATTTCTCTTCTTCTTTTTTTAAATATATTTTTTCTCTTTTATTTTTATACATATAGTGTTTTTTCTATATTTACAATTTTAGTTAAATTTTATTGGGAAATTCTTAAAAAACCCCCTGACTTTTCTCAATATTATCAAAAACCCCCTATCTTTTTTCATTCTTCAAAAAGCCCCTATAATTTGAATTGAATTTTTTTATAACCCCCCTATGGGGTTAAACTCTCACATTTTCCATCCAATAAATTTTTTTTGGACCAAAATACCCTCTTCAAAATTCTTTTTTTTTTCCAAAACCAGAATAATAAATAAAAATTATATATTTACATTTAATATAAATAAATGAGTACTAAAATAAAAATAAAATCATAATAAATAATAATCAAGAAAATAATATTTATGTAAAATAAATTGTTTTTGTTTTAATTTAAAAATAGAATTGAATTTATTTATAAAATAAGAGAAAAACATTTTAAGTAATATAATAATAAAATAAAATAATGAATCCTGAAATAATATCATAAAATATAATCAAAACAATATTATGAAATATTATGTAGAAAAATATTTCATATTTTATTTTCAACATAAATATGAAAATAATTTAAGCGGGGGCATTTTGGTAAAAAGAAAAAATATTGGATGGAAAATGTGAGAGTTAATCCCATAGGGGGTTATAAAAAAATTCAAGTCAAATTATAGGGGCTTTTTGAAGAATCAAAAAAGATGGGGGGTTTTTGATAATATTTAAAAAAGTTAGGGGGTTTTTGAAGAATTTCCCAATTTTATTTTCTCTTGTCAGAGCAAAATAAAGATTGAAAACAATTTTATGGAGAAGACCTAAAAAATAGGATTTTGTTAATAATACAATAGTTTAGAGTATTTTGAATATTCCCCCTTTCGAATTTAGCAATATATACCCTTTGCATGGTTATCATTCAACAAAGTAGCTTTTTTTACTGTTTAGGATTTATATTTTTAAAAATAAATTTAATGTCTCCATAGAAATGAATCAAATTTATGTTGAAGTGAATAATTAATCCAAATCCAACTCCATGCACTCTTTGATATCCTTTCTTAATGATTTATGAATCCTTGTGTATTTGTGGGGCTAACAAGTTTGTGAGAGGTTATGTAGAATATTGACGCGTGCGATATAGAGCTTCATTCATGTGATCAAAATTCAAATGGTCATTGGATCACAAGCGAGCAAAAGATGAACTACACCTCAGCTTTTAACTCATTTTGGAGGTGTTCGAAGTTGCTTTTGTGGCTTTCATTATCATATCTCTAAATAGATAAATAAGCAAGTACAATAATTTGTACAGTACAACAAACACAATTATTTGTCAAAAAAGGAAGCCTTACGGTTTTTCTCAAGAAAAAAATATGAACTTGTACCTTCAAAGGGCGAAGGACGAAAGCAAGAAAGAAAAAAAAATCTTGATCCAATAATTAGATACATCATATATCCCAAAAATATAAACATCGTTCAGTAAATTGGTATCATGTAATAAACATCAAGTATAATAGTAGTGTAAGCTGTAACATTGGTGATGCAATCACTCATGTAATATGTTTGAGATCATATATGTAACATTGGTGACGATTGTGTGTCTTTGAATTGATCAATGTTTTTGTAATTGGGTTGTTCTAACATTTGATATCGAAAATTGAATTGGTCGCAAGTTAGAAATTTACAAAAATTGCATTATAACAACATCGGACTCTTGTTTGGTAACTTTGTATTTTATTCTTTTTCTCTCTTCTTTTTCCTTCCATAATAATGCCAAGATTCTATCAATCTTGTCGGATTTTCTTTTTCACTTTCAAAATTTTTATATCAATATTTTTCAGCTTCAGCCAAAAAAAAGTAATGCAGCTAAATAAGACGATTGTTTTAATGTTTTCATATTAACATTTTGTAGGAATGTCATACTTCCATTGTTTTTACTTTTTTAGACAGAAAAATATTTCATACTAATGAGCAACAGTCAATTATTTAGCATTTCTTGTGGTCAAGATTTCTTTGGTGATAAGCATGTCTTCAGATTGAAACGGAACACGCCATACAAAAAACTCATCCAAGCTGTGTGAACCCAAACCTACCCAATCCGGAAAACTCACTTGACCAACCCTAACCCAAATGGCCAAATCCGATTGGAAAATATTGACTAGTCAACAATTCAAAAACATGATCAGAAGCCAAACTCAAATGGTCCGATATCCCAATAACCCTTAAACCAAATGACATGATAGTTGAATGGTCTGTATCATGATCAACAATCTGAAATTTCAACGACCCAAAACCAGAAAGAACTTGACTGACCCGAAATCAATATAACCTTTGATCCAAATAATTCCAAATTCGAACAATCCAAAACTCGAATGATCTCTAAATCGAACGACCTAATTTACAAAGGACCTGAATGAACCCTGATCCACAACTTCTATATACTTGCAAAGTCAAGCTGAATATGCAACTCAAAACAAACCGAAACCCGAACTGCAGACAGACCGAAAATATTCCCAAGTCTGTCAAGTTGGGTCACCTTTGAAATCCAGTAGATGGCTTCGTCAAAGATGAGAAGCAATTAAATGCACAGTTTTTTGAGCAATTTCTTGTCTGTCAAGTTTTCAGCAAGCGGACAAACCAAAATGGACTTTGAAATTTGCATGTTAATGTCAACTGTGTTTCTTTTTTTGGCTTAAGATTTGAGTCTCTCTATCTCTGTTTAACAACGTTAACATCATGAATTCTTTTTTTTTTAGAGAACTACAAGCGATAACTTGATATTTGTTTTCTTTTTAAATGGGCTCATATGCCTTCACCTAAATTTTTAAATTAATCATGTTATACGCGGGATTCGAAACCTTATCTATGGATAGGTGAAGTTGATACCATGACCATTAGGCTAAGCTAGTGATGGTAGCATCATGAATTCTTAGTACCATTTTCTTTATTGAATAAAGAAAAATAAATCACAGTAATGAGGATCCCGGTAGGCTAGAAATTTGGGCTCTTAGGCCATTCTTCAATTTTGTCCTGCTTTCTTCTCTTTATATTATGTTATGTTAAAAATGGAGTAACACTTTATTTTATTTAAATAAAAATACCTAGTAGGCAATCGCCTACCGGGACTCAAAATAAAAGAATCGGCCAATTGTGGTTCAGCCGACTCAGATTAGGATCGACAAGTTCCGATCCGATTAATACATAATTCTCATGATTATATTAAATTTACTTTTTAACAAAATTAATCTGAATTTTCATCCAATTCGACTGATTCCAATCCGAATCATCCGTTCATAATCAAAATCCTGATTGGCTGATTTCGATTCCAATTTTTCAAACCTCAAAATAAATACATTTTTTTATTGAAGGAAGAGGACTATTTGTCTCCAAATAAATACAATAAAGATAAAAGTAAAATAATATTAACATAAGTTTTATTATTATCTATACAAAGTTAGTATTTAAATTGGTAAATCTAATTTTAGCTGTTATTTTTAAATTTGTTAAAAAAATCTGTCAGGAAATTTTTGTGCTTTTGTTTGAAAACGTATGCAGGTATAGTTTTATTTACACTAAAAATCATTTATACTACGGCCCACATTCAGCAGGGGCGGATCTCCAACTTGAAAATTGGGCCGAAATTTTGAAGTTATACTTGTGTACATAACAAACAATTCACAATACATATTTAAGAACAAAGCTAATATACTCAGAAACAAAATATTACAAAATTAACTAGCACAAGTTTGACATAAACAAAAAGTTATTCAAGGATTATGAATGGATGAACCACATTTGCATTTCCACCCCTCAGGCTCGTAATTGGTGTAAAGTATGTTGATTCGGTGGGTATTAGCAGGCACTTGGATCGGCAAGCATGGCGCGCATCCGTCACATTTGTTGCTACAACTCGGGGGTCTGGAGCCCATTACATTTTGCTCAGTTATCCCGCCGCGTCCTCTCTGTGCAGGAACTGAATCATGAAATTGTTATAACACCAATCAACATATTAATACTGAAAATAATATATTGACAAGACAATAAAACTAGTATATAAAACATTAAAGTTTAAAGATCCAATTTGATGAATGACTATTTTCTGATAACTTTTTTAACTGAAAGTAAAAGTGTCTAATTCCTAACATATATATCCGTTCTTTCCATTTACAATTACAACAATCTCTACAAAATTGCCTCAATTTTTCAAATTTCAACTAGAAGAAAGAGGAAAGATAATAATATAGGAAGTATAGAAAAACTTTTTGTACCTTGAGACCTGAGGTTGTCGGAAAGCAAAACTTTTCCTTCTATGAAAATCAGCAGCAGCAAAAGAAGCCAGTACGCCCTCATTGCCACACAGATAAAATCCAAGTTTCGATAGGGAATTTATGGTCTCTTATATAGTTATAATATATTTAAATTTGCTTAGACAGATTACAAATACGAACATAATCTGTTTCAAAAGGATAGTAATGCCCTCTCTCTCTCCCTCTCTCTCTCTCTCTTCTGTATGTTTTAGGTTAGAGAGAAACTGGAGATTGCTTGCTACGAAATGAGAGACCGATAGAGGGAAGAGAGAGAGAGAGAGAGAGAGAGATTGCTTCTGCAGATTACGTACCAGGATTTTTGCATGATTTGTCTATTCAGAGCTTTTATTGTTTCTCTCTGCAGTTGAAAAGCTTGTACGATGGAAGCCTAAGGATTAGGGTTTAGGGAATTACAGAATTAGCAAAGGTATAGTCTCCCTTGACTGCTGTGCCAACCAGAAGTACTTTCCAGCGAGGAAACTGTGAAAATACTTGTAAGTTATAAACAACACTGAATTTAGTAAAATCACTTCCAGGTTACAAAATTACCAATATTTTTTTCTCACTCTTTCTTTCTTTCTCTGTTTGTATAAAACATAAGATCTCACATAGAGAGAGCACCATGTATTTCCAATTAAACAACAATTTCTTTATTTTGTATAAAATGGAAGAATTTTTTCCAAACAATCAAAAAAGATTTATTTTGAATTTATCATTATAATTATATCTTTTTATTTGAAAAATTTTACTTCTATTTTTATACAAAATGATAGGTGTTTTTTACAAACACATAGTTCCCCTGTTTTTTACTTGGAGAAATCGGTATAAAAGCAACAGATTTTTAGTCACATTCCGAAATTTCAATCATGCATTTCCCAATTCATAAAACAAAATTAAGAAATAAACAGAAGCAGGAAATTCACACAAACTTCATCAATTGAAGGGACACTATTTACACATAAAATTAGCTAGAAAAGAGTCGAACTAAAAAGCCGTTATTGTATCCTGTACGATTATCCTCTAAATAGAACATATCGGTCATATCAAAAGTTTGACTCATCAAATTCCTACAAATAGATATCCAATTCTTACAAATAGATACCGGTCGTATTTGTAGTAACCGACTCTAAATACATCATCACATTTTACACACACGTAACAACTTCACGCAATTAGATGATAATCGTAAAGGATACACACTAAACCTACGTACGGGAATAGAAAAGACATGCTATACACACAACAAAAACCAGACCAAATCCTTGGTATCGTAGCCCCTCTATATTACAACTTTGCAGCGAGTCAACCAACTTAATTAGGAAAGTCGAACTTTATCGACTCACTCTATACACACCGGGCTACATCTCCAAAAACACACTCTCTCACAAAACACCCAAAACTACTCCAACCAGACAAAACAAAACTTCCTTTCATTTCACATTAACTTTCTATCTTTTGGCCTGGCGATGGAATCCGAGGGAAGTTGAGGTGGAGGACGTAGAGGAGGAGGAGAGTGCGGAGCGATCGAACTCCTGCTTGTCCTCGCAGAAAGCCTGCTCGAGCACGTCCTGCAGGTCAAGGTAACGCCTTCGTTTGTCTCCCGAGGAGTCTCTGTCTCTCCATTGGCACGTAAGGTCCGTCAAGTCGTCGTCCATTATTTTGTCCAGCACTGCCGAGCAGCGCGGGAAGAACCGCTTTCCGAGTTCCACTGGGAGATGAAAGAATGAGAAACTAATGTCATGTATCTAAGTATGTGTTGTACGATGCTTGACAAGTGTTGAATGCAATATTTTGCGAGAAGCTCTCGAATTGTTGTAAAAATAACGCATGTGTGATGGATATATATTGAATATTTAGGAAGGAATGTCATATTTGATCTAGTTATGTTTTTTTGAATGTTGTGCTTGAATTAGCTAGTTTAATCATTTTCTTCTTATTCTTTTGTGCGGGATTCATGACTTGTTAATTATTTCAGAGTAATGATTTTTTTCGTTTTCTATTCTAAAGTTGTGGGCATTAGGAGTGCTTGAATTTTGGTTGTTGAATTATAAATTAATCCAAGTCTAATAATAGAACACAAATCTCTAGATAGATAAGCATTGAACAAGGTTGTTATTTATTAGTTGTTGACTTCTAATTAGATCTAATTATGCATTTAATAAACAATAATAAGCAATTAGATCCAATTATGATATAATAATTAACAACAAGCAAAGGCCAACGCTCTGTGGTCAAGAATGCTAATCATGTTCATTAAACAGCAAGCCACTAAATAATTTTGAAATCAAACCTAACAATAGTTCACCATTATTGTTTCTTTATATGTTAGAATATTAAACTACACACAACCAATTTCAAAAATAAATAAACAAAATAGGCCACTATGACCCATTATGAATATAATATCTAACAGTAGTCTTCCTAGATTGGTCCCAATATTATTTTTAATTTGCCGAAGTAAAGTTTATTGGTGCATATAAATATTTTAAGTTCCACAACAACTATAATAAGATTAGACAAAATTAAAATATCACCAAAATGCAGAGCCCACTTCATGAAACGCACCAATCATGGCCCACATTCGTGATATTTTTTCCATTGATATTTTTTCCATTGAAAACACCAAAAATGACAAAAAAAATGCTGTCATGCCCATCTATTACCTATATTTTCCCATTTAAAAATACAAAATATGAAAAAAAAAATGCAGTGATGCCCCCACCTACCTATAATTTTCCATATTCATGACCCAATGCTATGCAGCACTTTTTCATCATGTAAAAAACATTAAAAAAAACAATATTTACCAAAGAAGCCAAATAAAATAAAATAATGAATACCTGTGCGAGCGAGTGCTTTCATGCGGGCCCTGTGCTCTGCATTCATGTTGAAAGGCGTTTCATTTAGATCAACCGCGTTTGAGCTTGTTGGATTCGGACTCGAGCTCGAACCCAACGTGAACTCAAGCGTGCCATCCACTTGCGCTATGTCCATCGCCACTCGCGCCTCCCTTGGAAACATAATCCTTGCTAGTGCCACTATATTAAAATACATAAGATGCAAAAGATATTGTAACTTGTTTTCTAAGGAATGTAAAACTACAAATTAAAAAAAAGGAATATAAAACTAAATAGCATGAGCAGTTAATTATGCTTGTACATATGGTTCATGAACCTATGTCATATTAAAGCATGTAAGTTTTGATTGGGAAAAAGGTAGAATTTTCATTAAAAAATTTAGAAAAAATCACACAAGGACATAACATTAAATCACCTCGATTTTCAAGGTACAAGAGCCTCCCGCGTAAGTCATCCCCCGCCAAGGCGAGCGAAACCGACGCCTCGCCGACAAGCGGGTCCCTTCTCTCAGCCTGCTCCAAAATCTCAACGCAAAGCCGATCCGTCGGCGAAGGCTCCCCTTGCTCAACGACCTTATTGAACTCCCCCACCTTAGTCAACCGCTTACAGATCTCCACCGCCTTCCTTCCGTCCAAAGTCAAATCCGCGGGCCGGGCTCCTTTCGTCAGAAGCGAAACTATGATCTTCGGATCCTTACGCATCGCCGCCACATGGAGCACCGTATAGCCCCTCACGTTCCTCAAGTTCACGTCAGCTAATTCCAAGTCAAGCAGCTCCATCGTGATCTTCGAGTCGCAGTGCAAAACCGCGTAGTGCAACGCGAACGCGTCGTCTATGTTCGTCCGGCCTTCTTTCAAGAGCATCCTGACGAGCTCCACGTCGTCCGAGTCCAACGCTCTGAGGATCCGTTTCACGTGTATGTAATTATGAGAATAGTTATTGTTAGGGTGGCCGGTGTTTTTACGGAGGGTTTCGATTTGTTTGACTATATCGGGTTGTAATGTTTTTTCTAGGGTGAATATATCGAGATCGGAATGGGCAGCGATGCTGATGCAGTGCGACAGGAGGCGATTGCACGATTCGTCGCACATATACGTGACGGACAGGATCCGAGGGATGTCGTCTGCTGAAACCTTTTCTAATACGTCCATTAAACGCCTCTGTAATTAATAGGGCAAAATGGAAATAGTTAAAACCCCAAGGTGGTCCTAGCCTAATAACTACAAGAGCTTGGTTTTGAATTTTAGTAGAAATGAATGGTGAAAATTGGAATTTGAGCCTTCTCCATTATGTTGTAACAAATTAATTTCTTACCACATAATGAAAGAAATAAGAAGATAGAGTGGAAATGATCAAATAACAGAACAAACAATGGATACATGTGTTATCATATTTTGCAAAGAACATATTCGGAAACTTACATGGTCTCCTTCAGGGCAACAAGTCTGTCAAGAGACAAATAAGCACGACCTTACATGGAACTTTTGTTCCTATCCAATTTTAGAAAATAATTTTGCACATTGTACAGATCATGAAAAACAAAACATGTTTTATTAGGGCATATAGCATAAATAGTAGTAAGCAAGCCTATATAGACATAGATCATCATTACAGCAATCAAATCAAACTTTATCCACATAAAGAAAAAAATGACCACCTAAAGTGTGAGAAGTAAAGCCCCTTTCAACAAAAAGAAAACCCCCCAAAAAATATAGATATTTGTAACCAAAAAAGAAGAAAATGAAATCTGTTTCTAATGACAATCACATAGCAAACAAACCATCAATAACGAAAATGAAAAAAAAAAAAATTCTTAACAAAACCCATTTCTCAAAACAACCAAAAAACCCTAAACCCATTTCTCAAAAGAAAAAAAAAACGAACCTGAAAGAGATTAACCAGCTCAGAGATCTGAAACTTGAAGGAGGCATAGAGCACCTGCACCATGAAGTCAACGGCCGGCCAGCAGCCCAAGTGCGGGCAGCTCTCATCAACACACACACAAACCCCTTTGGGCAGCTGTCCGACCCGCCCGCTGTATATATACTCCAGCACCAGCACCAGAGC
The DNA here is from genome assembly GCA_024447665.1 of Juncus inflexus. Lineage (NCBI taxonomy): Eukaryota > Viridiplantae > Streptophyta > Magnoliopsida > Poales > Juncaceae > Juncus > Juncus inflexus. Next base: position 6,049,840 of record JAJHPC010000002.1, on the reverse strand, counting down.
TTCAAACCCTACCTCAAAATCCCCCAACAAATCGGCGACTTGCACCGGCCCGTCTTTCTCGCGACATACCGAGGAGACGAAGAAGTCGCGGAAGAACGGGCTGCGGGCCGAGAGAACGCAGCGGTGGACCGGCAGTTCACGCGAGTCGCATAAGATGGTCGCGTCGGAGCAGAAAGAGAAGTCATGGGATTGGAATACGGAGCCCAAGTTGTCGGAGAGGCGGCGGAGGGCCTCCACGTCGGCTTCTCCGGCGAGGTCGACGGCGTGGGAGGAGGACGGAGTTGGGTCCATGAAGAAGATGCCGCTGCTGCTGGTGTGGTCTGAGTCGTCAGTCGTCATGTGGCTGAGCTCCATGGGAAGCTTCAGCGTGGCGAGCTAAGAGAGAAGGAAGGAGGAGAGAAGAGAGGGAGGAGGAAATGGGTGGAAGGAAGGAGGAGAAGACTGTTTATTTGTCTTTGTGCGAGTACTATTATTCAAGAGGATTGATGAGAGTATCGCCTACCTTGACAGTGGGACTTAAGTAACAAGTTGTTACTTGTAATTTATTGACTTTTTTTTTAACTGGCCCAAAAAAAAAAATAATTAAGGAAATAGCCTAGTTTTGGAAATATTTGTAAAAGTGACCATTTCGCCCAGCCACTGGGCGAAATTGAGCTAGTTTCGCCCAATCACGGGGCGAAACCCTAAACTGTTTCGCCCAGCCACTGGGCGAAACAGATACTGTTCATCCCAGTAAAAAATTTTTTTTTTTTTTTTTTTGCCAATTTCCAGTTCCATTCAGTGAATTTTTTTTTATTTGACTGAAAAAATAATTCCAAATATTTTATTTATATTACCAAAGAAACAATTAGAGATGTACTCATATTATTTTTTCTAGAATTTTACATATATAATAATGACATATAGGCCATTAAAAACTCATAATCCAACTAATTGAGTGCATTTGTTAATTGAAGAATTGTAATCTCAAATTACATTAATATTTCTTTTATTTAATTAGTACATATGTACATAAAATTTTCAAGCTTCTCATATGAAAAATATATATTATGTTCCTTATTTCTTCAATATTTTTATTTATCTGATAATATTTTGTCAGACCAACAGACAAATTATATGTATATATTTATTAATTAAATAAAAAAAATATTAATGTAATTTGAAATTATAATTCTTCAATTAACAAATGCACTCAATTAGTTAGATTATGAGTTTTTAATGGTCTATATGTCATTATTATATATGCAAAATTCTAGAAAAAATGAGTATATCTCTAATTGCTTTTTTGATAATATAAATAAAATATTTGGAATTATTTTTACTATTAAATAAAAAAAAATTCACCGAATGAACAGGAAAATGGCAAAAAAAAAAAAAAAAAAAATTTTTTATTGGGATGAACAGTACTGTTTCGCCCAAGTGGTCGGGCGAAACAAGATGAATAAAGTGCATGTTTCGTCCGGTGGGTGGGCGAAAAAAGTGTAAACTGATGTCGGTTTCGCCCATTCACTAAGCGAAACCGTGTTTCGCCCGTTCTTCGGGCGAAACTAGCTCGATTTCGCCCAGTGGCTTGGCGAAATGGCCACTTTTACAAATATTTTCAAAATTAGGCTATTCCCTTAATTATTATTTTTTTTTTTTGGCCACTTCAAAAAAAAAGTCTAATTTATTTTGGAGAATCTTTGCAAAAGTGACAAAAATTGAAAATCACGCTGCATATTGTAGTAAATTTATTAAGCACGATTAAAATTATATACTGTTTTTTTACGATTTTATTTATGCTATATATTATTTTTATTTTTTTAAATATATATTATTTACCGAATGAATTGTATATATGGTTTATTTTCAATTTATATGTTTATATATATTGTTTTCATTGTTTTTAAAATATATATTGTTTTATCGAATGAATTTTTATATATTATTTGTTTTCAGTTCATATGTTTATATATATTATTTTCAGTTTTTATATACTGTCGCTACAAGGTCGCTACATTCGAAGCACACATAACATTTTCATATCTTTCATTATGTATTAGCGCTCTATTTAGTTTAGTTTAGGGTTGTAATGGCCCACACAAGGGCGGCCCTATTGTAAGTCCCGTGAGACCTGGGTCTAGAGTCCAAAAGTTTTAGAATATATATATATATAAAAACCACTAAATAGCTTGTATAAGCAATGACCAATAATTGCTTGTGATTTTTGGTTGTGACCAAAATTCATCAAAAATTCAAATTTCAACCGTACAGATTGAATATATATGTTTTGGATATATTGTAGATTAATTTTCACAAGAATCAGAATATTATATCAATTCCATCATGTATCATCAAAATTTATCACTATATATATAATTGGAATATATATATATATATATATATATATATATATATATATATATATATATATATATATAGTGATGAAATTTGATGATACATGATGGCAATGATATAATATTCCGATTCTTATGAAAATTAATCTACAACATACATATATATTCCATCCATACGGTTGAAATTTGAATTTTGATGAATTTTGGTCACAAGCAATTTTTGGTCATTGCTTGTACGAGCTATTTAGTGGTTCTCTCTCTCTCTCTCTCTCTCTCTCTCTCTCTCTCTCTATATATATATATATATATATATATATATATATATATATATATATATATATATATATAAAAACTTGTACAAGCAAAGTCCGGTTTTTGCTTGTGACCCAAATTCATCAAAAATTCAAATTTCAACCGTACGGATAGAATATATATATTTTTTTGAATATGATCTAGATTAATTTTTACAAGAAACGGAATATTATATCATTGTCATCATGTATCATCAAAATTCATCAAAATATATATAATATGTATTATATATATATTTTGATGAATTTTGATAATATATGATAGTAATGATATAATATTCCGATTCTTGTGAAAATTAATCTGCAGCATATTCAAAATATATTTATTCCATCCGTACGGTTGAAATTTGAATTTTTGATGAATTTTGGTCACAAGCAAAATCCGGGCTTTGTTTATATATATATATATATATATATATATATATATATATATATATATATATATATATATATACATATACACGTATGCACAACATACATTTTTTAGCCACACCCAAAATACGTATTACAAAAATTAAAATAAAAATTTCAACCGTACGGATGTAATATATATGTTATGAATACATTGTAGATTAATTTTCACAAAAATCAGAATATTATATCATTGCCATCATATATCATCAAAAATATGCAGCACTATTCAAAACATATATCGGAATAATAGTTTGATGATACATGATGGCAATGATATATTATTCTGATTCCTGTGAAAATTAATCCACAACATATTTATAACATATATATTACATCCATACGGTTGAAATTTGAATTTTTAGTTTTTATAGCCACTTTACGGGTATTTTAAAAAACGTATGTTCGAACATACGTATGTTTTTTAGCATCTCCCTATATATATTGGGATTGATCAGGCTGAACGTGATGTACTGAAGGCTTCGCTTTCGCTGATCGGCGCCAGTCTTTCCTGCTGTTCATTTCCCAGGTCGATTGGAGAGAGAAGCTACCTTAGGCGAGAGCGAGGCTGACTCTCAGCTTGTAAACAGCATATAGAGATTGGCTTTCTGACCGAACGCTTAGCATTAATGGCTTTGCCATAATTCCTCCCTTTTTCAATCTTCGTGTACGGAATGCCTAAATGCTCTTATCTTATAAGGCTGAACATTGACCTTTCATTACTGGACTCAAAAAGCACTACTTCTTTCATAAGTTCTCTTTGTCTTCGAGCTTTCATTCCTCAATATATATATATATATATATATATATATATATATATACTAAGAGTCAAAGTATCATCCAGCCCACACATATGTATATACTAAGAGTCTGACAGCTTCATCTCTAGATAGATTTATAAATGGTTATATTAATGTTTTTTCTTTTATTTTTGAGGTGCAGTTGCAGTCGTTTCTCTTTCTTCTATTAGGCTTCAAATAAAGTCAATTTAGATGACTTGAAGAAAAGTATTCAATCCAGGAGAACACATTACACGAAGAGCCAAAAAAAAGGGTGATTCCATAGGCGATTTTGAAAATTGCCTTTCCAGCTTATTGTGAGGAAAAAGTTTCTACAAAAGAGTCTCCTTAATCAAGCACAATGGCCAAGAGAAAACTTACTCCATTAGGAATGGCTGGTACACATACAAACCAAGGCAAAACATCAAACAAGCAACATCATCAATACATGCAAAGAAAAGAAGAAACCGAGTTGCCTCCAGAACACCTTTATTTAACATACATCCATTCCACCCAACCTCATTTCATATTGCAAACCCTTACTTGTCCAAAAGACAAACACTTGAACTACGACTTAGCAACAAAGCATTTTTTGCTTCATTCTCAATGGAAAGAAACAACAAAGTTCACCGTAACTCTTCTTCTCATGTACACAATGCCAACAACAATGGCATAGGGTCTAGAGGCCTTTTTAACTCACACGAACGTGAAACATCCAGAAACTCCAGTCATTTCAGGGAAATGCCTCTGAGAGTGGGCTTCACTCCAGCAACTCGTGCGCCGTCAAACACGGCTCCTCCTCACAATCAAACTCATGAAAGGGTTAACTACAAATCTAGCCGTCCATTATCTCGAGTAGACAACTACCTCAGCTGCAGCACCCCATTACACCGTACATTGATGTAAAGTAAAAAGGCTCCGGCAGACTTACCTTTTCCACCCAACCCAGCGGACCCAGCTTGATTCAGTATATGCCTAAACTATTACAAAACAGGGCATTTAATTGTTGACTGCTAACTTGGGGTGTTCATTCGGTCGATTCGGTCCAAACCGAACCGAATAAGGCTGAATCGAATTAAACTGAACCGAATTAAATTTGAACCGAACCGAACCGAATAAAAATGGAACCGAAATTTGAACCGAACCGAATAAACCGAATTTTATTTCGGTTTATTCGGTTGAACCGAAATAGAAAGAAATCTATACAATATTAAGTCAAAGTTATTATTTTCTTAACCTGGATAATGACTATGTTTATTAATATTAATATGTGTAATCTAAAATTTAAGATTATATCATTGTAAATTAATAAATTGATATATAATTCGGTCGGTTCGGTTTATTCGGTTTTTCTAAAACAAAACCGAACCGAACCGAATAAACCAAATACTCAAAATTTCCAACCGAACACCGATTTAACCGAACAATCGAACCGAATTAACCGAAATAGACCGGTTCAGTTCGGTAACCGAATAAATCGAACCGAATTAACACCCCTACTGCCAACTGAGACTTCATTGCATTTTTTGCAACGAAGAAGGCCACAGTTTCCAGCATTGTAGGAAGGTCAAACCTTCAGAAATCACTGAAAGCATCAATGGTGATCCATTGGAGCCACCACCAGGGGAAAATAGCCAGCACTGCACTATCACATGCACGACTCTCTGGTCATTCGAGCGGACATAGCAAGAACAGAGCGGTGCATGATTATTGATGCGCGTTTCCTCGTCGGCCACAATCTTCAACTAATGAACGATCTTGTTGCAAATAGCCGAATCTGGGACTCACAAGTACAGGTCGCTCACCTTCAAGGTCACCAATATATTGTTTCACTGCCACTACCAGTGTCACCACAATCTATTACAGAACAACCACCTCCGCTCCTCACAAGCCTTAGACTGGTCATATATCCATGGGGACTGACTCACAACTCATCATTCTCACCCAATATTTACAGAGTTTGGTTGGATCTCTCTAATCTACCCTGTTATGGTTGGCGAAGATACCAGTTAGAAGGTTTTGTGGGTAACTTTGGTATCCTCAACCACCATGGACCACTTAGCTTCATCTCCTCCATGGAGAAACTAAGGGTGGTCGCATTGGTTCCAAATGTTGCTAGAATTCCCGAAACTCTGTTAATGGAGGTCATGGGAATTGAAACACCGGTCCGTATTGAATTAAAGGGACGTAAAAAAGAACCTTATGGCCTCACAAAGCCAGTGAATTATGCTCCCTCAGAAAAGGATAAAATGTATGGTTTCGGACGTGCATAACGCAGCGGAAAAACAAAAATATTCGTCCAAAACCAATCCGAGGACCCGTGCGTATCGGTTAAATCAAAGAAATAAATCTTAAAGATACCTTTCGGATTACGCTTAATCCATGACGCTCAAACCATGCGTGTTGTCCATGCGCCTCTAAACCGGTTACCGTCCTAACCGATTTTCCGTCCGTCTAGGCCGTCTAGGTCTGATCGTGCAGAAGTCATCTACCGTATACACAATCGGTTTCCACTGAAACTCTCAACAACCCGTTCTCATCTTCTTAGGCCGAATAGATCACAAGCGCCGAAAGTACGAACGCCTCTACCGGTGTCCACACGAACAAACTTCTTGAAACGGGAAGAAGAACAATATATATGCTAGTAGCCTGTTCTCCTCTTGCATAAGAAAACTCTTATTATTTTATCTCACAAAAGATGTATATAATTCCTCTCATATAATCGCACTCTTTCATTTTTGTCATACAAAAAGAAAGCACAATTTCCTAATTTTGTCATACAAATTAGATTGTCTCATAAAAGAGAATGAGAAATAATAAGAGAGAGAATGATGTGTTGTGTTGTGAATTTAGAGTCCTCTATGTCCTTATATATAGATGAAGAGTCATGTCTCTTCACACCAAAAGATGTGTATGACATCACTCATCATTATCCATATGTCATTATCTAGACTCTTCTAGATTACATGATCTTTTGTGCTTATAGTCTTTATATACATATATATCACATCTTATCACATACGATGACAAAATATTTTGTGACATTCTTATGCAACTCATCATATAAGTCGCTAGGATTTTCTGCGCCCGTTTCAGTTTGTTCTTTGTGTGTGACCCTGTAGGTTCACTTAATGTTGGCAATAGAATTGACAGTCTATAAATCATGAGCGGACTCTAGCAAGCCATCATGACTACCCAATTTAAGTGAATATCGATGATCTGATTTACCTAATTAATAATCACGTATTTAGTCCCTTTGTCACGCGATATCTATATCGATCATAAGGCATGTAATATGCCATCCTTATATAAATCGATTAATATTTCTTGATCCCAAATTAAACTGAACAAGAACAAATGACATTAATAACTCTTATTAATTTATTTGAGTATGGTCATACATTTCTTCAGTTCAATTCATCAAGAGGCCAAAAGATATCTCTCTCATTTATGAGAGGAATAAATCCCGTCTTGATTGCACTCATCCCTCTACATGATTCATTGTATACCTAATCATAACCGTTATGACCACCCGGTTAAAGGCAGTGTTAGATTATATTATTAAAGTATAAAATTACTCATGTTGGGAACCGAGACAATCTCAGGTCAAAGGACTATAAATACTTTATGTTACAAGAATCGCTAATGACGTAAAACATGTAGCATTCTTATGGCGGGTCAGTCCAGTATATAGTCTCTAACATATACTTATGTTAATGACTTGATAACTATTTATCCATGATCAGTAAAACTGTAAAACATAATCATCAGTCAACTAAGATACTGGTATACATTTATAGCTTGTATATAAATATATATTTATATGTATCTGCAAGTATATTTGTCTCCTCAAATATTCTATAAATGATCAGGGACGATTTAGAATAACATTCATAACACTTTATAGTTTTACTATCAAAGTCACGCACTTTGATGACATAAAGCTAAATTGCATATTCGTGATCTATTTTAATTATATTAAAATAACATATACGCACATATTATATGAAATATCTTAGAATAAATATTATGTTTGTTATTACAATCCATCATCTAGGTCACAAACACTTTGGCATAGGGCATAACACCATCACATATACGGTCCTACGGATAACACACAAAAAGAAGCATTTTAAATGAACTCGAAGAAATAAGTCATTCAAGTGATTTACCATGGATAGTAATGGGTGATTTTAATCTCATACGACACATACAAGAATCAACGAGACATAACCACACATTACAATCGATCATTGATTTTAACAATTCCATTAACAACATGCAACTAACTGAAATCCTTTTTCAAGGAACACCATACTAAGCAAACTAGACCGTTGCCTCATCTCACCACATTGGCAAGACACAAATCACACACTAACCCTTCAAACTGTGCCGGCTTCAACATCAAATCATGTACCACTTATGTTAAAATTCTTGCCACCAGAACCTAATCCAAAAAGAAGATTCAAAATGCAGTTTCATTGGCTCAAATATCCCGAAGCAACACAAGCCATAAAAAATGCATGGGGCAACACACGCCTCCACTCAAATCCAACAATTAACTTCTCCATTAAATTAGCCAAGGTAAGAAGAGTACTACAAGACTGGGTTTGGGTTAAGTTTAAAAATCTTGGTACTGTCAAATCAAGATGTGAACTAGTACAATTAAGTCTAGACGATATTGAGGAGATCTAAAACCTCTCACAAACAAAGCTTCGGCTTAGAATCAAAGTTAAAATAAAATTGCAAGAAATAGCAGAAAATGAAGAGTCCAAATGGAGACAGCAATTGCGTTGTCGATGGCTCAAACAAGGGGATAAAAACGCCAAATATTTTCAGTCCGTTGCCAAAACAAGGAAAAGCAACAACAAGATCATGGCTATTAACATACAAGGGATCTTGGTACAAGACCAGACACAAATAACGGCAGAATTTACAAAGTACTTCAAGACTTTATTCTCAGAAATCTCATGTATCAACAAGCCAAACATGCAACACATTCAACAAGATTCGCAACTACTCTACAACCTCTCAAAAAACTTCACGCCCGAAGAAATCAAACAAGCAGTATTTGATCTAGCAGCTAACAAAGCTTCGGGACCAGATGGATTTCCTAATGAATTCTACCAAAAATGTTGGGAATTCATACATGAGGATATTATATGGTTATGTAACACATTTCAAACCAATACGCTAGATCTGTGGCGCATCAACAAAGCCCAAATTATATTAATACCAAAAAAAGCAAATGCAGTAGAATTGACCGATTATCATCCAATAAGCATAATCGACGGTCCAATAAAAATCATTTAAAAAATGTTAGCTACACGCCTGCAACCGTTCATGACACAACTTGTTGATAACAACAAACAACCTTCATCAAAAGTCGAGCAATAGCAGATTCGTTTGTATCGGCCATAGAACTACTCCATGCCTTGGAACGAAACAAAATCCCTTCCATATTGTACAAGGTAGACTTCTACAAAGCATTTGACACAATCAACTGGGAATTCCTTAGGGAGATACTATTAAAAAAAGGTTTTCCACCAACTTGGGTATATTGGGTATGGAACATACTCAACTCCACGAGTTCCGCACTCAATATAAATGGCAAAATGGGAGAATACTACTTTCACAAATGAGGTTTACGCTAAGGTGATCCACTCTCACCGCTCATATTCATCCTTTTACATATTCATTGCAAAAGATACTCCAACATGGAAATGGGATATCACAACCCGCACACCTCACACAAACCACGGCTTTCCAATATGCCAATGATACAATACTAATAGCAGAAGTATCATACAACAATCTAAATGTGATTAAAAACACACTGAGATGTTTTGGGGAAATCACGGGACTAAAAACATCTCTTGTTGGGAGGCCGTCTGATGCTTCTTAACTCGATCCTCTCAGCTAGTCCGCTTTACTACATGCAAACTTTTCAATTACCCAAATGGGTCATCAAGGAAATAAACAAAATCAGATCAAACTTCCTCTGGCAAGTCATCACGGAATTTAACCAGTATGCACGCCAAAAGCAAATGGCGGATTAGGAGTCATGGACATCCATGTGCATAATATGGCATTGCTCATGAAATGGAATTGGATGTTAAAAACAAAAAAACCAAGCATTTGGACTGAAATAGTACAACATCTGTACGGGGACACAGAAATTGAAAAAGGTCATCCTAATGTTTCATTCTTCTATAAATAACTTATAGAAGTGAATGATTGGTTCAAGCACCAAATAGAAACAAAGCTTGGAAATGGCAAAAATACTAAATTTCGGAAAGATAAATGGCTTAACGGGAAAAACCTCAACAATATTTTTCCAGAACTTTATGAAAAAGCTCTTAGGAAAAATTGCACTGTACAAGATGTTATGGACAATCAACAAAGACGTATAACATGGGATAGAGTCTTAAACTCAATTCTTATTCAACAAGAACAACTAAGCAACTTGATAAGTGCAATCCAATTAAATGAAAAAGAAGAATATAGACACTTTTGGCGTCCGACAAGCAAAATAGGCAAACATGGCGATTTCTCGGTCAAGTTAGCCTACGACTTCTTGAATGACCGTGGGATCAAACCAAAGTGGCCAAAGCTACTTTGGAAAGCAAAATGTCCAACAACAATACGAACGTTTGGTTGGCTTCTAATTAAAAAAAACTTCTAACACGAGATCGTCTCAAGCGTAGGGATCAGATTGAGATAGATAATTGCGTGCTATGTAATGGCAACCAGACATAAACAACACATACACAACTCTTCGCCCAATGCAACTTCGCCAAACGAATATGGCGTAAAACATCGGAATACCTCAAAAGGCAAACAACGACACACACAATAGCAACATGCAAACAATAGGACAACAACTCGCAAATCAATCAGGCAAACAAGCAAAAATGACGACCGGTTCTCTGTGGATGGTTAGCTGCTGGGCAATCTAGAAAGAAAGAAATGCATACATATTCTGGGAAGAAGTACGGAAGGTGGATCTAGTTTTCCAAGCCGGATTAGCGGAAGCAAAGAGTTGAATAGAGTTTAGTTAGGTCAAGTAGTAAAAGTAGCTGGCTAGATAATCCTGGTTCTTTAGATTAAATGACTACTTAATATACATGCCTCAAGTATTCCTGTGTTTCTTTTTTTTCTCTTATTTTTGACAATGTATCTGTAAATATTATCTGAATTAATGAAAATCTAGTAAGCTATTTGCTTACTACACCAAAAAAAAAATTAGATACCTCGATTCATAAAATTCAATGATATTTTTGTCTCTTATCTGATTGAAATTATTCGTGTTGTTAACAATTGAATTGAAATATATAATTGATTATTGAAAATCAGCGTAAAACTGACGATTAGTTGGTTATTTATTATTATTGAGTTGAGTTGATTATATGAATTAGTATTAGTAGAAAATTTAAAGTTATTAGGCTTGATTTAAAAGTTATGGCTGTGATTTAATATTAGATATTTAGTTATAATTTTTGACTATATTATTAATGTTGTATGAAAGTTATAGTTAGGATTTAATTATTAGAATATATTTTTTCTTTTTTATTTGAATTTTTTAGGATTTTTTTCCGAAATGGATCTAGATCCCTTGGGAATCTGAAACGGGCGCTGGGCGCACATTATACCTTTTTAAGAGTAACTGAAGTTTCTATCTAATTAATGCATCTTTAGATAATGTTTGAAACTTTTCATGATCGTGTCGGCAGTTTGTTTGTATGTTTCTTTTGGCGAGATGTGATGAATATTCATCATTCCATCTTTAAATATCTTCAAACTGTAGGCGCAATGTTGATCTCAAAAAAAAAAAAAAACCGTAGGTACAATGTATGTATATCTTTATCATTAGCATCAAATGAACCGCCCACTTGTTTGTTTTTATATTTGTACGATCAAATTTTGCTTTAAACGTGTTTGTGGAGTAAAAAAAATGTATTTTCTGATTTTTTTTTTATTTTACAATATTCAGATTCTCAAGTTTAGAAGAACAATAAATGTGCACTGGGCAGCAATTCGTATATATTTCTGGAAAATAGAGTAGTAGTAAAATATTTACAAACAAGGTTAACAATAGATGCATGACAACAAAATTTTATTGATGTAGCATCAAAATAACATTTCAATTTAAAAAAAAAAAGTAACATTTCACAAAATTTTATTGATGTAGCATCAAAATAACATTTCAATTTAAAAAAAAAATAACATTTCACAAAGAGTCTTACTACCATGCCCCATAGATTCCCCCATGGTATGATGATGGCAACAGCATACGTCAGCAAACTACTCGTAAGCAGAGCAAAAACCAGATTATGGTTTTGATTTTATTTTATTTTTTAATCTGCAGCGCTTTTCAATGGTGATCTAACAGCTGTCAGTACTTTCATAAAATGATTGGACAGTCGGATTTGACAGTACTGTAGCAATTAATTAAATCCCGCCTATTTTTAAAAAAAAATCAAAAATTGCTATATACGCAGTGTGAACTGATTACCACCGGCGATTAGAAATTCCACCCATTTTTTTCAAAAAATTTCAAATCAAACTCCCATATATATGGCATCTCTCACTTTCTCTCTCTTCTAAAATCATTTTCTTGAAAATAAAAACGTAGCTAATGGCCGCCACTTACCCCTTCCATCTCCGGCGAATTCACCGGCGACCTCTCCCGCGACCTCACCGTCAACCTCTTTGATAGTGGCGAGTTCAGCTTACCAGTGGTAATTAAACTGCAGTGAGCTGTGGTAATAAGAATAGCGCCTTAGACAAAATTATCATCCATGCCGATGTGGGACGCGTCCACGAGCTCGACATCGCTTCTAAGGTCTTGTATTCTTTCTTTTCGCAAATTATTTGCTATATTTGTCTATTTCTTTGATATTAACACGTTTTTTAACAAGACCGAATTTGAGATTTTTATTTTTATTTTTGTGTCCAATTGATGTTGGGCAAGATCTAAGTTTTATTGATATTTTTCAGTTTTTTCCAAAAAAAAGTTCCAAATTTTTATTGATGTTGGGCAAGATCTAACACTAATTAAATCCGGCCTATTTTTCAAAAAAATTCAAAAACGGATATATACACAGTCTATACCGATTTCCACCAGTAATTAACACGTTTTTTTAACAAGATCTAATTTGAGATTTTTTTTCTGTTGAATTGATGTTGGGTACGATCTAATTTTTATTGATATTTTTCGGTTTTTTCCAAATTAGTTCCAGTTTTTTTCCATATTTTTATTGATGTTGGACAAGATCTCTAATACTATTTATTTATGTTCTTTTTCTTTATTTCCTTGGCCGGATTACCAGCAGTAACCATACGAATTATGTTTATTACAAAATCAAAATTAAACAATTTATTATTACTTTTAATGGTAATATCTAAACAAATATTTTAATCGCAAGTATTTTTTAGGTGAAGACATGGTGATTACTAGTGTATTTAAATTTTGGAGTGGAATTCGATTTCAATGTAAATGTAATTTCACTTTATATTCTTATAATTGTAATTTTAATGGGTGTAATTAATGTAAATTGAAACATCAATTGATGGTATTTTGTATGTCATGTTTTGGTGTATTAAAATGTAAATAAAAATGAGAATTTATTTTTATAATTACTTTCCACTTTGTACGATTGAGAATTGATTGCTTATATTTGTTTGAGATAATATTTTGGTTACAAAATTAAGTAAGAAATATGTTATAAAATTATTAATTATAAATGTGATTAGAATAAAAAATTAGTTCTTAATAAATACAGAGTTTTCATAATTTTTTTCATAAATAGAGAATAATAATATTTTATTTATTACTACTTAAAAAGCAATTACCACTGATAATCAAAATTGATGTAAAAAAAAATAATATAAAATGGGTCTACTAAAAAAATATTATTTTACATTAATGAGGATGTAACATTTGATTGGACCCATGTCAGCTAATCATAATTTTTTTTACATCAAATAAAAAATTCATAGAAAAACTCAAAAACTACCTTAAAAATTGGAAAATTGTTTTTGTATCGATTACCAGTGAAAATTATTTCTGTAAACCGCTTTCTAATCCTGAGCTGATGTATGATGATGGTATTATGATATTAGGGGGGATCTCAGGGGCACGGGAGAATTTTCGTTTCACAAATGTACAAGAAAAAAAAGAAGAGAACAAAGGAAGAAAAACGTGACGAGCAAAACCAGGGCCAATTGGGCCCGGCTATTGTGGGTACAATGCATCTGACAATGGGCAGAATTAATCTGGCAAAAGAGCAAAAACATTTGATTTTATTTAGCTGTGGGCCAATGATTCTTTACTTAAGAAATAAAGAAGACCATATTTGTTTATTCTTCAGTGGGCTTGTTTCTGTACCATTTAAAGAAATGCTATTGTAGACTTATTTCTTAACCCAATAGCAAGAAAAATACACACTACTACACAACACAATATATATAACTGTACATATTTTTATTTATAAGTTTTTATCAATATACAACATTGTATGACCATACATATACATACAATCAATAAATAGTATATGATGTTATATAAGTAAAAAATTATCTGGATGAGGCGAATGTACATGTGAACAGTGCTGAATCTTGACTCAAATTATTTGGGAGAGGTGTATGCAAATAAACCAAAAATCTTAGGGGTAGAATGTTTGTAAAATTTATCACAAAATACAATAGTATTATCATATATATAAATACTAAAACTTCAAAAATTTAAAGGAGGCGGTTGCCTCCCTACTCTCTATTAAGATCTGATACTGCATGTGAAAATCAATTCTTCTTTTTTCTACAATTATTAAGTACAAGATATTAAAATTTAAATAAATATTGTATTTAGATGACATGGATTTGTAGTCAAAGCAAAAAAAAAAGGTCTCGAAAATGAAATAAATAGTCTATTTAAAATACGCTGTTATGTTTCTTTTTTTTGACAGCATATCTATGTAATTACTTCTCCCTGACAATTGTCAAATTGACGTGACATCAAGGTTTAAATCATGTAAAAGTGGTTATTTTCTCTGTTGTGCTTTTTTTTTTGTCAGCAATCTTCCAATGGTGGAGTGTTGCTACCTGTGAGGATATCTCATCCGAGGACTGAATGTAAAAGGTCATCTTATTTTTCTTGTCATTTTAGTTTGTTCTATTTTATTGATAATTATGAATTATAAAATTGAATATTGATCAATAGATTTTACGCAAGAAACATTCAAGTTCTTCGTAATTTAAAAAAAAAATTATCATTTTGTTTCTCTTACTAATTATGTACACTACAACAAAAAATGCTCATTATCACGGTTTTATATACACAAAAACAAAATCGTGTTTATGGTATCATTTTCCCGCACTCATTAACATGGTCTTATACCGTGAAAAAACTACTGCGGTTTTGATGCTAGACCGTTTAGATGCATCACATGTTATCATGGTTATCGGAAAATCAGTTTAATGTATTTCCGATTTTGTAGAAACCATGATAAAAAGCTGAAAATCATGTGTTTGTTAACATAGTTATTTAAGGACTAGCTAAATGTTTTCATGGTTTTATTGGAACCCCGTGGAAGAAAAGCCGACTTTTCAGAAAAACATCACCTTAAATCCGTCCAATTCTCTCTCCTCTCACTCTCAGAGGCTCCCAAATTGGTTGTGGGGGGGGGGGGGGGACCGTAGCTCGTTGCTTCTCTCATGGCTGTTGATTTATCTTCAGTTTTCACACGTACCCGTACCATGCTTTCCCCATATAATTTTATATTGTATATAACGATTATCTGAATGGGTCCATATCGAATATAAAATGTTCGTTCCATAGTGAATTGCTCCAAGCGAAGATCTCATCTGTGAACTGGATGTAAGGTCTACATAGTTTGTTCATCATTCAGCAAGATCTCTATCAAGATTCACAAGTACAATGATACATATGAAACAATACAAAAAGTCAACATTAGTTTCTCCAATATCTAAAAATATGTATACCATGAACTTAATATTTTGTTTTTTCGCTTGTGTAACAAAATCAGCATATCTTCCATTCTCTCATGATTGAGGGTGTTGATTTATTTATACTGAATATGAAACACAAACATCATGCTCAATCATAATTATTTCATTATCTTCTAACCTTTGTTAGATAGGTTGGTCATGAAAAAATAACATCAACCTAGCAGATATTTGGGCTTTTGCATGACATTTAACGAACTTTTAATGATAAGCCTTCAATGCCTTATTTTTAGCAGTATTTTTAGACTTTTTTTTAAATGGCCATAAAAAAATAATTAATTCAGAAGCTAACTTAGTTTTCAGATTATTTGCAAAACTAGCCGTTGAGTCAAACAGTAGCCGTTTCGCCCAGTGAATGGACGAAACAACCATTTTTTTATTTTATGCATCCATTCAACAATTAGCTTTAAAACAACTATTAATTAAGGCAAAAATTGAAAAAAATGATGTTTCGCCTAGTGACTGATAAATTTTTTTTTTTTTGCTCTAAATTGAAAAATAAAATTATTATTTTGTTTCGTGAGTGGGCGAAACATCTTTTTTCAATTTTTGCCTTAATTGACAGTTATTTTAGCGCTAACAACTAAACATATCAAAAAAATGAAAAAAAATGGTTGTTTCGTCCAATGAAGAGCAAAACAGCTAGTTTTGTAAATAATCTGAAAATTGAGCTATTTGCTTAATAATTTTTTTCTTGCCATTAAAAAAAAAGTCGCATTTTGAATGACGGTGTGAATACTTCAGAAGATTACACCGTTTCATTTTTTTTAAATTTACATCATAATATTTTTTACGGTGTGAATACTTCAGAAGATTACACCGTTTCATTTTTTTTAAATTTACATCATAATATTTTTTACATTTTAACATAATAGGAGAAAGCTCACAAAACGGAATGACCCTCCCATCTTTTATCCTGTCGGCAATTTTAAAGCCAAAGGGCGCTTGGATTATTTCCGTATTCCGTTAAAGAGTCCCGCTAAAACTAATACGTTATATTTAAATTGTACCACCATTTTCTACAATAATGAAGATATTTTGGGAGGGTACATCTGAAATGTTTTAATCTTCACCCTAAAAAATAAATCACTTCTCCCTATTATAGTTATAATATGGGTACCCAGTTGCCCCTCTAGTTGTCTCCTTCCAATTTACAATCCAATCACAACAGCCAACTTGCAAATATTTAACATGAGAAATGTTTTCTTCTGAAAGCAAAATAAAGAAACGAATGCTTCTTCTCTCTCTCTCGTAATTTGTCTCTTTCTTCTTCCTTTGAGTGCGGAGCAAAATAAAAGCGGATTCGTGCAATGCATGCAACCTCCTCGTGCGTTGCATGCAGGGCTAAGTATTCAATCACAAGTGGCTGCTTCTTATTGGTCCAATTGTGCTAGCATTACGTCATTTTATGATATAATTTTTTCATGAAAATAACAAAAAATAATTTAGTCTAAGTGTCTTTCTAATTTGAGGACTAATGGAGTTTGAAAAGGGGCCTAAATTGTAATAAATACCTTCATTTTTCTAACCCCACTTGACATTCCTAGGCTCCTAGCAATCAAATCAAAGATTTGAGATAAACTCGAGTCTCTTGTCTTCTACCCCTAAATTGTAATGTAGTATCAATGTTCTTTTTTCTTTTCTTTGACAATTAGCTATCAATGTTCTTTATCTATAATAATTAGAGTATTGTCTGAATTGCTTCAGCTATTAATTATATGCGATAATAATTAGAGTATGGTCTGAATTGCTTTTATATAATAAGTAAATCTTGACCATAACTATTCAAGGAGATAAATTTTTTTTATTATGGCATATTAAGAGCTGAGACAAGGCATTATATAATTTCTGTTAACCAATGAACAAAAAGGTACAATATGAAGTAAAAGAAGAAATTAAGAGAGAAGAGAAGAGCAACACAAAAGATATACACTTACAACACCAAATTTTATTCCAACCAGAAAAATATTACCAACAAACATAATCCACAATATTTACTAGTTATTTCCTCCTCCTCCTCCTCCTCCAAACTTTAAACATCAAAACAATCCCTGTTAACACCAAAATCAGTTGATTAATCGGACAAAGCCGAATGTTTCCGACTAGGTAATGACGCACCATATCTCTCCCTCGATGACGTGGCCCTCTCACAACATTAAAAAATGCACGATCCACTAAACAATCGTCGGAAACCGACGTAAACGGTCCGGACTCACGCCACGTGTCCGGCCCCACCAATGGTAGCGCTTCAATTATTAGTTATGCCACGTGGCTGGATCAGGCATAGACGTCAGTTTAGCTAATGCAATTATCTCGCTCCTACCTCTGCAATCATTCCCTGTGCTTTCTCCGGAGAACATGGATTTAATGAATTAGAATCTGGTTGGATTTTAGAAGTATTGCAGAGTAGTTGGTGTACTTCAAAGCGGACAACTGTTGACGCGTGGGAGTGAATGACGTCACCACTCCTGTCAGCGTCTTTTTTCTTCCATATTCCTAAATACTCTCGGTGCATGGAAAGCTCAGCATACATCTCTTCTGAATTAGTGAACGGCATTCATTGTTATTGCACAGAACGTGTGTAGGTGGGAAATAGTAATGTTTTGATGGGAGCAAATACGTCACCGCCCACGTGACGCAATGCGGGCCCACGGCTCCCGTCAGCGTGATGCTGACGTCACCGCGCCATGTGATTTCTCTAATTAGAACGCCCCCACAAAGTCCTTTAATACCAAGCTGACCTTTTAGATTTAGTCCTTGTGCTATAGAGTATTATGTGAAGGGTCTTTTATTTTTGACAAGGTTAGATAGATATTGTGATTAATCCTCTAATATCTAATTGGAGGAAAAAAAAATAGAATTAGAGTCAAGTTATATGTTACATAGTTTTTAATTAGGATGAGTATCACATAAACTAAATTAAGTTTTTAATTATGACATATTAATTGGTATTTTAATTTTAAATATAAGCGATTTGAATGGTGCAACTTAATATATTTTTTCTTGTATAAATATTTTTCAAATCAATTAGGTTATTCCTTGTTGAGATTATTAAAACTGAAATTGTTATAATTGAAGCTCAAACATCCATATCCATCTATTGATTTCAAATGATTTCAATTTATGAACTACAATTAAAATGAATTTAATCTTTCTTAAAATTTAGTATAATACATTCTATTTAAATATCAAATGACAGAAACATGTCTACAACGTCTATAGTTCTTACCAGCGTACGTATTTAATTATCCAATGATGAAAAAAAGTTCGTACATATGGTACATATGTGTTGAATAATTTTGAAAAAAAAATGTAAGTTTTTCTTATATTATGTTGACAATGATACTTGTCTCTAAAAAGAAATATAGAAATTTCACAATAATATTGTATATCACAGGTTACATAATAACACTAAAATTCAATTTTCTGTTATAAAATCAAATTCTTCCAAGTAGCTAGATGCAAATTTGCTCTTTTTAAAAATTCTATATATCCCTCCCCTTCCCTTTGCACTGAATCAAAATCTCTCCTTCTCTGAAAAAAACAAAAACGTACTCAAAACCTCAACAAACAATCCACCGAAACCAAACTTCAATTCAATTCCGCCATGCAAGGCCTTCAATGCCAACCCCTGCCGGCCAAAACCGACCTCGCCAACCCCGCACCCGCCGTCGCCGTGCGGCGGCGGCGGACCACGGCGCTGAGCATCGACGGGCAGGACGAGACGCCGGAGAGCCGGATCGAGCGGCTGATACGCGAGCACCCCGTCGTGATCTTCGCCAGGCGAGGCTGCTGCATGTGCCACGTCATGAAGAGGCTGCTCGCGGCCGTCGGGTCCCACCCGTCGGTGATCGAGATCGAGGAGAACGAGGTCGGTATCTTCGCCGGATCCAGCTTGCCGGCGCTGTTCGTCGGCGGGGAGCCGGTGGGAGGAATCGAGGGTTTGATGGGTTTGCACCTCGCCGGCCGGCTTGTGCCGCGGTTGAGAGAGGTCGGCGCCATTTATGGGTGATGCATAAAAAACTCATTCACAGATCAGATCAAGGGCAATTTCGTAATTACACACTGATCAGATCAAGGGTAATTTGGTAATTACACATTGATCCTTGGCTTCTTCTCTTTTTTTCTTTTCTTTTCTTTTGTGTACTGTTTTATTATCGTTATTTTAATTTTAGATTTTTGGGGGTTTTATTTTTTAATTTGGGGAATTGAAGAATTTGAGTCAAGGTGGGAAATGGGAATTTCTTGGCTAGACTATGTCCGGATTGAAACATGGTGCACCGGTTATAATGCTTTGCTTTGAAAAAGTGA
Organism: Juncus inflexus; assembly: GCA_024447665.1. Classification (NCBI taxonomy): domain Eukaryota; kingdom Viridiplantae; phylum Streptophyta; class Magnoliopsida; order Poales; family Juncaceae; genus Juncus; species Juncus inflexus. The sequence continues at coordinate 6,029,665 of JAJHPC010000002.1, read as the reverse complement.
AGACTGGTTTCATTAGTGATAGTTGAAGGATATTATTATCTAAGTAAAGATGTATATTCTATGTGATTTTCCGTAAATATTTGTAATTTTCATGATAAATCTCAGTGAATGCTTAAATTTGGATGGTACATGTTGGAATGCAATTTTAATATTCATTTGAGCAGAACGTGTTGATTTTTTTAATCATTGTTAGTTCAGAATTCAGATCTAAGTTTGTATCATTGACTTGCAAGAAAACTGTGTGTATTTTGTATTTAAATGGTATTATGATAAATTGGATTAGGATTTTGAGTTCATTAAATGAATAATTACTTTATAGATAAAAATAAACAATCTTAATATAATACACTTCATATGCAATTTTGTTGGGAAATATACTATAAAGTAGAGACGTGTTTTACATAAATTTCATAAAGTTGGGAGGATTTAATGATACGCTTTTTTGATGTTGATGTGGTGGGTATTGTTTTATACAAGGTAAAATTGTTTAGTTTGTGGGTTCCAAGTATTTAAATAGTCCCCAGGGGAAATACGAGCTTAAAATTTTCTTAAAGGTTTCGTTATTAATTAAAGATAACATTTTCTTAAAATTTAACTATTAATTAAAATGAAATCATTCATTACAGTATATTTTAGAGTCTAACTATATTAACATATATTGTCTTATATAAGAAAATAAGAATCTGTTCTATAATATTTTTATTCATGCTCTGTAAGATAATTCAAGTACTTGTGTTGTGTAAGAAAGAAAACGTAAACTAAAGCCATATCATAATATTAACATGAAGTTCAAAATATGAAAATATATATTATTTCTTTTTTTTATTGTTCAACCCATAGAATTGAGAGATTTTTGTTAAATATGTACTATGTAATTATATTTGTCGGGAAAATATATACTATTTCATAATCTTGTTATATTCATTGTTTTTTTACCGAGAAAAGGCGTTTACCTGTCAGGTAACGTCACATAAAAAATAACATAAATAGGTAAATATATTTGTGGAATGCACTAACAAAATGTTTATACAAAAATGGGACTACTTTAAGATTAGTCAGCTTTGTGTCGTTTTGTGAGGCTCTTTAACACTAAACTAATATAAACAGAGCTGAAAAAAGAGGAAATTTCACTTTCATGTGGTGCCCTTTGTTTTATGCAAGATAAGATATTTATTTTGTGTGTTTATATTGTATTGATGTTAATTGGAAAAGCCGTCATGTTTCTGTCGTCTGCAGTTGAAAATGATGTATTTGCATGCGAGCCAAAACCAAACTTTAATAAATAAGTAAGGTACAAAACTACAAAAGATTATAAAATGTTGCACTTTTGTTAGATTAGAAAATTAGTGACACTTTCTCCATTATGATCTACTATTAATAATATAATCAAGATTCAGGATTAAACATTTTGAACGGCTCATTTGCACTTGGACAGCACACCACTCGGGCTAAAATAATACGAGATTCTTTGATTGATCGTGAAATTATTTATTCTAATTAAACATTAAATTGATGTTTAGACCTAAGCTGCATCGCATTAAGTCATTTTCTCTGTTTTTGTCGTCATTTTAAGCAAAAACCCAAATTGCGAATTATTCATTCAATTTTTTCTTGTATTTACTGTATATAAGGGCTCCATTCTGGTTATTTTCTCATATTTCATTTTGTATTTTTTCTTTTTTCCATTTCTTTTTGCTCCATCCAATCCAATGATGGTTGCTTACTAATTACTATAACTGGACTTGATATTTCGAGTACCAAGCATATTATGCGTAAATCACCATACATATGCTACGAAATAATCCAGTTTAATCAAAGAAAAAAGGATGTAGAAGGGAAGTGTTTTACCAATATTATCTATACCGGCCTTGATTTAGTTTCAGGCTTGCGAAAAGTTTAATCACAGGCCATAAGTGTTTTGTGTTACGGATCTTTTGAATTTTTTTGTAAAAGCATGCAATGTGATGTATCAAGGCCGGGCCTGAACTAGCCCAAACATATCAGATATAAAGGTCGCACAAAATCCAAAATGCTTTAATATTTTGAAAGAAATGGTCAGTAGTTTTTTTTTCCAAAGAGAACTACGAGTGATCGTTTGACTTTTATTTCAACTCTTTATCTATAAAAAGATGAATTAGTACTTTATCAGTAGATTATTCTATTGGTGATTAATAGTTATTTAGTTATGGATGAATTATTAAATTATTGATAAATATGTTTTTATTTAGCTTGAAAAGTATAACTTAAACATAAGTGTGATCACACCAATATATGTAGACCTAAACTGACAAGTATGAACTAGAGAGGAAAACCAAAAAAATCTGCCCTGTTATTATAAAGTTTATATTTTTCATTTTAATTACACATTTTTTTGACAGCTAATAAGGGTCATGAAAAAGTCAGGTCAATGAAAAGTGGCCGCTTCCAGTTCCAGATCAACAGAAGTAGACTTGCTACCAACTTTTATTCTCACTTTTTCACTTCAAGGGAAGAATCTTCCTTTATGTGTGGTAGTCATGGTATAGTATGAAAATATGTAGCAATTAAGAAAAACCTAGATGGAAAGTATATTTACAGAATTTTCTTACTCTAACAATTGATTTTATTTAATTTTTTGTGCAAGTTCTTTTAGATTATTCGAAATCAAATAATGCATGTTTGTTAAGCCGAAAATAAATAAATAATATATAAGTTAGACAGCCCATTTTTGTAGATTATGGGCAATGTTTGATAAAGGCCCACATGTGAGAAAGGTAATATACGTGTCTAGGCCCACTCAAGTCGATAATTTATTCTACTTGATGAGTGAGTTTGTGGGCCCTTAATTGTTTCCTAAATATCTTACATTAGATATGAAAAAAGTAAAAAAAATATACATTTCGAGAATTACTTTGCTCCAGTGGTCTAGCTTTTACTTATCTATGAATTCTTTTTTTTTTTTTTTTGAAACACCAAAGATAGTTTTTACTTGTTGAACTCTTTTAAGTCTCATTTAACAATGACATTACTATTTTCTTTATGAGAAATTATTCGAAGTACGAAGAAGAGCAACGAGGGGGAGGGGAACTCATAAAAGCAAAAAATTTCAAAGAACTTTTTTTTTCCACAAAAATAATATTTTGTGCTGTCTTAGAAAATGAAAATAACTTGTGCCAATCTAGTTAACACATTTCAACAGAAAAAATCGTTCTACAAAGAAACACCATGCTGATTGATGATCTCAGCGTCCTCTGAAATGATGATATTTATCGTTATTGTGACATTTAAAGATGATGCAAACATTCTTATCACAAATTGAATAAAGAACATTTTCATAAACTAAAAAAGAAGAACCCCCGTGAAAGACTGCTAGCGCAGTTGATCACATACAAAAAACTCGAGTAAGAAAGAGATCCCAATTTCGAGCCCGGTTTACTGGGGTTTTTCTGAAAAATACGTGGGGACGTATGTGCCACCGTATTAAAAATTAAAAAAAAAGAAAAGAACCCTCTGTATGGAAAAATCAATTGTATTTGAAAAAATATGAAATCATTTGTATTTGAAAAAAAAATGAGACATGTCAGCTGTGAATTTCAATCAATTAACCAATCATTTTTTTCATGGCAGATTTATAAAGCTGGCCCTTTTGATTGCTTTGTCACCAGTACCTCAGTTCTCTTTATCACAAGAAATAAAA